>JAEOAD010002758.1:797500-1397500 GCA_036365145.1 Orientallactaga sibirica
ACCTCTAGCCACTGCAAATGAACTCCAGACACATGCACCATCTTGTGCATGTAGCTTATGTGGGTCCTGGGGAATTGAACCTGAGTCCATAGGCTTCACAAGCAAGCACTTTAACTGCTAAGCCATCTCTTCAACCCTCCTGAGACATTTTTTACATCTTTTTTTTGTTTTGTTTTGTTTTGTTTTTCAAGGTAGGGTCTCACTCTAGCCTAGGTTGACCTGGAATTAACTATATGTAGTCTCAGGGTGGCCTTGAACTCACAGTGATCCTCCTACCTCTGCTTCCCGAGTGCTGGGATTAAAGGCATGTGCCACCATGCCTGGCTTAAAACAATATTTTATTTATTTATTAGAGAGAGAGAGAAAGGCAGGTAGAGAATGGATGTGCCAGGGTCTCTAGCCACTGCAAATGAACTCAATGCATGTGCCACTTTGTGCATCTGGCTTACATGTGTATTGGGGAATTGAACCCAGGTTCTTAGGCTTTGCAGGCAAGTGCCTTAACTGCTAATCCATCTCGCCAGTCCTGTTTATTTGTTGAAGCAGGGTCTCACTCTAGCCCAGGCTAGGCTGGAACTCAAGGCAATCTTCCTACCTCAACTTCTCAAGTGCTAGAATTAAAGATATGCACTGCTTTTAACTAGCACTGAATAAATGCTGAGGGCCAATGTGGCATTGGGGAAAATAATTATAAATTCAAGGTCCAACATCAACCAAGGTGAGAACAGAAGTTCACTTTCCTGGGCAGCCTTTTCCAGTAGATCATCTATCAATACATATGTAACTTCCAGTTTCTTCAGTTTATTTGTGAGATTGTTATGCTCCAAACTTTAGGTACCATAAGTTTATCTCCAACAAGAGTCTTGGTGTGGAAATGGATTTCTTCAAAATGATGGATGATGATGAGCTGGGGAGATTGCTCGGTGGGTAAAGCACTTGCTGCAAAGCACGATGACCAGATCTGGATCCCCAGAACCCACATAAAGGCAGACAGAGTAGCACACATCTGTAATCCCAGTGCACCTACAGCAACATGGGAGGTAAAAATCCCTGGAAGCTTTCAAGCTAATTAGCCTGGTGTACACAGCAGTGAATAACACAAGACCCACCACAAAGTGGAGGGTGAGAAGTAACCTCCACACGTGTCGTGGTACACACACACACACACACACCCATACTCACACATGAACAAAGATTTATAAAAAGAAAAAACAGGGCTGGAGAGATGGCTTAGCGGTTAATGCGCCTGCCCACTAAGCCTAAGAAGTCAGTTCCAATCTCCAGGCCCCACGTTTAGCCAGATGCAGTAATGCAAGGGCACAATGCTGCACTTGACCACAAGGGGGCACATGCATCTAGAGTTCATTTGCAGCGGCTGAGAGGCTGCTGGCGCGCCCTTTCTCTATCTGTCTTCCTCTCCCTCTCTCTCTCTCTCTCTCCAAAAAATAAAAATAAAAAATAATTAAAAGAAAAAACACTGTCAATTTTGACTGGGGGGCAAAGGGGTGGGTTGAGATAGAGTCTTGCTGTGTAGCCAGGCTGGCTGCTTCAGCTCCTAAGTAGATTATTGCATTTATGGCCTTTAACCTCGGGAGGCCTCGCTGAGAGTTTCAGCTCCTAAGACTACATAGTTAATTCCAGGTTATAAGAGTGAGCTACCATGCAAAACCACAAAAAAAAAAAAAAAAAAAAAAAAAGAGTGAGCTAAGGCTTCACTGCGACTTTCATTTTTAAGAAAGGGTCCCAGCCAGGCATGGTGGCACAAGCCTTTAATCCCAGCACTTGGGAGGCAGAGGTAGGAGGACTGCTGTGAGTTCGAGGCCATCCTGAGACTACATTGTGAATTCCAGGTCAGCCTGAGCTAAAGTGAGACTCTTCCTCCAAAAAAAAAAAAAAAAAAAAAAAGGTCTCAGCCATGTGGTAGCACATGCCTTTAGTCATAGCACTAGAGGCTGAGGTAGAAGGATTGCCAAGAATTCAAGGCCATAGCTGGAGAAATGGTTTAGTGGTTAAGACACTTGCCTACAAAGCCAAAGGACCCAGGTTTGATTCCCCAGGACCCACATAAAGCCAGATGCACAAGGGGGCACATGCAACTGGAGTTCATTTGCAGCGGCTGGAAGCCCTGGTGTGCCCATTCTCTCTCTCTCCCCGCCCTGCCTATTTTTCTCTCTCTCAAATAAAGAAACATTTTTAAAAAATTTTAAAAAGAAACTGGACGTGGTAGTGCACACCTTTAATCCCAGCACTCAGGAGGCAGAGGTAGGAGGATCACCACAAGTTCAAGGCCACCCTGAGATTACATAGTGAACTCCAGGTCAGCCTGAACTAGAGTGAAAAAAAAAAAAAAAAAAAAAGCTGGGTGTGGTGGCACACGCCTTTAATCCCAGCACTCAGGAGGCACAGGTAGGAGGATTGCTGTGAGTTGGGAGCCACCTGGAGAATACACAGTGAATTTCAGGTCAGTCTGAGCTAGAGTGAGACCCTACCTTGAAAAACAAAAACAAAAAAAAAAAAAAAAGAATTCAAGGTCAGTCCAGAGCTACAGAATGAGTTTCAGGAGACCCTGCCTCAAAAGAAGATGGGTGTGCTCGCTTCGGCAGCACATATACTAAAATTGGAACGATACAGAGAAGATTTGCATGGCCCCTGCGCAAGGATGACTCGCAAATTCGTGAAGTGTTCCATACTTTTTAACTGCTAGAGGAAAAGGTGGGGGAAACCCTTCAACATATTGGCATAAGCAAGGACTTTCTGAATATAACCCCAGTTGCTCAGGGAATAAAACCACTAATCAACCACTGGGACCTTATGAAATTACAAAGCTTTTGTACAGCAAAGGACACTGTGAATAGAGCAAAGAGGCAACCTACAGAATGGGAGAAAATCTTTGCCAGCTATACATCTGACAGAGGATTAATATCCAGAATATACAAAGAATTCAAAAAACAGAATAATAAGAAATCAAACAACCCAGTTAAAAAATGGGCTATGGAACTAAATAGAGAATTCACAGAAGATAAAATACAGATGGCATATAAACATCTAAAAAGTGTTCCACATCCTTAGCCATCAGGGAAATGCAAATTACAATCACATTGAGATTCCATTTCACGCCTGTCAGAATGGCTACCATCAAGAAAACAAATGACAATAAGTGTTGGCGTGGATGCAGAAAAAGAGGAACACTTCTACACTGTTGGTGGGAATGTAATCTGGTCTAGCCATTGTGGAAATCAGTGTGGAGGTTCTTGAGACAGCTAAAAATAGATTTACCATATGATCCAGCTATAGCAATCCTAGGCATATATCCTAGGCATATATCATCTCACTACCTTAGAAATACTTGCACAACCATGTTTATTGCTGCTCTATTTACAATAGCTAAGAAATGGAACTAGCCTTAGATGTCCCTCCACAAATGGATGGATAATGAAGATGTGGTACATTTACACAATGGAGTTCTACTCAGCGGTAAAGAAAAATGAAATTATGAAATTTGCAGGGAAATGGATGGATCTGGAAAGGATTATATTAAGCGAGGTAACCCAGGCTCAGAAAGCCAAACGTCACAAGTTCTCTCTCATATGTGGATCCTAGCTACAAATGTATAGACTTATGTGTGAACTGGAACCAAAACTATCTACTAAAAACCAGTAAGCTGGTAAAAGGCTATAAGGGAGGCAGGAGAGGGAAGGATTTAAGTGTATGGTATTGCACATATGTAAGTAGAAGAACAGATTACAGGGAGGGGAATGGCCTAAGCGAGGCCATGGGAAGAGAATGCGTACAAGAAGGGCAGGGGGAGGGTCAAACAAAATTCAAGATAGTGTGAATAAGACGTATGTAAACCTACTTTTTTGAATAATGGCACCTCCAGAAGCTGTGCACTGGTACTAGAAAATTTTCAGTGCCTGGGATGGGATACCTTCCAGTGAGTTGTTGACCAAGGAGGTCCTGGTAGCCTCCAAAACATTAAAGGCTATTGCCAAAGCCCTTGGTTGCCCTTGAAAAACAGATGATAAAAGCCGAGCGTGGTGGCGCATGCCTTTCATCCCAGCACTCAGGAGGCAGAGGTAGGAGGATCGCTGTGAGTTCGAGGTCAGCCTGAGACTACATAGTTAATTCCAGGTCAGCCTGAGCTAAAGTGAGACCCTACCTCAAAAAAAAAAAAAAAAAAAAAAAAAAAAAAAAACAGATGATAAGACTCTACTGCTAAAGACATCTCTTGCCTGAGAGGCAAGGTCACTGAGAAAGCAAGCTGGTGCTGAGCAGAAAACCTTCTCACTGTAGACCAGCCAACTAAAGCTGGAAAAAAGCTGCAGTGCATGCAGCCCTATGGGAGACAGAAGTCATCAGCAGTGAAAACAGTGGACACTGAAAATTCAAGTTTGGCCATACAGGCCCAATGACTGAACGGGTGCAATAGTGGCATGTCTGCTCTTGGGGTAACCAACTGCTCCATAATGGACTGAAGGCCCTCTCTTTGGGAGGGAATACATACCTGGTACTGAAAAACCTAAGCAAAAGTCTATGGCAGGGGAGGTCATGAGCCTTAGGGGTATAAAGCCTGCGCTTGTCTGGTTAAATGTATATATTATTCCCACCAAGCTACCCTGAAAGCACTATGCTTAATGTTCATATTCACATATTAACGCTACTCTCACTTCTGATTAGAAAAGCTTCTCTTTTCAGATGGCAATGACCACTAGGATAACCCAAAGGCAACATAGTGCTGAGAAGAAGGGATAGAGGAGTGTCCAGCAATGAAACACCTCTGTCACACCCTCCAAGGCTCAGGGACCATTGCAGAAGAGGGGGAGGAAAGAATGTAAAAGCCAAAGGCCCAGCACTCAGTAGGCAGTGGTAGGAGGATTGCCGAGAGTTCGAGGCCACCCTGAGACTACATAGTTAATTCTAGGTCAGCCTGGACCAGAGTGAGAACCTACCTTGCAAAACCAAAAAAAAAAAAAAAAAAAAAAGAGAGAGAGAGAGAGAGAGCCAATGGAAGGGTATGACTCCTTACAATGCAACTGCCCAAACAGAAATTGGCCTCAATAACCATGACCTTGCAGTGCCTAGCAATACCTTCGCAAGACCCTCATAATAGAAGAAAAAGATGATGACATCAAATTAAAAGAGAGACTAATGGAGAGAGGGAGGGGATACAACAGAGATTGGAGTTCTGAAGGGGAATGGGGGGAGGGGAGGGAAATATCATACGTTTTTTGTATGTAAGTATAGAAGTTGTCAATAAAAAAAAAGTCATTAAGGGGCTGGAGAGATGGCTTAGCGGTTAAACGCTTGCCTATGAAGCCTAAGGACCCCGGTTCGAGGCTCAATTCTCCAGGACCCACGTAAGCCAGACGCAAAAGGGGGTGCATGCATCTGGAGTTCGTTTGCAGTGGCTGGAGGCCCTGGCGCACCCATTCTCTCTCTCTCTCTCTCTCTCTCCCCCTGCCTATTTCTGTATCTCTCCCTCAAATAAATAAAGTAAAATAAAAAAATATTAAAAAAAAAAAAAGTCATTAAAAAAAAAGGGCTGGAGAGATGTCTTAGCAGTTAAGGCACCTGCCTCCTAAGCCTAAGAATGCTGGTTCCAGTCTCCAGCGGTTCCAATCTCCAGGTCCCATGTTTAGCCAGATGCAAAGTGACACAATGCCGCACTTGCCCACAAGGGGGCGCACACATCTGGATTTCATTCACAGCAGCTGAGAGACTGCTGGCACGCCCACTATCTATCTGTCTCCCTCTCTCTCTGTCTGTCTCTCTCTGTGTCTCTCTCTAAAAATAAATAAATAAATAATTAAAAAAAAGAAGAAGATGGGTACTTAGGAGATGGCTCAGTGGCTAAAGACTCTTGTTTGCAAAGCCTGCTGGCCTGAGTTCAATTCCTCAGTACCCACATAAAACCAGATGCACAAAGTGGTGCATACATCTGGAGTTTATTTGCAGTGGTTAGAGGCCCTGGGGTGCCCATTCTCTCCCTCCCTCTCTCTCAAATAAATACATTTCTTTTTTTTCTTCTTTTTTTCTTTTTTTGGTTTTTCAAGGTAGGGTATCACTCTAGGTTGACCTGGAATTCACTATGTACTTTCAGGGTGGCCTTGAACTCATGGCAATCCTCCTATTTCTGCCTCCCGAATGCTGGGATTAAAGGCGTGCACCACCACGCCTGGCTAAATTAAAAAAAAAAAATTTAGTCAAATATGTCACACCTGTCTTCCCACCACTTGGAAGTGAAGGCAGGAGGATGAGGAGTTCAAGTTCATCCTTGGGTACATAACAAGTTCAAGGCCACCCTGGGCTATACGAGGCCTGTATTATAAAACAGTAATAAGGGCTGGAGAGATGACTTAGCAGTTAAAGCACTTGCCCACAAATCCAAAGGGCTCAAGTTCGATTCCCAATGACCCACATAAACCAGATGCACAAGGTGGACTGTCTAGAGTTCGTTTGTAGCAGCTGAAGGTCCTGGGGCACTCTCTCTCTCTCCCCCATCTCCCTCTTTCTCTCTCAAGTAAATTAATTAATAATAAATTAAAAATATAAGTGGGCTGCAGAGATGGCTTGGTGGTTTAGATACCTGCTGCAAAGTCAAAGAACCCAGGTTCAACTCCCCAGGATCCAAGTAAGCCAGATACACAAGGTGGCACATGTGTCTGGAGTTTGTTTGCAGCAGCCAAAGGCCCTGGCACACCCATTCTCTCTGTCTCTCTCAAATAAATAAATTAAAATAAATAAATAAATAATTTAATAATAATAATAAGTAAATCTCTGGTATAGTGCTTACTGGCAGGAGGCCTAGGTTCCTGTGAGTTGCATTGCTATCAATGATGTACAACCAGAAAAAGAAACATCACTCTATTTCAAAATGTGTTTTGCAGGGCGTGGTGGTGCACGCCTTTAATCCCAGCACATGGGAAGCAGAGGTAGGAGGATCGCCATGAGTTCGAGGCCACCCTGAGATTACATAGTTAATTCCAGGTCAGTCTGGGCCACAGTGAGACCCTACCCCGAAAAACCAAAAAAAAAAAAAAAAAAAGTGTTTTATCATCTTTTCTTTTTTGAAAATATTTACGAGGTTTAGACGATAGACTCTTCTGGACTTCTGGCTTCTAGTGCTCAGATCTGTGCAGGGAAACTTGATACCCAGGCATTACAGAGGTCATTAAAGCTGGAGAGGATATGAGTGACCCCCACCTAGAAGTATGTGAGCAATTTCTTTTCTCTCTCTCTCTTTTTTTTTTTGTTTGTTTGTTTTTGTTTTTGTTTTGATTTTTCGAGGTAGGGTATCACTCTAACCCAGGCTGACCTGGAATTCACTATGTAGTCTCAGGATGGCCTTGAACTCATGGTGATCCTCCTACCTCTGCCTCCCAAGTGCTGGGATTAAAGGCGTGCGCCACACGCCCAGTTCTTTTCTTTTGTGTGTGCATGTGTGTGTAGTGTGTGTGAACATGTGTGAGAGTGCTTGTGAACATCCAATCTCTGTTTCTCCAGTGCTGGAATCTCATACCTCTATGTGGGTCCTGGGGATCTGAACTTACGTTATTATACTTTCATGGTAAGCACTTTATCCACTGAGCTTCCCCCAGTTTTTATATTTTGTTACATGCAAACAATTTCTCAAAAACTAGACAAATTAACATGTAGGCTTAGACTTGTGAGATTTCAAATGTGTATTGAAGTAGAATCAAGGTTTTACCAGTCATCTTTATGTAGACTGAAGATAACTAAAGCTCACCCCGCCTGTGAAATCTGCTGAAATGGTTTCCATGCCCATGAAACTTTCCTACTAGCAGCTCCTCCTCATCTTCCTCACGGGCTTTTTTCACTTCTTCTTTGGCCTGGATGGCATCCATCTCCCTCTCTGGGCCCTGAGAAAGAAATGAAAAACAAAGTCCCCCACCCAGAGAGCACAGGTTATGCTTACTAGAGGCCAAATGCATGTCAATATTCAATTTGTCCCTTCTTTCTTGAAGTCTCCATCCCAACCTGGGGTAGGCTGACTAATAGCCCCTAACAGAATCCTAATTCCCAAAGTGAGAGGTGTGGCTCAGTGTTAAAGCACTTGATTTCCCCAGCACTTAGTGTGCATGGCTCCAGATTCCATCCTCAGTGGCTATCCAGCAAGTATGGGGTTCCAGGTTGTATTTCCTAGCATAGTGAGCATGCATGAGGTCCGGAGTCCATCCCTAGGACCTGCAAGGCATGCACAAAGGTTTAGTCCACGACCAGATGGCCCTGCTGTGGTTGGGCCCATGGTAAGGTACATTATCACAACAGGGAATGGGTAACCAAGGAAGCTGCTGGCCTCATGACAGCCAGGGAATTTATAAGAGAGACAGGAAGGGACAGAGTCCCAACATTCCCTTTAAGGACCCACCTCCAGGGACCTAATGATCTCACACTATAGTAGTGACACAGCTTTCAATACATGCATATTTGGGGACACTCCAGAACCCCAACAGCAACATGTGACCAAGCATTTACACTCCTTGGCATGTGATCTTTAAAATACACATAGAGGGCTGAGAAGATCCTCAGTAGTTGTAGGGACTTGCTTACAGGGCCTGCCAGCCTGGATTTGATTCCCCAATACCCACATAAATCCAGATACATAAAGTGCAGCATGCATCTGTAGTTTGCAGTGGCAAGAGTCCCTGGCATGTCCATAGTGTCCCTTTCTTTCTCTCTTAAGTAAATCCATGGGCTGGAGAGATGACTTAGCAGTTAAGGCACTTGCCTGTGAAGCCTAAGGATCCCAGGGTCATTTCCCCAGTACCCATGTAAGCCAGATGCATAAGGTGGGACATGCATCTGGAGTTCATTTGCAGTGGCTAGAGGCTCTGTCCACCCATATTCATTCATATTTTCTCTGTGTGTGTGTCTCTCTCCTGCTTCTTTCTCTTACTCTTTTTTTTTTTTAAAAAAGAATTTAACCCAGTACTTAGGAGGCAGAGGTAGAAGGATCGCCATGAGTTCGAGGCCACCCTGAGACTACATAGTGAAGTCCATGTCAGTTTGAGCTAGAGTAAGACCCTACCCTGATAAATAAAAAAGAAAGAAAGAAAGAAAGAAAGAAAGAAAGAAAGAAAGAAGGAAGGAAGGAAAGAAAGAAAGGGAATTTAAGCCCAGTGTGGTGATGCATGCCTTTTAATCCCAGCATTCGGGAGGCAGAAGTAGGAGGATTGCCATGAGTTCAAGGCCACCCTGAGACTACATAGTGAATTCCAGGTCACCTTGAGCTAGAGTGAAACCCTACCTCGAAAAATGAAAGAGAGGGAAAGAGGCTGAGAGAGAGAGAGAGAATGGGTGTGCCAGGGCTTTCAGCCACTGCAAACGAACTCCAGATGCATGCGTCACCTTGTGCATCTGGTTTACACGGGTCCTGGGAAATCAAACCTGGGTCCTAGGCTCCTAGATACATATCCTAAAGACTGTTCTCACTACCTTAGAGATACTTGCTCATCCTTGTTTATTGAAACTCTATTCATAGTAGCTAGGAAATGGAACCAGCCTAGATGTCCCTCAGCTGATGAATGGATAATGAAGATATCATACATTTATATAATTACATTCTATTTAGCAGTAAAGAAAAGTGAAATTATAAAATTTCCAGGGAAATGGATGGATCTGGACAGGATAAAACTAAATGAGATAACCCAGACCCAGAAAGCTAAATGCTGCATGTTTTCTCTCATATGTGAATTCTAGCTACAAATGTTTAGATTTATATGAGAGTTGGAGGTAAAATTAGTAGAAGGGGCCAGTAAGCTAGAAAGGGGCTATAAGGGAGGGAGAAGAGGGGAGGACTTAAGATGAGGGTATTATATATGCATGTACGTAGATGAACAGATTACTATGGGTGGAATGGCCTAAGTGAGGTCAAGAGAAGGGATTGAATAAAGGAAGGGTGTGAGGAGGGTTAATCAAAATTTAAGAGGGTATGGATAAACCACGTGGAAATCTACATTTTGGGTAATGGCACACCCAGAAGATTGTTACTAGAAAATTTTAGTGACAGGGATGGGATATCTTCCAGTGAGTTGTTGGACAGGGAGGTCCCTGATGCCCCCAAAACATGTTCATTGCCAAGGCTCTTTGGTTTCCCAAAAGAACTAGATAGAGCCAGGCATGGTGGCACACACCTTTAATCCCAGCACTTGGGAGGCAGAGGTAGGAGGATCACCACAAGTTCAAGGCTACCCTGAGACAACATAGTAAATTCCAGGTCAGCCTGAGCTAGAGCGAGACCTTACTTTGGGGAAAAAAAAAATGAAAGGCCAAAAGAACTAGATGGTAAGACTCTATTGCTGAAGACTCCATATGCTGCAGGTCACTGAGAAATCAAGCTGGAGCTAAGCTGAAAACCTCCTCCCTGTGTACCAGCTGATGGAAAGCTGGAAAAAGCTATGTTGCATGCAGCCCTATGAGAGAGAGAAGTCATCAATGATGATAAATAGCAGTGACATTGCAAAACTTAAGATTAGCCAGCCAGGCCAAATGAGCCAAAAGGTGCAATAGTGGCATGTCTGTTATGGGGGAAACCAACTGCTCTCTAATTGGATTAGAGGCCCGCTCCACAGGAGGGAATACATGCCTGGTACATGAAAGCCTAGTCATAAGCCCTAGAGGAGTAACGCCTGCTATTTTCTGGCTAAATGCATATATTATGCTTACCAACTTGCCCTATAAGCACTTTTCTTTTTTCTTTTTATTTATTTCCAAGCAGGGAGAGAGGAAAAAGAGAGAGAATGTGGTGCTCCAGGGCCTCCAGCCATTGCAGACTTCAGATGCATGCACCATCTGGCTTTATGTGGGTACAGGAGAATTGAACTTGGGTTGTTAGTCCTTGCAGGCAAGTTTCTGCCAAGCCATCTCAGCCCCAGCCCCTTTTTGTAAGATTTATTTTTTTATTCTTAAATGGCCCAGGCTGACCTTTTTGTAAGATTTATTTTTATTTATTTATTCATTAGAGACACAGAGAGAGTATGTGTGAGAATGAGAGTGCCAGGGCCTCTAGCCACTGTAAATGAGCTCCAGACACATGTGCCACCATGTGCATCTGGTTTATGTGGGACCTGGAGAATCAAACCTGGGTCCTTAGGCTTTGCGGGCATGCGCCTTAACTGCTAAGCCATCTCTCCAGCCCTATAAGCCTTTTTTTTTTGTTTTGTTTTGTTTTGTTTTTGTTTTTCAAGGTAGGGTTTCACTCTGGTCCAGGCTGACCTGGAATTAACTATGTAGTCTCAGGGTGGCCTTGAACTCATGGCGATCCTCCTACCTCTGCCTCCTGAGTGCTGGGATTAAAGGAGTGCGCCAGCACGCCCGGCTCTTTTTTTTGGTTTTTTGAGGTAGGGTCTCACTAGCTCAGACTGATCTGGAATTCACTATGTAGTCTCAGGGTAGCCTCAAACTCACGGTGCTCCTCCTACCTCTGCCTCCCATCTGTAAGTGATATTCTTAATGTTCATACCCATATATGAATGCTACTTTCACTTTTGGTTAGAGAAGCTGCCCTTTTCAGATAATGGTAACCACTGGGATAACCCAAAAGTACCACAGTGTTGAGAAGAATTGACAGTGGAGTGTTCTGCACTGAGACATTTCTATCACACCTTCCAAGGCTCAGGGTCCACTGTGGACGAGGTGGCGGAAAGAATGTAAGAGCTAAAGGAAAGGTAGGACTGCTTACTTACAATGCAATCTCCCATACACCAAATGGCCTGGACATTCATGACCTTGCAGTGCCTGGCACTACCTACACAAGTCCTTCATAATATGAAGAAAAGATGATGATATCAAAAATAAAAGAGAGACTAAATGAATGGGGGAGGGGATATGATGGAGGGTGTATTTGTGAGGGGGAAAGTGGGAGAGGGAATTATCATGGTTTATTATCTATAATTACAGAAGCTGTCAATAAAAAGAAAAAAGAGGGCTGGAGAAATGGCTTAACATTTAAGGTGCTTGCCTGCAAAGCCAAAGGACCCAGGTTCAATTCCCCAGTATCCACATAAGTCAGATGCACAAGGTAGCGCATGTGTCTGGAGTTCATTTGCAGCAGCTGGAGGCCCTGGCATGTCCATTCTCTGTCTCTCTTTCCCTCTCTCTCAACTAAATAAAAAAATATTTAAAGGCATGTGCCACCATGCCTGGCCAAAAAAAAAAAAAAAAAAAAAAGAAAAGGAGTAGGGCTGGAGAGATGGCTTAGTAGTTAAGGCGCTTGCCTGCATAAGCCTAAGGACCCATGTTCAACTCTTCAGATTCCATGTAAGCCAGATGCACAAGGCAATACAAGCAAGCAAGGTCGCACATGCACACAAGGTGGTGCATGCATTTGGAGTTCAATTATAGTGGCTAGAAGCCCTGGCCAGTCTGTTGGGCTTGCCTCAAAAAAAGAAAAGAAAAGAAAAGAGTAAGTTAGGACTGGAGAGATGGCTTAGCATTAAGGCATTTGCTTGCAAAACTAAAGGACCTTGGTTCGATTCCCCAGGACCTGTGTAAGTCAGATGCACAACGTGGTACATGCATCTGCCATTCTCTCTCTCTCTCTCTTTCTCTCTCTCTCTGTGTATGTCTGCCTCTTTCCTTCTCTCACTCTGTCAAATAAGTAAATAAATTTTTTTAAAAATCACTTAAAAAAAAAGAAAAAGAAAAAGAAAAGAGTAAGTTAATGGGGTTGATTGTACACACCTTAGTTTCACCCCAGGTAGCCTTGCCAAACTTCTCTGCATATTCTTCATTGTCTGTAATCAGGAAGTTATCAAAGATAGTTCCAGATCGCACCTGTGGATAAAAATAGGCCTTCATGAGGCTCAAGAAATGGCTCAGTGGTCAAAGGCACTTGCTAGCAAAGCCTGACAGCCCAGGTTCAATTCCCAGTACCTACATAAAGCCCGATGCTCAAAATAGCACATGTATCGGAGTTTATTTGCAATGCACTCATACTCTCCCTCTCTCATTTCTCTCTCAAAGAAATAAAATATTTTGGGGGCCTGATAGCTGAGTGGTTAAAAGCACTGATTTTGCAAAGCCTGACAGTCAATTCTCCAGTATGAAGTGGTGCATACATCTGGAGTTTGCAGTGACAGGAGGCCCTCAATAAATAAAAATTTTTAAAAAGTTCTCATAAGCCAGGTGTAGTGGCCCACATTTTTTTTTTGAGGTAAGGTCTCACTCTAGCCCAGGTTGACCTGGAATTCACTATATCGTCTCAGGGTGGCCTCAAACTCACGGCGATCCTCCTACCTCTGCCTCCCAAGTGCTGGGATTAAAGGCGTGTGCCACCATGCCTGGCTCCACATTTTTAATCTAGCACCCAGGAGACAGAGGTAGGAGGATCTACGTGAGTTTGAGGCCAGCCTGAGAGTACATAGAAATGAAATATTTTTTAAAATAGACCTTCAGAGCCAGGCATGGTGGTGCATGCCTTTAATTCCAGCACTCAGGGGGTAGAGATAGGGGGATCACCATGAATTCAAGGCCACACTGAGACTATATAGTGAATTCCAGGTCAGGCTGAGCTAGAGTAGGACCCTACCTCAAAAAAACAAAAAAAAATTTAATTAATTAATTCAATTTAATAGACCTTCAGGGCTGGAGAGATGGCTTAGCAGTTAAGGCACTTGCCTGCAAAGCCTAAGGACCCGGGTTCAATTCCCCAGTACCCACGTAAGCCAGATGCACAAAGTGGCACATACATCTAGAGTTCATCTGCAGTGGCTAGGGACCCTGGCACACCCATTCTCTCTTTCTCTCTCAAATAAATAAATAAATAAATAAATAAATAAATAAATAAAAATATTATAAAAAGAAACCTTGACACACATGCACATGCACTCTACTCAGTGACAAGTCTCCAAGTCTGATAATTCTAACCAGCACAACGTCTCTGGAGTTCCAATTCCGCCCTTCCAGCTAGGCTACTCACAATTCTGGAACACTTCATATGGGGCCAGCAGCTCTCCTCAGCAGCCGCCTTGTGGTCCCAGCATCTCTATTGGGTCTCCAATGCAACCCACAGTTCATCCCCATGGCTCCATCGTGTCTCCATACAGGCATCCAGCAAACCTGCTTCACACTGCCCATAGCCATTTCCAAAACACAAGACTGTGTTGCAAATTCAATGACCCTCTCTTTCTTGTACTTCTTTACTCCACAATACCAGGTGGGGTGCCAATTGAATCCAGGAGGGAATAAAGTAGACTTTGAAGAACAGGACACTCCTTCTACATCAGGCCCCTTTAAAAGACTGCATTCTTTCAGTTGTCCCAATGCAGATCAGCTGGCCCAATCTTAGTGGTTGTAATCTCTCACACAATTGCAGCTGAACAGGCAGCAATTTTGGCCCAAAGATTTCTTTCTGTGCCATATCCCTCTGCACACACCAGTCTGTTTCTACATACTGCAACCCTGCACAAGTTCTCAGGACATGGGTATAATAGCAAGCCTCTCACACAAACTGCCTCTAGCCCAGTCCAAGCAAAGCTCTTTCTCACCCTCATAAACCAAACCTCACAGTCCATAGTCCTTACTGCATTCAGGTCTTTCAACTCTGACCAGAATAGTCCATCAAGCTGTACTTATAGTACTGCAGGGCATCTCTTAGGCCAAGATTTCAAATCCTTCCACATTCCTCTTGAAAATCAGCTTCAAAAGGCCAAAGTCACACAGTCAGGTATCTAGCAACAATCCCACTCCTCTGGTACCAACTTTACTGTTGCAGTCAGGTTCACATTGCTGGCAGAAATCACCCATCCAAGAGCAGCTTGTGGGGAAAAAGGGTTTATTTTAGCTTACAAACTCAAGGGGAAGCTCCCTTATGGCAGGGAAAATGATGGCATGATCAGAGGGTGGACATCATCCCCTGGCCAACATCAGGTAGATGACAGGAACAGGAGACACTGCCTTCAGGAGGTGTTAATTCCCAAATCTCCATAAGCTGGGAACCTGGCATTCAGAACACCTAGGTTTATGAGGGACACCTGAATCAAACCACCACACTAGTCTTACAGAATCTGTGACTGACAGGTTCAGTGAGAGACCCTGCCCCAAACAAAAGTGGAGTGCAGTGATTACTGATACCCTCACTGCAGAGAGCCCTCCATGGGATGAGGGCAGGAGAGAGGAGACAAAAGAGGATAACCTGATAGGAATATGACCAATTTGCAGTATGGTCATATATTAAAGTTCCCAATAAAAATCATAATTAAAAAATAAGTCCGGCTGGAGAGATGGCTTAGGGGTTAAGGCACCTGCCTCCTAAGCCTAAGAACACTGGTTCTAATCTCCAACGGTTCCAATCTCCAGGTCCCAATTTCCAGGTCCCACGTTTAGCCAGATGCAAAGTGACGCAAGGGCGCAATGCTGCACTTGACCACAAGGGGGCGCACACATCTGGATTTTGTTCACAGCAGCTGAGACACTGCTGGTGCACCCATCTCTGTCTTCCTCTCTCTCTCTCTCTCTGTCTCTCTCCAAAAAAACAAATTAAAAAAAAATAGGTGTGGTGATACATACCTTTAATCCCAGCACTTGAGAGGCAGAGATAATAGGATAGCTATGTGTTCAAGGCCACCCTGAGACTACATAGAGAATTCCAGGTCAGCCTGGACTAGAGCGAGACCCAACCTCAAAAAAACAAACAAACAAAAAAAAGTAAGGTTGAGATTGATTGTGGAAAACACTCAAACACTCAATGTCAACCTCTGGCCTATACATGCATACATGCACACGTACATCCATACACTTATGAACACGCATATTCACAAATACATGCACATATACACACACCAAAAAAAAAAGAAGTTAGCTCATCATGTCTACGGGAAGCTGAAAATCAGGAGTACCTGGAGTTCTAGAACAGGCTGGGCTATATAGCAAGTTCCAGGCCAGAGCTATTAAAGCAAATTTAAAGCTGGGTCACCTGCCAAAGCTCCAGGCCGATAACTCCAATGTTCTCAAATTCAGAGAGGTCATACTGTGTCAGGTAGTTGGTGTTCTTCAACTTCTGGTGGAGCCACACATCTTTATCGATGCCTTCAGCTTTCAGACCATCCTGCAAAAGCAGACCCCATAGGCAGGTTCAGATCTCACAGGTAGCAGGAGTACCTGACTTTCCCAAGGGTGTCCTGGGTCATGCAGGGAAGACCTCATACCTGGTATGGTGGCTTCTGGAGCATGGGCGCCTGCCAGTCCCCATCCAGCTCACTATTCCAGTCACTTGGCTTGCTGGCACTGGTGTCCAGAAAATGCTTCTCCCAATCCTTCAAAAATGTGTAAGGAAAATGTGACATTGAAACCCAAGGTTTCATTTTTATTAAATGTTTGTATAGTTTCAATGTGAATTTTTTTGTTTGTTTGTTTGTTTGTTTTTTGAGGTAGGGTTTCACTCTAGCCTAAGGCTGACCTGAAATTCACTATGTTGTCTCAGGGTGGCCTTGAACTAATGGCAATCCTCCTACCTCTGCCTCCCGAGTGCTGGGATTAAAGGCATGTGCCACTATGCCTAGCTTTATTATTTTTTTTTTCGGCTTTTTCGAGGTAGGGTCTCACTCTAGTTCAGGCTGACCTGGAATTCACTCTGTATTCTCAGGGTGGCCTCGAACTCATGACGATCCTCCTACTTCTGCCTCCCGAGTGCTGGGATTTAAAGGCGTGTGTCACCACACCCGGCTATTTTTGTTTTTTTGAGGTATGGTCTCATACTAGTCCAGGCTGACCTGGAATTCACGATGTATTCTCAGGGTGGCCTTGAATTTACAGCGATCCTCCTACCTCTGCCTCCCAAGTACTTGGATTAAAGGTATGCACCACCACACCTGACTTCATCTGTAGTTCTTTTGTAGTGGTTGGAGGCCCTGGCATGCTCATTCTCTTTATCTGTCTCTCTTCTCTATCTCTCTCTGCTTGCAAATAAATAAATCATACATATATATAATTTATATATTATATAATTTATATAATATAAATCTATTTTATTTTTTTGTTTTTCAAGGTAGGATCTCACTAGCCCAGGCTAACCTGGAATTCACTACATAGTCACAGGGTGGCCTCGAACTCACTATTATCCACCTATCTCTACCTCCCAAGTGTTGGGATTATGTAGGACACAGTTTAAGGCCCCTGGTCTACTGGAAGTTTAGGCAGACCTGATCTGTAAGGCATGACTAACGGTCCCTGACCCCAAAGTTGCAGTGAGCCTGGATCCTGACAATCTTGAGACAGGCAGGAGTGAGACCACTCCCTTCCCCTAGCCCGGGGCACTTAGACATCCTGATAAGACTTAGGTTTCACTTTCCCCAGAGCCTTGTGACCTTTGATCACTTACATCACTATGTGTTAATAAGGTATCAGTCAGCAACCTTCACATAGCCAATCCCCCTGTGACCCATACTTTGTACCTCTTCCCACCACTACATAAACATTTATAAACCCACTCCCCTGGCACATAAACAAGCTGTCTACCAATGCAGTCTCCTGGGTGTTTCTTCCTGTTGCACTCCTGGCCACTCAATACCCTGCTTCCACAGTTGCCTGGACGTCTCCCGGGACCCCGGGAACCACAGCTAGGGCCTGAACAGGGACTCTCTGAGATGCACCAGGATAAGTGAGTGCTCCCCCAGAGGGACATTGTCCTCTAGGGGGACATCGGCACCCTGTAGCCTTTCCTCCACACTTGAGGGCTGGCAGGTTTCTCTTTTTTCCCTTCTTTGTTTTTGGTTACAAATACATATAATCAAGGAGTTGCAGCTTTTCCTGTTAATGTCCAGATTCTCACCAATTTAGAAAACTTCTGCCAACGTACAGGCAAATGGTCCAAAACTTTTCACTCTGTGTGCACAACCTTCTCTCTGCTCTATCATGCTCCCACTAACAAGGTTTGGTTTTTGTCTCCAGAGTTGTAAATAGAATAAAAATTTAAAATGAAAATGAATTGCTTCTGAATGAATGAATGAATATATGAGGGGAAATGGTTGTCTGGAATCTATATGAAAAGTGCACTTAAATGAATGTGTATGTGAGTATATATGTAGCTCACAGCCCTAAGGCTATAAAATGATTTCTGTTCTGAACAGTGCCATTTCATTGTGGGGGATGTTCTCCACCAAACCCACTATCCTAGATTGCATGACCAGCTTGTTGAATGGCCCCCAGAAGGAACACTGAAAGTAATTAAGATCATAGGCAAAAGAAAATGCAAGATTCTCCTATTCTTAAAAAGTTTAGAAATTAAAATAAATAAAAGTTTTAAACTGGCAGAATCAGAGACCTGCCTTGTAGCCCTGAGAAAAGTCCAAAACTCTCCCTAGGGGAAAAAAAAAAAAACCAGCTCAGCTAAAGTCAGACCAGAAGCTTCAAGGCCAGAGATGCCCCCATACACAGCTGCCTCCTAATACACTCTCCAGTAATGAGGCTGGCAGGACTTGAAAATGGCTAAACCCAAGGCCACAGAAAGGGAGATGGAGAGAGAGATAGTGCTGTCTTGGCTACTGGGAAATTCCAACACTCCAGGGCTTGACGCTGAGGAAGAGGTTAAACAATGGATGGAGGCAAAACAAGGTGAAAGTCTTTCTGCAAGGTTTTGCAAAGGTCTCTGGGCTAAACAAATATGAGTAGAAGCCACTCAAGCCATAAACCCAACCACATACCTACCAGAAGAGGAGGGAGAGCCCCTCCACACTCGCAAAAATAGGTTATGCTATCCAGCTGTGTTCCCCTGAAGGGCTTGATCTGCAGGTGACCAGGTGTCCCTTAAGAGTTGGAGAGAAGCCTAACACACAAATCTCATTGTTGGACAGAGAGACTAGATACACATCTGTGGTAGTTTGAATATATGTCCCCCAATATATTCAGTATTTTATTAGTTATAGTTTGCATCTGCCATCACCTTACTAGAGGCAATGTCACTGGGGGCCGGTCTTAAGGTGTAATGGTGGGTTTGAGATTCCATTGTAAAGATATGCAGATGTGCCTAGCAGGAGTTCCTGAAGTGTGCTGTGTGACCTTTTGGCTGGAGTTTTGCTCTGTGTGCTGTGGTGGCTGGTTGGCTTTTTCTCTCTCTGCTTGGCCCTGAGGAGAGCAGGCCGCTTCTCTTGCCATTATGGAACTTCCCCTGGATCTGTAAGCTTCAATAAATAATATCCCTTCCTCCATAACTGTGCCTGGTCTGGAAGTTCATCTCAGCGAACCTGAAGCTGTCTGCAACAGTAAAGTGGTACCGAGGAGTGTGGGGTGAGATGAACCTGACCGTGTGGATATTCGTCTTTTGGAACCTTTGTTTTGGAGGAATGGGCATGGACTTGGTGCTTGCAACTGAAGATGCCTTCTGGAGTGGTAAGCCAAGTTTTATGGACTATTCTGATGAGAGTTTGAGAATGCTAAGTGCAGACTGTATTGAACTTCGAGGCTTGGCTTATGAGGTTTCTAAGGGGAAGGAAAGACTGCAGAGGACTTTGTTGGAACTGGGCTACTGGCATAAGGGATGGCTACGTTCTGCTATCCAGGCCCAGAGTGTTTGATCAAGGTTAAATTTGTAATGGACTGATTTGCTTGGCTAAAGATATTGGACTGAGATTTTAAGATTTTAAGTTGGAAAACCTCAAGCAAGTTAAAAGCAGAGGCATTGAGTTTTGGTTTAGCTGCTATTGTAAACACATTATCAATCTTAAGGAAGGTGGAAGGAAGGTGGCCTGACAAATTTACATTAAAACAATGGGAGGATGCCTGAGGAAAGACTGTTAAAAATGCAAATTCTTGAAAAGAGCTGACTGGAGAAGGAACCTGCTTTTCAAGGCTATGGTTTATTTTGTCCCTGGATTAAGAATATGGCTGTGTCCTGCACACCTGGTATTAGTTTTGGAAGCATGAAAAATGCATGGAGTGGTCATGAATTGCACACGGTTCCAGGAGCCGCTGCTGAGATGCGGCATGAGGCAGGGCATGAAGACCCTCAGGAATAGGCTGGAAGAGCCTTTGGAAGATGGACCGTGGTTTGCATGGAGACCTGAAGATGTTTTGGATATACCAGGACTGTGCAAAAGGGCTACCATGGAGTGCAGTGTTGGCATGGGATGAAAGTTTTCCCTGGCGACTCTGCCCAGCTGGAGGGGCGGAATTGGAAAACCTGGAGACTGTCAGTCTACGGTTATATGGAACTTGAACTGCAGAAGTCTGATGATTACTGATGATGGCTGAGTTTGCATTGTTTTAGTCTCTCCTTGTTATTCCTTAAACAGTTAAAAATGTTTACTCTGTGCCTTTACATGTTGAAAGTATTTAACTTGTTTGATTTTACAGGACTCACTATCTTAAGTTGGTCAAGACTGTAAAAACCTTTGAAATTGGACTGAGTATAATTTACAATGTGTGATAGTGATAAATATATTGGGGGCCAGGGGCGGAATGTGGTAGTTTGAATATATGTCCCCCAATATATTCAGTATTTTATTAGTTATAGTTTGCATCTGCCATCACCTTACTAGAGGCAATGTCACTGGGGGCCGGTCTTAAGGTGTAATGGTGGGTTTGAGATTCCATTGTAAAGATATGCAGATGTGCCTAGCAGGAGTTCCTGAAGTGTGCTGTGTGACCTTTTGGCTGGAGTTTTGCTCTGTGTGCTGTGGTGGCTGGTTGGCTTTTTCTCTCTCTGCTTGGCCCTGAGGAGAGCAGGCCGCTTCTCTTGCCATTATGGAACTTCCCCTGGATCTGTAAGCTTCAATAAATAATATCCCTTCCTCCATAACTGTGCCTGGTCTGGAAGTTCATCTCAGCGAACCTGAAGCTGTCTGCTACAACATCTCTCTGGTGTTTTTGCTGCCCCAGGAGAATCCCTAATAGTTCTTAGCTTTCCTGCCTTGCAGAGCCAGGGGGCTGCAGGCACAGGGAATCTCACGGTCCTGGCCCCAAGCATAATGGGTGAATGCCAAGTTGCTGTGAATAGATGGTGACTTCTTATAGGAATTTGCAACTTTTGTTGTTGTTGTTGTTTTGGTTTTTCAAGATTAGGTCTCGCTTTAGCCCAGGCTGACCTGGAATTCACTATGTAGTCTCAGGGTGGCCTCGAACTCATAGTGATCCTCCTACCTCTGCCTCCCAAGTGTTGGGATTAAAGGCGTGCACCACCACACCTGGCTGAATTTGCAACTGTTTTAAGTTTACTTAGAAAAACAGCCTCAAGATTTACGTTTAAATTTAGACGTGCTCAATACTGAATTTGTAAGAAAATTTTTAATAATGTTCGAATCTGCTTTCATATTTAAAAATGTGTTTCAGAAAAGTTTTAAGAAACAAAATTCTAAAATCAATAAATAATAAAATCTATATGTTTATTCTAGATAAATAGTATAAGTCAAGTCTGGTTTACTCTTTTATTAAAAAGTTATTTCAAAAGGCCTTTTATTAAAAGTCTTATGGTAAGGACAATGAAAGTTTTTGTTGGTAGTTATGAGATGAACTGACTAAAGAAGATAAGCTGGAGAGAAAACTTTAACTGTTGGAAATGTTTGATGAAAAAGATTGTTACAAAGTGGTTATGTAGATTATAAAGTAAAAGTACGTAGATGAAGGTATGAGTAAAGTATATAGATGAAGGTATGAGTAAAATATGTGGATGAAGGTATGAGTAAGCTTGAACAGAAGATTAAAGACAAAGTAATTAATCAGATTACTGACTTCTTGAGATATAAAATGATTATTAGACTAAGGCTTTCGTCAGACTAACAAAGTATGGTCCTGGCTGATAGCAGGTTGCTATGGTATTCAGGTTGTAAACTTAACTTTAACTCATTGTTGTTAATCTGGTCATAATGGTCATGAAAGACTGAATTTAGAGTACCCAACCAAATTAGCTAGGTTCCTCTATTTGTCAACGTTTTAACTAAATCTTACAACTAAAGTTGACTCATTAATATTTAATTCTCTCCTATGGTTATCTAAAACCCTGCCTCAAAAAAAAAATCTCTGAAAAATTATCTACTCTCTCTTAGATGGCTTAGTGGTTAAGGCGCCTGCCTCCTAAGCCTAAAGAACACTGGTTCCAATCTCCAGTGGTTCTAATCTCCAGGTCCCAAGTTTAGCCAGATGCAAAGTGATGCAAGGGCGCAATGCTACATTTGACCACAAGGGGGCGCACACATCTGGATTTCATTTGCAGCAGCTGAGAGGCTGCTGGCGTGCCCATCTCCATCTATCTTCCTCTCTCTCTCTCTCTCTCTGTCTCTCTCCAAAAAAACAAAAACAAAAACAAAAAAAGAAATGTATAATTACATATAAAAATATATAATTTATATAAAAGTTTATATATAATAAAGATTGGCAACTCACTGTCATCTGACTTAAAAGCACACTAGTTAGGGGTAGTATTGCAGCTCAGTGGTAGAGAACATTCTTAGCATTTACTAGGCCCTATGTTCCATTTCCTAGCACTGCACATACACACAAACACTAGTGAAAAAATCCAGTTTTCATATCAAGTTGTTATAAAACTCAGACTTGGGATCTAAATCAGTAGTTACTACTTGCCTAGCATGTACAAGGCCCTGAGTTTAATCTTCAGCATTGCATAAAATCAGGTATAGTGGTACATGCTTATAATCCCAGAACTCAGGAGGTGGAAACAGGAGTAGGAGTTAAAGATCATTGCAGATTACTTAGTGACTTAGAGGCCATCCTGAGCTACATGAGACCCTGTCAAAAAAAAAAGAAAAAGCCACGCATGGTGGCACACACCTTTAAACCCAGTACTCATGAGGCAGAGGTAGGAGGATTGCCATGAATTCGAGGCCACCTTGATACTACATAGTGAATTCCAGGTCAGCCTGGGCTAGAGCGAGACACTACTTCAAAACAAACAAACAAACAAACAAACAAACAACCCTCATAGAAATCTTTTGAAATACCCCAAATGCAAAAAAATGTGGCTAGTTAAATAGGGCATGAAGTCTAGGGAGAGCAGTGACTATTACGAGATTGTTAAGGTTATTACCATGTATACAGACTTGTATAGTAACCAGGCACTTATGAACTATTTTCATATGGTTTTTTCAGTCTCCAGAATTAGTCAGGAAGCATACATACCTGGGCCTTGACATCTTTTGCCTGGTCCCAGTCATTAGACTCTACAGAAGACTTTTCCATCTTCAGGGAAGTTAAGTTCCAGTCATACTCAATGCTTCCAGATTCAATGGATTGGCCATCAACTTTTACTTCATAAGTAAGATCTGGCCTTAAAATCAGGGTGTAGAGGTGAGTGAAGCCATCAACCTATACAGTTTACCAAGAGAAAAGGTCACAATGAAACTCCTGCTGTTTCAATGTTGCAATTGTAAACAGACACAATTTGATTGTGGTGGTGCAGGCCTGGGATCTCAGCACTAGTGAGGCTGAGGCAAGAGGACTGCAAGTTTAGATCAGAGCAAGAGCCTGTCTCAAAAAGCAGTTTTAGAAAAGCCACACGTGGTGGCGCTTGCCTTTAATCCCAGCTCTCAGGAGGCAGAGGTAGGAGAATTGCTGTGAGTTTGAGGCCACCCTGAGCCTACTAGTGAATTCCAGGTCAGCTTGGGCTAGAGCGAGATCCACCTTGAAAAAAAAAAAAAAAAAGCCGGGCATGGTGGTGCACGCCTTTAATCCCAGCACTTGGGAGGCAGAGGTAGGAGGATTGCTGTGAGTTTGAGACCACCCTGAGAATACATAGTGAATTCCAGGTCAGCCTGAGCTAGGAAAAAAAAAAAAAAAAAAAAAAAAAACACTTTTTCCATTCACATCAGCCTTCTCACAAAGTCAAGAAACATGCAGGGGAAGACCGTAGGGACCAGCTGAGCAGCTGCTGAAGGAGAACACAAATGAAATGAGATGAGAAGCTCAGGTACAACTCCAGGCACCCAGCACAGCCTTCCATGCCCCAACTGTCAGGGCCAGACCCTACAGAGAACTCATACACCCCTGGCCACCAAGGATCCAGCACAGCCAATCAGACAGCCTAACAGAGTCCACAACCTAGAGGGATCAAGGTGGGCACTCAGCATTCATGAGACTGGAAGCCATCCCAAAAGGTAACAGGACCTACTTACACAAGTCAGATACATACCCGCACTGAAAGTGCTAATCTCTCTTTCCATGTCAAGAAAGGTTATGTATGGGCTGGAAAGATGCCTTAGCAGTTAAAGCACTTGCCTGTAAAGCCAAAGGACTTCAGTTTGATTCCCCAGGACCCACGTAAGACAGATGCACAAGGTGGCACATGCATCTGGAGTTTGTTTGCAGTGGCTGGAAGCCCTGGCGTGCCCTCTTACCTTCTCTTTCTCTCTCTTTATTGGTCTCTCTCTCTCTCTCTCCTCTCTCTCTCTTTTCCTCTTTCTCTCTCTCAAATAAATAAGAAAAAGAAAGGTTATTTGAATGACATAGTCTTGGTTGACTTTACCCTTCTCAAATAACCTGTATTTTGCTGTTGACTATTATTGCCATTGATGTTTCCTGACTTTTAGGGCCTTTGTCTTTTTCTTCTGTCATTATTGGGGGTAGGGTCTGACTCAGCCCCAGGCTGACTTGAAACCCATTTCAGACCAGAAATCTCAAGCTACTAATTGATAGGATTAAGGACTTAGGGACTTTGGCTTTATTAAATTATCTATTTGTTTTAATCCCCATGCTTGTATTAAATACTCTGTGCTTGTTTTGCTTCATTGTATATACTGCTCCAGTTAAATTTAGAGTTTTACAGTAATGTGTTCCACCCAGTCTACTAAAATACTTCAATATCAGACAAACTCACTTAGGGTCACTTCTGCTATTTTTCTTGGTATATAAGAGCTACACATGGCACCTTATACTCCAACACTGAAGATATATAAAATCAGATTTACATGGCTAACAACACTGCAAATAATTAGAAAACCCAAGCATCAAATTAACTCAAGATGCATAACCTCTACATCATAATACAAAAAAACACAAAACATCAAAACAATATAATTCTCCCAAAAATTATAAATCCATCAAAAATCACCTCCAATGAGACTGCTTTAGATGAAATCCCTGACAAAGATTTTAAAAAAAAATGGTTATGCTGGGCATGATGGCACATGCCTTTAATCCCAGCACTTGGGAGGCAGAGGTAGGAGGATTGTCATGAGCCTGAAGCCACCCTGCAACTACATAGTGAGTTCCAGGTCAACCCAGATTAGAGTGAAATCCTACCTTGAAAAAATAAAAAAAAATTTTTTTAATTGATTTATGCTCAAAGAAATCAAAGGAATCAAAGAAGAAAAAAGACTCCTGAAGGAATCCCAAGAGAGCACAGGAAACCAACTTAATGAAATAAGGAGGTCATTATAAGACATGAATAAAGAAATAGAAATAATGAAAACATACCAATCAGAAATACTAGACATGAAAAACAGAGTAAGTCAAGTAGAAAATTCTGTAGAAAATCTCACCAGTAGAATGGATCAAAGAGAGGACAGAATATCTAAACTAGAAGACCAGATGGCAGATCTTATACAGTACAACAAAGAGAAAGACAAACTAATAGGAAGGTATGAATGAGAATTTCAAGATATTGGGGACACTATGAAGAGATCAAACATAAGAATTCAGGGTATAGTAGGAGAAGAATTTCACTCCAAAGGTATAGCAGGTATTTTCAACAAAATCATAGAAGAAAACTTCCCCCAAGTAGGGGAAGTGATGCCAACACAGATACAGGAAGCCTATAGAATGCCAAACGGACAAAATTAGGAAAGAACTTCTCACTGTCATATTATAATTAAACTACAAACACACAAACCAAAGAAAACATATTGAAAACAGAGGGAAAAAATCAAGTCACATACAAAGCAAGCCCATCAGGATAACAGCAGACAAACTTTAAAAACCAGAAGGGCTTGGAATGGTGTAGTCCAAGTTCTGGAAGATAACAACTGTCATCCAAGATCACTTTATCCTGCAAAGCTATTCATCCAAATAGATGGAGAAATAAAGACATTCCCCACAAAGAAATCAGACTAAAGAAATATATGAACACTAAATGAGCTCTAGAGAAAATTCTTGAAAGGATCTTCTATGTGGAAGAGAAAGAAAAGCACACACATAAGGAACCTGAAAAAAATAAACCATACTCAAATGCTACTTAATACAAGAGAGTAAAGGTAAATGGGAAGAACTACAAAGCATGAAGAATGGCAAGAATAAATATGTACCTTTCAATAACACTTTTTTAAAATATATTTTTATGCATTTATTTGTGAGTCAGAGAGAGAAAGAATGGGTGCACCAGGACATGCAGCCACTGCAATGACCTCCAGATGCATGTACCCTCTTGTGCATCTGGCTTACATGAGTCCTGGAGAATTGAACCAGGATCCTTTGGCTTTGCAGGCAAAAGCATTAACTGCTAAGCCATCTCTTCAGCCCTCAATAACTCTTAATATTAATAGCCTCAATGCTCCAACCAAAAGACACAGGTTTGCAGATTGGGTTAGAAAGGAGGATCCTTCTATTTTTTGCCTCTAAGAAACTCACCTTTCCACAAAAAATAGACACTATCTTAGAGTGGAAGGTTGGAAAACAGTTTTTCAAGCAAATGGGCCTAGTAAACAAGCAGCGGTTGCTATCCTAATAGCTGACAGGGTAGACTTCAAACCAACATTAGTTAGGAAAGATAAGGAAGGTCACTTTATATTGATTAAAGGAACACTCCAACAGGAGGACATTACAATCCTAAACATATATGCACCTAACATGGGGGCTCCCAATTTCATCAAATAAACACTATTAGAATTAAGGTCACAGGTAACACCAAACACAGTTGTAGTGGGTGATTTCAATACCCACTCTCATCAATGAACAGTTCATACTGGCAAAAAAGAAACAGGGAAGCAAGCATCTGGATTCAATAAGATCATGTAACAAATGGACCTAACAGATACCTACAAAACATTTCATCCAAATGATGCAGAATGTACATTCTTTTCAGTAGCACATGGAATATTCTCTAAAACAGGATATATATTAGGACACAAGGCAAATCTCAACAAATTCAAATAATTCCTTTCACTCTATCTGATCACAATGGAATTAAAGTACAAATCAACAGCCAGAAAAGCTATACAGCATACACAAAATCATGGAAACTAGGGCCAGAGAGATGGCTTAGCAGTTAAGCCATTTGCCTGCAAAGCCAAAGGACCTCGGTTCCATTTCCATAACCCATGGAGGGCAGATGCACAAGGTGGCTCATGTGTCTGGAGATCGTTTGCAGTGGCTGGAGGCCCTGGAACACCCATTCTCTCTCTCTCTCTCTCTCTCTCTCTCTGCCTCTTTCCCTCTCTTGCTCTCTCAAATAAATAAAAATTTAAAAATAAAAAAATCATGGAAACTAAACAATATATTATTGAATGGTAAGTGGGTCAATGAAGAAATCAAGAAGGAAATTTAAAAATTCATAGAATCAGGGCTGGGCATGATGGTGCATGCCTTTAATCCCAGCTCTTGAGAGGCAGAGATAGGAGAATGAATGAGAGTTCAAGGCCAATCTGAGACTACATAGTGAATTCCAGGTCAGCCTGAGCTAGAGACCCTACCTCGAAAAAAAAAATTCATAGGATCAAATAATAATAAGAACACAACATACCAAAAACAATGGGACACAATGAAGGCAGCCCTAAGAGAGAAATTTATAGCTTTAAGTGCCTATATTAAGAAATTAGGGGCTGAAGGGATGGCTTAGCAGTTAAGGTGTTTGCCTGCAAAGCCAAATGATCCAGGTTCTATTCCCCAGGACCCACATTAGCCAGATGTACAAGGGGGCACATGTGTCTGGGGTTCATTTGCAGTGGCTGGAGGCCCTGGCATGCCCATTCTCTCTCTGTCTCCCTCTTTCTCTGTCAAATAAATAGAAATAAAAATAAAAATAAATTAGTAAGGTCCCAGGTAAACAAGTTAATGCTTCTCCTTAAGGCCTTGGAAAAAGAAGAACAAAACGAACCAAAACTCAGTGGATGGGAAGAAATAATAAAGATTAGGGCAGAAATTAATGAAATAGCCACAAAAAATTACAAAGAATCAATGAAACAAAAAGTTGATTCTTTCACAGGATAAATAAGATTGATAAACCCTTAGCAAATCTGACCAAGAGATAACAGACATAAATTGATAAAATTAGAGATGAAAAAGGCATCATTACAACAGATACCAAAGAAATTCAGAAAATGACAGGGACATATTTTTAAGAACATGCCCTCCACTAAATTTCAAAATCTGAAAGAAATGGATGATTTCCTGATTTATATGACCTACCAAAATTAAATCAACATGAGATTAACCACTTAAATAGACCTATAACAAGTACAGAGATCCAAGCAGTTATGAAAAGTCTTCCAACTAAAAAAAAGGGAATTTTACCAGACCTTCATGAAGAACTCACACCAATGCTTTTCAAACTTCTACATAAAATAGAAAAGGAAGGAATTCTACCAAACTCCTTCTGTGAAGCCAGAATCACTCTGATACCAAAACCAGACAAAGACAGAACAAAAAAGCACATTACAGACCAATCTCCCCCATGAACATAGATGCAAAAATTCTGAACAAAAATATTGGCAGAGAATTTCTTATTTTTTGAGGTAGTGTCTTGCTCTACTCCAGGCTGACCTGGAATTCACCATGTAGTCTCAGAGTGGCCTCAAACTCATGGCAATCCTCCTACATCTGCCTCCTGAGTGCTGAGATTAAAGGCGTGAGCCACCACGCCTGGCAATATTGGCAAATAGAATACAAGAATATCTCAGAAAGATCATTCACCCAGACCAAGTAGGCTTTATCCCAGAAATGCAGGGATGATTCTAAATACACAAATTGATAAATGTAATACACCATAAAAATGGACTGAAGAGGGCTGGAGAAATGGCTTAGCAGTTAAAGCATTTGCCTGCAAAGCCAAAGGACCCAGGTTTGATTTCACAGGACCCACGTAAGCCAGATGCACAAGGGGCACATGTGTCTGGAGATCATTTGCAGTGGCTGGAGGCCCTGGTATGCCCATTCTCTCTCTCTTTCTTCTCTCTCTCTCTCTCTCTCTGTGTGTGTGTGTCTTTCTCTGCTTGCAAATAAATAAATAAATTTTTTTTTAAAGTTTGGCCTGGAGAGATAGCTTAGCAGTTAAGGTGCCTGCCTGCTAAGCCTAAGAATGTCAGTTCCAATCTCCAGGTCCCATGTTTAGCCAGATGCAGTGACTCAAGGGCACAACAACACACTTGCCCACAAGGGGGCGCACGCATCTGGAGTTTGTTTTCAGCAGTTGAGAGGTTACTGGCACACCCATTCTCTATCTGTCTTCCTCTCCCTCTGTCTCTCTCTCAAAAAAGAAAGTTTGGCTGGTCGTGGTGATGCATGCCTTTAATCCCAGCACTCAGGAGGCAGAGGTAGGAGGATTGCTGTCAGTTCAAGGCCACTGTGAGACTACATAGTGAATTCGAGGTCAGCCTGGGATAGAGTGAGACCCTACCTTGAAAAAAAGAAAGAAAGAAAGAAAGAAAGAAAGAGAGAGAGAGAGAGAGAGAGAAAGAAAGAAAGAAAGAAAGAAAGAAAGAAAGAAAGAAAGAAAAAGTTTGCAGGAAAAAGAAGGACTGAAGAGCCAGGCATAGTGGCTCATGCCTTTAATCCCAGCACTTGAGAGGCAGAGGTAGGAGGATCACCAAGAGTTCAAGGCCACCCTGAGACTACATAGTGAATTCCAGGTCAGCCTGGGCTAGAGTAAACTCTACCTCAAAAAACAACAAAAGAAAGAAAGAAAGAAAGAAAGAAAGAAAGAAAGAAAGAGAGAGAGAGAGAGAGAAAGAAATAGAAATGGCATATAAACATCTAAAAAATGGTCTACATCCTTAGCCATCAACGAAATGCAAATTAAAACTACCTTGAGATTCCATTTCATTCCTGTCAGAATGGCTACCATGAAGAAAACAAATGACAATAAATGCTGGCAAGGATGTAGAAAAAGAGGAACCCTTCTACACTGCTGATGAGAATGCAACCTGGTATAGCCATTGTGGAGGTTCCTGAGACAGCTAAAAATAGATTTACCATATGATCCTGATATACCACTCCTAGGCACATATCCTAAGGTCTTGTCTTACTACCTTAGAGATACTTGCTCAACCATCTTTATTGCCGCTCTATTCACAATAGCTAGGAAATGGAACCAGCCTAGATGTCCCTCAACTGATGAGTGGATAATGAAGATGTGGCACATTTATACAATGGAGTTCTACTCAGCAGTAAAGAAAAATGAATTATTTAATTTGCAGAGAAATGGATAGATCTGGAAAGGATTACACTGAGCTAACCCAGACCCAGAACGCCAAATGTCACATGTTCTCTCTCATATGTGGATCCTAGCTACAAATGTTTGAACTTGTGAGTTGGAATAAAACTCAGAAGCAGAGGCCAGTAAGCTAGACAGGAGATAGAAAGGGAGGGAGGAAAGGGGGAGCTTAATAGGATGGTATTGTATATATGTAAGTAGAACAGATTAATGGGGGTGAAAAGGCCTGAGTGATGTCAGGGGAAGATATTGAGTAAAGGAAAGGTGGAGGGAGGGCTAATCAAAATCTAAGAGGGTATGAATAAATCATATGGAAACCTACTTTTTTGGACAATGGCACACCCAGAATCCATACTAGAAAAATTTCAGTGCCAGGGATGGGATACCTTCCAGTGAGTTGTTGGCCAGGGAGGTCCCTGATGCCCAACCCCCCAAACATTACAGGCCATTGCCCAGGCTCTTGGTTTCCCACCAGGAATAGATAATAAGACTCTATTGCTGAAGACTTCACATACTTGGGCTGCAAAGTCACTGAGAAATCCTGCTGGAGCTGAGCTGAAAACCTCCTCCATGCAGACCACCTGACAGAAAGCTGGAAAAAGCTATGCTGTATGCAGTTCAGTGGGAGAGAAATTATCAATGGAGATAAAAAACAGTGGACACCTCAAGACTTAAATTTGGCCACCCAGGCCAAATAAGCCAACAGGTGCAATAGTGGCATGTCTGTGATGGGAGAGACCAATTACTCTCTAATTGGACTGGAGGCCCGCTCCATGGGATGGGATACATGCCTGATACTGAAAACCTACAACAGGGGTAGTCATGAGCCCTAGGGGTGTAACGTCTGCTGGCATCTGGCTAAATGTATATATTTTGCTCACTGAACTTCCCAGTAAGCACTTTTCTTAATGTTCATACCCATATATTAATGCTCTTCTTGTTTTTGGTTAGAGAAGCTTCTCTTTTCAGATGGTGGTGACCTTGGGATGACTCAGAAGACAACATAGTGCTGAAAAGAAATGACAGAGGAGTGCTCAGCACTGAAATATCTCTATCACATCTTCCAAGGCTCAGGGTCCACTGCGAAAGAGGTGGTGGAAAGAATGTAAAAGCCAAAGGAAGGGTAGGACTCCTTACAACATGCTCCTCCAGACACAAAATGGCCTGTCTATCCATGACCTTGCAGTGCCTGACACTACCTACACAAGACCATCATATTAGGTGGAAAAAAACCCATCAAAATAAAAGACAGAGCCAGGCGTGGTGGTCCCAGCACTTCGGAGGCAGAAGTAGGAGGATCACCATGAGTTCCAGACCACCCTGAGACTACATAGTGAATTTCAGATCAGCCTGAGCTAGAGTGACACCCTACTTTGATAAAACATAATAATAATAATAATAATAATAATAATAATAATAATAATAAAAGAGAGATTGATTGAGGGGGGAGGATATATGATGGAGAGTGGAGATGCAAAGAGGAAAGTGTAGGGGGAGAAAATTAGCCAGGTTTATTGTCTATAATTATGTAAGTTGTCAATAAAAAAAAAGAAAAAAGAGAAAATTATTGCCAGGTATAATGAATATGGGTTGGTATTGAGAATAAATAAAGAAATGCAAAAAAAAAATAGTGTTCTGGAGAGATGGCTTAGTGGTTAAGATGCTTGCCAGCAAAGCGAAAGGACCGAGGTTTGATTCCCCAGAATCCACATAAGCCAGATGCACAAGGTGGCTCACACATCTGGAATTTGTTTGCAGTGGCTGGATGCCCTTGTGTGCCCATTCTCTCTCTCTTCCTCTCTGTGCCTCTTTCTCTCTCTTTCAAATAAATATAATATGAATTTTTAAAAAATAGAAAAAAAGAAAGCCGGGCGTGGTGGCACACGCCTTTAATCCCAGCACTCGGGAGGCAGAGGTAGGAGGATCACCATGAGTTCAAGGCCACCCTGAGACTGCATAGTGAATTCCAGGTCAGCCTGGACTAGCGTGAGACCCTACCTCGAAAAACCAAAAAAAAAAAAAAAAAAAAAAAAAAAAAAAAAAAAAAAAAAAAAAAGAATTAAAAGCCGGGTGTGATGGTGCACACCTTTAATCTCAGCACTTGGGAGGCAGAAGTAGGAGGATTGTCGTGAGTTCAAGGCCACCCTGAGACTACATAGTGAATTTCAGGTCAGCCTGGGCTACAGTGAGACCCTAACTTGAAAAAAAAAAAAGTTAAAAAATGATGGGTATGGTGGTGCATGCCTTTAATCCCAGCACTTGGAGGCAAAGGTAGAATTGCTGTGAGTTTGAGGCCACCCTGAAACTACATAGTGAATTCCAGGTCAGCTTGGGCTAGAGTAAAACTTTCCTTGAAAAACCAAAACAAAAAAAATTTTAAATTTTTTTAAAAACACATGATTTTGGCTAGCATATGCCTACATATGTCATACAGTACTTGGGAGATGCAGGCAGGCAGGCAAACTCATCCTCAGCTTGTTTGAGTCCAGCATGGACTACATGAAAAGTTATCTCAAAAATAGCAGAGTTGAGCATGGTGGTGCATGCCTTTAATCCCAGCACTCAGGAGGCAGATGTAGGAGAACAGCCATGAGTTCCAGGCCAGCCTGAGACTACATAGTGAATTCCAGGTCAGCCTGGACCTTGAAAAAACAAAAATTACAGCCTGGACCAAAGTGAGACCCTACCTCGAAAAACCAAAAAAAAACAAAACAAAACAAAAAAAAAAACAAAGAGGTGAGCCCAGCATGGTGGCGCACACCTGCCTTTAATCCCAGCACTTGGAAGGCAGAGGTAGGAGGATCACAGAGATTCAAGGCCACCCTGAGACTACATAGTGAATTCCAGGTCAGCCTGAGCTAGAGTGAGTCCCTAGGTTGGGAAAAAAAAACAAAAACAAAAAAAAACAGGTGGGCATGGTGGCATATGCTTTTTTTTTAAATTAATTTTTCTATTGACAGCTTCTTTAATTGTAGACAATATCCCATGGCACTTCCCTCCCTCCCCCCCCCAACTTTCCCCTTTGAAACTTCACTCTCCATTCATATCCCCTCCCCCTCTCAATCAGTCTCTCTTTTCAGTTTGATGTCATGATCTTTTCCTCCTATTATGATGGTCTTGTGTAGGTAGTGTCAGGCACTGTGAGGTCAAGGATATCCAGGCCATTTTGTGTCTGGAGGAGCACACTGTAAGGAGTCCTACCCTTCCTTTGGCTCTTACATTCTTTCTGCCCCCTCTTCCGCAATGGACCCTGAGCCTTGGAACGTGTGTTTGAGATGTTTCAGTACTGAGCACTCCTCTGTCCCTTCTTCTCAGCACTATGGTGCCTTCTGCGTCATCCAAAGGTCACAACCATCTGAAAAGAGAAGCTTCTCTAACCATAAGTGAGAGTAGCATTAATATATGGGTGTGGACATTAAGAGAAGTGCTTACTGAGAAGTGCTTTATAATTTCAAACTGGGAAGTTTGGTGAGCATAGTATATACATTTAACATGACGCAACAGACGTTACACCCTTAGGGCTCATGACTACCCCTGTCATAGGTTTTCAGTATCAGGGATATATTCCCTCCCATGGAGCAGGCCTCCAGTCCAATTAGAGAGTGGTTGGTTTCCCCCATAACAAACATGCCACTATTGCACCCATTGGCTCATTTGGCCTCACTGGCCAAATTTAAAGCTTGCAGTGTACACTGTTGAGTACCTTCACTGGTGTTTTCTCTCTCCCATTAAACTGCATGCAGTGTAGTTTTTTCCAACTTTCTGTCAGCTGGTCCACCTGGAGGAGGCTTTCAGCTCAGCTCCAGCAGGATTTCTCAGTGACCTTGCAACCCAAGTGTGTGGAGTCTTCAGCAATAGGGTCTTACCATCAATCCTGGTGGGAAATCAAGGGCCTTGGCAATGGCCTATAATGTTTTGGGGGTATCTGTAACCTCCCTGGCCAACAACTCACTGGAAGGTATCCCCATCCCTGGCACTGAAAATTTTCTAGTAACAATCTATGGCTTCTGAGTGTTCCCTTGTCCAGAAAAGTAGGTTTCCATATGACTTATTTATATCTTCTTAGATTTTGATTAGCCCTCCCTCCACCTTTTCTTTACTCAATCTCTTCCCCTGACCTCACGTAGGCCTTTTCGCCCCCATTAATCTGTTCTTCTACTTACAATATATACAATACTATTGTATTAAGCGCCCCCTCCCTCTCTTTCTATTCATTTTATATGAGTTTTATTTTTACTCACATAGAAGTCCAATCATTTGTAGCTAGGATCCACATATGAGAGAGAACATGTGACATTTGGCTTTCTGGGCCTGGGTTACCTCACTAAGTATAATCCTTTCCAGATCCATCCATTTCCCAGCATGTCCCAGTTGAGGGACATCTACGCTGGTTCCATTTCCTAGCTATTATGAATAGAGTGGCAATAAACATGGTCAAACAAGTATCTCTAAATGTAGTGAGACAAGTCCTTAGGATATATGCCTTGGCGTGGTATAGCTGGGTCATATGGTAGATCTATATTTAGGTGTCTCAGGAACCTCCACACTGATTTCCACAATGGCTGGACCAGATTGCATTCCCACCCACAGTGTAGAAGGGTTCCTCTTTTTCCACATCCTCACCAGCATTTATAGTCATTTGTTTTCATGATGGTAGCCAATCTGACAGGAGTGAGATGGAATCTCAAGGTAGTTTTAATCTGCATTTCCCTGATGACTAGGGATGTAGAACATTTTTTAGATGTTTATATGCAATAAATAAATAAATAAAAATTAAAAAGCCAGGTGTGGTGGCGCATTCCTTTAATACCAGCACTCAGGAGGCAGAGGTAGGAGGATCACCATGAGTTTGAGGCCACCCTGAGAATACACAGTGAATTCCAGGTCAGCTTGAGCTAGAGTGAGACCCTACCTCAAAAAACCAAAAATAAATAAATAAATAAATAAATAAATAAATAAATAAATAAATGTTTATATGCCATCTGTATTTCTTCTTCTCAGAACTCTCTATTTAGTTCCATAGCCCATTTTTTAATTGGGTTGTTTGATTTCTTATTATTTAGTTTTTTGAGTTCTTTGTATATTCTAGATATTAATCCTCTGCCAGATGTATAGATGGTAAATATTTTCTCCAATTCTGTAGGTTGCCTCTTTGCTTTCTTCACAGTGTCCTTAGCTGTACAAAAGCTTTGTAATTTCATGAGGTCCCAGCGGTTGATCTATGGTTTTATTTGCTGAGCTATTGGGGTTATAGTCAGAAAGTCTTTGCCAAGACCAATATGTTGAAGGGTTTTCCCTACTTTTTCCTCTAGAAGTTTCAGAGTTTCAGGTCTCATTAAGGTCTTTGATCCATTTGGACTTCATTCTTGTGCATGGAGAGAGATAAGGATCTATTTTCATCCTTCTACAGATGCATATCCAGTTTCACAAGCACCATTTACTGAAGAGTCTGTCTTTTGTCCAATGAGCATTTTTGGCATTTTTGTCAAAGATCAGGTGGCTGTAGCTACCCGGACTTACATCAGGGTCTCTATTTTGTTCCATTGATTGACATGTCTGTTTTTGTGTCAGTACCATGCTGGTTTTGTTAGTAAGGCTCTGTAATATAGGTTAAAATCAGGTATGGTGATACCACGCCCAGCTACTTTATTTTTCTTGATGCAATTGTGAATGGGAGTGATTCTCTGATTATATCCTCTGTGTGTTTTTTGTTAGCTTATAGGAAGGCTACTGATTTCTGTGTGTTTATTTTGTATCCTGATACATGGCTATAGGTGTTTATCAGCTCTAACAGTCTGCTGTTAGAGTCTTTAGGGTCCTTTATGTATAGAATCATATCATCTGCAAATAATGATAACTTGATCTCTTCCTTTCCAATTTGGATTCCTTTTATGTGTGTATCTTGCCTTATTGCTATGGCTAAGACTTCCAGTACTATATTAAATAAAAGTGGGGACAGCGGACACCCTTGCCTTATGCCTGATTTTAGTGAAAAACTTCAAGTTTTTTTCTCCATTTAGTATTACATTGGCTGTGGGTTTGTCATAAATATTATGACATTTTATTTGTGTTAAGATATTATTTATATTATTTTTTATTATGTTAAGATATGTTCCTTCTATTCCCAGTCCCTGTAGGACTTTTATCATGAAGGGATGTTGGATTTGTCAAATGCTTTTTCTGCATCTAATGAGATGATCATGGCAAATGCCTTTAATCCCAGCACTCAGGAGGCAGAGGTAGGAGGATTGGCATGAGTTCAAGCCCAGCCTGAGAGTACATTAATGAATTCCAGGGCAGCCTGAGCTAAAGTGAGACCCTAACCTCGAAAAAACAAGAAAAGAAATCAAATCAAAGAGGTGGATGGAGGGATTGCTCAGTGGTTAAGGTGCTTATCTGCAAAGCCTAAGGAGCCAGGTTTGATTCCCCAGTACCCACATAAAGCCAGATGCACTAGCTGGCACATGCATCTGAAGTTCATTTACAATGACTGGGAGGCCCTGGTACACATGTGTGCACCCATACACATGCAAATAAATAAAAATTTTACAAAGGAGAACATTAAGTATATATATGAGGGTGGGACTGTAGCTCAGTTGGTGGAGTGCTTGCCTAGTATGCATGAAGCTCTGGGTTCCATCCCTAAGCACTACAGTGGGTGTGGTGGTTCATGCTTGTCATCCCAGCACACAGATGGTAAAGACAGGAGGATCAACACTTCACAGGGAGTTTGAGACCAGTTTAGTTTTTTGAGGTAGGGTCTCACTCTAGCCCAAATTGACCTGGAATTTACTATGTATTCTCAGGACGGTCTCAAACTCATGGCAATCCTCCTACCTCTGCCTCCCAAGTGCTGGGATTAAAGGCATGTGCCACTACTCCCAACTCAAAAACAAACAAAACCTCTATATACAGATTCCAGATATAGCTTCTCAGAGAATCCACTTATGGTACAATGTATATAGAGAGATTCCTGAGTTTAGGTGCAATTTGACCAGCTGCATCATGGTCCTGCTACTACAGCCAGAGCCACTGGCCACCATGCCTTTCCTGTCATGCTAGACTGTACCCTCAAATTGTGAGCCAAAATAAAGCCTTCCTTAAGTTGCTTATTGTCAGGTGTTTTCTCAGAATGAGAAAGTAACTAATATATAAAATTGGTACCAGAAGTGGGGCAATTGCTGTAATAATCCTCACAACCTGACCATGTAGTTTATAGACCTCTGGAACTGGTTTGTGGGAGGAATATGGAATAGTTTGAAGCTACAGGTTAGAGAAGCCCTAGAATGCTGCAAGCAGAGCTCAATGCATCATTTGGGTTAGAATTTGTGGGGTTTTGCTTGTTTGTTTGTTTGTTTTGAGGTAGGATCTCACTCTAGCTCAGGCTGACCTGGAAATCACTATGTAGTGGCCTTGAACTCATGGAAATCCTCTTACTTCTGCCTCCAAATACTAGGATTAAAGGCATGCACCACAATGCCCAGAGGGTTTTGTTGTTGTTTTGTTTTGTTTTTTGATTTTTCAAGGTAGGGTCTCACTTTGGCCCAGGCTGACCTGGAATTCACTATGCAGTCTCAGTCTGGCCTTGAATTTACAGTGATCCTTCCACATCAGCCTCCCAAGTGCTGGGATTAAAGGAATGCACCACCACACCTGGCTCTGGTGGGAACTTGGAAGATCAGACAAACCCACAGAAATGCAGATATTGAAAGAGTTTGCAAGAATTCAGAACAGACCAAGGATTTTATTTGAAATTGGATGTTATTCTTGTTACATCCTTTTTTTTTTTTAATTTAAAAGGCAAGACTTTACTCCTTAAAAGAAAAAGTACAAAAACATATGGAACGCTTCACGAATTTGTGTGTCATCCTTGCGCAGGGGCCATGCTAATCTTCTCTGTATCATTCCAATTTTAGTATATGTGCTGCTGAAGTGAGCACTCTTTTTTTTTTTTTTTTTTTTTTTTTTTTTTTGAGGTAGGGTCTCACTCTGGCTCAGGCTGACCTGGAATTAACTATGTAGTTTCAGGGTGGCCTCGAACTCTTGGCAATCCGCCTACTTCTGCCTCCTGAGTGCTGGGATTAAAGGCGTGTGCCACCACGCCCGGCTGAAGCAAGCACTCTTATTACATTCTTGCAAAGAGTCTGACTGTGTTCTGTCTGTGTCCTAAAATTTGAGTAAGGCTGAACTCTAAAGGAATGGATTAGGTTGTTGGAAGAGAAAATTTCAAGATACCATAACATCTAGCTGTGGCATGCCTACTACTAACTGTATTTAAAATTGTTTGTGTGGGAACTTTTCCATTTTCCAGAACCATGTCTTGCCTCTGCTTCTTCCTTCTCATATGCTTTAAGATATAAATCTCCATAACAAAAATCTTTCTAGAGCTGGGCATGGTGGTGCACACCTTTAACCCTAGCAGAGATAGGAGGATCACCTTGAGTTCAAGGCCACCCTGAGACTACATAGAGAATTCCAGGTCAGCCTGGGCTAGAGTGAAACCCTACCTTGAAAAAAACAAAACAAAAAAAACTTTCTAAATTTAAGAAAGGGCTGGAGAGATTGCTTAGTGGTTAAGGTTCTTGCCTGAAAAGCCAAAGGACCCAGATTCCATTCCCTAGGACTCATATAAGCCAGATGCACACGGTGGCACATGCATCTGGAGTTTGTTTGCAGTGGCTAGAGGTCCTGGAACACCCATTCTCCCTCCCCCTCTCTCTCTTTTTCTCTCTCTCTCTGCCTCTTTCTCAAATAAAGAAAGAAAATATTTATAAATTTTTATTTTATTTTATTTTATTTTATTTGCGAGCAGAGAGAGAGACACAGAGGCAGAGAGAGAGAGAAAGAGGGAGAGAGAATGTGAATGGGCATGCCAAGGGCCTCTAGCCACTGCAAATGAACTCCAGACACATGTGCCACTTTGTGCATATGGCTTTACATGGGTACTGGGGAGTCAAAGTCAGGTCATAGGGTTTGCAGGCAACTGCCTTAACTGCTGAGCTATCTCTAGCCCTATTTTTTTAAAAATATTTTATTTTTTATTTATTTGAGAGAGAGAGATACAGAAATAGGCAGGGAGAGAGAGAGAGAGAGAGAGACAGAGAGAGAGAATGGGTGTGCCAGGGCCTCCAGCCACTGCAAACGAACTCCAGATGCATGCACCCCCTTGTGCATCTGGCTTACGTGGGTCCTGGAGAATCGAGCCTCGAACCGGGGTCCTTAAGCTTCATAGGCAAGTGTTTAACCGCAAAGCCATCTCTCCAGCCCTCTAGCCCTATTTTTAACTTTTTTTTTTTTTCAAAGTAGGATCTCACTCTGGCCCAAGGCTGACCTGGAATTCACTCTGTATTCTCAGGCTGGCCTAGAACTCATGGCAATCCTCCTACCTCTGCCTCCCGAGTGCTGGGATTAAAGGTGTACGCCACCATGCCCAGCATTTTTAACTTAAAAAATATATTTTATTTATTTATTTATTTATTTATTTATTTATTTATTTATTTGACAGAGAGAGAATGGGCACACCAGGGCCTCCAGCAACTGCAAACGAACTCCAGATGTGTGTGCCCCCTTATGCATCTGGCTTACATGGGTCCTGGAGAATCGAACAGGGATCCTTTGGCTTTGCAGGCAAGCCTTAACCACTAAGCCATCTCTCCAGCCCCCTATTTTTTTGGTTTTTTTGAGGTAGGGTCTCACTCTAGTTCATGCTGACCTGGAATTCATTATGTAGTCTCAGGGTGGCCTCAAACTCATGGCTATCCTCCTACCTCTGCCTCCCGAGTGCTGGGATTAAAGACATGCACCACCACTACCGGCTTCTGTCTCTCTATTTTTAACTTAAAAAAAATTGCAGTTGGGGCTGGAGAGATAGCTTAGTGGTTAAGGCATATGCTTGCGAAGTCTAAGGACCCCAGTTTGATTCTCCAGGTCCCAAGTAAGCTAGATGTGCATGGTGGCACATGCATCTGGAGTTTGTTTGCAGTGGCTAGAGGCCCTGGCGTGCCCATTCTCCCTTTCTCCCTCTATCTCTAAAAAATAAAATAAAATAATTAAAAAGAAAAAAAAATTTAGTTGGGGGTGGTGACACATGCCTTTAATCCCAGGACTTGGGAGGCAGAGGGAGGAAGATCACCATGAATTCGAGGCCACCCTGAGACTACATAGTGAATTCCAGGTCAGCCTGAGCTAGAGTAAGACCCTACCTCAAAAAAACAAAACAAAGCTGGGTGTCGTGGTGCACACCTTTAATCCCAGCACTCGGGAGGCAGAGGTAGGAGGATCGCCGTAAATTCGAGGCCACCCTGAGACTACATAGTGAATTCCAGGTCAGCATGAACTAGAGTGAGACCCTACCTCAAAAAAACAAACAAAAAAAATTAATATAATATAAATGTATTAATTAATTAATGTATAATTAATTAATGCAAGCAGAGATATGGAGAGAGAGAGAGGGAGAGAAGGAAAGGATGGGAATGCTAAGGCCTCTAGCCACTGCAGATGAACTCCAAATGCATGTGCCACTTTGTGAATCTGGCTTTATGTGGGTACTGGGGAAGTGAACCTGGGCCATTATGCTTTGCAGGCAAGCACCTTAGCCATCTCTCCAGCTCCTTTTTCTTTTCTTTTTTTCTTTTTCTTTTTTCTGAGATAAGCTGACCTAGAATTGAATATGTAGTCTCATGGTGGACTCAAACTCATGGCGATCCTCCTACCTCTGCCTCCCAAGTGCTGGGATTAAAGATGTATGCCACCACACCCAACTCCAGCTTCTATTTTCTTTTTCTTTTTCAAGGTAGGGTCTCACTCTAGCCCAGGCTGACCTGGAATTCACTATGTAGTCTCAGGGTGGCCTTGAACTCATGGCGATTCTCCTACCTCTGTCTCCTGAGTGCTGGGATTAAAGGCGTGTGCCACCATACCTGGCTACTCTATCTTTAAATAAAATAGCGTATTTATAGCCGGGTGTGGTGGCGCACACCTTTAATCCCAGCACTCGGGAAGCAGAGGTAGGAGAATCACCATGAGTTCGAGGCCACCCTGAGACTACATAGTTAATTCCAGGTCAGCCTGGATCAGAGTGAGACCCTACCTCGAAAAACCAAAAAGAAAAAAAAAATCGTATTTATTTATTTACTTGCAAAAGAGAGAGAAAGAGAGAGAAATGAATGGACACACCAGGGCCTACTGCAAACAAACTCCAATCTCATGTGCCATTTTGTGTATATGGCAATTCAGTGGGTACTGGGATTGGAACCAGACCCTTACAGGCTTTGCAGCAAGTACCTTTAACCACTGAGCAACCTTCCCAGCCCGTGTGTGTGTGTGTGTGTGTGTGTGTGTGTGTGTGTGTGTGTGTGTGTTTTGAGACAAAGTCTCATGTAGTCCAAGGCTGGTTTTCAACTCACTACATAGCCTAGGATGGCTTCCTCTCTCCAATTTGAGTGCTGGAATTATAGGTGTATGCCACACACCTAGGGCCTTTTTTAAAAAAATATATTTTATTTATTTACTTATTTTTTGAGACAGAGAGACAGACAGACAGACGGAGAGAGAATGGGAACACAGGGCCTCCAGCCACTGTAAACAAACTCCAGATTGCATGTGCCACCTTGTACATCTGTCTTACATGCATACTGGGGAATCAAACCTGGGTCCTTAGGTTTCACAGGCAAGTGTGCCAACATGCCCGACTTTCATTTTTGCTTTATAAGATGGGGTTTCACTGTAGCCTAGGCTTTCCTGAAACTCACTACGTAGGCCAGGCTGGTTGTGAACTAATGGCAATCTTTCTGCCTAAGCCTCCCAAACCTTGGGATTACAGGCAAACACCACCCCACACTAGCCTTCTTTAAATTTATCATCAGGCAAAAGAGAATGAAAGGGGCTGGGGCTACAGCTTAGTTGGTAGAGTACTTGCCTAGCATGCACAAAGCCCTGGGTTCCATCCCCAGTACTGCGTCAGCTAAGTGTGGTAGTACACATCTATCATCCCAGTGCTTCGAAGTTGGATATAGGAAGATCAGGAATTCAAGGTCATCCTTTACTACACAGCAAATTTGAAGCCAACCTGTCATACATGAGCCTGTCTCAAAAAAAAAAAAAAATGTACAGTCAGGTATAGTGGTGCATGCCTTTAATCCCAGCACTTGGGAGGCAGAGGTAGGAAGATCACCATGAGTTCAAGACCACCCTGAGACTACATAGTGAATTCCAGGTCAGCCTGGGCTGGAGTGAAACCCTATCTCACAAAACAAAACAAAACAAAACAAAACAAAACAAAACAAAACAAAACAAATAAGCCGGGAGTGGTGGTGCATGCCTTTAATCTCAGCACTCAGGAAGCAGAGGTTGAAGGGACCAAACTGATGCCTTGACAGGCCTCAGTAAGGTGCTGCCCTGACTAGGCCAAAGTTTCAATTTCCAGGAGGGGTGAGCTCTGGGGGCTGAATATGTACAAACGTAACTGCTGCTTGCTTAGCCAATCATGTTAGGAGGTTATCTCCTCTGCCTGAAATTCCCCTAGACCTGGCCGCCAAAACCTTAAGACCAATCAAAAAGATACAAGTACAGTTACTGTTCAAATTAGCCAATCATGTTAAAAGACTAAAAGCCCGCCAAAATTCCTTTAGCTGTGCTTAAAAGGGAGCCTGTGAGCGCCTCGGGTCGTCACCATTTTGTATAGTGGTTGACCCCAGCATGCTGGCTAATTCTACAGAATAAATGCTCTATGCTTTTACATACTATTTGGCTCTGGGGTCTTTCTTCAGTGATTTTCAGACCATTACAAGGTAGGAGGACTGCCATGAGTTAGAGGTCACCCTGAGACTACATAGTGAATTCCAGGTCAGCCTGGGCTGGAGTGAGACCCTACCTTGAAAAAACAACAACAACAACAAAAAAATTAATATGTCAGGCACAATGGTGAACATCTGGGAGTCTGAGGCAGAAAGATCACTTGAGTCCTAGAGTTTGAAGCCAAACTAGGCAACATAGTAAGATTAAAAGAGAGAGAGAGAGAAGCCGGGAGTGGTGGTACACACCTTTAATCACAGCACTCGGGAGGCAGAGGTAGGAGGATTGCCATGAGTTCAAGGCCAGCCTGAGACTACATAGTGAATTTCAGGTCAGCCTGGACTAGAGTGAGACCCTACCTCAAAAAAAAAAAAAATAAATAAATAAATAAATAAAAACAAAATAAAGAGAGAGAGAGAGCTGGGCGTGGTATGCACACCTTTAATCCCAGCACTTGAGAGGCAGAGGTAAGAGGATCACCGTGAGTTGGAGGACACCCTGAGACTACATAGCAAATTCAAAAAAAAAAAAAAAAGGGCTGGAGAGATTGCTTAGTGGTTAAGTGTTTGCCTGTGAAGCCTAAGGACCCTGGTTCAAGGCTGGATTCTCCAGTACCCATGTAAGACAATAGTTGCACAATGTGGTGCATGCATCTGCAGTTTGTTTGCAGTGGCTGAAGGCCCTGGCACACCCATTCTCTCTATATATCTCTCTCTGCCTCTTTCTTTCTTTGTCTGTCACACTCAAATAAATAAATAAATAAAATAAACAAAAGGGGGGGAAGGGAAAAGAAAAGGGAAGTAATAGGAGTTAACTACTCATTGGAATATAAGAACATTTACCTTACATCTGATTGGTTTCTTGTTTGAATGATATTGATTCTTGAAATGTAAAATAACATGAACTTTCTTGACATCAAATCCACAAATATCAGGTCCTACAAAAAAATAGGTAACTTCAATTTTCTTCCAAAATGAATCACAATACCCTCTGCTTAACCATTCTCCTTAAATATGTGAGGCACAGGATATCTGGGTGTCCAGGAGCAATCAGATATTCACATGAAGATACTGAAGTAAATGGATTGTGATCATCTTTCTCCAGTCAGGACACTTCCATGGTCACCAAACTGTAAATCAGCAGGGGGAAAAAAACTAGATCCAGCTAGGTGTGGGGATACATGCCTGTGATCCCAGTACTTAGGAGGCTGAGGCAAGAGAATTGTTACTTCCAGGCCAACCTAGACTTCATATCAAGATCCTGTCTCAAAAGAGAAAATGAGCCAGGCATGGTTGCCCAAGACTTTGATTCCAGCACTTGGGAGGCAGAGGTAGGAAGATCACTGTGAGTTCAAGGCCAGCCTGGGCTAGAGAGAGACTTTACCTAAAAAGAAAAAAGCCATCTAGGCCCTGATCAGCCTGTCATATTCACAGCCCAGAGCTTTGCAGTGAGTCCCTAACATTTCTTTTCCCTTTCTTTCTCCTTCTTCCCTTCCTCTCTCCCTCCCTTCCTTCCTTCCTTTCTTGTTTTGTTTTTCGAGAGTCTCACACTACCCCAGGCTGACCTGGAATTCACTATGTAGTTCAAGGACACCCTGTTAATTGTCCAGAATTTTGGAAGCTGTCAATAACAATTTTATAGACATATAAATATAGACATAAAAATGAATTGCTAGCAGGGAGTGGTGGTGGCACATGCCTTTAATTCCAGCACTCGGGAGGCAGAGGTAGGAGGATTGCTGTGAGTTCAAGGCCACCCTGAGACTACAGAGTGAATTCTAGGTCAGCCTGAGCTAAAGTGAGACCCTATCTTGGGAAAAAAATGAATTGCTGAGTAACATTATGTCCAGCAGTATAGCTAAGCCTGGAACTGCCCTGATGAATTCACAGATAAGCAAGAAATCAGATGAAGAGGAAATATCTTGCAAGTCACCCACACCAGCAGAGGAAAGACTTTTAAAGGAAGTGTTTCCAGTGTTGATGTTAGTTGGGTATCTTAAATGAAAACTCACTTTGAAATGCTTTAAATCCATGGACTATAGTTACATCTATTTCAAGGTGGTCCCTTGTTCAGTACCAGCACAACTCACTATGTTGCTGAGGCGGCCCTTGAACTGATACTCTTGCTTCCATCTTCCAAGTGCTGGGGTGACAGGCATGCACCACCACACCTGGATAAACATAATTTTGGGTGTTTTGTTTGCATATGTGTATGTGATATGCATGTATGTTTGTTCATATGAGTGTGACACATGTGTGTGTGGAAGCCAGAACTTGAAGCCAGGTGTGTGTTCCTCCATTGTTCTCCCTTTATTTTACTGAGACAGAGTCTTTTTTTTTTTTTTTTAACTGAATAAAAGGTTTTATTTCAGAGCCAAAATTAAACTTTGACTACTTCTTAAAGCTTTCCCCATAGTTTCAGGCTCATACAATTTCTCTGTACTATTATAATACTTATGGCTGATCTAGGAGAAAATTATTAATAAATTAAATCAGAATAAATTACTTAATGAATAATAGTTAATAAAATTTCAGCATTACCTATAGAAATAGGAATAAGTGAATGAACAATTTTATTTAGATACAGAAAGATAAGAATTTCAAGTAACGATTAGCTGAAGGTTAAGAAAAAAAGAGAAGGGAAGTAGTTGATCATTTTTAGGATGTAATAGCAACTATGTAGTCATCTAAAACAATTTTACCAACAGCTTTATTTTTATTTCATATAAGAAGAGAAAATTTAGCCGGGCGTGGTGGCGCACGCCTTTAATCCCAGCACTCGGGAGGCAGAGGTAGGAGGATCACGGAGAGTTCGAGGCCACCCTGAGACAACATAGTGAATTCCAGGTCAGCCTGGACCAGAGTGAGACCCTACCTTGCAAAACCAAAAAAAAAGAAAAAGAGAAAATTTTATATGTAGGAATTTTTTTTTCTTCATCTAAAGCTCAAGGTTTTTGGGTAATTAGAAACTATTTTGAAAAATGCTGAACATAGATGTACTAAGAATGAAAGCCAAAACTATATTAACCGGCAGCTAAGATTAAGAGGATCTCTTTATTTATTTATGTATTTATTTATTTGCTTCTAGTCATAAAATATTCTGGATAATTATAAAGTTCCAGTGTATATTTTAACTGGTCATGTTTTTTTAAAAAAATGATAAGCTAGTGGCTGGAGAGATGGCCCAGTGGTTAAGTACTTGCCTGCAAAACTTAGCAACCCGAGTTTGATTCCACTTAAAAGCCAGATGCACAAGGTAGTGCATGCATCTGGAGTTCCTTTGTAGTCACTAAAGACCCTGGTGTACCCATTTTCTCTGTCTGTCTGTCTCTCTCTGCTTGCAACTAAGTAAATAAAAATAGTTTTTTGAGACAGAGTCTTTCACTTGAATCCAGAGCTCACTGATTCAGCTAGGCTAGCTAGTCAGCTTTCCCTGGGGAGATCTGAGGGATAGACTGCCACACCCAGCATTTATGCCATACCTGGCAATTAGGCCAGACCCAGCATTTTACATGAGTGCTGGGATCCCAACTTAGTTCTCATGCTTGTGCATCCAGCACTTTATCCATGAAACCATCTCCCCAGGCCCTCTGCAACCCAGGGCTCTACCACTGAGCTAAACCTTCAGCCCAAGCATAAATTTCAATCCAAATACTCTTGGTGTTGGGAGACATTTAATATCCACTTGGTCTGTAGAGATAGTTCTGTGGTTAAAACCACTTGCTTGCAAAGCCTGACAGCCCAGATTCGATTCCTCATTACCCATTTGGCAGATGTACAAAATGGCATATGTATCTGGAGTTCATTTGAGGTGGCAGGAGACCATTAGTTTGCCCATTCTCTACCTCTCTCTGCGTGCAAGTAAATAAAAATACAAACTCCAGATGCATGGGCCAATTTGTGCATTTAGCTTTATGTGGGTACTGAGGAATCAAACATATGTTAGGTTTTGCAGACAAATTCTTTAACGACTGAGCAATCTCTCCAGCTCCCTTTTTTATCTGTTTGGTTTTTTCGAGGTATAGTCTCATATTCAGCCTATATTATTATTATATTTTATTTATTTATTTTATTTTATTTTTGGTTTTTTGAGGTAGGGTTTCACTGGCTCAGGCTGACCTGGAATTCACTATGCGGTCTCAGGGTGGCCTCGAACTCTCAGTGATCCTCCTACCTCTGCCTCCCGAGTGCTGGGATTAAAGTGTGTGCCACCACACCCAACTGCAAAATATTTTTTAAAAATAATAATATAGCCAGGCATGGTGGCACACACCTTTAATCCCAGCACTCGGGAGGCAGAGGTAGGAGGATCATTGAGAGTTTGAGGCCACCCTGAGACCGCATAGTGAATTCTAGGTCAGTCTGGGCTAGAATGAGACCTTATCTCATAAAACAATCAAAAAAAAATTTTCTTAAACCGGGCGTGGTGGCACATGCCTTTAATCCCAGCACTCGGGAGGCAGAGGTAGGAGGATCACCATGAGTTCGAGGCCATCCTGAGACTACATAGTGAATTCCAGGTCAGCCTGGACTAGAGTGAGACCCTACCTCCAAAAACCAAAAAAAAAAAAAAAAAAAAAAAAAAAAAAATTCTTGTCAGGCGTGGTAGCGCACGCCTTTAATCCCAGCACTCAGGAGGCAAAGGTAGGAGGATCACTGTGAGTTCAAGGCCACCCTGAGACTACATAGTGAATTCCAGGTCAGCCTGGGCTAGAAGGAAACCCTACCTCAAACAAAACAACAACAACAATAATAATATAGTCCACAGGTACATGAACAGAAAATTTTCTGTAAAGGGCCAGGTAGTAAGATGTGACCACATGGTCTTTGTAGCAATGACAGCTTGGCCATAGCACATGGAAAGGAACAGAGTGAGCTTGTGTCCCACAAAGACCTGATTTTTGGACATAGAAATTAAACATTCACATAATTTTCTTCTTCTTTTTTTTTTTTTTTTAAAGATACAGGATCTTACTATGTAGCACAGGCTGGCCTAGAACTCTTGATCCTCTTTGTGTGAACCTCCCAAATGTTGGAATGAAAGGCATGTGCTACCATACCCTCTCATTGCTTTTCTTTTTTTGTTTTGTTTTGTTTTGTTTGTTAGTCTGTTTGTTTTCAAGCAGAGAGAGATAGAAGAGATATAGACAGTGAAAGTGGGCATGCCAGGGCCTCCCTCCACTGCAGACAGACTCCAGATGCATGCACCACTTTGTCATCTGGTGTTTTTTTTTTTTTTTTTTTTTTTTTTTTTTGGTTTTGCAAGGTAGGGTCTCACTCTGGCTCAGGCTGACCTGGAATTAACTATGTAGTCTCAGGGTGGCCTCGAACTCTCGGCGATCCTCCTACCTCTGCCTCCCGAGTGCTGGGATTAAAGGCGTGTGCCACCAGGCCTGGCTCTGTCATCTGGTTTTATATGGGTCCTGGGGAATCAAACTCTGGTCTTTAAGACTCTGAAGTCAAGCGCCTTAGCTGCTGAGCCATCTCTCCACTCCCTCCACTTTGTTTGTTTGTTTGTTTGTTTGGTTGGTTGGTTGGTTGGTTTTTCGAGGTAGGGTCTTGCTGTAAACCAAACTGGAATTCACTATGTAGTCTCAGGCTGAGCTCATGGTGATCCTCCCACCTCTACTTCCCAAGTGCTGGGATTAAAAGCATGTGCCACAACACCTGACGTTCCTTTTTTTTTTCCTTAGAGAGTTTTTTTTTTTTTTTTAATTTACTAGAAACAGACAGATGGGGGGGGGAGAGGATGAAGATGGAAATGGTCACACTGCATGTCTGAACTCACCAAACATGATGTAGTACTGTGATTTTCCATTCATGGTCTTCTGATCCAGGTCTGCGGGGAAGACCTTGATGTATCCTCCACCACAGTCCATCTTCTGCTCATGTTTCACCGTGTACTGAATGACTAGGGTCTTCCCTTTGTTGCTGAATGGCTTAAAGCGTGCAGAGATGGCATAGAATCGGCTGTTCTGGGTGGTCTGCAGGCCTTTCAACAGAAAGCACTTGTGAGGAATTAGGAATAGTGCTGCACTCAATAACACGTGGATGCTAAACACACCTCTCCACCCTTTTCTGGTTAAATGCATATATTATGCTCACCAAACTGCCTCATAAGCACTTCTCTTGAGTTCACACCCATATATTAATGCCACTCTCACTTCTGGTTAGAGAAGCTCTCTTTTCAGATGGTGGTGACCACTGGGATGACTCAAAAGGAACCATAGTGCTGAGAAGTGACAGTGGAGTGTTCAACATTGAGACATCTCTATCACAGCTTTCAAGGCTCAGTATCCATTGCAGGAGAGTTGGCGGAAGGAATGCAAGAGCCAGAGGAAGGGTAGGACTGCTTACAATGCAGTCTTCCAGACACAAAATGGCCTGGATATTCATGACCTCACAGTGCCTGGTACTACCTACACAAGACCATCATAATAGGAGGAAAAGATGATGACATCAAAATAAGAGACTTGCTGGGTGTGATGGAGTATGCCTTTAATCCCAGTACTCAGGAGGCAGAGGTAGGAGGATCACGGTGAGTTTGAGGCCACCCTGAGATTACATAGTGAATTCTAGGTCAGCCTGGGCTAGAGTGAGACCCTACCTTGAAAAAAAACAATAAATAAATAAATAAATAAATAAAATAAGACATAAAAGAGACTAATTGAGAGGGGGAGAGGATGTGATGATGGAGGGTGGATTTGTGAAGGCGAACGTGAAGGAGGGGAAGGAATTATCATGACTTATTGCCTATAATTATGGAAATTATCAATAAAAGTATGTGGCTTTCTCTTCTTTCTTTCTTTTCTTTTCTTTTCTTTTTTTTTTTTCCTGAGGTAGGGTTTCACTCTAGCTCAGGCTAACCTGGAATTCACTATGTAGTCTCAGGGTGGCCTCGAACTAACAGTGATCCTCCTACCTCTGCCTCCCTAGTGCTGGGATTAAAGGTGTGCACCACCATGCCTGGCCTCTCTCTTTTCTTTTGAAGCAGGGTCTCACTGTAGTCAAGGCTAGCCTTGAATTCAGTGATTCTCCTACTGTGACTTTCTCTTTTTATGCTTTCTTTGTTCTGTTAGGAATGGAACCCCAGCTCCCATTCATCTAGACAAGTGTTCTACCATTGAGCTATACTCTCAGATACTCAGACTATCCTTTTTTTTTTTTTTTTTTCACGGTATGGTCTCAGTCTAGCCCAAGCTGACCTGGAACTCACTCTCTAGTACCAGGCTGGCCTTGAACTCACAGCAATCCTCCTACCTCTGCCTCCTGAGTGCTGGGATTCAATGGCATGTGCTACCATGCCTGGCCTCAGACTATCTTTGAGCTAGTGTTTTTATGAGACAGAGTCCCTGCCAAGTAGCTATGGGTAGCCTCAAACCCCCAGAAATCCTCCTGTATCAGCTACCCTCCCCCCTCCAACCAGTACTGAGATTATAAGTATGAGACAGTAACCCAGCATTTATTTTTTAAAGACAGGACCTCATTTATCCTAAGCTGACTTCAAACTCCCTACATAGCTGAGAATGACCCTGAACTCCTGATATTCCTGTCTCCACCTCTCAACTGTTGGGATAGAAGGCATGCATAAGAGTCTAAACCCAAGGATTCATGCATTATAGCAAACGCTCAATAACTGACTCTTTTGTATGTGTATAGTTGTGTACGTGCCATGGTGTGTGTATAATCAGAGGACAACCTCTCAGAGGGTCAGTCTTCACCTTCTACCTTGTTTGTAACAGGATCTTTATTTTTTGCTATTGTGAATGCCAGACTAGCTGGTCTGCAAGCCACTCTCCTGACTCCACCTATCATTGCCATAGGTACTGGGATCTCAAACTACTTGTGCTCCACTTCATATGGGTTCCTGAATTCTGACTAGCAGCAAGTCCTCTTAACCACTAAACCACCTACCCGGTCTTTTTCCTTTTGCAGACAGGGTCTCCCTGTTGTAGCCCAGCTTCAAATTAGGGATTCTCCTGCCTCAATTTCCAGTGCTTGGATCACAAGCATGCTTCACCAGGTACAACTCAGTTTACTTTAATTTTTCATTTGAGTGAGAGTCTTGCTAAGTAGCCCTGACTGGTATGAAACTTGCTAATTAGACCAGGCTGGTCTTGAACATGCTGTGATCATCCTGCCTTTGCCTCTTGAGTGCTGGGTGTGCCATGCTGGCTGCATTTTTGTTGTTGTTGTTGTTGCTTCAATATGAAAATAAGAAGCCAACATTTGGGAGACAGAATCAGAAGGAGGACTTCCAGGCCAGCCTGAACTACAGAATAAGTCTCTGGTTCAAAAAAAAGAACCAGCCTGTCATAGTGGCTCATGCACTTGGGTGGCTGAAGGAGGAGGACTCACATAGTGAATTCAAGGCCAGCCTAGGCTAGATTGAGATCCTACTAACAAAATAAAAAAAAAAAAAAAAATAAAAACAGGGCGTAATTTTAATCCCAGCACTCAGGAGGCAGAGGTGTAGAATTGCTGTGAGTTTGAGGCCAGTCTGGGAGAATGACTTCCAGATCAGCCTGGGCTAGAGTGAAACTCTACCTCAAAAAGAAGAGGAGGAGGTGCCGGGCGTGGTGGCGCACGCCTTTAATCCCAGCACTCGGGAGGCAGAGGTAGGAGGATCGCCATGAGTTCAAGGCCACCCTGAGACTACATAGTTAATTCCAGGTCAGCCTGGGCCAGAGTGAGACCATACCTCGAAAAACCAAAAAAAACAAAAACAAAAAGAAGAGGAGGAGAGGAAGGGGGAGGGGTGGGAGAGGGGAAAGGAGAAGAGGAGAAGGAGAAGAGGAGAAGAAACAAAAGGAAAAATAAGAGAATATATTTTATAATCTTTTTAGATTTTACTTATTTTTATTTGTTTGAGAGAGAAAGAGACGGACAGAGAGAGGGGCGGGGGAAGAATATGGGCGCGCCAGGGCTTCCAGCTACTGCAAACAAACTCCAGACGCATGTGCCTTTATGTGCATCTGGCTTACGTGGGTATGTACTGGGGAATCCAACCTGGGTCCTTAGGCTTTGCAGGCAATAACCGCTAAGCCTTTCCAGCCCAAATTTCTAATCTTTATGTTCCCAGAGAGGTAAAGGCAGGAGGATCAGGAGTTCAGGGACACTGCTGCATAAGCAAATTCAAAAACAGGCTGGGCTAAACAACATCTTATCTCAAAAATCCAAAACCAAATCAAAACCCAAAGAAAGCAAGAAGATTCCGTCTATGCCTCGGTAACTTTGCCTGAGAAATGGAGTTCTATACTTGGCTCAATTTTCTCCTGATTCTACACTAACCTTTGTCTTTCTCTTTATGACCATAAAACTTTCCCGATGAGAGTCTAAAATGCCCAAGTTTGGAGTCATTGGTGGACTGCACCCATCGGTTTCTCCAGCGCTCTGTGGGGGAAACAGACGGGTTAGAGCTACAAAGTTCAAGTGATCAAATGCAGGCTGGGAGACAGAAGCTTGGCCCCGCAACTTGATCCCACCACCACCACCAGCGCTGCCCCTTCACCTCCGTCTAGAAACTCCTCCTGGAAGTAAACAGTGGCTAGCGCTACCCGCAGCATGCAGATGGCCCAGAGCGACGCGCGAGCCCGAGCCATGGGGGCGTGCACGAAGCTCTGTCTGGAGACAGCCCCTTAACTCCCAGCAGTCTGGCAAGCGGGATCGTCCAGAAACTACAATTCCCGTCACGCCTAGCGATTGTGACCTGGCGTGGTGCACCGCGGGAGAGCTCCGGAACTACCACTACCATGACGCCTCGCGATTGTGACTTGGGGCGCAATTGGCTTGTGGGAGATGTAGTCTCCCTTTCCGCTTGCGCGGTTGCTCGGGGCAACACCGCGGGGGCGCCTGGGTACTGGACCCGAGTGCCGTGGCCATGAAACCTGGACAATGTGCGCAGAGATCGGTGGGGTAGGCTAGGCGACGACGGGGTGGGCTGATGTGAGGGACTGCTGGGGAGTGAGACATTACTGGAGTCTGGGTTGGCCCCGCCTCTCAGCCTGGGGAACCATGGAGGAGCGCTGGAGCGGGGACCGGTGCGAGGGGCTATAAGGCGGAGACAAGCCCGATAGTCTAAGGGGTGTTATGGTTAAATGTTAAGTTTCTTTGCTTTTGGGACTTTTCTTCTTTGTTTGTTTGAGACAAAGTCTAGTAATGGCCTCAAACTCTCCCTGTAGCTGAGGCTGGCCTTGAATTCCTGATCCTCCTACCTCCGCCAAGTGCTGGGATGATAGGATGACTTCACGTTAGTTTTATGCATGCTGTTTAGTGTTTGTTCCATCACCATTATTATTATTATTATTATTATTATTATTATTATTATTGTTACTATTATTGAATAATTTTCTACTCTCTGCACGGACCATACTTCCCACTCTCTTTTGTGTTTTATTGAACATTTGCACATTGCATTTCTCTAGGGCTACTTGTTGGATCGCATGGTTATTCTGTTTTCTGGCAGCTGCATTTTTTTTTTTTTTTTTTTTTTTTTTTTTTTTTTTGTTTTGCTTTATTTTCGAGGTAGGTCTCACTCTATAAGAAGCTGACCAGGAACTCATTGTGTAGCTCCAGGCTGAACTCACAATGTTCCACCTACCTCAGCCTCTCCAGTACTGGGAATAACGGCATGTGACACCCACCCCCCCAAAAAAAAAAAAAAGAAAGAAAAACAAAAACTGGTATGCCCACCAATCTGGGCCAGGATTCCAACTAGTTTATACATTCGTCAACATTTGCATAGACTTTAGTTTTTCTAATTCCTACTCCAGTGATGTGAAGTAGTATCTCCTTGTGGTTTTGATTTTAATATTTCTTTTTCTTTTTTTTTTCTTTTCTTTTCTTTTTTTTTTTTTTTTTTTTGGTTTTTCGAGGTAGGGTCTCACTCTAGCTCAGGCTGACCTGGAATTCACTCTGTAGTCTCAGGATGGCCTTGAACTCACCGTGATCCTCCCCTACCCCTGCCTCCCAAGTGCTGGGATTAAAGGCATGCGCCACCATGCCTGGCTTAATTTTCTTTTTTAATAGACAACTTCCATAATTATAAGCAATACACCACAATTCTAACCTCTCCCTCACTTTCCCCTTCACAACTCCACTCTCCATCATAACCCCTATCCTCTCAATCAGTCCCTCTTTTATTTTGATATCATCATCTTTTTCCTCCTATTATGAGGGTCTTGTATAGATAGTGCCAGGCACTGAGAAGTCATGGATAAATAGGCCATTTTGTGTCTGGATAAGTGCATTGTAAGAAGTCCTACCTTTCTTTCTGCCACCTCTTCTGCAATGAACCCTGAGCCTTGGAAGGTGTGTTAGAGATGTTTCAGTGCTGAGCACTCCTCTGTCCCTTCTCAGCACCATGGTGCCTTCTGAGTCATCCCAGAGATCACCGCCATCTGAAAAGAGAAGCTTCTCTAACCAAAAGTGAGAGTAGCATTAATATATGGGTATAAACATTAAGAGAAGTGTTTATGGGGAGTTTGGTCAGCATAATATTTGCATTTAGCCAGACACCATAAAGCATTACACCCCTAGGGCTCATGACTTCCCCCATCATAGGTTTTCAGTATCAGTCATGTATTTCCTCCCATGGAGTGGGCCTCCAGTCCAATTAGAAAGTGGTTGGTTTCCCCCATAACAGAGATGCCACTATTGCCCCTGTTGTGTCATTTGTCCTGGCTGGCCAAACTTAAGGCTTGCTGTGTCCACTGTTGTTTATTTCCACTGATGACTTCTCTCTCTCTCATAGAGCTGCATGCAGTGTAGCTTTTTCCAGCTTTCTGTCAGCTGATCTAAAGGGAAGAGGTTTTCAACTCAGCTCCAGCAAGATTTCTCAGGGACCTTGCAGCCCAAGTATGTGGAGTCTTCAGCAATAGGGTCTTACTATATTCCTGGTGAGAAAACAAGAGCCTCAGCAATGGTCTGTAATGTTTTGGGAGCATCAGGGACCTCCCTGTCCAACAGTCCACTGGAAGGTATCCCATCCCTGGCACTGGCTTCTGGATGTGCCATTGTCCAAAAAAAGTAGGTTTCCATATGACTTATTCATGCCCTCTTAGATTTTTTTTTTTTGTTTTGTTTTTCAAGGTAAGGTCTCACTGTAGCCCAGGCTGACCTGGAATTCAATATGTAGTCTTAGAGTGGTCTCAAACTCACAGCGATCCTCCTACCACTGCTTCCTGAGTGCTGGGATTAAAGATGTGCACCACCATGCCTAGCTCTTTACTAAATTTCTTACCCTGACCTTACTTAGGCCTTTCTACTCCCAGTAATCTGTTCTTCTGCTTACATACATACAATACCATCCCCTTAAGACCTCCCCTTTCCTCCCTCCCTTATAGCCCCTTTCTAGCTACTGGCATCTGCTACCAAGTTTTATTCCAACTCGCATACAAGTCCAAACATTTGTAGCCAGGATCCACATACGAGAGCGAATATGTGGCACTTGGCTTTCTGGGCCTGGGTTACCTCACTAAGTATAATGCTTTCCAGGTACATTTCTTTACTGATGAATGGAACTCTATTGTATAAATGTACCACATCTTCATTATCCACTCATCAGTTGAGGGACTTCTTGGCTGGTTCCATTTCTTAGCTACCGTGAATAGAGCAGCAATAAACATGGATGTGCAAGTATCTCTAAGGTAGTGAGACAAGTACTTAGGATGTATGCCTAGGAGTGGAATAGCTGGGTCACATGGTAAATCTATTTTTAGCTGTCTCGGGAACCTCCACACTGATTTCCACTGGAAATGACTGGACCAGATTATATTCTTATCAACAGTATAGAAGAGTTCCTCTTTTTCTGCATCCTCACCAGCATTTATTATCATTTGTTTTCTTGATGATGGCCATTCTGACAGGAGTGAGATGGAATATCAAAGTAGTTTTAATTTGCATTTCCCTGATGGCTAAGGATGTAGAACATTTTTTAGGTGTTTACATGCCATTTGTATTTCTTCTTTTGAGAACTCTCTATTTAGTTCCATAGCTCAGTTTTTAAAATATTTTATTATTTTTATTTATTTATTTGAGAGAGAGAGAAGGGAAGAGGCAGAGAGAGGGGGAGAGAGAGAATGAGTGTGCCATGCCAGGGCATCCAGCCATTGCAAACAAACTCCAGATGCATGCACCATCTTGTGCATCTGGTTTATGTGGGGTCCTAGGAAATTGAACCTGTGTCTTTTGACTTTGCAGGCAAGCACCTTAACCACTAAGCCATCTCTCCAGCCCCATAGCCTATTTTTTAAAGATTTTATTTTTATTTATTTATTAGAGACAGGGAGAGAGTAAGAGAAAGAGAAAGAGTGAGAATGGGCACACCAGGACCTCCAGCCACTGCAAACAAACTCCAGATGCATGCGCCCCCTTTTGTGTCTGGCTTATGTGGGACCTGGAGAATTGAACTGAGGTCCTTAGGCTTCGCAGGCATGTGCCTTAACTGCTCAGGCATCTCTCCAGCCCCATAGCCCATTTTTAATTGGGTTGTGTGATTTCTTATTATTTAGTTTTTTGAGTTCTTTGTAAATCCTGGATATTAGTCCTCTGTCATATTTATAGCTGACAAAGATTTTCTCCCATTCTGTAGGTTGCCTCTTTGCTCTATTCAGTGTCCTTTGGTGTACAAAAGCTTTGTAGCTGGGCATGGTGGCACATGCCTTTAATCCCAGCGCTTGGGAGGCAGAGGTAGGAGGATGGCTGTGAGTTTGAGGCCACCCTGAGACTACATAGTGAATTCCAGGTCAGCCTGGGCTAGAGTGAGACTCTACCTGGAAAAACCAAAGGAAAAAAGAAAAGCTTTGTAATTTCTTAAGGTCCCACTGGTTGATTAGTGGTTGTATTTCCTGAGCAGTTGGGGTTATTATATTCAGAAAGTCATTGCCTATGCCAATATGTTGGAGCATTTTCCCTACCTTTTCCTCTAGCACTTTCAGAGTTTCAGGTGTAATATTAAGGTCCTTGGATCCATTTGACTTTATTCTGGTGCATGGAGAAAGATAGGATCTATTTTCATCCTTCTACATGTACATATCTAGTTTTCCCAGCACCATTTGTTGAGAGGCTTTTTCCCAATGAGTGTATTTGGTATTTTTTGTCGTAGATCAGGTACCTGTAGTTTCCCAGACTTACATCTGGGTCCTCTATTCTGTTCCATTTATCTATGTGTCTGTTTTTGTGCCAATACCATGCTATTTGTATTACTATGGCTCTGTAATATAGATTAAACTCAGGTATTGTGATACCAACCTTATTTTTTTGTTTATTTATTTATTAGCAACAGACATAGAGAGAAAGAGGCAGAGAGAGAGAGAGAGAATGAGCCCACCAGGGCCTCCAGCCACTGCAAACGAACTCCAGATGCATGTGCCACCTTGTGCATTTGGTTTATGTGGGTGCTGGGGAATTGAGCCTCGAACCAAGGTCCTTAGGCTTCATAGGCAAGCACTTAACCACTAAGCAATCTATCTTTCCAGCCCCCAGCCTTATTTTTGTTGTGCAAAATTGTTTTGGATATTTGAGGGTTTTTTTGTGCTTCCTAATAAATTTTAGGATTGTTTTTTTCTATTTCCATGAAGAAGGCCATTGGAATTTTTATGGGGATTGCATTAAATGTGTATATTGCTTTTGGTAAGATTGACATTTCACAATATTGATTCTTCCAATCCAAGGACATGGGATGTCTGTTTCCTAGTGTCTTATGTAATTTCACTCTTGAGTATTTTGAAGTTTTCATCATAGAGATCCTTTATTTCCTTGGATAGGTTTATTCCAAAGTAATATATATCTATATATATAGTGATAGCTAAGTTTGTGTCAACTTGATCTGTTTAGGAATCTACAGACATTCCTCATAAATATGTCTCTGAGGTTGGCTTTAGGAAGGATTAACTGAAGGAAGAATCCTTTCCCCAGGGTGAGCCCTTCCCCCCAGTGAGCGGCCCCTCTCAGAGGAGGGGGCTGGTTTATCTAAAGAAGCTCTAAGAAGTATCCTCTCCTCCCACCTGGCTGTTGGTGCTGTTCGCTGTTCTCTGCTTGGTGCTGGGTGCTTGGTGCTTTCCAGCGTGGACTGAAGAGCAGCGTCTCTCCAGGACGCCTTCAGGCCTTCAGTGCCTGATTGGGACTGCTGAGGCCTCCAGCCTCATGGACTGAGCAGCTACTGGGTTCCTTGACTTTCAGGCCTGTAGCCTGCTATTGCTGGACTGTTGTAAGCTAATCTAATAAATTCCCTTTTAGTACAATTCATTCTATCAGTTCTGTTACTCTAGAGAACCCTGATATATATATATATATATATATGTGAGAGAGAGAGAGAGAGAGAGAGTTGTGAATGGGAGAGATTCCCTGATTTCATCCTCAGCATGTTTGTTGTTACTATATAGGAAAGCTACTGATTTCTGTGTGTTTATTTTGTATCCTGCTACATTGCTAGAAGTGTTTATCAGCTCTAATAGTTTCCTGGTAGAATCTTTAGGATCCTTTATGTATAGAATCATATCATCTGCAAATAACGATAATTTGACCTCTTCTTTTCCAATTTGTATCCCTTTTATGTGTGTCTCTTGCCTTATTGCTATAGCTAAGACTTCCAGTATTATATTAAATGAAAGTGGGGACAGTGGACATCTTTGTCTTATTCCTGATTTTAGTGGAAAAGCTTCAAGTTTTTTCCCATTTAGTATTATGTTGGCTGTAGGTTTGTCATAAATAGCCTTTATTGTGTTGAGATATGTTCCTTCTATTCCTAGTTTCTGTAGAACTTTCACTATGAAGGGATGTTGGATTTTGTCAAAGGCCTTTTCTGCATCTAATGAGATGATCTTGTGATTTTTGTCTTTTAGTCCATTTATTAATTTGCATATGTTGAACCATCCCTGGATATCTGAGATAAAGCCTACTTGGTCAGGGTTAATGATCTTTCTGATATATTCTTGTATTCTGTTTGCCTGTTTGCATATATATATATATATATAATTTGTTTTTGTTTTTGTTTTTTCGAGGTAGGGTTTCACTCTGGCCCAGACTGACCTGGAATTCACTATGTAGTCTCAGAGTGGCTTCAAACTCATGGTGATCCTCCTGCCTCCCAAGTGCTGGGATTAAAAGCATGCGCCACCACACCCAGCTTGTCTGCCAATATTTTGTTCAGAATTCTTGCATCTATGTTCATGAAGGAGATTGGTCTGTAATTTTCTTTCTTTTTTCTTTTCCTTTTTTTTTTTTTTTTTGTTCTGTCTTTTTGGTTTTGGAAACAGGATGATGCTGGCTTTGTAGAAGGAGTTTGGTAGCATTCCCTCCTTTTCTATTTTATGGAAAAGTTTCAGAAGCATTGGTGTTAGTTCTTCCATGAAGGTCTGGTAAAATTCACCAGTGAATCCATCTGGGGCTGGAATTTTTTAGTTGGGAGTTTTTAAAAAATATTTTATTTTTATTTATTTATTAGAGAGGGAGAATAGAGAGGGAGAATGGGTGAGCCAGGACCTCCAGCCACTGCAAACGAACTCCAGATGCATGTGCCCCCAGGTGCATCTGGCTTACATGGGACCTGGAGAATCAAACCTGGGTCCTTGGGCTTCGCAGGCATGCGCCTTAACCGTTAAACCATCTCTCTAGCCCAGGAGATTTTTTATAACTGCTTGGATCTCCGTACTTGTTAGAGTTTATTTAAGTGGTTAATCTCATCTTTTGAAATCTGAAATCATTTATTTCAGATTTCAAACTTAGTGGAGTATATGTTCTTAAAGTATGTCCTTATGGTTTTCTGAATTTCTTTGGTATTTGTTCTGATGGTGTCTTTTTCATTTCTAATTTTTTTTTTTTTTTTTTTGGTTTTACGAGGTAGGGTCTCACCATTCTGGCCCAGGCTGACCTGGAATTAACTTTGTAGTCTCAGGGTGGCCTCGAACTCACAGCGATCCTCCTACTTCTGCCTCCCGAGTGCTGGGATTAAAGGCGTGCACCACCACGCCCGGCTTCATTTCTAATTTTTAAATTTGTGTTTCTTCTTTCTTTCTTTTGGTCATATTTGTTAAGTGGTTATCAATCTTGTTTATCCTTATGAAGGACCAGCTCTTTGTTTCTTTGATTCTTTGTATTGTTTGTTTATTTTCTATTTCATTAATTTCTGTCCTAATCTTTATTATTTCTTCCCATCTACTGATTTTTAGTTTGTCTTGTTCTTTTTCTAAGGCCCAGCTTCTAATTTCTTAATATAAGCACTTAAAGCTATAAATTTCCCTCTTAGGACTGCCTTCATTGTGTCCCAGTGATTTTGGTATGTTGTGTTCTCATTATCACTTGAATCTTTGTTTGTTTGTTTGTTGTTATTTTGAAGAAGGGTTTCACTGTAGCCTAAGCTGACCTGGAATTCACTATGTAATCTCAGGGTGGCCTCAAACTCACAGTAATCCTCCTACCTCAACCTTCCAAGTGCTGGGATTAAAGGCATGCACCACCACGGCCAGCTTTCGTTATCACTTGATTCTATGTATTTTTTGATTTCCTTCTTGATTTCTTCATTGACCCATTCATCATTTAGTGGTGTATCGTTTAGCTTCCATGATCTTGTGTATGCTGTGTAGCTTTTTTTGCTGTTGATTTGTAGTTTAATCCCATTGTGATCACATAGAGTGCAAGGAATTATTTCAATTTTCCTGTATTTGTTAAGTTTTGCATTGTGTCCTAATATCTGGTCTATTTTAGAGAATGTTCCAGGTGCTGCTGAAAATAATGTGTATTCTGCAGTATTTGGATGAAATGTTCTGTAGAGATCTGTTAGGTCCATTTGTTCTTTGACGTCATTGAATCCAGATGCTTCTCTGTTTATTTTTTGCCAGGATGACCTGTCAATTGATGAGAGTAGGGTATTGAAGTCACCCACTACAGCTGTGTTTGGTGTTATCTGTGACCTTATTTTTATTTTTTATTTAATTTGAGAGAGAGAGAGAGAGAATGGACATGCCAGGGCCTCTCAGCAGCTGAGAACAAACTCCAGATACACATGTGTCCCCTTATGCGTATGTGTGACATTGTGTTCTTGTGTCAATTTTGCATCTGGCTAAACACGGAACCTGGCAATTCAGACAGGTGTTCTTAGGCTTCATAGGCAGGCACCTTATCCGCTAAGCCATCTCTCCAGCCCTGTGACCTTGATTTTAATAATATTTGTTTGATGAGATTAGAAGCACCCATGTTAGGTACATATATGTTTAGAATTGTCATGTTTCTGTTGAATTTTTCCTTTAATCAATATAAAGTGACTGTCTTTATTTTTCCTAACTAATGTTGGTTTGAAGTCTACCCTGTGATATTAGGATAGTGACACCTACTTGTTTTCTAGGCCCATTTGCTTGAAATAACATTTTCCATCTTTTCACCCAAGAATATATCAATCAAATCTAACTCATAACCTGCCATGGAAGGTCAGATTAGCACTTCCAGTACAGCCCTGTGTACCTGACTTTGTGTAAGTAGGCCCTGTTACCTTTTGGGATGGCTTCCAATCTCACCAATGCTGAATGCCCACCTCAATCCCTCTCCTGTGCTGTAGATCTGGTGTTCTGATTGGCTGTGCTGTATGCCTATGGCTGGGGGCTGAATGAGTTCTCTGTGGTTTGCAGCACTGGCAGTTGGGGGAAGGAAGGCTGTGCAGGATGCCTGGAGTTGTACCAGAGCTGCTCAGCTTGTCATGTTTTTGTTCTTCTTCAGCTGCTGCTCAGCTGGTCCCTGCTGTCTTCTCTTTCAGGTTCCTTGACTTTGCAAGGAGACTGATGTGAGTGGAAAATCCCTTCACCTGGCTTTTGCTCCTGTAGCTCTGTGCCAGCCAGGTGGGTGAGCACACAAATTGAGGACACTGGGGCCTCACTGGGATTCTGGCCAGTTTCCTGCTTGCTAGAAGATCTAAGTTTCTCCTGCTTCTCTGCTGTGGTTGATAATAACTTATACACCTTCACTCTTTGGTGGAAGAGTGTATTTTTTATTTTTTTGCTTATTTCCCTCACTAGGCTGCTTTGGCCTGGCTACTATGCCATCTTCTTACCTGTATGTCAATTTTAATTTTCTCTTTTCTTTTTTCTTCTGGTTTTTCGAGGTAGGGTCTCACTCTAGCTCAGGCTGACCTGGAATTCACTGTGTCGTCTCAGGGTGGCCTCAGACTCACAGCAATCCTCCTACCTCTGCCTCCCGAGTGCTGGGATTAAAGCATGCACCACCACGCCCGGCTCTGGCTCTTTAATAATTTTTTGAAAGATTTTATTTTTATTTATTTATGTATTTATTTATTTATTTGAGACAGAGGGAGAGAGAGAGAGTGAAAATGGGCATGCCCAGGGTCTCTAGCCACTGCAAATGAACTCCGGATACATGCGCCACCATGTCCATCTGGCTTATATGGGACCTGGAGAATCGAACCAGGGTCCTTAGGCTTTGTAGGCATATGCCTTAACTGCTAAGCCATCTCTTCAGCCCAATTTTAATTTTCTTAGTGACTAGTGAGGTTGAACATATTTTCTTTTGCTTACTAGTGACTATTTGTAACTGATTTACCTCTTGGAGACCCCACCTCCCAACCTCAATTTCAACTTGAGTTTAGTATGTGATAAAACATATTCAAACCATAGCAGACGTGTGATCTTCAGTCACACAGGAGCCCTGCAATGCACAATGTGAACATCAGGGAATCTTAACATATTATCTCTTTTAATTTTTTTCCCCCCCTAGAATGGCTTCCACAAGAAAATCCAGCCATCCCACACACAATAATTTTGATTTTAATGATATCTTCTTAGAAGATTCAAAGATTCAAGAGATCAGAAACTTGCAAGTCAAAAGTCATGCCCAAGGAGCGCCTGGTCATAGCAGATTTCTTAAAAGAAACCAAACTATGGTTAAAAAATATTTGACCTCCAAAGAAGATGCTATCCCAGGGAGGCTGAGCTCTTGTGGGCCCCCCACCACCACCTCGAAAATCAGGGCCAGTGCTGCACTTATGAAGCTGGCCCAGATTGAATCCAAGATCAAGAATCGGAAGAAGGCATGTGCGACTCTGTCCGACACTGAGTCTGACTCAAAGACCATGGATGAGGGTCTCCCAGAGGGAACAGATAGAACAGCCCTCTACAGTACAGCTGCCTGTTCTTCACAGCACACCCACAAAACTTTCCTGAAACAAGCTCATGAAACCCCTGTCACCAAGAGCAATGTGGCAAGTGGGAAAGTCAATAGGTTTCTAAAGAAGAAGGAGCCCGTGGTTGAAAATAAATCCCCAGATACACACATTGAGAAAGTAAACAATTTTCAAACACCAAGACAGAAAGAACCTGCTAGAAAATTTGATTCTCCAGACAGTGATGAAGAGGACATGAAAGAGTTGCTAGGAAGCTTGATGGAGTCTTCTAGAGAAAAAGAAAAGTTTATAAATCAGGGGTTAATCAACACTAAGGTCAGCAAGAGGGAATGTGGAAAACCATTTTCAGTAAAGTTTTCATTTGTTGATTTAAATTTACGTATGTATTTTTTGTTTTGCTAGGGGATGGAACCCAGAGCCTTGTGCATGCCAGGCAGGCACTCTACTAATGAGACATATCCCAGCTCCCCCCCCACCTCTTTCACATTTATTTATATATGCTTTTTTTCTTTCTTTTTTCGTTTTCTTTTCCTTTTTCTTTTCTTTTTATTTTATTTTTTTTGGTTTTTCGAGGTAGGGTCTCACTCTAGCCCAGGCTGACCTGGAATTCACTCTGTAGTCTCAGGGTGGCCTCGAACTCATGGTGATCCTCCAACCTCTGCCTCCCAAGTGCTGGGATTAAAGGCGTGTGCCGCCACACCTGGCTTGTTTTGTTTGTTTGTTTTGTTTGGTTGGTTTTTCGAGGTAGGGTCTCACTCTAGCCCAGGCTGATCTGGAACTCATTCTGTAGTCTCAGGGTGGCCTCAAACTCATGATGATACTCCTACCTCTGCCTCCTGAGTGCTGGGATCAAAGGCATGTGCCTCCATGTCCAGCACTTTCATTTTTAAAAATCTTATTATTTATTTATTTATTTGAGAGAGAGAAAGAAGGAAGAGAGAGAGAGAATGGGCACACCAGGGCCTCCAGCCACTGCAAATGAACTCCAGGTGCATGTGCCCCCTTGTGCATCTAGCTTACGTGGGTCCTGGAGAGTCGAACCGGGATCCTTTGGCTTTGCAGGCAAACACCTTAACCACTAAGCCCCACTTTCATTTATTTTATTTTTATTTTATTTTATTTATTTTATTTTTATTTTATTTTTTATTTTATTTTATTTTTTTCGGAGAGACACAGAGAGAGTCAGAGAGAGAGGGAGAGGAAGACAGATAGAGAATGGGCATGCCAGCAGCCTCTCAGCTGTTGTGAACAATCTCCAGATGCGTGCGTCCCCTTGTGGGCAAGTGTGGCATTGCGCCCTTAACGTCACTTTGCATCTGGCTAAACGTGGGACCTGGAGATTGGAACCAGCATTCTTAGGCTTAGCAGGCAGGCACTTTAACCACTAAGCCATCTCTCCAGCCCTCATTTACTTTTTTTTTTTTTTTTTTTTTTTGGTTTTGCAAGGTAGGGTCTCACTCTGGTCCAGGCTGACCTGGAATTAACTATGTAGTCTCAGGGTGGCCTCGAACTCTCAGTGATCCTCCTACCTCTGCCTCCCGAGTGCTGGGACTAAAGGTGTGCACCACCATGCCCGGCTTCTCATTTACTTTTAAAAATATTTTTATTGGGCTGGCCCATGCATCTAGAGTTCATTTGCAGTGGCTAGAAGCCCTGGAATGCTCATTCTCTCTCTCTCCAATAAATTATTTATTTATTTATTTATTTATTTATTTATTTATTTATTTATTTATTTATTTTTGAGGTAGGGTTTCACCCTAGTCCAGGCTGACCTGGAATTCACTATGTAGTCTCAGGGTGGCCTTAAACTCACCATGATCCTCCTACCTCTGCCTCCTGAGTGCTGCGATTAAAGGCGTCTACCACCATGCCTGGCTTATTTTGGTTTTTTGAGGTAGGGTCTCAAAATAAATGTAGTCTCAGGCTGACCTCAAACTCACGGTCATATTTCTACCTCTGCCTCCCAAGTGTTGGAATTAAAAGCATGTGCCATCATGCCTGGCCAAAAATGTTTTTTGAGCTTTGTGACTCTGCCTCTCAATGTCTTAGGTGTGTTCTTAGTACAGACACATGCACCACTTTGCATCAGGCTTAAAGTGGCTGTTGGGGAATTGAACCTAGGCAAGCAAGGACCTTTAGCTCCTGAGCAATCTTCCCAACCTGATGGTTGACATGTTTATTACATGCTACTCACTAGCTGCACTCTGTGGACTAATAATGATTGATTTTTTTTTTTTTGATGTTTTAAGTTTGGTAATTTCATGTCTTATATTTTCACCAAGGTAGGATGAGATACCAACTCAGCCGAGGAGTCCTTTCTGTCAGTGTGGAACTTTCCAGCTCAGAGCCTTCTCAGCAGACACCGTGCTTGTTGGCCTCACAGATAGCACCCAGGACCCTCCATAGCACTCGCTCAAGAACTTGTTTACTACGGGACACAGTGTCCTGCACATCCTCACTTTCCATCTCAGACAACTTCTCAAAATCAGTGTCTTCTAAGATGGGACGCATCAGGCTGGCATCCTCCCAGAGCAAGAGTGAGGTGGGGCCTTCGGAGGAGCTGGTCTCAGAAGCTGCTGATGACAGCCTGGATGGTAATTTTTGCAGAGCCATCACTCTGGTTGGGGAGGGCCAGACACTTCAGAGTCTTCAGCCGGGTGGTCAGAGGGCATTGCTGTGGGCACTAAGTATGTAGATAGTGAGCCACATTATACCACCAGCATTCCAGCTTTTGCTAGTTGAGTGGCCAAGTCAATTTAAACCTTCCTCTGGGGTCTTAGTCACAGAAGGCTGTTGAACCAGCATTTCTGAGACTGGGGAGCTGAAATACATTTTTTTTTTTTTTGGTTTTTCAAGATAGGGTTTCACTGTGGCCCAGGCTGACCTGGAATTAACTATGTAGTCTCAGGGTGGCCTTGAACTCATGGCAATCCTCCTACCTCTGCCTCCCGAGTGCTGGGATTAAAGGTGTGCACCATCATGCTGGGCTATTTATTTTGTTATTTATTTTAATTTTTTGATAGGGTCTCATCTTAGTCCAGGCTGACCTGGAATTCACTATGTGCATTCAGGGTGGCCTCAAACTCACATTGATCCTTCTACCTCAGCCTCCCCAGTGCTGGAATTAAAGGCCTTTGCTACCATGCCTGGCTTTTTTTGGGGCGGGGGTAGGGTTTTATTTATTTATTTATTTATTTTTATTTTTTTTGTTTTTTCAAGGTAGGGTTTCACTGCAGCTCAGGCTGACCTGGAATTCACTATGTAGTCTCAGGGTGGCCTCAAATTCATGGTGATCCTCCTACCTCTGCCTCCCAAGTGCTGGGATTAAAGGTGTGCACTACCACACCTGGCTTAGAATATTTTTGGGGGGAGAGCGAGAGGGAGACAGATAGAGAATGGGCGCACCAGCAGCCTCTCATCCCCTGCGAATGAACTCCAGATGCATGAGCCCCCTTGTGGGCAATGGCGGCTTTGCACCCTTGCATCACTTTGCATCTGGCTAAATGTGGGACCTGGAGATTGGAACCAGCATTCTTAGGCTTAGCAGGCAGGTGCCTAAACCGCTAAGCCATCTCTCCAGCCCAGAATATTTTTATTTATTTATTTGAGAGACAGAGACAGAATGGGTGCACTAGGGCCTCTGGCCACTGAAAATGGACTCCAGATGCATGCACCATTTTGTGCATCTGGATTTATGTGGTTTCTCAGGAATCAAACTTGGGTTGTTAGGCTTTGCAGGCAAGCATCTTAACACTGAGTCATCTCTCTAGCCCATTGGCCTCTTTTATCTCAGAGAAGCAAGAAAAAATTTTAAATAGTTTTATTTATTTGAGATACAGAAAAAAAACCAGTCATGGTGGCACACACCTTTAATCCAGCACTTGGGAGGCAGAGAGGAAGATTGCCATGAGTTCGAGGCCACTTTGAGGCTACATAATGAATTCCAGGTCAGCCTGAGCTAAAGTGAGACCCTACCTCAAAAAAATTTAATTAATTAAAAAGAGATAGAGAAAAAGACAAGTGGAAAGGGTGGGAGGGAGGGAGAGTATGGGCATGCCAGGGCCTCTTGCCAGTGCAAACAGACTCTAAATGGAATGCATGTGTTTGGCTTTATGTGGGGACTGGGGAATCAAAGCCAGGTCAGCAGGCTTTGCAAGCAAGTCCCTTTAACTGCTGATCTATTTTTCAGAGCCTAGCTATTTTCTCTTTAGACAGAGGTCTATGTAGCCCAGAGTAGCCTGGGACTTGTGATTCTTGTTTCTCAGTGGTCAAGTGCTATGATTAAAGCTTTGTGCAACCATGCATGGCAGGAAGCAAATTGTTTTTTGGTTTTTTGACGTAGGTTCTCCCTCTAGCCCAGGCTGACCTGGAACTCACTCTGTAGTCCCAGGCTGGCCTTGAACTCATGGTTATTCTCCTACCTCTGCCTCTAGAGTGCTGGGATTAAAAATGTGTGCCACCATACCCAGCTAGGAAGCTATTTATTTATTTATTTATTTATTTATTTATTTATTTATTTATTTATTTGTAAGGAGAGAAAAAATGAGAGAATGAGTGTGCCAGGGCCTCTAGTCTCTGTAAATGAACTTCAGATGTATGTACCACTTTGTGTATTGGTCTTATGTGGGTACTGGGGAATCAAACTTGGGACTTTAGGTTCTGCAGGCAAGTGTCTTAATCACTGAGCCATCTCTCCAGCCCCTAAAAAATCTTTTATTTTTTATTTAATTTATTTGAGAGAGAGAGAGAAAGAGAATGAGAATGGGCATGCCAGAGCCTCCAACTGCTGCAAACAAATTCCTGATGCATGTGCCACCCTGTACAGCTGGCTTATGTGGGCCTTGGGGAATTGAACCTGGGTCCTTTGGCTTTTTGAAGGCAGGTGCCTTAACTGTTAAGCCATATCTCCAGCCCTTAAATATTTTCTTTTTATATTTTATTTATTTATTTATTTGAGAGAGAGAAAGAGGCAGAGAGAGAGAGAGAGAGAGAGAGAGAGAGAGAGAGAATGGGTGCACCAGGGCCTCCAGCCACTGCAAACGAACTCCAGATGCATGCTCCCCTTGTGCATCTAGCTTACGTGGGTTCTGGAGAGTTGAACTGGGGTCCCTTTGGCTTTGCAGGCAAATGCCTTAACTGCTAAGCCATCTGTCCAGCCCCAAATATTTTCTTTTTATTTGAGAGAGAGATAAAGAGAGTGAATGGACATGCCAGGGCCTCTAGTTGCTGCAAATGAACCCCAGCACATGTGCCACTTTGTGCATCTGACTTACATAGGTCCTGGGGAATTGAACTTGGGTCCTTTGGCTTTGCAGGCAAGCACTTTAACTACTAAGCCATCTCTCCAGCCCTATTTTTTGGTTTATAATTTTTTTTAATATTTTACAATATTTAAAAAATTTATTTACTTATTTGCAAGCAGAGAGAGAGAAGAGAGACAGAGAGGGAATGGGCATGCCAGGGTCTCTAGTCACTGCAAACGAACTCCAGATACATGTGCCTCTTGTGCATCTGGCTTATGTGGGTCCTGGGGAATTGAACCTGAGTCCTTTGGTTTCACAGGCAAACAAACACCTTAACCACTAAGCCATCTCTCCAGTCCTATTTTTTGTTTTTTAAAGGTAAGGTCTTGCTCTAGTACAGGCTGACCTGGCATTCACTATGTAATCTCAGGGTGACCTCAAATTTAAGGCAATCCTCCTACCTCTACCTCCTGAGTCCTAGGATTAAAGGTGTGCACCATCACACCCAGCCTCTGGAAACAACTTTTTTTTTCTTTTTAAATTTTTTTTTTTTTTTGAGAGTGACAGACAGAAAGAGGCAGGGAGAGAGAGAGAAAGAGAGAGAGAGAGAATGGGCACACCAGGGCCTCCAGCCACTGCAAATGAACTCCAGAGGCATGTACCACCTTGTGAATCTGGCTTATTTGGGTCCTGGGAAATTGAGCCTTGAATACGGGTCCTTAAGCTTTACAGGCAAGGGCTTAACTGCTAAGCCATCTCTCCAGGCCCTGGAAGCAACTTTTTAACTAGACAGAAGGAAACATTTGGAACATGCCTTTATTTATTTTTATTTATTGTTCAGCTTTTCAAGGTAGGGTCTCACTCTAGTCCAGGCTGAACTGGAATTCACTCTGTAGTCTCAGGGTGGCCTTGAACTCACCGTGATGCCTCCTAAGTTCTGGGGTTAAAGACATGCACTACTACACCCAGCTTTTTTTTTTCTTTTTCTTTTTTTTGGTTTTTCGAGGTAGGGTCTCACTCTGGTCCTGGAATTCACTATGTAGTCTCAGGGTGACCTCGAACTCTCGGCGATCCTCCTACCTCTGCCTCCCAAGTGCTGGGATTAAAGGCATGTGCCACCATACCCGGCTTATTTTCTTATTTTTGAGAGAGAAACAGAGAGAGACAAAAAGAGAGAATGAGCATGCCAGGGCCATTCACTGTGAATGAACTCTAGATGTGTGTGCCCCCTTGTGTGCACTGTGACATTGCATGCTTGCATCACTGCATCTGGCTATGTGGGACCTGGAGATTCCAACATGTATTCTTAGGCTTCACAGGCAAGTGCCTTAACCATTAAACCATCTCTCCAGCACTGGAGCATGCCTTTAAAGGTGTGATGGCGCACGCCTTTAATCCCAGCACTTGGGAGGCAGAGGTAGGAGGATTGCCAAGAGTTCACGGCCACCCTGAGACTATATAGTGAATTCCAGGTCAGCCTGGTCTAGAGTGAGACCCTACCTCAAAAAACAAACAATAACAAAACCAAAACAAAACAAAAGATTAGCCTGAGACTACATAGTGAATTCCAGGTCAGCCTGGGCTAGAGTGAGACTTGTGATGATTTGATTCAGGTGTCCCCCATAAACTTATGGGCTCTGAATGCTAGGTCCCCAGCTGGTGGTAATTCAGAAATTGTAGTCTCTTGGAGGTAATGTATTGTTGGGGGTGGGCTTATTTGTGTTATAGCCGGCTTCCCCTTGCCAGTGCTTGGCACCACTACTGTTATTGTCCACCTGATGTTGGCCAGGAGGTGATGTCCACCCTCTGCTCATGACATTGTTTTCCCTGTCATCATGGAGTTTCCCCTTGAGTTGTAATAAACCCTTTACTCCTCCTACAAGCCGCTCCTCTTGGTCAGGTTCTTTGTGCCAGCAATGTGAAGCTGACTGCAATAGAGATCCTACCTTGAAAAAAAAAAGGCTGTGTGTAGTGGTGCACATCTTTAATCCCAGCACTTGGAGGCAGAGGTAGGAGGATTGCCATGAGTTCAAGGCCACCCTGAGACTACATACATAGTTCCAGGTCAGCCTGGGCTATAATGAAACCCTACCTTGAAAAACCAAAAAAACAAACAAACAAACAACAACCAGGAAACATTTGGGCTGGAGAGATGGTTAAGCAGTTAGGGCACTTTCCTGCAAAGCCTAAGGATACAGGTTTGATTCCCTAGAACCCATGTAAAGCCAGATGCACAAGATGGCACATGCATCTGGAGTTTATTCGCAGTGGCTAGAGGCCATGGTGCATCAATATCCCTCTCTCTCTCTCTCTCTGCCTCTTTTCCTCTCAAATAAATAATTAAATAGATAAAATATTTTTTAAAAGAAGGAAACAGGCCAGGTGTGGTGGCACATGCCTTTAATTCCGAAAGTCAGGAGGCAGAGGTAAGAGGATTGATGTGAATTCAAGGCCAGCTTGGGCTAGAGCGAGACCCTACCTCAAAAAAAACCAAAATATATATATAATTTCAGTATTATTCAACATTATATATATATATTTTTAAATCTTTATTTATTTGAAAACAGATGAGAGAATGGACACACCAGGGCATCCTGCTGCTGCTGCAAAGGAATTCCTAGTGCATGTGCCACTTTGTGTGCCTGGCTTTACATAGGTTCTGGGGATCAATCCCAGGCCAGTCCAGGTCGACAGGTTTTGTAAGCAAGTGTCTTTAACCACTGAACCATCTCTCCAGACCCTAGTTCATTTTCTTTGAGACAAGGTCTCACTATGTAGCCAAGGCTGTGCTTGAATTCATATCAGTCCTCTTACCTTCCCAGAGTGCTGATGACAGGTCATGTCATGATAGAGAATGATGACAGGTATGTACCACCCCACCCAGTGTCAGCTCACTTTTAATGTTTTTACTGTTATTTTCTGTCCCTGTATCATCTCCCTCACTTCCTAGGTTGATAGGAGCAGAGTGAGGGGTCTGGCTTCCCTCCTGCCCTCTTCCTCAGTCCTGCTCCAGATACAGCCCTGGGGAGCCAGTAGGGATACTAAGTAAAGGCCTGGGGCTGACATCCTGGCGTCTCCCCATAGGAAGTGTCCAGTGTCTGGACTTCTGTTTCCTCATCATCAAGTCCTAGGACTTGAAGTGTTAGTGGCTCTGTTCATAGGAAGTGTCCCTGCTGGTGTTGCCTCACTGGATGGCATAGGAAGGGTCATTTGTGGTGACAGTACTGTCAACCAGAACCAACACTGTCCCAAAGTGCTTGACCTGGCATGACTAAGCTGAGAGGCTTTATCCCCTAAAGCATTGTCACATGTGGGTCTTTGTACCTCTGCTTCAGAGGATAGTGCAGGTTGGAGAAGCACATATGAGGGTTACACTCTGTGTCTGCAGAGGATTGGAGCCATCTGGGTCAGGTGGAAGTTTGGGGTGTGTGTGCAATGCTGGAGATGTACCCAGGGCCTTGTACATGTAAGGTGAATGCTGTATCACTGAGCCACATCCTAGCCCATCTGCATGTCTTTCTGAACATTTATAGAAAAGTTAAGACTAGGCTGGAGAGATGGCTTAGCGGTTAATGCACTTGCCTGCAAAGCCAAAGGACCCAGGTTCGATTCTCCAGGACCCACATAAGCCTGATGCACATGCGTCTGGAGTTTGTTTGTGCACCTATTCTTTCTCTCCCTCTTCCTCACTCTCAAGTAAATAAATAAATAAAACTAATTAAAAAAAAAAGAAAAGCTAAGACTAAACACTACCATGCTTATTTTTTAATTACAGATTTTAGAGTTAATGTTTTGTCCCTTGATGACCTGGTTCCAGCTATTGCTGAGAAAGACATGGAACAAGAAGTAAGTATAATGCAGTAGCAAGAGACACTGGCATGGCCATTCTCTTTTTCTCCTTTCTCCTCTCCATCTGTGTTCTTTATCTCAAATAAAAATATTTAAAATTTTTCTTGCTTCTCTGAGGTGAAGAAGGAGACCAAGTGTGGCTCAGCTGCAGGCACATGCTCAGCACTCCTGAGGCCTCTGGCTCCATTCTCAGCACCAAAAATAAAAATAATAAGTAAAGGGCTAGAGAAATGGCTCAGCAGTTAAGGCACTTGCCTGCAAAGCCTAAGGACCCATATTTGACTCTCCAGGTCCCACATAAGCCAGATGCACAAAGTGATGCAAGCATGTAAGGTTGCACATGCACACAAGGTGGTACAAACATCTGGAACTCAATTGCAGTTGCTGGAGGCCCTGGCATGCCAATTCTCTCTCTCTTGCTCTTGCACTCTGTCACACACAAAAAAAGGCCAGTGTGTTGGGCTTGCCTCAAATAATAATGCTTTGGCTGGAGAGATGGCTTAGCAGTTAAGGTGTTTGCCTGCAAAGCCAAAGGACTCAGGTTTGATTCCCAAGGACTGACATAAGCCAGATGTACAAGGTGGCACATGTACCTGGAGTTTGTTTGCAGGGCTAGAGGCCCAGGTGTGCCCATTCTCTCGCTCTCTCTGTCTGCTTCTCTCTCTCTAAATAAATAAATAAATAAATAAATAAATAAATAAAATTTAAAAATTCTAAAATAATAAGTTTAAAAAGAGGAGCTGGGCTGGGCGTGGTGGCGCACATCTTTTAACCCAGCACTCAGGAGGCAGAGGTAGGGGCTTGCTGTAACCCAGGCTGAGCAGGAATTCACTATGTAGTCTCAGAATGCCTTTGAACTCATAGCAATCCTCCTACCTCTGCCTTCCTAATGCTGGGATTAAAGGTGTGTACCACTATGCCCAGCAAACAAAAACATTTTAAAAAATAAAAAAGAAAGATTGCCAGGAGTTTGAGGTCAGGTTAAGCTACACAATGAGTTCCAAGGCAGTCTGGGCTATAGAGTTAGATCCTAGATCAACCCCTGCTCCCTCATCTCCCAAAGAAAAAGGAAAGAAGGGCTGGAGAGATGGCTTAACAACCTGAGTTCAATTCTCCAGTACCCACTTAAAGCCAGATGCACAAAGTGGTGCATGCATCTGGAGTTTGTTTGCAGTGGCTAGAGGCCCTGGAACACTCATATTCAATCTCTCTCCCTGCAGATAAATAAGTTACACACACACATACACACGTGCGTGTCTGTGTATATATATAAAATTTGCTTTTTTTTTTTTTTTGTTTTTTCGCGGTAGGGTCTTGCTCTGGTCCATGCTGACCTGGAGTTCACTATGTAGTCTCAGACTGGCCTCGAACTCACAGCAATCCTCCTACCTCTGCCTCCCAAGTGGTGGGATTAAAGATGTGTGCCACCAAATCCAGTTTATATTTGCTTTTTATTAAGTATATATTTGTATGGACACACCATGTACTGGTACCATCATTTCCCTCCTCCCTGCCCTTATAAATAAAATAATAAAATTTTTTTTCTATTTATTTTGATTTGAGACAGAAAGAGAAGGAGAGAAAGAGATAGAATGGGTGCACTGGGGTCTCTAGCTACTGCAAATGAACTCCAGAAGCATGCACCATCTTGTGCATCTGGCTTATGTAGGACCTAGGAGAATTGAACCTGGGTCCTTAGGCTTCACAGGCAAGCACTTAACCACTAAGCCATCTCTCCAGACCTAAAATATGTTTTTTATTTTTATTTTTTATTTTTGGAGAGAGACACAGAGAGAGACAGACAGAGAGAGAGGGAGAGGAAGACAGATAGAGATGGGCGAGCCAGCAGTCTCTCAGCCGCTGTGAATGAAATCCAGATGTGTGCGCCCCCTTGTGGGCAAGTGCGGCATTGCGCCCTTGCGTCACTTTGCATCTGGCTAAATGTGGGAGCTGGAGATTGGAACTGGGTTCTTCTTAGGCATAGCAGGCAGGTGCCTTAACCGCTAAGCCATCTCTCCAGCCCTGTCTTGTATTTTTGATAGTGTTTCACTATGTAGCCCAGGCTGGCCTAGTTCTTGTGATCTTCTTGTGTCAGTCTCCTGAGTGCTGGGATCACAGGTTCAAGCCATCATGTCTGGCTGGAATGTGGCATTTTTAGCTTTCAATTTTTCAACAGCCCCTCCCACTTCCTTTTGCTATTCTTCCTTTTAGATGCTGGAAGATGCTGGAAGGAAAGGACTGTCAGGCAAAAGCTTCCCAGCCAAGTCACCAGCCAGGTTAGAGGCACAGAGACCTTCCCCACCTAGGAACTCCGCATTTCAGGGCAAATTGACAACACTAGTTGGGGACGAGAGCCTCACTATGTCGAGCGAGGTCTCAGAACACCTGAGTGCCAGCTCAGCCTCTGCCATTCAGCCACACAGCGTGTCCAGCGTGAACTCAGCTGAGGTTCCCATGATGCACACAGCCATCCCTACTTACTCTGAGGACTTTAAACACTCATTAACTCTCATGACATCTGAGTCAACTGCTTCTTCCTTTGAGTCTCTGGACAGGACACTGGATACTTTGTCCCAGTTGAGTCTGAGGACAGACCTCCTCAAGCCATCCCTGCCTAGGACAAAGAGGGGTCAGGACATCACAAGAGTCATTATGAAGGAGACTGCTGTGCAGACCCTGGACCCTACTTTTGCATACCAGTGGAGCACTGGTAAGCCTGGTGGCTGTGGGAACCTGGGTGGTCCAGACAGGCATTAGGTGTGGGCAGTGGGCTCCTGGGGAACACATGGAAGAGAACTGGTTTCCAGATGAACCAGTGGGGGAATCTTGGCACCCTGTTTTCTCTTCTCTGGATGCATAGCAATAGTCCTGGGTGTTTCCAACATCTTCTCAGCTTTGAAACATGCAGGAAAGTTCCAGAATGCAAGACTAAGGCCTCATTTCTCAATGCAGCAAGGAAAGTTTGGAGGCAGTTAGGGTTGCCACCACTGGTGGGCAGAGGTACTGGCTCACCCTAGGAAACATGTAGCCACAGAGGTCAATGGGCAGTGGGGTCTAGGTGGTTGAGGGAAAAGGAGAAGGGGATTATCTTAGATGAGCCACCTGCACACAGGTTATCACTGACTGGGGACTCCAGCCATACACTGAAGTACCAAGGACTGCCCTGTTTAGGTCACTTTAATCCACCTTGGTGTCTGCCTTGTGGAGTCCACAAATGACTACATGCTCCCTGACTTCTGCTCAGCCTTACTCTAAAGGACACCTTCCTGTGTCCTGTCAGTAGATTAGGGTGTCCTGATGAGATCTCAGAGATCTCTTATTATACTTGGTGGGACCTTCCACATGTTTCTTCCCTTCCAAACTTTAGCCTTAGGTCCTTCCTTCCCAATGAGCTTCTGGGCCCTTTTACTGCTTAGACAGCTGCACACAGGGAGACTGGTTTTATCTCCAGATGGCTAGAGGAGTTGTGGTTTACACTGCATGGCTTGTTTTGATTTGGGGGCTTAACCATACATAATCCCATACCAGTCAGGAGGGACCCTTGGATATTTTTCAGAGAGTAACAATCTTGGAATTCACTATGTAGTCTCAGAGTGGCCTCGAACTCACAGCAATCCTCCTACCTCTGTCTCTCAAGTGCTGGGATTAAAGGTATGTGCCATCATGCCCAGCTTATTTTTTTAAAATAGTTTATTTATTTGAAAGCAGAAAGATAGAGAGAGAAAGAGAATATGAATGAGAACAGGTGTACCAGGGCCTCGTGCCACTACAAAGTCCAGATGCATGCACCACTTTGTGTATCTGGCTTTACATGGGTACTGGGAATCAAACCCAGTATTGTTAGGCTTTGTAGGCAAGCATCTTAACCGCTGAGCCATCTCTCCAGGCCCTACTTTTTATTTTTTGTTTTATTTTAAGTATGTTATTTATTTGAGAGGGGAGAGAGAGAGAAAGGGAGAATATGGGTGTGCTAGGGCTGCCAGACACTGCAAACAAACTCCAGATGCATGCACCACCTTGTGCATCTGGTTTACATGGGTACTAGAGAATAGAACTTGGGTCCTTAGGCTTCTCAGGCAAGTACCTTAGCGGCTAAGCCATCTCTCCAGCCCTACTTTTTTATTTTTTGAGATGAGGTCTTACTATAATGTAGCCCAGACTGGCCTCCAACTCCTGAGCTTAAGTGATCCTCCTGCCTTTGCCCCCTAAGTAGCAGGGACTCCAGGTGGAACCAGGACTCTAGCTTCATACAGTATTTCAAACCTGGGGTCAAACCTTTGTTTGTTGTGTTTCAGCTGATGCTCCATATTGTGTCATACTTTTGTCAATGTAAAGTGATGCTTCATGAACATCTGTTGGTGGCACTTTCCAGGACAAGGCCTGAGAAAATAAAGGTAGCCTTCAGTAATGGCCAGGATGTGTACACTCAAAAGTCACCACATCTTAGAAGCAGCTGCTTCAACCAGTCATGGTGGCTGGTTGAGCCAGGAAAAACTTATCAGAAAGGTGGAGGCAGCCTTTGGACAAATTTGAATGAGGTTAGAAAAAAAGCAAAGCCAGGTGCCGGGCGTGGTGGCGCACGCCTTTAATCCCAGCACTCGGGAGGCAGAGGTAGGAGGATTGCCGAGAGTTCGAGGCCACCCTGAGACTACATAGTTAATTCCAGGTCAGCCTGGGCCAGAGTGAGACCCTACCTCGAAAAACCAAAAAAAAAAAAAAAAAAAAAAAAAAAAAAAAAAAAAAAAAAAAAAGCAAAGCCAGATATGGTGGTGCACACCTTTAATCCTAGCACTCTAGAGGAAGAGGTTGGAGAATAGCTGTGAGTTCAAGGCCAGCCTTGGACTACATAGTGAGTTCCAGGTCAGCCTAGGCTACAGCAAGACCCTACCTCAACAAACAAACAAGCAAACAACAACAAAACCCCCCAAAAAAAACTTATTTAAAAAAAAAAAAAACTTATTTAAGAAAAGGATCGCGAGTATCGAGGCCACCCTGAGACTACATAGTTAATTCCAGGTCAGCCTGGACCAGAGTGAGACCCTACAGCAAAACCAAAAAAAAAAAAAAAAAAAAAAAAAAAAGCAGTATGGCTGTGTACACCTGTGGTCTCAGGTACTTGAGAGGCTGAGTCAGAAGGATCAGTCTAGCCCAGGAGTTGCAGGCCAGTCTGGACACCTTACAGGGACCTCATCTTAATCCAATCAACCAGCCAGCTGTGCAGACATCATGTTCAGGAGAAAGGCATGCATGTGGTTTATTTCCATTGTCTCTTGTCCCTCCCCTGCCTCACTTCCCTCTCTTTGTTCTGGAGACAGCTGGCGGAGTGGCAACTATGAGGCCTGCCCTGGGAGGCACGTATGTGGACCCGGTGCCCATTGCCAGTCATTTCATCAGTGCAGATGCCATAGAAGGTAACACCCTGGCTCAGGCACTCCTTCCTGGGAAGTAGGCACATTTTCCCTACATACTCATGTTCATTCTTAGAGGTGTGGTGCCCTTTTAATGCTGACTTCAAAGATTTCATTGGGGAATTACTGTTTCCAGTTGAGGTTGAATCTTTTGTCTGACTCTTGCAAAGGGACAGCAAAGATGAACTAAACAGAAAGGTCAAAAGTAATTCAGAGCCAGGTGTGGTGGCCCACACCTTTAATCCCAGTGCTTGGGAGGCCGAGGTAGGAGGATGGCCATGAATTCGAGGCCATCCTGAGATTACATAGTGAATTTCAGGTCAGCCTGGGCTAGAGTGAGACCCTACCTTGAAAAACCAAAATAAATAAATAAATAAAATTTTAAAAATAATAAAGTTGGGTGTGGTGGCGCATGCCTTTACTCCCAGCACTTGGGAGGCAAAGGTAGGAGGATCACCGTGAGTCCAACACCACCCTGAGACGACATAGTGAATTCTAGGTCAGCCTGGACTAGAGTGAAACCCTACTTTGGAAAACAAACAAAAAGTAATTCAGTGGCTGGGGAGATGGCTAAGTGATTAAAGGCACTACCCATGTAAGGCCAGATGCACAAAGAGGTGCAAGAGGCCCTGGCACACCCATTTTCTTTCTCTCTCTCACACATATATATAAGAAACTCAGGGAGGCAGAGGTAGGAGGATCTCTGTGAGTTCAAGGCTCTGAGACTACATAATGAATTCCAGGTCAGCCTGGACTAGAGTGAGACCCTACCTCAAAAAAAAAAAAAAAAAAAAAAAAAAAAAAAAGTAACTCAGACTGGGCATGGTGGTGTGTATCTTTAATGCTAGCACTTGGGAGGCAGAGGTAGGAGGAGTGCCATGAGTTCAAGGCCAACCTAAGACTATCAGTTTGGTCTAGAGTGAAACCCTACCTTGAAAAACCAGAAAAAGAAAGAAAAAAACCCTCAGGAGCCAGTTTTGGTGACACAAGCCTTTAATCCCAGCATTCAGGAGGCTGAGATAGGAAGATGTCTGTGAGTTCAGGACCAGTCTCAGGCTACAGAATGAGTTCCAGGTCAGCCTGAGCTAGAGTGAGATCCTGCTTCAAAAGAAAAAATGTACTTCTCCAGGACTGGTGGTGCAGTTCACTGATAGAGCACCTGCTGAGCATGTGCCAGGCCTTAGATGTGTGTAGAACATGCAAGCCCCTTAAAGTTCTTCACCTAAAAGCCTTTTACATCCTTGTAAAATACATTTTGAATGCCTCCCTTGAGCTTTTTTGCCCATAGCTAGTTTTTCTCCCCTGAAAGCCCCAACTCCTGCTGGTGGATGTGACTTTTCTTCCTGGTCTGGTACAAGATGCTCTGTGCTACTGGGACAGACTTTAAAAAATTGTTTTAAATTTTATTTATTTATTTATTTGAGAGAGCAAGAGAGGGAAGAGGCAGACAGAGAGAGAATGGGAGCACCAGGGCCTTCTGCCACTGCAAACGAACTCCAGAAACATGCGCCATCTTGTGCATCTGGCTTATGTGCGTCCTGGGGAATCAAACTGAGGTCCTCTTGGCTTTGCAGGCAAACACCTTAACTGCTAAGCCATCTCTCCAGCCCCTTTTTTATTTAAAAAAAATTTTTATTGGAGCCGAGCATGGTGGCACACACCTTTAATCCCAGCACTTGGGAGGCAGAGGTAGGAGGACTGCTGTGAGTTTGAGGCCACCCTGAGACTACATAGTTAATTCCAGGTTAGCCTGGGCAAGAGTGAGACCCTACCTCAAAAAAAAAAAAAAAAATTTTTTTTTTCTTGGGCTGTAGAGATGGTTTAGCGGTTAAGGCGCTTGCCTGCAAAGCCTAACTACCTGAGTTTGATTCCCCAGTACTCATGTAAAGCCAGATGCACAAAATGGTGTGTGGTTCTGGAATTTATTGGCAGTGGCTGGAGGCCCTGGTGCACCCATTCTCTCTCCTTCTCTCTCCTTGAAAAATAAATAAAAATATGTTAAAAAGCCGGGCGTGGTGGTGCACGCCTTTAATCCCAGCACTCGGGAGGCAGAGGTAGGAGGATCGTCAAAAGTTCGAGGCCACCCTGAGACTACATAGTTAATTCCAGGTCAGCCTGGACCAGAGTGAGATCCTACCTTGCAAACCAAAAAAAAAAAAAAAAAAAAAAAAAAAAAAAAAAAGTTAAAAAGTTTTAGTTTTTTTAAAATTTATTTGAGAGGGAGAGAGAATGGGCATGCCAGGACCTCCAGCCATTACAAACAAACTACAGATGCATGCACCACCTTGTGCATCTGGTTTTACATGGGCCCTGGGGAATCGAACCTGGGTCCTTTGGCTTTGCAGGCAAGCACCTTAATCACTGGCTGTGTTCCCTAACCTTCTTACTGTTCAGAACTTGCCACTCCCTGGGGAGCTGCCCAGTACTCCTCATCCAACCTCCCGCCGCCCCCCCGCCCCCGCCACCGGCCACTTTTGTTTTTTGTTTTTGGAAGTAGGGTCTCACTCTAGTCCAGGCTGACCTAGAATTCACTATGTAGTCTCAGTGTGACCTCGAACTCACAGTGATCCTCCTACCTCTGCCTCCAGGGATTAAAGATGTGTACCACCATGCCTGGCTTTATTTTATTTGAGAGAGAGGGAGGGTGAGAATGGGTGCACCAGGGCCTCTAGCCACTGCAAACGAACTCCAGACGTGAGCGCCCCCTTGTGCATTTGGCTTACGTGGGACATGGAGAATTGAACTGGGTCCTTAGGCTTCACAGGCATGTGCCTTAACGGCTAAGCCATCTCTCCAGCCCCGCTTTTTTTTTTTTTTTTTTCTTGGAGACAAAGTTTCACTCTAGTCCAGGCTGACTTGAAACTCACTCTGTAGCCCATGCTGGCCCCAAACTCACAGTGATCCTTCTATCTCATTCTCCTGAGCGCTAAGATTAAAGGTTTAAGGCACTCTGCCTTGCTAACATTAAGCTTTTTTTTTTTTTTTTGAGGTAGTTTCACACTAGCTCAGGCTGCCCTGAATTCACTCTGTAGTCTCAGGTTGACCTCAAACTCACAGCAATTGTCCTACCTGTCTCCCAGAGTGCTGAAATTAAAGGCGTGCGCCAGCATGATTGGTTTCAGCTGTGGGTTTTTTTTTTTTTTTTTTTTTTTTTTTTTTTTTTGGTTTTTCCAGGTAGTGTCTCACTGTAGTCCAGGCTGACCTGGAATTCACAATGTAGTCTCAGGGTGGCCTCGAACTCATGATGATTCACCTACCTCTGCCTCCCAAGTGCTGGTATTAAAGGCGTGTGCCACCATGCCTGGCTTTTTTTTTTTTTTTAATGCAAGAGAGAGATTGAAATTGGTGCTCCAGGGCCTCCAGCCACTGCAGTCGAACTCAAGATGTTTGTACCACCTTGTGTGCATGTGCAACCTTGCATGCTTGCGTCACCTTATGAAACTGGCTTACGTGGGATCTGGGGAGGTGAACATGGGTCCTTTGGCTTTGCAGGCAAACACCTTAACTGCTAAGCCATCTACCAGCCCCCAAAATGCTTTTGATGGGGCATTAATGGTGTAATCTCAGTTGCCTGTAGACTCAGCTGCTTGGGAAGATAAGGCAGGAGTATAATGAGCCCAGGAATTCAGTGAGACCCTGTCTCTTAAAAAGTTAATTTGAATATGTTTGTGTGCAGAGTCTATGTTGCTTCTGTTGATCTGGAACTTGACATCCTCCTACCTGACGGTGACAGGCATATATCACCCACACTGAGCTAAAGATTTTTTTTTTTTAGTTTTTCGAGGTAGGGGTTCACTCCAACTCAGGCTGACCTGGAATTCACTATGTAGTCTCAGGGTGGCCTTGAACTCACGGCGCTCCTCCTACCTCTGCCTCCTAAGTGCTGGGATTAAAGTTGTGCGCCACCACGCCTGGCCTGAGCTAAAGATTTTTGTTGAACTATTAGTAGGTGCTAATATATAATAGTTGTATAGTTGTTGACATTTGTTTAGAGAATGGAGACAGGAAGAGTCAGCATGACCTTTATTGCTCTGACTAGATAGAGCACAGATCCACCAGAAAGCAGTCCAGCATTGCTAGCTGTAGTCTGTAGGAGGCGGGCCTGTGGGAGGCCGGGAGGTTGTAGGAAGCGGGGCTTTAGAACCTATGGGAATACTGAGGAACCCGTGAGTGACCTGGGGTGGGTATAGCCCTGACAGCCTACAGCCCAGCCATGTTGGTGCTTAACGACATGCTGAAGCAGCAGCTGAGCCTGACCCAACAGTCCATCGAGGCCACTCGCCACCTGCACCTCTCTCTCCTGCAGTCCCTGGACAGAGATGCGTTCCACTACCACACCCTGGAGGAGGCCAAAGAGGTGACCACAAGTCAGAGTCTTCCAGGGGGTGGGGCCAGTGGGGGGCAGGGTGGCACCTCAGAGATGCACAAGGGCTGTTGGGCCTGCAGGGACAGTGATTCAGGGACCTCACCCAGGGTTGTAGGTGGCAGGGATACAGGGACCTATGCCCCCTTCCAGACTCTTGGACTAAGCCCACTGTGGATCACTTTCCCTCCCCTTTTGTTTCATGACCCAAATACATGTTATTGTAAAAATAACCCTGTTAGACATGTAACAGTCCATGATTACCAACTGAATACCTTTTTCAGATTTTCCCTGAGCAAAGTCTGAACCGTATTATGCCTGATATTTAAAGAACAGCATCAGTTTATGCAGTTGTGCATTTTTTCTCATTTTATATATGAATATTTTACCATGTATTCTTTTTAAACTGTTATTTGAGAGAGAGAAATAGGCAGGGAGAGAGAAAGAATGGGCATACCACAGCCTCCAGCTGCTGCAAAGGAACTGCAATGAATGTGCCCCCTTGTGCAGCTGGCATACATGGGTCTTGGGGAATCGAACCTGGGTCCTTTGGCTTTGTAGACAAGCACCTTGCCCACTAAGCCATTTCTCCAGCCCCTACTATGTATTTCTGAAAAAATCCTTTTAAATATAACCAGACTGCTACAAAACCTAAAATCTGGGAGCCTGGGGAGATGGCTTAGCTGCTAAAAGCACTTGCTTGCAAAGTCTGCCAGCCCTGGTTCAATTCCCCAGCCACCCACATAAAGCTGGACACATTCAATTGCAGTGGACATATACACAGGCTGGCCTTGAACTCAGTGATCCTCCTACCTGTGCCTCCCAAGTGCTGGGATTAAAGGCATGTGCCACTGTGCCAGCTGAGATCTAATGTTTATATTTGCTGGGCCTCCTGGGGTGGGATGAAGGCATTTCTTCAGGGTGTCTAATACTGGTGCTAGTTAGGACCCCACTCTATTTCTCTATTTGGTCAACCCAATCTAAGCCTGCCAGGGTCCAGTGGCCTCACAGTTGTACTGAGGTGACCTGTCCTTCACCTTACAGTACATTAGGTGCCACAGGCCTGCACCACTGACCATGGAGGCTGCTCTGCAAGAGGTGAAGGAAGAGCTTTCAATACCAGCTGATGAGGACCCACACTTCCAGGTGACATTACATATTGGGCAGGTGAGGCTGGGGAAGGGCCTAGTATGTCCTTTGGCAAATTCCAGCTCAGTAACTGACCAAATATCTTGATTCTTCCAGACCCCATCTATATAGTGGATTTCAATGAGGAAAATGACTAGCAGCTATAAGGACTTGTTTCAGTGGAACTCACAGCAGGATGGAGGTTACTGGCAAGTCCAAGGGAGACAGTGGGTGCCAGGAGCTCACTCACAAAGAACCAGGCTGCCAACATGGGGGATTCCATGACGGCACAGGAGCGTCCAAGTGGTCCAAGCACTACTCCCTCAACATACTGCCTCCTTACTCAGCCTGCACTCTTCTGACCTACACACTCAGAGGTGACAATCTTTTTTTTTAAAAAAAGGGCTTTATTTGAAGGTAAAACAGTAAAACCCACAAGAAACTGTTAACAGCACGCGTGTTTATCTTGAGTCAGACACATCTGAACAAGACACAGATATGGGAAATGTAGAACAAAATTGAGTATTTTGTCACATGGGGTTGAAAAATTGTATAGAGGACTTTGCGTTTTAGTGAAAAGAATGTTTCAAAAGAGTTTGTACAAATAATGGCACTGCACCAAGCTGCCCCTGGCCCTAAGAGTGGCCAATCCACTGCAGCTACAGGCAGAGGAGGCACCCCTCCTGGCCTTACCACTTGGTAGGGGTGGGCTGGGGTATGCATATTAAATGCCAGCTGGGTGGGCGGCCCCCACACTCAGTCTGAACAGGCCGCAATCCAGTGCTGGTGTTGGATTCCCCTAGATGAAAACCACCAGCAGAGGTGCTGGGTGGAGGAATACTTGAGATGTCATTCTCTGACCTGAGGATGCCTTAGACCAGTGTCCGTAGAACCTTTACCCAAGTCATAACAACAGCTAATATCTGAGGAAAAGTGTCAACCCGTACAACTAAAATACCTGAACTAAGGAGTCAGCACACTTCAGAGATGACGGGTTTCAAATGACTTCCCAAGGATCAGCTCAGACTGATACTCCTTTCTCTAAAGCAAAACCAGTGGAGCTGAAAGGAAAACGCTGTTGGATTCTGCAACTTAAAAGAGGTTTTGCTTTTCCTTACGTTGTACAAGGAGATGGCACCTGGCCTTGGATTCATCACTGCACTGCTAGCAATGGTCTGGGCAGAGCAGCAACCTGCTAGCACTCAGGTATCTGAGTGTGTGCAGAGTCCTGGTTCTAAGAGGAGGGCTCAGATCTGACCCAGGGATTGTGTGACACCAACAACTTCGGGTAGGAGGCACACTCGTTCAGAGCTGAAGGGGCTGAAGGGTCTTGGTTTTGCTTCGCAGTAAAGGGACCTGCTGAGGCTGTGGTGGCTGTTGCACCTCCTTATGGGCATGCGCAGAGCTGAGCCCCTCCCAGGTCAGAGAGCGTGGAACTCCTGTAGGCCTCTGTGTTAATCTTCCTTCTCTTCCTTCCGCGCCCCAAAAGTGGAAACTGCATGAAAACCAGGCTGTCACTACGATCCTCCGTGGCCACGAAGCCAGGAAGGTCCCGCCAGCTGGCACTGCCCACGCAGGCTGCTACTTACACTCGTCCCTGGCCTTCATGCGTGCGATGAAGGAGTAGCTCTTGTTCCGGCGGTAGTTCTCATAGGGGTCATCCAGAGCCACGCCTACGCCCTTGTACTGGTCCCACTTGTCACGGACATCCCCACCCTTGATGGGGTCCTGGATGCCCTGCTCTTTTGCTCCCAGGCCCCCAGAGCCGCTCCAGCCTTCAGAGGGAGGAATGCATGATTATGGCCATTCAGGTAGTATGACCACATTTCCAGCTCAGTAGGAAGTTCCCCAGGAAGTCGAAACCCACTCAAAGCAAGTAGTTATACACATGACATGAACCCAGGAGGACTGATCATCCCTCCAGGGGTAGGACCATGGCAGAAAACACTTACCCATCTTCACCAGCATCTGATGGCCTTTGTTCTCTTCTCCCAGCCTTGAGTCAGGGATGGGAGGTGCTGAATTAGAACCCAGGCCCGCTGCCGTGCTAAAATGAAGAGCCACATTTTAGAAACAGACATTCTTACAACAGCTCCCAGAACATGGCTCAAGTAAATGCCCTGCACTGTGATTTCTGTCAGCACCTTGGAAAGGGTCTCTCTGGTGATGCCCACAACCCACCTCCCCCCTGTGCTTTCTAATGCTTTTTCCAACACCCAGCATGTTGTCTGCACCCCTGGCCTATGGCGGGTCACAGTGTAGTCTTACGGTGGGGTGGGGCTCCGGGACCGTGATCGACGCCTCCTTCCTGGGGAGTAAGACTTAGACCGAGACCGTGACCGTGAGCGAGAGCGGCTTCGGGAGGAGCGGGACTGGCTGCGGCTCCTTTGGGCAGGGGAAAGATGAGTTAGCAGTGGTAGTGCGCAGGTGCAGGGCTCTTTGAACAGGTGGTGGCCTACCTGGATCTGGAACGTGAGGAAGAGCGGGAACGGGAGCGGGAGTGAGACCTGGAGGAGGAGCGTGAAGACTTGGAGGAGCGTGAGGTGGAGCGTGAGGAAGAGCGACCTCGGCTTTTGGATCTGCTTCGGGATCTAGAGGGACCGCCACTGTGGGGAAGAAGTGGTTAGGTAGAGTGGAAGGCAGAGGGACAGTTGCCTTGGAGCCCCACCCCCACCATCAGGTTACCTGTTCCTCTTCTCCTGGCCCTTGCGCCTACGGGCCCTCATCTTGGCTCGGAAGAACTCATAGAGGCCATTCTGCTCCCAGCCCTCGCTGCAAGATACACGTGTTCCCATAAGATATGCAGGGACTCTTGAATGCATAAGGCAGGTACTTCCACTATACACTTAAATCATAGTCTGCACCTGTTGAATTTCACCAATTTAGCTGGGCTACTAGCCCTTTTCTTAGGGCCACTACAAGGTCTTTCCCAGGCCCATGACATCCTCACTGGAGTAACCCTGACCCCAGCTAAGCCAGATGCACTTGGGTGACTTATTCTGATATCGTGATTAGACATCCTTCCTAAAGGGTCACCATACATGTTCCTGCCAGCAGTTTCCTCACGATGGACATGTTTACCTTACAGGATGCCACATAGTGCCAGGATGTGGTTGGGTGGCACCAGGCCCTGCGTTCCATCCCCAGCATATAAATTTGATGTATACATAGAATTCAGAGCACCAGTTCCTTACCTGGCTGCAGTCTGTTAGGTCTCCCTCAAATTAAACAGGGATGGGGGAGGTGGGCCAGGAAGGGAGGCAAGGGCATTGGTCATGGACTTAGGGTTCCTGCTGTACCTGTTTCTTGGCCTGTCATGGGAGGGCGGGCTATAGAAGGCCTCCACAGCAGCCAGCAGCCTCTCACTGGGTGGCATAGGGGGTGGGAGGCGGATGTCTTTGGGGTCCAAAGGCTTGTACTCGTGGTCTTCCAGCTGCAGGAGAACATGGCTGTTGCCCACACAGAAACAGAACCCTTCCAGGCCACCCAGGGCAGTGGGGAATAAGATACAAGTGAAGTGGCCACAGGGTTTGCCCCACCGAGCCCTTTGTTCCTTGGAGGTGTCACCTTCACGAGTGGGGCCATCAGCCCAGCAGGAAGATCAAAGTAGGGCACATTGGGAACCAAGCTGGGGTCATCGTGGTTGATATGAGGAGGGCCCTGACGACGCATGTGGGGGGGCTGCCCATTGAAGCCATGAGGGGGAGGGCCAAAGTCAGGGTGCTGGGGCCCCGCCCAAGGTGGGTGCTCGTTGATCCCTGGGTGAGGCATACGGTGGCCAGGGTGGTGGTGAGGGGGTCCCATCTCTGTAAGACAAAACACATCTCAGGTTTGCTGAACATTGCAAGTTGAAAGCACTGGCCATCAGGATCTCAGCTGACTAGTGCCCACAGCAGAGGAAGTGAGGCAAGGGTAAGGCCCAGCTGAGGGGACTCAAGTGGTCTCTCCAGAAGAGACTGAAACAACTATCAAACTGCCAAAGAAGCATCACCAGCTAAACTCTCCCAAATCCACATTCTGAAGACCTCACCACACAAACTAAGCAGGGGACTGTACTGGGAGCAGGACCCTCTTCACAAAACTTAATTCAAAACAAGAGGTTTAGTGGATGCCAACACAACATGCCTATGGTCCCTACAATAAGACAGCAGAACCACAGAGGGATGTATGCATAAGACTCAGGGCTGAGGGAAGCCCTGTGTCTGTGGCTTTTGTGTGCAGCCTGGGTGCTGAAGCAGGTGCTACAAGGAGACATAGGCCTCAAATATGCAGAGACCCACAAATGAACAGAGACAAGAACCAAAATGGTATTTAAAATGCAGGGCTGGAGAGATGACTTAGTGGTTAAGGCGCCTGCCTCCTAAGCCTAAGAACGCTGGTTCCAATCTCCAGGTCCCACATTTAGCCAGATGCAAAGTGACGCAAGGGTGCAATGACGCACTTGACCACAAGGGGGCACGCATCTGGATTTCGTTCGCAGCAGCTGAGAGGCTGCTGGCGTGCCCATCATCTGTCTTCCTCCCCTTCCCCCCGTCTCTCAAAAAAAAAAAAAAAAAAAAAAAAAAAAAAAAAAAAAAAAACAGATCAACCAACTAAAGGATCTTTCAGTAGAGAGCCCTCAGACCCTCAAGTCCACACCTGCAAACAGGCAGCTGGTGCCTGGCTCCTGGCATATGTGGGTGCAAGGTTTGGAGTCAACTGGATAGCTGGCTTGGCTTATGGGAGGTCCTCAAGCCAGGGTGCAAGAACGGTAAGTAGGGGTCCACCTATGCCCCCCTCTTCCCTACCCTGAGAGCCAGGGATGGGTTCCTTGGTTACCCCACAGGTCTCTGCCTGTTATTTCCATTGGAGACATCAGATGGCACAGCAGGTGCACACAATGGGCTGGTCAGTTGGTACCTTCTGCTCCCAGAGCAGAAAGGCAGGCCCAGGATGCTCTACTGGACCACCTCCAGTGGTGGCCCCCACGTACCTGCTGGGAAGTCCCCTTGTGGGTAGTCGAAGCGGTGAGGGTAAGGTGGCCGCTCAAAAGGGTGGCGTGGGGGAAAGTCATCCTGCATGAAGCGGGGTGGGAAGCGGTTGAAGTTGTGGGGGTGCGGCGGTTGGTTGAACTGTGGATGCTGCTGGTGAGGTGGGAAAGGCCCACGGAAGTGGGGTGGCCGCTGCATGCGGAAGGGTGGCTCGCGTTGGGCACCACCCCAGGGTGGTGGCTCATGCTGGTTGTTCCAGGGGCCCTCAAACTGGCCACTCCAGTTGGGGTCAGGCTGGTTGTTCCAGGGTGCATCACGCTGGCCGTTCCAGCCAGGGTCCCCGCGCTGCTCACCCCACATGCCTTCGTGGCTGTTGTTCCAGGGTGGGCAGTGGGGTGGCCCACCCTGGTGGTGTGGGTACGGGGGCTGTTCTGGGGGCTGCAAGGCAAAGCACAGAAGTGACACTGGGTAGGACCTGAGTTATAGCCAACCAGCCAGGCACCCACTCTACCCCAGCCCCTTGTGTAGTGTAAAATAGCCAGACCCTCTTAAATATGCGTGCAACCCCATGGTCAAGGCTGCTTCTAGACACTGGGCCACTGTGCCTGCAGGCAGGATCAAATGTTTCCTCCTCCTTGTCCTCAGTAGGAGGGAGCAGGGGTATGATCATCTCAGAACTGTGTTCCAGTGTCCCTAGGAAAATACACCCCATTGCCTCTATCCTATACCCTTTTCCAGGCCATCTCAGGATCAGCTGAAGTGTTTGCCCTCATATCCTTGTTCCACACCAGGACAATAGCCATCTCTATCACTTAAAGTTGGCATGGCCAAATCTGGCTCAAGAGACATGACAAGAATGTGCATAGGTGAGGCCAACAAACCCCTTGGACCAGGCAGGTATGCTGTGCAGGCCTCACCACCAGGCTGGTGGGGTACCCTCTTCCTACATCTTCCAAGAAAGCCCAACTGCCAATAGCAGGAATGATTTCTAAATGTGCAAGATACGATACAAGCAGGCCCTGTTAACCTTGAGTTCCTTGTTTCTGAGTGGGGAGTGGGAGGTTTATAAACAGGGCTTTTTTTTGGGGGGGGGGGGTTCAAGGTAGGGTTTCACTCTGGTCCAGGCTGACCTGGAATCAACTACATAGTCTCAGGGTGGCCTCGAACTCATTGTGATCCTCCTACTACTGCCTCCAAAGTGCTGGGATTAAAGGCGTGCGCCACCACACCCGGCTTTAATCAGGGCTTTTTAAAAATTAAATTAAACTGAACTTAATTTATTTGCAAGCAGAGAGAGAGAGAGGAGAGAGAGAGAGAGAGGGAGACAGAGAATGGGCACGCCAGGGCCTCTAGCCACTGCAAACAAACTCCAGACACATGCGCCCTCTCGTACATCTGGCTTACATCCTGGGGAACAGAACCTGGGTCCTTTGGCTTCACAGGCAAGTGCCTTAACCGCTAAGCCATACCTCCAGCCCTAAACAGGGGTTTGATATAAGGCTCAGGACAGCGTGGAATCCAATCTTCCTGCCTCAGTCTACCAAGGGCTGGGATTATGATGATGCTGTATTTCAAACAGCTCCAACTCCCCATTCTTTTTCTTTGTGGTGCTGGTGATGGAATATGGGGCCTTGAACATGCCAGATAAGCAATCTACTCAAGTCACACCTGTCCTTAACCTCCAGTTGTGATGGTGGACTCACTGACCTAGGAAGAAGCCCCAGTGTGTTCACAGATCTGAGCCTGTGTAGATGAAGGGCCTGCTTCCCCACCTCTAACATGAGCTGCTTCCTCAGAGGCACCCACAATGTGCCCACCCCACAGGCTCAAAGCCAGCACTGAAAATATCAATCTTGTCAAGTCCTGAAGCTGAAGACTTAAGAGTCACTACTCACAATATTAATCCCAGAGCTAAATCCCCATCACCCTTCTGTGTTCCCCAGGGACAACGAATGGCAAAGAAGGCCATCTCAGAAGACAACCAGCCCCGCTCCTGGGCAATGTTATATTAAGGGGAAAAGGTATCATGTTCCATTTAACTGTACCTGAAAAGCTGTGGCATGTTTTTGGTCACATTACATGACTCCTGCCTTGTCTAGAGGTTTCCCATCCTGAGGGACTCAGTCAGAGTCCTAGAATCCCCCACCCCAGGAGGTGCTACTATCTACAAAGTTCTAGAGACACTAGACACTCTACCCTAGCCAAACTCTTGCTCTCTATAGATTTCAAGAAGTACCTGCTGCTGGCCCCAAGGGGCAACAGGGTGCGGCTGGTCAAACCATGGGGGCTTGTTAGGTGGGATCTGCTCGTGCGGTCCTGGGCCCCGGGGACCACCACCAGCGGGATCCTGGACCCCTCCTGTGGTGTCATACTCAGAAGAACCAGGCATCTGGATGGGGGGCTTGTTATCATCTAAACCCAGGTGAGAGACGGTGACAGTTAGAAGTGGCTACTTGTCCTGTAGAACCCACACAGGCAAGCCTTAGAGGGGGCTCTGGGTTCATACTTCTCACCCCAGTAGAAAGCACCACCACCACCCTCCAGAGAAGGGACACAAGACAGGATAGTCTCACAATGCATAACACTTCTCTACACTACATATAGCTATTCTGGTTGTCTTAATTTTAGTTTGCTGAAATTTTTATCAAGTTTTTGTTTTTCTTTTGGTTTTCCAAAGTAGAGTCTCTCTCTAACCAAGGCTGACACACATCATGCATATGAATCCAGAGGCCAGGAGACTGACAGTCCTTCCTCTACTGCTTATCTGCCTTATTTCCTTGAGATGGAGTCTCTCCAAACATAAGCTACTATATCTACAAGCCAGCAATTCTTCAATTTCTACTTCCCACAAGACTGGGGTTATAGGCATGTGTGGCAATCCCCAGCTATTTACATGGATGCTGGGCAATCAGACTCAGGTGGTCTCAGGTCCTCATGCTTGTGTGGTAAGTTCTCTTAACTACTGAGTCTTTTCCTTAGCCTCTGAAACTATTCTGATAGTCTTGTAGTCTTGCTGTGTAGCCAAGACTGGACTGGAACTTGAGACCCTCTTACCTCAGTGGCTCCAGTGCTGGGATGACAGGCATGTGCCACTACACACAGTTCATTTTAGATTATTATTTCCACACTTTTGCTCAGAAATGATATATGCATATATATGTATGCACACACATAAGGAATGATCTACATGTGTGTGAGATACACACACACATATATGTATATATGAGACACACAAAAATATTCACCATACACACATGTATACACACATACACACATTTAGAGGTGGGGCTGGAATTAGGGACTTGTGTGTGTTAGGTATGGGACCTCCTGCTGAACCCCAACCTTGAACTACACCTTTAATCCTGCCTTGCCTATGGTCAGCTTGCATTAATTACTACTCTGCCTTCCTCTTTCTATTCCTGGGACAGCACAGAGCTGCAAGACTGCTAGAGTCTACCTGTAGCAGCCTGGCCTAAGCTCATGAGCAAATTAAAACCTGGCCCCAGCAGCAGGTATGGGGCTACATAGTTGACCATACTCAGGGGTGGCAAAGGGAGCCTCCTCATACCTGGCTGAGTTGTGGGTGGGATGGCTGGGGTTGGTGCTGGGGCCGGGGGAGGAGCAGGGGGAGGTGGTGTGGCCTTTACTTCCGCTTCCATTTGTGGCATCTGAATCTGCTGCTGCTGTTGCTGCTGCTGTTGCTGGGCCAGGCTGTTGACAAACTCTTCATGCTGTGTCTTGAGGCTCTGGATCTGCTGCTGGAAGGCCAGCTGCACAGGCTGCACCACCGAGGAGTATTCATTGATGAGAGTTGCCTGCCAGAGAGAGGAGCACCTGCTGCTCAAAACAGCAGCTTTAGGCCAATCACCTATTTCCACCTTCTGGAATATGAGGCCAAAGCCCAGGAGCCTAGAGCAGACAGGCTGCTGACAAAGCAATCAGCATGGCCCTGACAGCCGCAGGGTGTGTGGGGTCCGACCAAAGATCTGGTAAGGAGGGCATTACTGAAGGCACTTTTTAACTTCCTTGGAATGGCCACATGTGACTCTGGCTGCAGGCAGGTATTCTAGGACTTCCTGTGTGGCACTGATCCCCGAGCTTCAAATTCCTCTCTGGCATGATGGGACAGTAGTCCCTACTGGCTCTGTGAAGCCTTCAGGGCGATGCACACAGGTGAGGTTGTGGCACAGGCAGGCAGCACTCACCTGGTACTGACCAAGCCCCAGGGCTGGGCTCTGCAGCTGTTGAATGATTGAGTCGTCAAAGTAACCATTCTTCTCCCACAGCTGCAGTAGCTGGATGCAGAAAGGAAGGGAGGAAGTCAGATAGCGCCCATTCTCTCTGGCCCAGCCCAAGCCCTCCCTAGTCACTCCACGAACCCTGGCGATCTTCTGTTGCTTGTCCTCCTCCACAGCCAGGAAGCTGGTGCAGTAAATGGGCACCACCACCTTCTGCAGTGCGGCCAGCAGCTCTCGTGCCTGCTTGCGCTGGCTGTGAGGGAGAGACCTTCCGCGCATCAGGGCCCTGGGGCGGGACCCGGCCACGTGCCCGTTACCATGGCAGCTCCAGCCACAGCACCCTCTGCCTTCTTGGGAAATGGGCCCCCAACCTGGCAGGGCAATGGCTGGGCTCCCTGCAAGACTGGTGTGGATGTGTGATCTTGAGGGATGGAGGAAGGGTAGAGAACCCAGCCCAGGGTTGTTCAGAGAGGAAGCTTTCCCCGCTTGTTTTGCTGTCAAATAACCCTTCCTTCCCCTCCCCTCTCAGGTGGTGTGAAGAAAGACAAAGCCCGCCAAGTCCCCAGGTATGTGCAAAGGGTAAAAAAAGGGCGGGGGAGAGGTTCAGGGTCTTGCTGTGCACAAAGGAACTTCAGCTTGGACCACCCTCTCAAGAGAGTGTGTGCTCTGCCCCTCAGGGCTAGAGTACAACTGCTAGGGGCAAAAACCACCTATGAAGTGCTGTGATTGGCTCAAGGGTAGGAAGAAGCTTGCCTGGCACATCCAAGGCCCTGGTTTCCACACCCAGAGCCTTTAATCTCAGTGCTCTGGAGGCAGAGGTAGAATGACCACTGTGAATTTGAGGCCACCCTAAGACTACCTAGTAAATTCCAGGTCAGCCTGGGCTATAACAAGACCCTACCTTGAAAAATCAAGGGCTGGGGAAATGGCTTAGCGGTTAAGGAATTTGCCTGCAAAGCTCAAGGACCCCCGTTCGATTCCCCAGGACCCATGTTAGCCAGGTGCACAAGGGGGCGCTTGCATGTGGAGTTCGTTTGCAGTGGCTAGAGGCCCTTTCGTGCCCATTTACTCCTTCTATCTGCCTCTTTTTCTCTCTCAAGTAAAATATTTTTTAAAAAGACAACAATCTTAAAAAATTAAAAAACATTTAGCTGGGCGTGGTGGCACATGCCTTTAATCCCAGCATTCGGGAGGCAGAGGTAGGAGGATCACCATGAGTTCGAGGTCACCCTGAGACTTCATAGTGAATTCCAGGTCAGCCTGAGCTAGAGTGAGACCCTACCTCGAAAAACAAAACAAAACAAAACAAAACAAAATTTAAAAACACACACACACACAAACTAAAAAAGTAAAAGAAAAACAAATGGCCCAGGGAGGCACCTGCAGCTTTGTAATATGGTAGCTTCAGGCATGGCAATGGCTCAGGCAGAATGGCCAAAATACTGACCCCAGGCAAAAAAGGGGAGATGGGTGGCCAGCAGCTGGAGGGCAGATTGGGGAAGGTGGTGCAGGAAGGAACCCTATGTGAGCAGCACTGGACTTTGAAAGTGGATGAGGAAATATCACCAGGGAAGAAGAGAAAGGCCATCCACACACAGATGCTTGGTGCTCAGAAAGATAGGAGCTGAGAGTGTAAGAGGCTGCATTTCAAGTGAGAGGGTGAGGCAGAGAGGGGCTGTAGGTGCTGGAGACAGGGAGGAAGGGACCCAGGGAGAAAAGCCTGGTCAGGCTCACCAGTTTGTTCTGGTTTCACAGGAGCCAGGCAAACCTACTCAAGTCTTCGCTGGCAGCACAGTCACACACAGGCCAGTCCTGCCAGCTGTGTCACAAAACCCTAACCTCATCCCAGGGCCTCATAGAAGCTGGAGCCACAGAGACATGAGGATGCCAAAGACTAAGTGGGCAGAGGGTTAGCAGAAGTGGCCCCTCATAGCCCAAGGAATGTATCAAGGTGGAAAGGAGTCTCCACAGCAGAGCACTCAAATAGCTGTGCATGGGGTGGGCCAGTCAGAGGGCCCAGCAGCAGACAGGGATGGTTGAGGGGGAGCAAGAGGTGATGGTCAAGCCCAAGGCCCGCCTTGCCGAGGCACACAGATGCTACCCCAGCAGGGGTGGACAGTGGGGACAGTGGCCCAGTGTGTGGGAAACATGAGGGGAGCTGGAGCCATATGCTCACCAGTGGTGCAGCACATCATTGATCAGGTAGATGAGGTGCAGCCGCAGTTCGAAGTGTGCCCCGTCAGCTGTGATGCGGTTGCGTAGGTGGCCAGCCATCAGCTCGCAGTGTGGTGGAGACTTGGCATTGCTGAACATCCAGTTCTTCCCAGCCTGGAACATCCAGCCCAAGGTAAGTAGGCCAGCCCAAATCAGCATAGAAACTCATTCTGTGGAAAGCCAGGGCACACCATGGGGTATCCTCCACCCACCCTGTGCTCACCGAGATGGCGTCTTTGGTGCAGGTGTCAATAATGGGCTGTAGCAGGTTGTCAAACTTCGGCCATATCCAGCTGTGTCTCCTCTAACAGCTTCTGCATCTGCTGTTCCACAGCATGTGCTACAGCTGCTGTCACCTGTTCCTGGAGATCAAGAGAGACAGAAAGGGTGTGAGGAGCCCTGACCCAGAAGAGTCCTGACTCACTCAGCACAGGTGTTTGTCTGCCCTTAACATGTACCATGACAGGCTGAGTAGGCAGACAAGAGCCCAGCACCAGATAAGACATACTGAGAGACACCATGGGCCGAAAGTGACTGGAAAAGGTGAAGTCAGGGACCAAGGAAGCTCAAGAATGGATTAAACCTTGCCGGGTGTGGTGCCACATGCCTTTAATCCCAGCACTCAGGAGGCAGAGGGATCACCTTAAGTTTGAGGTCAGTCTGGGACCACAGAGTTCCAAATCAGCCTGGGCTAGAATGAGACCTTAACACAAACAAACAAACAAACAAACAAACAAACAAACAAACAGACAGACAAACTACAAGGGAAGCCAGCGAGGGCCAGGTGCAATGGGCATGTCTGTCATCCCAGGTCAGCGTGGAGAAACAGCATCTCAGAACAAAACAAAACAAACAAACAAACAAAAAAACCCATACAATGTCAGGTTTTGGCCATCCAGCTGGTAAGCCCAGAGCTGTGGTTGGGACAAGAGGCAGGTTCCACTTGGGCCAAGACCCCACTGCCTAATCTGTGACAAATGGCAGGAAGTGTCCTTGAATGCCAAGTGACCAGTGGTTGGCATTTCAGAGGGTTTGTGTATCACTCCTATCTTTTTTTTCTGGCAGCTCATCCTTAAGGAATTTGGCAAAAGTACCAGGTTGACAGTTGGTCCAGCAAGATCCCTCCTTACTGACCCTATGAGGACTCAGCCACCAGTCAGCAACATCCAGAGGCCAACTAGCAACAATTCCACTGGGGACGCCTGACCCATGGTTCTACCTAGAGGGTCCCCAGATGTCGGCTACAGATGTCCAAAGAACACATGCAGTAACTTCACTAGCATGAGAAGCAGCCACAGAGCTGGGGCCAGGGAAACATCAGCGGAGGGCACAAGCCCTCGCTGATGAATCAGTCTTCATGACAGCTGCCTAGCATATTGCAATGGTCCCTTGAGGGACATACCTGTCGCAGGGCCAGCAGATGCTGCTCTTGCTGCTGCAGGTTCCACTGGCTCTGCTGGATGAGCTCATCCACAGATGGGGCACCCTGGGCTGGTGGGATGGGTGCTCCAGGGGCCAGTGGAGGCTGTGGTAGTGGGGGCAGGGCTGCAGCTGGCTCCAGTTCCGGGGCTTGCTGCTTGCAGATGACTAGGTGAGGGGAGAGAGAGAGAGGGAGAGAGTGAGTGAGTCTGTGAAGATGTGGCCGGCCCAGGTGTCCTTTTAGCCATGGAGGGCCTAGTACAGCTACACCAGGTATGTCATATGCCATCCCATGTCTACCAGCCACCCTCCCTACCACTGGGCCCAGCTCTCCACCCACCATCCCTCTCACGGGACAGCTCCAGGCCTTCTCTACACTCTCATCCATACTTCCCACTGTTGTACTTGACCTTTATGTGGAGAGCCATGAAACTGCCACCTCCCTACTCCCTTACCAATGTCATCTAGTCCTCATCCAGGACTGCTGAGTTGATGCAAAACACACGCATGACCACTGCTGGAGATGTGACACCTCTCCCAAGGGTGTCTTTTGACCTATGCCACTGTCCCTTAGTTTCTCCCTTCACTTTCAAGACATCTGATGCTCTGGAGGGCTGGCCAGCACACCCCTGACACCTTGTCCCATTTCCTTTTGGTAACTGTTCAAATTTGTACCCCTTGAGAACGGGGACCTTCTGAATCCAGGATCCCTCCAGCTTGAGCCATCAGTAATACTGCCACTCTGTGGCAGATGGCTGGATTTCTGGCAGATGAGATTGTAGGGGATATGGCCAGACTATTGGAACCCGAAGGCCACCCTAAGGGGAACCTACCATTGGACAGTGCCAATGAAAAGAGGTTGAGATGAAAGGTGGAAGGTGTTTTCAGGGTCTATAAGCAGCATCTGGTTACTACTGCTTAGCTCTCAGCCCCAAGTAGCACCACACACAACAGGCCATGCTGGAGCTCTGGATCCCATCCTAGCTCATCTCTGTCTCTGTTTCCAAAGGAGCCAGTGCAAGTCTACATTCCAGTTCAACTGATCATGTGGCCAGGGTTTTCTAGTCCATGCAAAATTATTGCACTTCTCACCTCCAATTCCAGATGCTCACTCTGCACCCTGGGCTGTTTCCAAGACTGGCACAGCAATCTACCTGAATAGGGACATGCCCTCAAGTTAGCCAGCCAGCCACTGACCACACACCTTGATGTCACATTTTACAGTTCTGCCCTCACCTGCATCATCCATGGAACATAACATGCCAGGTCCTTCCCCCTATACATGGTGGGCAGTGCTTCTGCGTAGCATGTAGTGACAGCTCTAGGAATGGCAATCCAACACTGTGCTGCTTATACTTTTTTTTTGTTTGGGTTTTTGAGGTAGAGTCTCAGCCCAGGCTGACCTGGAATTCACTATGTAATCTCAGGGTGGCCTCAAACTCATGACGATCCTCCTATCTTTGCCTTTGGAGTGCTGAGATTAAAGGCTGCACCACCATGCCCAGTTCTTGCCACTTTTTGCATTGGGATTATAGGTGTGGCATGGGAATTGAACCTGGGCCACAGACTTTGTAAGCAAGTGTCTTTAACCAATGAACCATCTTCCCAGCCCCTCCATGGAAATTTTAAGCAACAAAACCAAATACTGGTCCTTCACCACGGAGCTTTCTAGAACAATCCTGGGACTTAGTACTGGGGTGACCTGCAGCCCTTCCCAAGCTCCATAAGTTTCCAGGCTATGTTTGTAGTTTCTCAAGAAGTGGCTCTGAACATGCCAGATAAGCAATCTACTCAAGTCACACCTGTCCTTAACCTCCAGTTGTGATGGTGGACTCACTGACCTAGGAAGAAGCCCCAGTGTGTTCACAGATCTGAGCCTGTGTAGATGAAGGGCCTGCTTCCCCACCTCTAACATGAGCTGCTTCCTCAGAGGCACCCACAATGTGCCCACCCCACAGGCTCAAAGCCAGCACTGAAAATATCAATCTTGTCAAGTCCTGAAGCTGAAGACTTAAGAGTCACTACTCACAATATTAATCCCAGAGCTGAATCCCCATCACCCTTCTGTGTTCCCCAGGGACAACGAATGGCAAAGAAGGCCATCTCAGAAGACAACCAGCCCCGCTCCTGGGCAATGTTATATTAAGGGGAAAAAGGTATCATGTTCCATTTAACTGTACCTGAAAAGCTGTGGCATGTTTTTGGTCACATTACATGACTCCTGCCTTGTCTAGAGGTTTCCCATCCTGAGGGACTCAGTCAGAGTCCTAGAATCCCCCACCCCAGGAGATGCTACTATCTACAAAGTTCTAGAGACACTAGACACTCTACCCTAGGCAAACTCTTGCTCTCTATAGATTTCAAGAAGTACCTGCTGCTGGCCCCAAGGGGCAACAGGGTGCGGCTGGTCAAACCATGGGGGCTTGTTAGGTGGGATCTGCTCAAATGCGGTCCTGGGCCCGGGGACCACCACCAGCGGGATCCTGGACCCCTCCTGTGGTGTCATACTCAGAAGAACCAGGCATCTGGATGGGGGGCTTGTTATCATCTAAACCCAGGTGAGAGACGGTGACAGTTAGAAGTGGCTACTTGTCCTGTAGAACCCACACAGGCAAGCCTTAGAGGGGGCTCTGGGTTCATACTTCTCACCCCAGTAGAAAGCACCACCACCACCCTCCAGAGAAGGGACACAAGACAGGATAGTCTCACAATGCATAACACTTCTCTACACTACATATAGCTATTCTGGTTGTCTTACTTTTAGTTTGCTGAAATTTTTATCAAGTTTTTGTTTTTCTTTTGGTTTTCCAAAGTAGAGTCTCTCTCTAACCAAGGCTGACACACATCATGCATATGAATCCAGAGGCCAGGAGACTGACAGTCCTTCCTCTACTGCTTATCTGCCTTATTTCCTTGAGATGGAGTCTCTCCAAACATAAGCTACTATATCTACAAGCCAGCAATTCTTCAATTTCTACTTCCCACAAGACTGGGGTTATAGGCATGTGTGGCAATCCCCAGCTATTTACATGGATGCTGGGCAATCAGACTCAGGTGGTCTCAGGTCCTCATGCTTGTGTGGTAAGTTCTCTTAACTACTGAGTCTTTTCCTTAGCCTCTGAAACTATTCTGATAGTCTTGTAGTCTTGCTGTGTAGCCAAGACTGGACTGGAACTTGAGACCCTCTTACCTCAGTGGCTCCAGTGCTGGGATGACAGGCATGTGCCACTACACACAGTTCATTTTAGATTATTATTTCCACACTTTTGCTCAGAAATGATATATGCATATATATGTATGCACACACATAAGGAATGATCTACATGTGTGTGAGATACACACACACATATATGTATATATGAGACACACAAAAATATTCACCATATACACACATGTATACACACATACACACATTTAGAGGTGGGGCTGGAATTAGGGACTTGTGTGTGTTAGGTATGGGACCTCCTGCTGAACCCCAACCTTGAACTACACCTTTAATCCTGCCTTGCCTATGGTCAGCTTGCATTAATTACTACTCTGCCTTCCTCTTTCTATTCCTGGGACAGCACAGAGCTGCAAGACTGCTAGAGTCTACCTGTAGCAGCCTGGCCTAAGCTCATGAGCAAATTAAAACCTGGCCCCAGCAGCAGGTATGGGGCTACATAGTTGACCATACTCAGGGGTGGCAAAGGGAGCCTCCTCATACCTGGCTGAGTTGTGGGTGGGATGGCTGGGGTTGGTGCTGGGGCGGGGAGGAGCAGGGGAGGTGGTGTGGCCTTTACTTCGCTTCCATTTGTGGCATCTGAATCTGCTGCTGCTGTTGCTGCTGCTGTTGCTGGGCCAGGCTGTTGACAAACTCTTCATGCTGTGTCTTGAGGCTCTGGATCTGCTGCTGGAAGGCCAGCTGCACAGGCTGCACCACCGAGGAGTATTCATTGATGAGAGTTGCCTGCCAGAGAGAGGAGCACCTGCTGCTCAAAACAGCAGCTTTAGGCCAATCACCTATTTCCACCTTCTGGAATATGAGGCCAAAGCCCAGGAGCCTAGAGCAGACAGGCTGCTGACAAAGCAATCAGCATGGCCCTGACAGCCGCAGGGTGTGTGGGGTCCGACCAAAGATCTGGTAAGGAGGGCATTACTGAAGGCACTTTTTAACTTCCTTGGAATGGCCACATGTGACTCTGGCTGCAGGCAGGTATTCTAGGACTTCCTGTGTGGCACTGATCCCCGAGCTTCAAATTCCTCTCTGGCATGATGGGACAGTAGTCCCTACTGGCTCTGTGAAGCCTTCAGGGCGATGCACACAGGTGAGGTTGTGGCACAGGCAGGCAGCACTCACCTGGTACTGACCAAGCCCCAGGGCTGGGCTCTGCAGCTGTTGAATGATTGAGTCGTCAAAGTAACCATTCTTCTCCCACAGCTGCAGTAGCTGGATGCAGAAAGGAAGGGAGGAAGTCAGATAGCGCCCATTCTCTCTGGCCCAGCCCAAGCCCTCCCTAGTCACTCCACGAACCCTGGCGATCTTCTGTTGCTTGTCCTCCTCCACAGCCAGGAAGCTGGTGCAGTAAATGGGCACCACCACCTTCTGCAGTGCGGCCAGCAGCTCGTGCCTGCTTGCGCTGGCTGTGAGGAGAGACCTTCCGCGCATCAGGGCCCTGGGCGGGACCCGCCACGTGCCCGTTACCATGGCAGCTCCAGCCACAGCACCCTCTGCCTTCTTGGGAAATGGGCCCCCAACCTGGCAGGGCAATGGCTGGGCTCCCTGCAAGACTGGTGTGGATGTGTGATCTTGAGGGATGGAGGAAGGGTAGAGAACCCAGCCCAGGGTTGTTCAGAGAGGAAGCTTTCCCCGCTTGTTTTGCTGTCAAATAACCCTTCCTTCCCCTCCCCTCTCAGGTGGTGTGAAGAAAGACAAAGCCCGCCAAGTCCCCAGGTATGTGCAAAGGGTAAAAAGGGCGGGGAGAGGTTCAGGTCTTGCTGTGCACAAAGGAACTTCAGCTTGGACCACCCTCTCAAGAGAGTGTGTGCTCTGCCCCTCAGGGCTAGAGTACAACTGCTAGGGGCAAAACCACCTATGAAGTGCTGTGATTGGCTCAAGGGTAGGAAGAAGCTTGCCTGGCACATCCAAGGCCCTGGTTTCCACACCCAGAGCCTTTAATCTCAGCGCTCTGGAGGCAGAGGTAGAATGACCACTGTGAATTTGAGGCCACCCTAAGACTACCTAGTAAATTCCAGGTCAGCCTGGGCTATAACAAGACCCTACCTTGAAAAATCAAGGGCTGGGGAAATGGCTTAGCGGTTAAGGAATTTGCCTGCAAAGCTCAAGGACCCCCGTTCGATTCCCCAGGACCCATGTTAGCCAGGTGCACAAGGGGGCGCTTGCATGTGGAGTTCGTTTGCAGTGGCTAGAGGCCCTTTCGTGCCCATTTACTCCTTCTATCTGCCTCTTTTTCTCTCTCAAGTAAAATATTTTTTAAAAAGACAACAATCTTAAAAAATTAAAAAACATTTAGCCGGGCGTGGTGGCACATGCCTTTAATCCCAGCATTCGGGAGGCAGAGGTAGGAGGATCACCATGAGTTCGAGGTCACCCTGAGACTTCATAGTGAATTCCAGGTCAGCCTGAGCTAGAGTGAGACCCTACCTCGAAAAACAAAACAAAACAAAATTTAAAAAAACACACACACACACAAACTAAAAAAGTAAAAGAAAAACAAATGGCCCAGGGAGGCACCTGCAGCTTTGTAATATGGTAGCTTCAGGCATGGCAATGGCTCAGGCAGAATGGCCAAAATACAGACCCCAGGCAAAAAAGGGGAGATGGGTGGCCAGCAGCTGGAGGGCAGATTGGGGAAGGTGGTGCAGGAAGGAACCCTGTGTGAGCAGCACTGGACTTTGAAAGTGGATGAGGAAATATCACCAGGGAAGAAGAGAAAGGCCATCCACACAGAGATGCTTGGTGCTCAGAAAGATAGGAGCTGAGAGTGTAAGAGGCTGCATTTCAAGTGAGAGGGTGAGGCAGGGAGGGGCTGTAGGTGCTGGAGACAGGGAGGAAGGGACCCAGGGAGAAAAGCCTGGTCAGGCTCACCAGTTTGTTCTGGTTTCACAGGAGCCAGGCAAACCTACTCAAGTCTTCGCTGGCAGCACAGTCACACACAGGCCAGTCCTGCCAGCTGTGTCACAAAACCCTAACCTCATCCCAGGGCCTCATAGAAGCTGGAGCCACAGAGACATGAGGATGCCAAAGACTAAGTGGGCAGAGGGTTAGCAGAAGTGGCCCCTCATAGCCCAAGGAATGTATCAAGGTGGAAAGGAGTCTCCACAGCAGAGCACTCAAATAGCTGTGCATGGGGTGGGCCAGTCAGAGGGCCCAGCAGCAGACAGGGATGGTTGAGGGGGAGCAAGAGGTGATGGTCAAGCCCAAGGCCCGCCTTGCCGAGGCACACAGATGCTACCCCAGCAGGGGTGGGAGCAGTGGGGACAGTGGCCCAGTGTGTGGGAAACATGAGGGGAGCTGGAGCCATATGCTCACCAGTGGTGCAGCACATCATTGATCAGGTAGATGAGGTGCAGCCGCAGTTCGAAGTGTGCCCCGTCAGCTGTGATGCGGTTGCGTAGGTGGCCAGCCATCAGCTCGCAGTGTGGTGGAGACTTGGCATTGCTGAACATCCAGTTCTTCCCAGCCTGGAACATCCAGCCCAAGGTAAGTAGGCCAGCCCAAATCAGCATAGAAACTCATTCTGTGGAAAGCCAGGGCACACCATGGGGTATCCTCCACCCACCCTGTGCTCACCGAGATGGCGTCTTTGGTGCAGGTGTCAATAATGGGCTGTAGCAGGTTGTCAAACTCGGCCATATCCAGCTGTGTCTCCTCTAACAGCTTCTGCATCTGCTGTTCCACAGCATGTGCTACAGCTGCTGTCACCTGTTCCTGGGAGATCAAGAGAGACAGAAAGGGTGTGAGGAGCCCTGACCCAGAAGAGTCCTGACTCACTCAGCACAGGTGTTTGTCTGCCCTTAACATGTGCCATGACAGGCTGAGTAGGCAGACAAGAGCCCAGCACCAGATAAGACATACTGAGAGACACCATGGGCCGAAAGTGACTGGAAAAGGTGAAGTCAGGGACCAAGGAAGCTCAAGAATGGATTAAACCTTGCCGGGTGTGGTGCCACATGCCTTTAATCCCAGCACTCAGGAGGCAGAGGGATCACCTTAAGTTTGAGGTCAGTCTGGGACCACAGAGTTCCAAATCAGCCTGGGCTAGAATGAGACCTTAACTCAAACAAACAAACAAACAAACAAACAAACAAACAAACAGACAAACTACAAGGGAAGCCAGCGAGGGCCAGGTGCAATGGGCATGTCTGTGATCCCAGGTCAGTGTGGAGAAACAGCATCTCAGAACAAAACAAAACAAACAAACAAAAAAAACCCCCATACAATGTCAGGTTTTGGCCATCCAGCTGGTAAGCCCAGAGCTGTGGTTGGGACAAGAGGCAGGTTCCACTTGGGCCAAGACCCCACTGCCTAATCTGTGACAAATGGCAGGAAGTGTCCTTGAATGCCAAGTGACCAGTGGTTGGCATTTCAGAGGGTTTGTGTATCACTCCTATCTTTTTTTTCTGGCAGCTCATCCTTAAGGAATTTGGCAAAAGTACCAGGTTGACAGTTGGTCCAGCAAGATCCCTCCTTACTGACCCTATGAGGACTCAGCCACCAGTCAGCAACATCCAGAGGCCAACTAGCAACAATTCCACTGGGGACGCCTGACCCATGGTTCTACCTAGAGGGGTCCCCAGATGTCGGCTACAGATGTCCAAAGAACACATGCAGTAACTTCACTAGCATGAGAAGCAGCCACAGAGCTGGGGCCAGGGAAACATCAGCGGAGGGCACAAGCCCTCGCTGATGAATCAGTCTTCATGACAGCTGCCTAGCATACTGCAATGGTCCCTTGAGGGACATACCTGTCGCAGGGCCAGCAGATGCTGCTCTTGCTGCTGCAGGTTCCACTGGCTCTGCTGGATGAGCTCATCCACAGATGGGGCACCCTGGGCTGGTGGGATGGGTGCTCCAGGGGCCAGTGGAGGCTGTGGTAGTGGGGGCAGGGCTGCAGCTGGCTCCAGTTCCGGGGCTTGCTGCTTGCAGATGACTAGGTGAGGGGAGAGAGAGAGAGGGAGAGAGTGAGTGAGTCTGTGAGGATGTGGCCAGCCCAGGTGTCCTTTTAGCCATGGAGGGCCTAGTACAGCTACACCAGGTATGTCATATGCCATCCCATGTCTACCAGCCACCCTCCCTACCACTGGGCCCAGCTCTCCACCCACCATCCCTCTCACGGGACAGCTCCAGGCCTTCTCTACACTCTCATCCATACTTCCCACTGTTGTACTTGACCTTTATGTGGAGAGCCATGAAACTGCCACCTCCCTACTCCCTTACCAATGTCATCTAGTCCTCATCCAGGACTGCTGAGTTGATGCAAAACACACGCATGACCACTGCTGGAGATGTGACACCTCTCCCAAGGGTGTCTTTTGACCTATGCCACTGTCCCTTAGTTTCTCCCTTCACTTTCAAGACATCTGATGCTCTGGAGGGCTGGCCAGCACACCCCTGACACCTTGTCCCATTTCCTTTTGGTAACTGTTCAAATTTGTACCCCTTGAGAACGGGACCTTCTGAATCCAGGATCCCTCCAGCTTGAGCCATCAGTAATACTGCCACTCTGTGGCAGATGGCTGGATTTCTGGCAGATGAGATTGTAGGGGATATGACCAGACTATTGGAACCCGAAGGCCACCCTAAGGGAACCTACCATTGACAGTGCCAATGAAAAGAGGTTGAGATGAAAGGTGGAAGGTGTTTTCAGGGTCTATAAGCAGCATCTGGTTACTACTGCTTAGCTCTCAGCCCCAAGTAGCACCACACACAACAGGCCATGCTGGAGCTCTGGATCCCATCCTAGCTCATCTCTGTCTCTGTTTCCAAAGGAGCCAGTGCAAGTCTACATTCCAGTTCAACTGATCATGTGGCCAGGGTTTTCTAGTCCATGCAAAATTATTGCACTTCTCACCTCCAATTCCAGATGCTCACTCTGCACCCTGGGCTGTTTCCAAGACTGGCACAGCAATCTACCTGAATAGGGACATGCCCTCAAGTTAGCCAGCCAGCCACTGACCACACACCTTGATGTCACATTTTACAGTTCTGCCCTCACCTGCATCATCCATGGAACATAACATGCCAGGTCCTTCCCCCTATACATGGTGGGCAGTGCTTCTGCGTAGCATGTAGTGACAGCTCTAGGAATGGCAATCCAACACTGTGCTGCTTATACTTTTTTTTTGTTTGGGTTTTTGAGGTAGAGTCTCAGCCCAGGCTGACCTGGAATTCACTATGTAATCTCAGGGTGGCCTCAAACTCATGACGATCCTCCTACCTTTGCCTTTGGAGTGCTGAGATTAAAGGCTGCACCACCATGCCCAGTTCTTGCCACTTTTTGCATTGGGATTATAGGTGTGGCATGGGAATTGAACCTGGGCCACAGACTTTGTAAGCAAGTGTCTTTAACCAATGAACCATCTTCCCAGCCCCTCCATGGAAATTTTAAGCAACAAAACCAAATACTGGTCCTTCACCACGGAGCTTTCTAGAACAATCCTGGGACTTAGTACTGGGGTGACCTGCAGCCCTTCCCAAGCTCCATAAGTTTCCAGGCTATGTTTGTAGTTTCTCAAGAAGTGGCTCTCTTATTCTGTACCCTCCCTTTGGCCAAGCTTGAGTCCCTCCTCAGCATCCAGAGCCCCACACTCCTCAGCCTGTCCTAAAAGCTCTCTCTCTCGTTCTCTCTCTCTTGCTGGTGGCACACGCCTTTGTGTATGTGTGTGTGAGAGAGAAATGGCACACCAGAGCGTCCAGCCACCGTAATCAAACTCCAGGCGTATATGTCCTCTGTGTGCATACACAACCTTGTACATCTGGCTTACATGGGATATGGGGAGTTGAACATGGGTCCTTAGGCTTTGCAGGCAATTACCTTAACCATAAAGCTGTCTCTCCAGTCTGAAAGCTTTCTCTTTTCACCTGTCCAACTATGACATGCTCTGTAGATTCCAGCTGAAATGCTATCACCTCCTAACCCCAGTCTGCCCTTGCCACAGGCATTCTCCCTTCCTACCTATCAGGTAGGCACATGCTTTCTGATCAGCTCCTGCTCACAGTTATTTCCACTAAGACACTGTCCAAGACCAAACCCCACTACCCCCATTCTGCTCCTCATCCATCCCCAAAAGCTTCCTACTTTAACCCCACCTGGCCCCACACCTGCTCCAACTCCCTCATGCAACTCACCCCTAACCATCAGTCACCATGCAACTGCTCTTTCATCCTGTGGGGGCCTCCCTGCCACCTTCAGCCTGTACACACACACACACACACACACACACACACACACACACACACACACAACACAGGAATGCAGCATCATGTTGGAAACCAGTTCAAACCCTCTGTGGCTTCCCACTGCCATAAAGTTATGACCTTGATGTACCAGGACTGAAGGACCACATAAGCACACACAACAGTCCACCTCCAACTTAAATAGGAATCAGGAGAACCCTGTGACAAAGAGAGAAATCCCTCAGCCTCCTCTAGCATTCAAAACTACAGATCAAACTCTCCTCATGCCCTCTGCTCCAGCCCTGCAGAGCCCTATGTAGCAGGATCCTACTGTTTCTGCCTTCACTTACAACATACTCTTAGGGCACAACAGAGACTCATTAAGTTCTGTTCTATCTCAGAGGGTTCTGGCCCACTATCACTTTCCTATGACCATTGATGCCACAAGTGTCTACTGACTCATGCAGCAGCTAATGCAGAGGCTAAGACCTGCCACTGGGCATGAAAGATGTGGGTCCTATCCTTGGGACACTTGCAATCTGCTCACTTGTTATCCATTATCCAAAGGATAGCTGGTCCCAGCGCAGTGGTTTATGTTTATAATCCCAGCACTTGGGAGGTGGAGGCAGATGGATTGCTGTGAACTGGAGAACAGCTTGACCTACATAGTTTTAGGCCAGCCTGGGCTACATTATGAGATCCTATCTCAAAACATAAAAGCAGTTGTTTCCTAACACCATTTTACACACTGATGCCCAATTAAGTCAGCAGCAATAAAGATGTGGCAAAACCCACAAAAACAATGCTTTTTAATCTGTGCATTTGAAAGACACAGAAACTGCTGGAATTACAGGGAGCTCACAGAGGGGGTGGGACAAGCTCCTGCCCCAGGTATGGTTCTCTGCTTTCAGCTCTGAGTACACTGAAGGAGTTCGATTGCGGATCCCGAGAGGTGAATGGATAACCTCATTCTCCATGACACACGCACCCAGCAGCCGATCGCGGTGCCAGGCTCTAGGAATAGAAGAAAAGGGAAAGGGGCCAGCTGCCCCGCTTCACAAAAAAAAAAAAAAAAAAAAAGACTATGCGACCCCAAATAAAGCGGGTTATGGCCGAGAGCTGGAGGGGACTTACGCTGCTGCTGCTCCAGAGCCAGCTTGCACTTGTAGTAACTGTAGAACTCGCCTCCGAACAGAAACGAGAATTTCGGGTTGTCCTTCTGCTTTTCCATCGTCATCTTCTCAAACTCTGGCCCGTTACGGGCCACGAACTGAGCGAGCTTGTCGATGACATTTCGAAGCTCCTGATCTGCAGGACAGAGAAAAAGCCACGCGGGGTGTCAGCGAAGACCGTTCAAACCTGGGGACCCAGGCGCTCCAGCCTCCCGTTAGTCGATCAGAGAGATCCTTAGAGGTGGGTCCCACCGAAGCGGCTCTGGTACGGGTCCCGATAGGGATCATACGCTCGCCTAGAATGCGGGAACCCGCGGGAGAGGCCGAGGACTGAGCCGCGAGGCCGCGCCCTGCCCCTTCTCTCAAGCCTCGCGACTCCCAGCGGCGCAGCAGACAGACAGGGATTTCCGGGGAGAGGCCGAGGGTCTTTGCTCTCGGCTGGGCCTCACCATCAGGCGGCAGCGGAATCTCCATGGCTGCTGCCGCGGGGAACGTCCTCCGGCGCCGCACGATCACCCACCAGCGCCGTCCGCGGAACTCGGCCGGAAGTGCCGCGAAGGAGCAGTTTACGGCGGACCGGAGGGCCGCTTTGGCTCGCCACTTACGGCAGTCGCCGGGAAACCTCGGAAGTGAGGACGAGAGTTAGGCGGGAATCTGCAGCGAGAAGACCCGTGCGCGGAAAGGCTAGCGATGCGCATGCGCGGGCGGGAAGCTGTGTTGCTAGGTGTTGGATCTGGTAGAGCGGCGCAGGCTGCGGAGGAAACTTGGCTGATTTACTGGCTTCTTTGCCCGCGCGTCGGAGTCTGGGGACTTCCTGCCTCTTCCTCTCAGGTTCGTCGAGGAGACTGAGTGAGGCGCTTGGGAGGATCCAGGTGAATATCCTCCTCCTGCCCTATCCAAGAGGGGGAAGAGGAATTGGCCGGCGCTGGGCTTCGAAAACTGGAACTGACCATCTCCATCTCGCTTCCTTCTGTTTGGCTCTTGGCTTAGGTAAGAACTTTGAGTGTGTGTGTGTGTGTGTGTGTGTGTGTGTGTGTGTGGGGGTCTTCTTCCCCTTTCCCCAAGTGTAGCGTCATCCTAAAAGTTGCAATGACGTTGCTTCTAAAACAATGATGTTAGTTAATGCTCAGTTGTAGGGAACGGTAATCAGAAGCAAAGATAGAGCAGCGTGAAGGGTGACAGTCCCTTTTATTACTTTATTTTAGTTTATGTTTGGCTTTTTGTTGTTGTTGTTTGTTTTGAGGTAGGGTCTCGATCTAGCCCAGGCTGACCTGGAAGTCACTATGTAGTCTCAAGGTGGCCTTGAACTCACAGAGATCCTCCTACCTCTGCCTCCCAAGTGCTGGGATTAAGGGTGTGCAACACCACATGGTCTCATGTCGCCCACACTAGCCTCGAACTCCTGATCCTCTACCTCCATCTCCCAAGTGCTGGGAAGACAAGTATGTGCCCTCATGGCCGATTTATTTATTGTTTTTTTAAACATTTTATTTTACTTATTTATTTGACATACACACACACAGGCAGATAGTGAGAATGGGTGTGCCAGGGCATCCAGCCACTGCAAACGAACTCCAGATGCATGCATTTGGCTTTACATGTGTACAGGGGAATTGAACCTGGTCCTTGGCTTTGCAGACAAGCGCCCATCTCAACAGCTCTTTGCTTGCTTGCTTGCTTGCTTTGAGACAGAGAGAGAGGGAGAGTGAGAATGGGCATGCCAGGGCCTCTAGCCACTGCAAACGAACTCCAGATGCGTGCACCCGTCCCCCCCTTGTGCATCTGGCTTAGTGGGACCTGAAGAATCGAACCGGGATCCTTAGGCTTCGCAGGCAAACACCTTAACCGCTAAGCCATGTCTCCAGCCCTGTTTTTTTAAAATTATTAATTTTTTTATTGACACCTTCTATACTTACACACAAAAAACATGATATTTCCCTCCCCTCCCCCCATTCCACTTTAGAACACCAGTCTCCATCATATTCCCTCCCTCTCTCCATTAGTTTTTCTTTTAATTTGATGTCATCTTTTTCTTCTTCTTCTTTTTTTTTTTTTTGGTTTTTCGGGGTAAGGTTTCACTTTTTCTTCTATTTTGAGGGTCTTGTGATGGTATTGCTAGGCACTGCAAGGTCATGGATATCAAGGCCAATTTCTGTCTGGGCAGCTGCATTGTAAGAAGTCATACCCTTCCTTTGGCTCTTCCATTCTATCCGCCCCCTCTTCCGCAATGGTCCCTGAGCCTTAGAGGGTGTGACAGAGGTGTTTCGGTGCTGGGCACTCCTCTATCCCTTCTTCTCAGCACTATGTTGCCTTTTGGTGATTCCAGTGGTCATTGCCATCTGAAAAGAGAAGCTTCTCTAACCAGAAGTGAGAGTAGCGTTAATATGTGAACATGAACATTAAGTGTAGTGCCCCCAGGGCAGCTTGGTGGGAATAATATATACATTTAGTCAGATAAGAGCAGGCTTTATACCCCTAAGGCTCATGACCTCACCTGCCATAGACTTTTGCTTAGGTTTTTCAGTACCAAGCATGTATTCCCTCCCGTAGAGAGGGCCTTCAGTCCAATTATGGAGCAGTTGGTTACCCCAAGAGTAAACATTGCACCCGTTCAGTCATTGGGCCTGTATGGCCAAACTTGAATTTTCAGTGTCCACTGTTTTCACTGCTGATGACTTCTGTCTCCCATATGCTGCATGCACTGCAGCTTTTTCCAGCTTTCAGTTGGCTGGTCTACAGGGAGATGGTTTTCTGCTCCGCACCAGCTTGCTTTCTCAGTGGCCTTGCCTCTCAGGCAAGAGATGTCTTCAGCAATAGGGTCTTACTATCTGTTTCTCAAGGGAAACCAAGGGCTTTGGCAGAAGCCTTTAATGTTTTGGAGGCTACCGGGACCTCCTTGGCCAACAACTCACTGGAAGGTATCTCATCCCAGGCACTGAAAATTTTCTAGTAACAGTCTACAGCTTCTAGATGTGCCATTATTCAAATAAGTAGGTTTACATAAGTCTTATTCACAGTATCTTGAATTTAGATTGACCCTCCCCTGCCCTTCTTTTACGCATTCTCTTCCCATGGCCTCCCTTGGGCCATTCCCCTCCCTGCATTCTTGACTGTTGTTTTTCTCACATCTTCATGTCTAATCATCAGGAAAGTGCAAGGTTGCACATGCCCACTAGGTGGTGCAAGCATCTGGAGTTTGCAGTGGCTGAGGCCCTGGCACACTGATTCTCTTTCTCTCTCTTAAAAAAAAAAAAATTAAAAGAAAATCTCTTGTACCCTCATACTCATTGCCTTCACCTCCTGAGTTCTGGGATGACAGTCATGTGCCAGCCACCACACTGAGTATGTTGGGAATTGAACCCAGGGCTTTTTGCATGCTCCCTTCTCTATTCTCTACAGAAAGTTGTAGCAGAGAAGATTGTGTATGGAACTCCTAGGTGATTTATGCAGGAACTCTGAGACAGAGCAAGTTTTGTCACACCTGGATCTGTCAGTGTGCACAACAGATGAGCAGATCTCTATGTGGAGCATAATGCAACAGCATGCTGATGAATGGTATGCCTTCCTGAAGGGGAAGTTCCCATACCAAACCTGACCCCTGAACTGGTAAGCCAACCAACACAGGGCAAATAGTATCAGTGATGATTCAGTATTTACTAGGATGACCAAAAGATGTAAAGTTTGCAAAGTCACAGGGGTGACTTAGACATGTGAAAGTCCATACATTTTAAAACAGCCTGCCCAGGCCAGGCCTGGTGGTGCACACCTTTAATCCCAGCACTAGGGAGACTGAAGTAGGAGGATCGCTGTGAATTTGAGGCCAGCCTGTAGCTAAAGTGAGACCCTACCTCACAAATAAAAAAGCCTACCCTTATGGCCCTGATGTACCTGAAGATCAAGTTGTCTTAGGTACTCATTTTGTCACTCAGCTCCTGAGATATGCAGCAAGTTCTGCAAACTAGTTGGTGGGGCTAGGAAGATGGCTCAGTGAGTAAGAGCGCATCTAACCCCAGTTAGATGTGGGGCAGAGACAAGAGGATCACAGGGATCCCTGTTGAGCCAGTCTAACCAAAAAATGGCAAGCTTCAGGTTTGATGAAACTCTGTATCAAGGAAATACAGTAGAAGAGAAATGGTCCTCCCCACAAATTATCTCTTGGTCCACATCAACTCATGCAGGCAATCTTCCACATTTTTAATGACCATGGCCAGGCTGAGATATAGGAACAAGGAGAAAATATGGCACAAGGAGGGACAAGAGACATGCCTGGCTTCCAGCTGTTCTGAGAAAGTGTGACCTCCACTTTGGATCATCAGGCATTGCTTCCCCAAAGACATGTAAGGCAAGCAGGAAGTTATATTGGCATGGAGTGCCTACATAGACAACAGCCCAAGCACCAAGCAAAGGGTACATTACAGATGGACTGCCCCAAGTTCTGAGGGGAGCTACAGCCCATGAAGAAGGGCGTGTGGTAGTGATGTCCAACCACAGCTGCCACAGCCTTCCTCTGGATAACCACCTGGGCCTTGGATGATCCAGTTCAGTTAGTTGGCTTAATTTCTATTGGACATGGGGCTATATGCTTAGTTGGAGTCTTGTTCTGGTCTTTTCTCAAATATGGAAGTCAGGAATAAATGGGAGGTCATTAAAGGAGTTTTTGGAACTTGTACCTGGGAAAGGAGTACTATCAATTAATACAAATTTGTATAAAAAAGAAATCCTAAGAATTTGGTAAGAATGAGAATCTTATCAAGCAGAATTTTCATCCTAACTGTGATGGTTAAGTTGTGTCAACTTGATTTGTTTAGGAATCCACAGACATTCCTCATAAGTGTGTCTCTGAGGTTGCCTCTAGGAAGGATTAACTAAAGGAAAAATCCTTCCCCCAGGGTGAGCCTTTCCTCCAGAGTGGGCGGCTCCTCCTGGAGGAGGGGGCTGGTTTATAAAAAGAAGCTCTGGGAAGAAAAGGCATCCTCTCCTCCCACCTGGCTGCCGGTGCTGCTTGCTGTTCTCTGCCTGGTGCTTGCTGCTTTCCAGTGTGGACTGAAGAGCAGTGTCTCTCCAGGACACCTTCAGGCCTTCAGTGCTGGATCGGGGCTGCTGAGGCATCCAGCCTTGTGGACTGAGCAGCTGCTGGGTTCCTTGACTCTTGGGCCTGCAACCTGCTATTGCTGGACTGTTGTAAGCTAATCCAATGAATTTCCTTTTATTTTATTTTATTTTTTTCATTTTTGGAGAGAGACACAGAGAGAGAGACAGAGAGAGAGGGAGAAGGAGACAGAGAGAGATGGGCGCGCCAGCAGTCTCTCAGCTGCTGAGAACGAAATCCAGATGTGTGCATCCCCTTGTGGGCAAGTGCGGCATTGCGCCCTTGCATCACTTTGCATCTGGCTAAACGTGGGACCTGGAGATTGGAACCGGCGTTCTTAGGCTTAGGATGCAGGCGCCTTAACCGCTAAGCCATCTCTCCAGCCCTGAATTTCCTTTTAATACAATTCATTCTATCAGTTCTGTTCCTCTAGAGAACCCTGACTAATACAGATTTTGGTACCAGGAGTGTTTCTAGAGAAACAGAATTGTAAAAAGAAATTCTAAGAATTTGATAAGAATAAGAATCTTAACAAGCAGGCTTTTCATCCTGACCCAGCTCAGCCAGAGAACGTGCATAAGTACTTACGAAGGCAATGTGGCCAGCTTCAGTGCTTTTGGAAGGGACCTTACTAGGTGTTAAGTACCTTGATAGCTGCCAAACTCCAGGGAATTACTGATGGAGCCAGATGTGGTAGTATACACCTGTCATGCCAGAACTTTGGAGGTGGAGAGCAAGAGAATCAGGAGTTCAAGGCTGGTTTGGGCTACGAGACCCTGTCTTGAAAGACAGCAAGTTAGCCATTTATCTGATACTGGAAATTTAAGCATAAGGATCCCTCCCAAGCTTATCAGAAGGCCAAAATTGGGAATAGAGAGATGGCTCAGCTGTTAAAGTCACTTGCTTTTGAAGCTTGCCAGTCTGGATTCAATTCCCTAGTACCCATGTAAAGCCAGATGCACAAAGTGGTACATTCATTTGGAGTTCATTTGTAGTAGTAAGAGGCTCTGGTGTGCCCACTCCCAAATAAGATTTTTATTTATTTGAGAGAGATAGTGAGAAACTTAAAGAGGCAGAGAGAGAGAGAAAGGGTGCATCAGGGCTTCCAGCCACTGGAAATGAACCCCAGAAATTTCTGCCACCTTGTGCATCTGGCTTATGTGGATCCTGGGGAATTGAACTTGGATCCTTAGGTTTCACAGGCAAGCACCTTAACCATTAAGCCATTTCTCCAGCCCTCAAATAAGATATTTTTTTTAAAGGCCAAAATCTACTTGTCAGAAGAGAACTTGAATTTGTTGGAGGGGTTCTCTAAGGTCCTAGAAATTATAGGATTTTTTTTCTGGTGTGTTTTGTATATGTGTGGTGTCCATGTGTTATATGGAGGGAAGGGTTCACATGTGTGTACATGCATGTGGAGGCTAGATGTAAATGTCAGGAGTCTTCTTTAGTTGCTCACCACTTTGTTTTGAGATGAGTCTCTCAGAGTCCAGGACTCACCAATTAGCTAGACTGGCTAGCCAGCAAGTCCCAGGGGAGCCTCCTGTCTCTACCTCCTTAGTGCTGGCATTACAGGTGCTCACCACCAGGCCTACCTTTTATGTGGGAGCTAGGGATCTAACTCAGGTCCTTATTATATTGTACCACAATTGCTTTACCCAGTGAGCTGTCTGCTTAGTCCGTGGCACATAAAACTTTTCTAAATAAGACATAAACTGTTCAGCTGAGATGAGACTGCTGAAGGGCCCCCTCCCACTCATACTCTGTGCTCCCCAAATTTTTATGTTTTGAAAACTCAATCCCCACATTTCTACTTGGTAATATTTGTTAATAGAAGTTTGAGGCAGTTAGGATTGGATGAGGTCATGAGGGTTTGTTCCCCAATACTCAGTGTAGTGGTTTTATAAATTTTTGGTTTTGGCACATGCCTTTAATCCTAGCACTTGGGAAGCAGGGGTAAGAGGATACCATGAGTTCAAGGCCACCCTGAGACTACATAGTGAATTCCAGGTCAGCCTGGACTAGAGTGAAACTCTACCTCAAAAAACCGGATAACAAAGTAATAATAAGTTTTTGTTTTGTTTTGTGAGACTGCATCTTAGTGTGTAGCCCAAACTAATTTTAAATTTATGTTAGTTGGTCTTCTTTGCCTAGGCTTCCCAAGTGCTGGGATTACAGGAGTGAGCCATCATGCCCAGCTGATATAGTAGTGACGTAAAATATTTAACAAATACGGATGTGTGTAATGCAAGGTCATCTTCCCACTGCAAACAAAATGCCAAATGCTTATGCTACTTTTGTGTCCAGCTTATGTGGGTGGCTTGGGAATTGAACCTGGGCTGGCAAGATTTGCAAGCAAGTGTCTTTAAATCCTGAGCTATTTTCCCAGCCCCTAGATGTGCTTTTATAACAGGAAGACAACCAGGCATGTTAGCTACATGAGAGGTATGTACTCTCTAACAGCTGTGATCCCAGAACATGGAGGCTGACGCAGAAAGATTGCCTTGAGTTCCAGAATAACCTGGACAAGATCCTGTTTCATAAAACAAAAGGAGTGTGGGTGCTAGAAAGACAGCTCAGTGACTTAAGGTGCTTATTTGTAAGCCTGCTGGCCCTAGTTTAATTGCCCAGAGCCACCAACCAAAGTCAAATGCAAAAAGTAGCTCAAATGTTGGGCATTTGTTTGCAGTGGCAAGAGATGCTGGCTCGCAAGTGCACATGCATGCACACACGTTGGCAAATAATTTTTTATTTTTTTATTTAAGGAAAAGCAGGCTGGGGGATTGGTTAAGGGTGCTTGCTGGCAAAGCCTATCAGTCCAGGTTCAATTCTGTGGTGCCTACATAAAGCCATAGGGTGGCACATGTGTCTGGAATTTGTTTGCAGTGGCAAGAGGCCCTGGTGTGCCCAATTTCAAGGGCACACTCTAAATCTCTCTCCTTGCGAATGAATATATCTATATTTATATCTATCTAACTATTTATATTTTTTTTTAAAGGGAGAAGTTGTCTGCTGATACATACTCTTGCCATATGGAGCCTTCACAGTGTGCAGCAAGAGGATCATTAATGGTGCCAAGCAGATGGGACACCATGCTCTTAGACTTCCCTGAACCATAAGCCAAATAAGTAATTTTTTTCTTTTGTTTTTTTGAGGTAGGGTCTCACCCCTAACAGTTCTTTTTTTTTTTTTTTGTAAAGATTTTTTTTTTTTTATTTATTTATTTATTTATTTTTGGAGAGAGACACAGAGAGAGAGAGAGAGAGGGAGGGAGAGGAAGACAGATAGAGATGGGTGCACCAGCAGCCTCTCAGCTGCTGTGAAAGAAATCCAGATGCGTTCGCCTCCTTGTGGTCAAGTGCAGCATTGCGTCCTTTGCATCTGGCTAAACATGGGACCTGGAGATTGGAACCACTGGAGATTGGAACCAGCACTCTTACGCTTAGGAGGCAGGCGCCTTAACCGCTAAGCCATCTCTCCAGCCCAAGATTTTTATTTTTATTTATTTATTTATTTTTTTAAATATATTTTATTTATTTATTTATTTGAGAGAGAGAAAGAGGGAGAGAGAGAGTGAGAATGGGCGCGTCAGGGCTTCTAGCCACTGCAAACGAATTCCAGATGCGTGCACCCCCAGGGCATCTGGCTTACGTGGGTCCTGGAGAATTGAACCGGGATCCTTTGGCTTTGTAGGCAAACGCCTTAACTGCTAAGCCATCTCTCCAGCCCAAGATTTTTATTTTTTTAAAAATTTATTTATCAGAGACAGAGGGAGAGAGTCAGAGAGAGTGTGATAATGAGCACACCAAGGTCTCTAGCCAGTGCAAATGAACTCCAGATGCATGTGCCACCATGTGTATCTGGCTTATGTGAGACCTGGAGAATCGAACCTGGGTCTTTAGGTTTCACAAGCATGTGCCTTAACAGCTAAGGCACCTCTCCAGCCCCAAACAGGTCTGTTAAAAGTTACCTGATGATCCCAAGTGATTTATTCTAGCAACAGAAAATGGTCTAAGAAAGCAAAATAGAAGGATTTTTAAAACTACATGTACACATATTGTGAGTTTTATTCTCAGTTAGAAGCTTGGACTATATTGTTCACTGTGAATACAGCCCCAGAATAGTAAACTCCACATCAAGCAGCAGAGATTGAAATGGACACGACCCTGTCATGGAACACTATAGCCCTGTGTATAGCTGGAACCAAGGGAGAATACTTAGGAACACATTATGTCATGGAATATTACTTCTAGAGAATCAAATGCAGAAATATGCACAACATGCCAGATTTTTTTTTCCTTCTCTCCAAGTAGGGTTTAACTCTAGCACAGGCTGACCTGGAATTCACTGTGTAGTCTTAGGGTGGCCTCACAGCAATCCTACCTCTGCCTCTAGAGTGCTGGGATTAAAATCGTGCACTACCATGCCTAGCCTTTTTTTTTTTTTTTTTTGACAACTTCCACAATTATAGACAATAACCCATGGTAATTCCATCCTCCCCCCCACTTTCGCCTTCGCAACTCCACTCTCCCTCATACCCTTCCCCGCCTTGATCAGTCTCTCTTATTTTGATGTCATCATCTTTTCCTCCTGTTGTAATGGTCTTATGTAGGTAGTGCCAGGCACTGTGCTGTCATGGATATCCAGGCCATTTTGTGTCTGAAGGAGCACTTTGTAAGGAGTCCTACTCTTCCTTTGGCTCTTACATTCTTTCCGCCACCTCTTCCACAAAAGACCCTGAGCCTTGGAAGGTGTGATACAGATGTTTCACTGCTGAGCACTCCTCAGTCAGTTCTTAGCACCAAGGTGCCTTCTGAGTCATCCCAAGGTCACTGCCATCTGAAGAGAGAAGCTTCTCTAACCAAAAGTGAGAGAAGGGCTGGAGAGATGGCTTAGTGGTTAAGGTGTTTGCCTGCAAAGCCAAAGTATCCTGGTTCAACTATCCAGGCCCCATGTAAGCCAGATGCATAGGGGGTGCATGCATTTGGAGTTCATTTGCAATGGCTAGAGGCCCTGGTGTGCCCATTCTCTCTTTCTCTCTTCCTCTTTATCTCAAATAAATAAATAAAATATTTTCTTTAAAAAAGTGAGAGTAGCCAGGCGTGGTGGTTCACACCTTTAATCCCAGCACTTGGGAGGCAGAGGTAGGAGGATTGCTATGAGTTCGAGGCCACCCTGAGAGTACATAGTTAATTCCAGGTCAGCCTGCACCAGAGTGAGACCCTACCTCAAAAAAAAAAAAAAAAAAAAGTGAGAGTAGGCTGGAGAGATGACTTAGTGGATAAGGTACCTGCCTGCAAAGCCTAAGAATGCTTGTTCGAATCTCCACGTCCCACGTTTAGCCAGATACAAAAGTGGTGCAAGCACGCAATCTCGCACATGCACACAAGGAGGCACACGTCTGGAGTTCGTTCACAGCTGCTAAAAAACCCTGGTATGCCCATTCTCCCTCTCTCTCCCTCTCTCTCCCCCTCAAAAAAAAAAAAAAAAAACCCAAACTTTAAAAAAATAAGTGAGAGTAACATTAATAAATGAGAGTGAATAATAAGAGAAGTGCTTATCAGGCAGTTTGGTGAGCATAATATATACATTTAGCTAGACATCAACAGATGTTACACCCCTAGGGCTCATGACTACCCTGTTGTAGGTTTTCAGTATCAGGCATATATTCCCTCTTGTGGAGCGGTCCTCCGGTTCAGTTAGAGAGCAGTTGGTTTCCCCCATAACAGACATGCCACTATTGCACCCGTTGGCTCATTTGCCCTGGCTGGCCAAATTTAAAGCTTGCAATGTCCACTGCTGAGTAGCTCCACTGGTGATTTCTGTCTCTCCCCTTGATCTGCATGCGATGTAACTTTTTCCAGCTTTCTGTCAGCTGATCTACAAGGAAGGAGGAGGTTTTCAGGTCAGCTCCAGGATTTCTCAGTAACCTGCAGTCCAAGTATGCGTAGTCTTCAGCAGTAGGGTCTTACCATCTATTCCTGGGAAACTGAGAGGCTCAGCAATGGCCTATAATGTTTTGGGGGGCATCAAGGATGTCCCTGGCCAACAACTTACTGGAAGGTATCCCATTCCTGGCACTGAAAATTTTCTAGTAACAATCTATGGCTTCTGGGTATGCTGTTGTCCAAAAAAGTCGGTTTCCATATGACTTATTCCTACCCTCTTAGATTTTTGATTTCGAGGTAGGGTTTCAGTCTGGTCCAGGCTGACCTGGAATTCACTATGTAGTCTCAGGGTAGCCTTGAACTCACCTCTGCCTACCTCTCTCCTCCTCATACCTACCTCTGCCTCCTGAGTGCTGGGATTAAAAGTGTGCATCACCACGCCTGGCTCCCTCTTAGATTTTTTTTTTTTTTTTTTTTTTTTTTTTGGTTTTTCGAGGTAGGGTCTCACTCTAGCTCAGGCTGACCTGGAATTCACTATGTAGTCTCAGGGTGGTCTCGAACTCTTGGCAATCCTCCTACCTCTGCCTCCCAAGTGCAGGGATTAAAGGCGTGCGCCACCATGCCCGGCTTCCCTCTTAGATTTTGATTAGCTCTTCCCCCATCTTTCCTTTACTCACTTAGGCCTTTTCACCCCCTTTCATCTGTACTTCTACATTCATATATACAATATTATCCTATTAAGTCCTCTCTCCCTCTCTTTTTATTCCCATTATATCCCCTTTCTATTTACTGGTCTCACTGAGTTTTTATTCCAAAACACATAGAAGTCCAATCATTTATAGCTAGAATCCACATATGAGAGAGAAGATGTGACATTTGGTTTTCTGGGCTTTGGTTACCTCACTGAGTATAATCCTTTCCAGATCCACCATTTTCCTGCAAATTTCATAATTTCATTTTTCTTTACCACTGAGTAGCAAAGTGTAATATAGGTTAAAATCCAATATGATGATGACATCAACCCTTTTTTTGTTTTATGAGGAAGGGTCTTTCTCTAGCCTGGGCTGACCTGGAATTTACTGTGTAGTCTCAGGGTGGCCTTGAACTCATGGTGATCCTCCTGCCTCTGCCTCCCAAGTGCTGGGATTGAAGGCGTGCGCCACCACACAAGGCCCACCAGCCTTATTTTTGTGGCTCAAAATTGTTATAGATATTCAAGGGTTTTTTTGTGCTTCCAAATGAATATTAGGATTTTTTTTTTTCATTTCCGTGAAGAATGCCATTGGAATTTTGATGGGGATTGCATTAAATGTATAGATTGCTTTTGGTAAGATTGACATTTTTACAATATTGATTCTTCAATCCAAGAACAAGGGATGTCTTTCCATTTCCTAGTGTCTTGTGCAATTTCTGTCTTGGTATTTTCTTTTTTGTTTATTTATTTATTTATTTTCCTGGATGTAGGGTCTCACTCTAGCACAGACTGACTTAGAATTCACTCTGTAGTCTTAGGGTGGCTTCAAACTCCTGGCAATCCTCCTACCTCTGCCTCCCGAGTGCTGGGATCAAAGGCGTGCGCCACCACACCCAGCTTTGGGTGTTTTCATTGTTGACATCCTTCACTTCCTTGGTTAGGTTTAATGAAACCTACTTTATTAATTTATTTTGATGCAATTGTGAATGGGAGTGATTCTTTGATTTCATCCTCCACCTGTTTGTTGTTAGCATATAGGAAGGCTACTGATTTCTGTGTGTTTATTTTGTATCCTGCTACATGGCTATAGGTGTTTATCAGCTTTAACAGTTTACTGGTAGAGTCTTTAGGGGCCCTTATGTATAGAATCATATCATCTATAAATAATGATAATTTGATCTCTTCCTTTCCAATTTGTATCCCTTTTATGTGTTTCTCTTGCCTTATTGCTATGGCTAAGGCTTCCAGTCCTATATTAAATAAAAGTGGAGACAGTGGATACCCTTGTCTTGTTCCTGATTTTATGGAAAACCTTCAAGTTTTTCTCCATTTAGTATTATGTTGGCTGTAGGTATGTCATAAATAGCCTTTATTGTGTTGAGGTATGTTCCTTCTATTTCCAGTTTCTATAGGACTTTTACCATGAAGGGATGTTGGATTTTGTCGAATGCCTTTTCTGCATCTGATGAGATGATCATGTGACTTATCCTTCAGTTCATGTATATGATGTATTATATGTATCGATTTGCGTATGTTGAAACATCCCTGCATATTTGGGATAAAGCCTAGATCTGGGTGAATGATCTTTCTGATATATTCTTGTATTCTGTTTGCTAATATTTTGTTGACAATTTTTGCATCTCTGTTCATGAGGGAGATTGGTTTGTAATTTTCTTAATTTGTTCTGTCTTTGGTTTCAGTATCGGGGTGATGCTGACTTCATAGAAGGAGTTTGGTAGGATCCCTTCCTTTTTTATTTTATGGAAAAGTTTGAGAAGCATTGGTGTTAGTTCTTCCATGAAGATTCACTAATGAATCCATCTGGGCCTGGACTTTTTTTAAAATATTTTTTGATTTTATTTATTTGAGAGTGACAGACAGAGAGAGAAAGAGGCAGAAAGACAGAGAGAGAGCAAGAGAATGGGCACATCAGGGACTCCAGCCACTGCAAATGAACTCCAGATGCATGCACCACCTTGTGCATCTAGCTTTCGTGGGTACTGATGAGTCAAACCTGGGTCCTTAGGCTTCATAGGCAAGCCCTTAACCGCTAAGCCATCTTTCCAGGCCTCTGGACTTTTTTAGTTGGGAGATGTTTTAAAATTAATTAATTATTTATTTATTTTATTGACAGCTTCTTTAATTGTAGACAATATCCCATGGTACTTCCCTCCCTTTCCCCCATTTTCCCCTTTGAAACTTCATTCTCCATCATATCCCCTCCCCCTCTCAATCACTGTCTCTTTTCAGTTTGATGTCATGATCTTTTCCTCCTATTATGATAGTCTTATGTAGGTAGTGTCAGGCACTGTGAGGTCATGGATATCCAGGCCATTTTGTGTCTGGAAGAGCATGTTGTAAGGAGTCCTACTCTTCCTTTGGCTCTTACATTCTTTCCGCCCCCTCTTCTGCAATGGACCCTTAGCCTTGGAAGGAAGGTTAGAGATGTTTTAGTGCTGAGCACTCCTCTGTCCCTTCTCAGCACCATGGTGCCTTCTGAGTCATCCCAAGGTTGCCACCACCTGAAAAGAGAAGCTTCTCTAACCAAAAGTGAGGGTATCATTAATATATGGGTATGGACATTAAGAGAAGTGCTTACTGGGCAGTTTGGTGAGCATAGTATATACATTTAGCAAGACACCAGCAGACATTACACCCTTAGGGCTCATGACTACCCCTGTCCTAGGTTTTCAGTATCAGGGATGTATCCCCTCTCATGGAGAGGCCTCCAGTCCAATTAGAGAGTGGTTGGTTTCCCCCATAACAGACATGCCACTATTGCACCCATTGGCTCATTTGGCCTGGCTGGCCAAATTTAAAGCTTGCTGTGTTCACTGTTGAGTATTACCACTGGTGATTTTTCTCTTTCCTGTTGAACTGCATGCAGTGTAGCTTTTCTGGTGTTTTTTCTCTCCCATTGAACTGCATGCAGTGTAGCTTTTTCCAGCTTTCTGTCAGCTGGTTCACATGGAGGAGGCTTTCAGCTCAGCTCTAGCAGGATTTCTCAGTGAACTTGCCACCTGAGTATGTGGAGTCTTCAGCAATAGGATCTTACCATCTATTCCTGGTGGGAAACCAAGGGCCTCGGCAATGGTCTATAATGTTTTGGGGGTATCTGTGACCTCCCTGGCCAATAACTCACTGGAAGGTATCCCATATGACTTATTTATATCCTCTTAGATTTTGATGAGCCCTCCCTCCACTGTTTATTTAATCTCTTCCCCTGACCTCACTTAGGCCTTTTTACCGCCATTTACTAAGTCCCCCTCCCTCCCTTTTGGGAGATATATATATATATATATTTTTTTTTTTTGGTTTTTCGAGGTAGGGTTTCACTCTGGTCCAGACTGACCTGGAATTAACTATGTAGTCTCAGGGTGGCCTCGAAGGGAGATTTTTTTTTTTATATCTGCTTGGATCTCCATACTTGTTATAGGTCTATTTAAGTGGTTCATCTCATCTTGTTTTAATTTTGGTAGGTCTTGTAAATCAAAGAAATCATCCATTTCTTTCAGATTTTCAAAACTTTTTATTATTTTCTTCTTTTTGGTTTTTCAAGGTAGGGTCTCACTGTAGCCCAGGCTGACCTGGAATTCACTATGTAGTCTCAGGGTGGCCTCGAACTCACAGTGATACACCTATGTCTGCCTCCTGAGTGCTGGGATTAAAGACATGCGCCACCATGCCCAGCTTGATTTTCTTCTTAATTTCATCATTGACCCATTCATCATTTAGTAATGTATTGTTTAGCTTCCATGAGTTTTTGTATGCTCTATAGCTTTTCTTGCTATTGATTTGTCATTTAATCCCATTGTAATCAGATAGAGTGCAAGAGATTATTTCAGTTTTCCTGTATCTGTTAAGATTTGCTTTGTGTCCTCATATGTGGTGTATTTTAGAGAATGTTCCACATGCTGCTGAAAAGAATGTGTATTCTGCAGCATTTGGGTGAAATGTAGATATGTTAGGTCCATTTGTTCTAAGACCTCATTTAATCTAGATGTCTCTGTTTATTTTTTGCCAGGATGACCTGTCAATTGATAAGAGTGGGGTGTTGAAGTCACCCACTACAACTGTGTTTGATGTTATCTGTCACCTTAGTTCTAATAGTGTTTGTTTGATGAAATTAGGAGTCCCCATGTTAGGTGCATATATGTTTAGGATTGTAATGTCCTCCTGTTGGAGTGTTCCTTTAATCAATATAAAATGACCTTCCTTATCTTTCCTAACTAATGTTGGTCTGAAGTCTACCCTGTCCTGTATTAGGATAGCAACACCCGCTTGTTTTCTAGACACATTTGCTTGAAACACCATTTTCCAACCTTTCACCCTAATATAGTATACATCTTTTGTAGAAAGGTGAATTTTTTTGAGGCAACAAATTGAAGCATCCTGCTTTTTTATATTTTTTTTATTTTTTTGGTTTTTCGAGGTAGGGTCTCACTCTAGTCCAGGCTGACCTGGAATTCACTATGTGTTCTCAGGGTGGCCTCGAACTCACGATCATCCTCCTACCTCTGCCTCCCAAGTGCTGGGATTAAAGGCGTGCGCCACCACGCCCAGCGCATCCTGCTTTTTAACCCAGTCTGCAAACCTGTGTCTTTTGGTTGGGGCATTGAGGCTGTTTATATTAAGAGCTATTATTGAAAGGTGTGTGTTTATTTTTGCCATTTTTCTTGTTTTTTCAGTTCCTCCGGTTTTACCTTTGCTCTCTGGTATTGACTAGTATTGGAGTATGGTTTGTTTTTACCAGGTTCCTTCTATGTGTGCTTTTCTTTCTCTTCAGCATGGAGGATCCTTTCAAGTATTTTCTGTAGAGCTGGTTTGGTCTTCTTCTTCATCTTCTTTTTTTTTTTTTTGTTTGTTTGTTTTGTTTTTTTGAGGTAGGGTCTCACTCTGGCCCAGGCTAACCTGGAATTCACTATGTAGTTTCAGATGGCTCAAACACACGGTGATCCTCCTACCTCTGTCACCCTAGTGCTGGGATTAAAGGCATATGCCACCATGCCCGGCTAGGTTTCATCTCCTTATATTCCTTTAGCCTGCTTTTGTTGTAGAATATCCTTATTTCTCTGTCTATTTGAATGGATATCTCTGCAGGATAAAATATTCCTTGGTGACCATTGTTATCTTTCAGAACTCAGAATACATCATTCTAAGCCCTTCTGGCTTTTGAGTAATCTGCTGTTATCTGATGGGTTTGCCTTTGTATATGACTTGATTTTTCTCTCTAACTGCTTTCAATATATTTTCGTTGCTTTGTGTGTTTTGTAGTTTAATTATGACAGCAAGAAGTTATTTCCTGATTTTGTTTGGCATTCTATAGGCTTCCTTTATCTGTTTTGACATTACTTTCTCTACTTGGGAAAGTTTTCTCCTATGATTTTGTTGAAAATACCTGTTATGCCTTTGGAGTGAATTTCTTCTCCTTCTACTATCCCCTGAATTCATATATATATATATATATGATCATATATATATATATATATATATATATAATTTGTTTTTGTTTTTGGTTTTTTTTTGAGGTAGGGTCTCACTCTGGGCCAGGCTGACCTGGAATTAACTATGTATTCTCAGGGTGGCCTCGAACTCACAGCGATCCTCCTACCTCTGCCTCCCGAGTGCTGGGATTAAAGGTGTGCACCACTATGCCCAGCTTATATTTGTTCTCTTCATAGTGTCCTGAATGTCTTGAAATTCCCATTCATGCCTTCCTATTTGTTTGTCTTTTTCTTTGTTGGAATGTATCAGATCTGCCCCTTTATCTTCTAGTTTAGATATTCTGTCCTCCTTGATCCATTCTACTGGTGAGACTTTTTACAGTTTTCTATTTGGCTTACTCTGTTTTTCATTTCTAGTATTTCTGATTGGTATTTTTTCATTATTTCTATTTCCTTACTCATGTTTTGTATTGACAGTCATATTTCATTAAGTTGGTTTTCTGTGTTCCCTTGGGATTTCTTCAGGAGTTGGTTTTCTTTGATTCCTTTGGTTTCTTTGAGTAGAGATAAAGTCTTTTTTTAAAAATATCTTTGTCAGGCAATTCATCTAAAGCAGTCTCACTGGAAGTCATTTCTGGTGGATTTATAATTTTTGGTGGGATTGTGTTGTCTTGATTTTTTTGTGTTTCTTGTATTATAATGTAGAGATTTTTGCATCTTGAGTTGATTTGATGCTTGGTTTTTCTAATTATCTGCAGTGTTCTTAGCCATATAAATCTGACTTTATATATCTTCAGTGTAGGAGTTTAAGGTGTCAGGTGTAGCTTTTATACCCCAAGAGAAACAGCAGAAGTGACCATAGGTGTTGATTTTGCCTGCTATTCAAGTGTTGTAGATTGGGTGAAGCAAATTACTGGCAAATTTTAAAGTTCAACTAAGCAATATAGACATTTAATCAAAACCTGCACAGAGTATTTATACAAGCGTGGGGACTAATCTAAACAGATAATCTAGTAAAGCCAAAGTCCCTAAGGGTGTGTGCTACCCCACAACCATAATCCACTCAACTGGGAGGTTATGATTTCTAGTCTGAAACTGGTTCCAAGTCAGCCTTGGGGCCAGTCAGTCCTTACCCCCAATAGTGACTTAAGAAAAAGACCAAGGCCCTAAAAAATCAGGAAATGTCAAATGCAACAATAGGCAACACCAAAATACAGCTTATTTGAGAAGGGTAAAGCCAACCAAGAATATATCCACCAAATGTGATACATGACCTTTCCTGACATGGAAAGAGAGATTAGCACTTCCAGTGCAGGCTTATGTATCTGGCTTTGTACAAGTAGGCCCTGTTATTTTTGGGGATGGCTTCCAGTCTCACCAATGCTGAGTGCCCACCTTGATTTCTCTCAGTGCTCGGTGGCTGGGACTGAATGAGTTATCTGGAGGTTCACAGCCCTGATGGTTGGGGGATGGGAGACTTTATAGGATGCCTGGAGTGGTACCACAGCTTGCTTTTATCTCCTTTAGTAGCTGCTCAGCTGGTCTCTGCTGTCTTCCCTTTTAGGTTTCTTGCCTTTGCGAGAAGGCTGATGCAAGTGGAAAATCCCCTCACCTTGTTTCTGCTCTTGCTGCTCTGTGCTGCCAGCTGCACGGGCTTGCAGATCAGGGCTGCTGGTGCCCTGGTGGGATTCTGGCCAGTTTCGTCCTTTCTGGAAGTCTTGGTCTTTCCTGCTTTTCTGCTGTAGTTTATAATAACTTATATACCTTCCTTTTCAGTAGAAGAGTGTATTTTGCTGTGTTTCTGTTTATTTCCCTCCCTAAGCTGCTTTGGTGTGGCTAGTATGCCACCACCTACCCCTAAAAAAGCAGTTTTTTAAAAAAATGTATTTTTTTTTTTTATTTATTAGAGAAAGAGAGAATGGGCACACCACTGCAAATGATGTGAGGATCCTCATTATTCCTGGGGGTTGTTGGCCACCGATGTCCCAGGTGTGCAGGAAGAGCTGGGGGGAGCAGGATCTTGGAGCGGGTGGGTGCGATGGGTAATAAACCTTTACCTGTCTGATGGACAGCACTCCTTTATTCAAAAGGGGAGTGGGTTTATAAACACTTGAGAAAGGTTGGGAAGGCACATACAGATCATAAGGTGATTGGTTACATAGGTTTATTGGTTGCTATCTGATTGGCTGGTGTTTGAAGGCGGAAGTTGCAAGGGAGATAGCAGAAGTGGCAAGAAAAGCTATGTAACTTCAGCCACATATTGGATGGCTGCAGCTGTAGGGAGATTGTTTACTAACCATATAAGGGACTCTTGGGCAGCTGGCCACAAGTCATGGAACTGTGGGGAAGGCAGAACCTTAGGCTGTGGAATACTCAGGTGCTCTGGGAGAGTGGGGAGGGCCCGTTGGTTCTGTTTTCTCTAGGCAAAGATGAGGCACGCTACAACCTCACAAGAAGGGAGGGACAGCTCTGGCACCAGGGTGGGTAATCGATGATAAGGCCGGCTATAACCCCCACAGCCCAAGGTCCCAGTCCAGGCCAGCTTCCTCACAGTTCTAGCCTGTGTTTAACAATGCCTGACACAGATGCATGTGCCACCTTGTGCATGTGGCTTATGTGGGACCTGGAGAATAGAACCGGGATCCTTAGGCTTTTCAGGCAAGCACCTTAACCGCTAAGCCATCTCTCCAGCCCCGCATAGCTTTTTGTTTTAAAGAGCTTTTTTTTTTTTTTTTGAGACAAGTTGTCTTGAATCCCAGGCTGGTCTCAAACTTTCTATGTAGTTCAGGAACTCCTGATCCTCCTGTCTCAGCCTCACCAGTGCTTGGATAATAGGCATACAGTACCACACTTGACATAATGTCGGTTTTAAAAAGAAAAATATGTGTATGCATCTACCCCAAAGCTATTTCTTAGGCATCTTTCTATAAATAAACCACCATTCACAACCCATACATGTATCTCTGATATGTTTTGGAAGTTGCTTAATGTAGAGGAGTCTACCTAATTCTTTTAAACATCTTCATATAGAGTTGCTTTTTACAGCTGTTTTCAAATTTGAAAAGATATATAGGCAGTAAGTTGTTAAAACTACTGGGTGCCAGGTACAATGGCACAACCTTGTTATCCCAGCACTTATGATGCTGAGGCAGAAGGATCATGAATTCAAAGCCAGCATAGGGGCTGAAGACATGACTTAGCAGTTAAGCGCTTGCCTAAGGACCCCAGTTCAAGGCTCGATTTCCCAGTACCCACATAAGCCAGATGCACAAGGTGGCGCATGCATCTGGAGTTTGCAGTGGCTGGAGGACCTGGTGCACCCATTCTTTTTCTCTGCCTTTTTCTCTCTCTGCCTCTTTCTTTGTCTGTCACTCTCAAAAAAAAAATAAAAATAAACAAAGCCAGCCTACACTGCATAGCAAGACTCTGAAAATAACAAAAAAGGGCTGAAGAGATGGCTCAGTGGGTAAAAGTGGTTGCCATGTATGATGACCTGAGTTCAGATCCCCAGCACCAAGTAAAAGCCAGGTGTTTTGGTGTGTACCTTTAACAATAGATTGGGAGTCAAAGACAGGATGATCCTTGGTGCTTGTTAGCTAGCTAGTCTAGCTTGAAACAGTGAGCACCCAACATTGACCTCTGGCCTCTACACACCCAACACACATGTAAAAGAAAAATGTGGTAACCTGAGGAAACTTCAGTCAAGGCTGCCAGAGCCTACCTCTCCTATAGTAGCTGAAGCCACAGCAGATGGTTTTGCCGTAACTTGGGATGAGTGGGATGAGGGTCAGGTTTATGGGTGCTGCAGAGGACCTTGGTAGGGAGCAAGAAGCATTCCTTATGAGTGACTTGGCTATGTTACCAGTGTTCTGATCACACGGGTGCCACTGACAGGGAAGGGTGTGCTGGCCATGCCCATCATTCTAGCCCTTCAGAAGCATAGGCAGGATTGAGTTTGAAGCCAGTTTGGCCTACAGAGACCCTGCCTTTAATCCAAGCACTTAGGGGCTGAGGTAGGAGGGTCACTGTGAGTTGGAGGCTAACCTGAGATGACAGTGAATTCCAGGTCAGCCTGGCCTAGAACGAGACCCTACTTGGGAAAAAGAAAGGGGGAAAAAAAAAAGCTGGCATGGTGGTATGGTATGTCATCCCAGCACTTGGAAGGCAAAGGCAGGAAGGAGTTCAAGGTCAGCCTCAGCTACACAGTGAGTTTTAGGTCATCATGGACGACATAAGACCTAGTCTGAATGAATATATGAATAAAAACTAAAGGGGTCTGGAGAGATGGCTTAGCAGTTAAGCGCTTGCCTATGAAGCCTAAGGACCCTGGTTTGAGGCTTGATTCCCCAGTACCCATGTAAGCCAGATGCACAAGGTGTTGCATGCATCTGGAGTTCATTTGCAGTGGCTGGAGGCCCTGGTACAACCATTCTCTCTCTCTCTCTCTATTGTATTTCTGCCTCTTTCTGTGTCTGTTGCTATCAAATAAAAATTAAATAAACAAAATTTAAAACTAAAGAAACCGGGCGTGGTGGCTCACTCCTTTAATCCCAGCACTCTGGAGGCAGAGGTAGGAGGAAAGAGTACTTGTGGTTTCTTGTTCCTTGGTCTGCCTACTTCAAAGCTGTCTCTAGAAAGATAACTGCCCATAGAGCACTCTGGTTCGGAGGCCATGCAGACCGGGCGGGGGTCATCCTCTGTCCATCTGCACAGGGGCTGCGGCAGCTGAATGGATGGGATGGGCTGTAAAAGACTCCCTATAGCCCCTGGGCTTGCGGGTGCCCACGGGCCCAACCTCACAAGTCTCTGAGGCACCATTGCCTGGCTTGTCACCACACACTTCTCCCAAACCTGCACTGGCTCCACTGAGGCAGAAGTTGGAGCTTGAGCTTCAGTCCTGAAAGCGGCAGATGCGCGGGATGGAGGAGTGGCTGCATCACCAGAGCGGCTGTACCAAGGGCCAAGAGCAACAACCAGGAGCTCCTTACAAAGGTGGAAGAACTCAGTAAAATATTTCGTAAGGCTGGTGTAGAAGCACAGAGAACCATGCTCCCTCCTTGGTTAGTTTCAGATTATTTAAAAAAATATTTATTCAAGGCCGGGCGTGGTGGTGCACGCCTTTAATCCCAGCACACGGGAAGCAGAGGTAGGAGGATCGCTGTGAGTTCTAGGCCACCCTGAGACTACATAGTGAATTCCAGGTCAGCATGGGCCAGAGTGAAACCCTACCTCAAAAAACCAAAAAAATAAAAATCATTTGCAAGCAGAGAGAGAGAAGGCTCACCAGGGTCTTTAGCCACTGCAAATGAACTCCAGATGCATGCACCACTTTGTGCATCCCTCTGGCTTTATGTGGGCACTGGGGAATTGGACTGGAATTGTTAGGCTTTGTAGACAATCTCCTTAGCTGCTAAGCCATCTCTCCAACCCCAATTTCAGATTATTATTATTATTACCAGACATAATGATGAAAGTCTTCCCAATAAAGATACTGAACTTTCCGGTCAGCAAAGTCATTATATTCAACTCCTTTTAATTCTAAAAACGAGTCACATAGAAAAAGATATTTAAACTAGTACTGATGTAACAGAAAATGTTAAATCTGGACATTAGGATCATTTCACCTCAAATTCACAGGAGGCAGAGTCTGCATTAGCAGCAAAAGGAACCTCTGGAATTTATTGCTGTGAGTGGAACGTGGCCGATATCAATTTCATTCTCTAGATTTATAGTCTTATCAGACTTCTAGTACTCAAGTAAAGACAAAAGATTGAAGAAGGATCCATACTGTTCTAAATGAGAAGGTAATTCCATCTGAATTTTTTTGTGTGTGTGGTTTTTCGAGGTAGGGTCTCACTCTAGTTCAGGCTGACCTGGAATTCACTATGTAGTCTCAGAGTGGCCTTGAACTCATGGCCATCCTCCCATCTCTGCCTTCCTAGTGCTGGCATTAAAGGCAGGTGCCACCATGTCCTGCCCATCTTAATTTTTTAAAATTTACATAAATTTAATGACAAACTTTCTTATGAACCTGAAAATCATTCTGTATTTGTATTTCAAATATAACCATTAAGATAATGGAATCAAACAACCATGGAAAGTTCAGATGGAGTAAACATGGGCTTTTTCAAACTCTCAGTTACTAGAGTAGAAGGTATTTCATAACATTGAAGGAAGTCGATTTAGAGTACATGAAATAAACTTTTTGTTCTTTTTGGGGTAGGGTCTTTAGCCCAGACTCACTCTGCCAGGCTGGTCTTGAATTCACAGCAATTCTCCTACTTTTGCCTCCCAAATGCTGGGATTAAAGGTGTGTACCACCATGCCTGGCTAGAGTATATAAAATATTTTGCATTGTTTAATTCAGAAGGATAACATTCAGACTCTAAAATTGTTGAGTTGATGTTATACAGTTCACAAAATAAAAGCACAGTTGTAGTTGACATGCATACAGATTCAACTTTCCTAGTTATGTGAGTAATTTCTATTAAACTACAAACTTAAACCTATTTCTGGCAAGTACGGAATGAGGTACATATTTATTAGGATTATAGGTTGGTTTTTTTCAAGCTACTATTTATTTATTTGACATAGAAAGAAGCATGGGTGCACTAGGGCCTTTTACTGCTGCAAACTAACTGTAGACACATGCTCCATTTTATGCATCTGGCTTTACTGTGGGTACTGGGGAATTGAACCTGGGTCATAAGGCTTTGTAAGCAACCACAGAGCAATCTCTCCAGTCCTATGAGTTTTATTTTTTAAAAAATATATTGATTATATGTATCAATAATCAAAGATATTTTATATTCATTAGTGGCACAATTTTATAGACAACTTGTTTTCTTGAGTCTGGTACTTTTGGCTATTTAAAGGAACATCCATAATGACTGCAATAATCTGCATTCTGACCAACAGTGTATACATGTGTTTTTTTCTTTTGGTTCTTCGAGGTAAGGTCTCACTCTAGCTCAGGCTGACCTGGAATTCACTATGTAGTCTCAAGGTGGCCTTGAACTCAGGGTGATCCTCCTACCTCTGTCTCTCCAGTGCTGGGATTAAAGGTGTACACCACCACACCCTGCTACATGTTTTTTTCGTTGAATCCTCAACAAACATTTGCCTTTTTTTTTTTTTTTTTTTTTTTTTTTTTTTTTTTTCAGGTAGGGTCTCACTCTAGTCCAGGCTGACCTAGAATTCATTTTGTAGTTACAGGGTGGCCTTGAACTCATGGTGATCCTTCTACCTTTGCCTCCCAAATGTCAGGACTAAAGGCATTTGCTACCATGTCTGGCCCTTTTATTTTCTTGATGGTGGACATTCTGAGTGGGGTGAGGTGGAAGTCTCATTGTAATTTTGTTAAATTTATATTTTTAAAAAATAAAAATGAAAGAAAAAAATTAAGGGTAGGCTAGGTGTAGTGGTGCCCATCTTTAATCCCAGCATTCGGAAAGTCAAGGTAGGATGACCATCATGAGTTTGAGTCCACCCTGAGACTACATAATGAATTTCAAGTCAGCCTGGGCTAGAGCGAGACCCTACCTGGAAAAAAAAAGTGATGTAGCTTGTGGGTAGAATGCTTGCCTAGCGTGTTGTAGGCCCTGGAGACTCTGAGAGACACTCCCTGCTAAATCAGGACCAATCTCAATTCCCCGGAGACCACTGTTTGTTTTTGGTAAATGCCAACCATGAATATAACTATCCCCCACAGAGCAGTTCAACATGTTAGTCTTAGAATCAGGTAGCAATGGAAAAACACAATTGAGCAACTTTAGGTCCTTCATAATTTAATATTTTAAACTTGTAAGGCTGCAAGGCTTTAAGGTGCCCCCGTCTTTTCATGAAGAGTCTGTTACATGGTATAGACCAGTTGCACAGTGGAATTGTGAAATGCCAAGTGCTTCATTGCTTGAACACATTTAGCTTTCTTCCTCTGCAAAGGGGTTGGATTTTTCCCTAGGACAAATCATTTAAAATAAAGTGCTTAAAGCCTGGTATGGTCGTGCACACCTTTATTTATTTATTTATTTTATTTTGTTTTTTGAGGTAGGGTTTCACTCTAGTCCAGGCTGACCTGGAACTCACTATGTAGTCGCAGGGTGGCCTTGAACTCACAGAGATCCTCCTCCCTCTGTCTCCTGAGTGCTGAGATTAAAGGCGTGCACTACTACGCCCGGCTTGGTGCACACCTTTAAACCCAGCACCTGGAAGGCTGAGGTAGGAGGTGAGATCAAGATCAGCCTGGAGCTACAGAGACAGACCCTGCCTTGGAAAAAAAAAAAAAGTAAAATTAATAAAACAAGGTACTACCCTGAAGATGGGTGGGACATTGAATACATACCTATAACTTCTGTGATCAGGCAGCTGAGGCAGAATTGCTTAAAGTTTGAAGTAACCTAGGCTACACAGTGAGTCCCATCTCAAAAAATGAAAAAGAAAAGAAAGCTCCAGAAGTTTTAGAACTTTCACACCCGAGTGTTCTAATAGTGAATGAACTATTCAAAACTGACTTAGGGCTGGGCATGGTGGCGCACGCCTTTAATCCCAGCACTTGGGAGACAGAGGTAGGAGGATCGCCGAGAGTTCGAGGCCACCCTGAGACTACATGGTTAATTCCAGGTCAGCCTGGACCAGAGTGAGACCCTACCTTGCAACCCCAAAAAAAAAAAAACTGACTTAGGGAATGGTGAGATGGCTCTGTGGTGCTTGGTTGTAACGTCTGATGGCCCAGGTTCCGTGCCCCAGCACCCACATAAAGCTAGATGTACAAAGTGGCCCATGTGTCTGGAGTTTGCAGCAGCAGGAGGCCCTGGCATGTCCATACTCGTCTGGCTCTCTCAAATAAATGGAATATTTAAGAATACCAATTCTGGGGGCTGGAGAGATGGCTTAATGGTTAAGCACTTGCCTTTGAAGCCTAAGGACCCTGGTTTGAGGCTTGATTCCCCAGTACCCACATAATTCAGATGCACAAGGTGTCACATGCATCTGGAGTTCAGTTGCAGTGGCTGGAGGCCCTGGGGTGCCCATTCTCTCTCTCTCTCTCTCCCTCTTTCTCTGTCACTCCAAATAACTAAATAAAAATAAACAAAACAAATTTAAAAAAATACCAACTCTGAAGCCTCATTTTCCTCTTCTGTAAAATGAAGGACTTAGGCCAGGCATGGTGGCCCATGCCTTTAATCCCAGCTCTTGGGAGGCAGAGGTAGGAGGATCACTGTGAGTTTGAGGCTACCCTGAGACTACACATAGTGAATTCCAGTCAGCCTGGGCTAGAGTTCTGAGGCCCTAGCTTGAAAAACAAAAAAGACTTCAGGTAGGGCATGGTGGCACACACCTTTAATCCCAGCATTCAGGAGGCAGAGGTAGGAGGATCACCATGAGTTCGAGGCCACCCTGAGAATACACAGTGAATTCCAGGTCAGCCTGGACTAGAGTGAGACCCTACCTTGAAAAACAAAAACAAAAAATTAAAAAGCTGTCAACATCAGGCTTACAGCCAAATCACATTAAGAGGGCGTAACCTAAATTCTTCAGAGAGGCAGGTGGGTAATGGGGCTAGAGCCGGCAGTGTAACATGGGAGAGGACTGTAGGCCACCGTGACCTTGAGCAGGCCAAGGTCAACCATGAACCTGTTTTTGTCTTTCAGTCCAACAATTTGGTTTAATGTGATTGTCTCTTCTATTTCAGTGCACATGTTTGCCGTAATTTATGTACAGAATTAAATAGACAATTTATTAATTTATAAATCATAAGAAAACCAGGACAGTTATTTCCCCTTACCAGTTCTTGCATTGGAAAAGGAAAACATGGTAATATACAAACCTCAGCAACATCAGGAATCCCATGAAATCCATAATTCATTTTGGAGTTGAGTCACATACCCAGCAATCAGCCACTGTCATTCAGGCAGCTGCCTCTGCAGCAATAAATTACTCTGATTGTTGTTCTTGCCCAGTGAGAACCATCCAGCCCCAGACTGCACTACTTCCACCAACGGCAATCAGCAAAGTCCTCACACAGACAACACACCAGAATGGCTTCTTTCCTCCACATAGCACGTACCTCAATATAAGTAAACCCGAGACAGACAGACAGACACTCTTGCAAGGCCAGTGTGGCAAAAGCTCTCAGGCAAGCCAGAGAAAAAAACTGACAAAATTCAACCTCTTAAATACAAAATCCCAATTAGTCAACTGCAAAAAAGAATCAAAAGTAGGAGTCACCAGGCATGGTGGCACATGCCTTTAATCCCAGCATTTGGGAGGCAGAGGTAGGAGGATCTCCTGTGAGTTCGAGGCCACCCTGAGACTACATAGTGAAATCCAGGTCAGCCTGAGCCAGAGTGAGACCCTACCTTGAAAAATCAAAAAACAAAACAAACAAAAAAACAAAAACAGTAGGAGTCAAGGGCTGGGCATGGTGCACTGGTCATTCCAGTGGTCAGGAGGATCCACAGTTCAAAATCATCCTCAGCTACATAGTGAGTTTGAGGTCAGCCTGGGTTATGTCAAATAAAGCCAGTGGTACCTTCTCAAGGACAGTCCCTTTAGAATGCCATAAAAACAAAACAATACATGGGTGTCACATCATTTACCAGGTGTAGCAAAACCCGAGCTTCTCGTTTAGAGTTTTGAGATAGAGTCTAGCCTTGTTGCACAGGCTGGCCTTGAATTCCGGGGCTATCGTGATCCACCTGCCTCAGCCTCCCAAGCAGGTGGGAGCCCAGGTTTGTGTCACTATACCCTCCCACCTTTTTTTTTTTTTTTTTTTTTTTTTTTTGGAGAGTGACAGAGAGAGGGGAGAAGACAGATAGAGATGGGTGCACCAGCAGCCTCTCAGCTGCTGTGAATGAAATCCAGATGCGTGCTTCCCCTTGTGGTCAAGTGCAGCATTGTGCCCTTGCATCACTTTGCATCTGGCTAAACATGGAACCTGGAGACTGGAACTGCTGGAGATTGCAAACAGTGTTCTTAGGCTTAGGAGGCAGGTGCCTTAACCACTAAGCCATCTCTCCAGCCCCTTTTTTTTTTTTTTTTTTTTTTTTTTTTTGGTTTTTGAAGGTAGGGTCTCTAGCCTAGGCTGACCTGGAATTCACTATGTAGTCTCAGGGTGACCTTGAACTCATAGTGATCCTCCTACCTCTGCCTCCCAAGTGCTGGGATTAAAAGCATGCACCACTATGCCTGGCCCAATATTTTGTGGTTTTTTTGGGTTGTTTTACTATGTAGATCGGGCTCTTGAACTCATGGTCATTTTCCTGTCTCTGATTCTTTTTTTTCTTCTGATTCTTGGTATGTACGACCAGGCCAGGCTGGGCACCTTTTTTTTGTTTGTTTGTTTGTTTTGTTTTATAAGGTCTTGTTTAGCCCAGGTTGGCCTCAAATACATTATGTAGCCAAGGATGGTGACCTGATCCACCACCTGGGATTACAAGCAAATACCACCACATCTGGTTTCTGTGGTAATAAGGATGGAGCCCAGGTCTTCCTTCATGCATGCTAGGCAAGGACTTATCAACTGAGTCACATCCCCAACCCCCTAAACTGATTCTAACAACGGAGTTGGATTTGGCAAACAAGACCCAGCTTGATGCTCCCCTACATGAGTTACACCCTGATGTAAATGTGATGTAGACCCAGGTCAGGGAAATGAGGTGCTATGTGGTCTTGAAGAAACGAGATTGTGGATTCCACCTCTAGCAACTGCAACAGCTGAGTCTGGAGCTTTGGGAAACTTCAACTCTCCCTGCTGTAACCAAGATTTGTGGGGCAGGCTTCACCAGCAGAAACTTCAACAGTAGGAAAAAACAAATGATTTCTGATCCATCAGCTAGACCTGCTATGTTGCCTGGTAAGGACCCAGGCACAAAAACTCACGCAGAACTACAAAATAGTCCCTAGAAAAATGCAAATGTTCAGAAAATCAAGACTGTGTATCCACCAGATGGCCTTCCACATTGTCACAGAAGTGTAGAGAAATGTTCCAAATGACACCACTGATTTCCTATAGACTCCTGTCCTGAATAGCATGTAGGCCAAGCCATATCCTGCTCTGCTAGGGAATAGACAGCAATTTCCCTACCCTCTGCATTGAGGCAGATGCCAGCTCCCACTTGCATGGAATTCAGTGCTAACTGCAAATCTTCGCACACTGTAGCAAGTGCCAGCAGCTGCAAAGGACTATGGAAGCTGTCTGGGAGGATTCCAAGACCATCTTAGTGGCTGAGACACTTAGTGTCACTCTCCCAGGCTCCTTGCCCACATGATATCCATCTCAACCCTATGCATGTTTGAGCTGTAGAATTAAAGCTGGAGGCTTGTCATTCTCAAGCCACCATCCTGCCATCCTCTCCTAGATCTTCAGAAGCCAACACTTATGCTGGCTTCCAGGTCTGTGGCCACAGCAATCCCACTTCTGCAGAGAGCAGCTTCAAAGCCCCCAGAAAGCTGGACAAGGACTCTGAAATGCACTGCTTGGAGACAACCTTGCACACAAATGCAAGTGTGGCCACAAGCTCTATGGAGTCCCAGCCCTGTAGTGGCAGGCTCCAAGTAGAAGAGTCTGTGGTCTTAGTTTCATGTGCCCTCTGTCCAGAGCCTGTGATTGTCCATGCTGTGGTCATGTCCTGCACACATGGGGAACCAAGGACCCTGGGGTACTCCAGTGGCCAATCACAGGTTGTCTCGTCAGCTGGTTTGCACATTCACTGGTTTCCAGAACATTCTGATACTGCTGGGCATGGGACACTACACCTCATGACGGTTCAAGGTGTAGGCATTTGGGTGGCTCTGACGGTTGTATTGGAAATGGTCTGTGAGGAGGATGTTACTGCTGTACTGAAAGTCATTGTATTGGGGGAAGAGGACACCATTGTGGGGCTTCTCCAGAGGATTCAGCAGATGCTCTCTGCTGGTCAGATCTGCTGCTGAGACTGGGAGGAGGTGCTTCCTGGCCTGCTGGTTTGCGTCATACTTGGTCTGCGGAGAGAGAAAGCAATGAGTAGGGACAAGCACATGTAGTACCAGTACCTAGGTGGCTGAGGCAGGAAGATTTTGCCACAAGATTTTTCTGGGCTACATGAGATCCTGTCTAAAAAACCAAAACCCAGCTGAGAATGGTGGCAAATGCCTTTAATTCCAGCACTCAGGAGGCAGAGGTAGGAGGGATCGCTGTGAGTTTGAGGCCAGCCTGAGACTGCCTACTTAATTCCAGGTCATCCTGGGCTAGAGCAAAACCCTACCTCAAAAACAAATAAAAAACTGGGGCTGGAGAGATGGCTTAGCAGTTAAAGCACATGCCTGCTAAGCCTAAGGACCCCAGTTCGATTCTCCAGGTCCCACATAAGCCAGATGCACATGTGGCGCATGCATCTGGAGTTCGTCTGCAGTGGCTACAGGCCCTGGCGTGCCCATTCTCTCTCTCTCTCTCTAACAAATAAATAAATAAAAATAAAATCTTTAAAAATAAAAATAAAATAAAAAAACAAATAAAAAACCGAAATATCATAAAAGCCAGGACTAGGGCTGGAAAGAGGGCTCAGCAGTTAAGGTGCTTGCTTGCAAAATATAACAACTTGGGTTCAATTCCCTAGAACCCACGTAAAGCCAGATGCACAAAGTGGCACATGCATTTGGAGTTCATCTGCCGTGGCCAGAGGTCCTGGTGTGCCCATCCTTCCTCCCTCTCTCTTTCTCCTTGCAATAAATCAATAAATTTTTTGTTCGTTTGTTTTTGTTTTTCGAGGTAGAGTCTCACTCTAGATCAGGCTGACCTGGAATTCACTCTGTAGTCTCAGGGTGGCCTTGAACTCACAACAATCCTCCGACCACTGCCTCCTGAGTGCTAGGATTAAAGGCATGTACCACTATGCCTGGCTAAAATAATTTTTAAAAATTATTTATTTATTTATTAGAGACACAGAGGGGGAGAGAGAAAGAGTGAGAATGGACATGCCAGGACCTCTAGCCACTGCAAACAAACTCCAGATGCATGCGCCACCATGTGCATCTGGCTTACGTAGGACCTGGAGACTCGAATCTGGGTCCTTAGGCTTCATATGCATGCACCTTAACCACTAAGCCATTTCTCCAGCCCTAAGATATTTTTTTTAAGCTAAGTATAAGTCAACATGGTGGTGCACAACTTTAGTCCTAGCACTGGGAAGGCAGAGATAGGAGGATCCCTATGAGTTCAAGGCCAGCCTGGGACTACAGAGTGAATTCTAGGTCAGCCTGGGTTAGAGAAAGACCCTACTTTGAAAAACCAAAAAAATGTTTTTAAAAGCCAGGTATAGTTATGTTCACTTATGATCCCAACGTGGGAGACTGAGGCAAGAGGATCACAAGTTCTACAGTCAACCTGGACTACAGAGTGACTTGAGGTCTCAAAAAACAATAGCCAGGTATCCTCTTGGTAGGAAGATCACCATGAATTCGAGACCACTCTGAGACTACGTAGTGAATTCCAGGTCAGCCTGGGCTAGAGCGAGACCCTACCTCAAAAAAACAAAAATAAAAATAAATTAAAAAATAAAGCCAAGAGGCTGGGGAGATGGCTCAATCAATAAAGTGCTTGTCTCGAAAGCATAAGGACCTGAATTTGATCCCCAGAACCCATGTTAAAATGTCAGGCTTGGTGGCATATGCTTGTAATCCCAGGGCTGGAGACTGGAGGATTCCTGAGGCTCACTGGCTACTCAGTCTGAATTGGTAAAGCTCAGGGCTGTCTCAAAAAACCTGTCTCAAGCCGGGCATGGTGGCGCACGCCTTTAATCCCAGCACTCGGGAGGCAGAGGTAGGAGAATCACCGAGAGTTTGAGGCCACCCTGAGACTACATAGTTAATTCCAGGTCAGCCTGGACCAGAGTGAGACCCTACCTTGTAAAAACCAAAAAAAAAAAAAAACCTGTCTCAAAAAAAGGTGGACTGAAGCCCAGCGTGGTGGCGCATGCCTTTAATGGTAGGAGGATCACCATGAGTTCAAGGCCACCCAGCCTGGGACAGAGTGAGACCCTACCTTGAAAAACCAAAAAAAAAAAAAAAAAGGTGGACAGCATTTCTGAGGATGTCATTTGAGGTTATCTTTTGGACTTCACATGTACATACACATGTGCATCTGTATACACACATGCATTAAAGAAGAAATCTCTGCTTCACACTCTTGCTCCCATAATATTCTATCCAAGTGCATGAAGCCAAGTCCTCAAACACTGTGAGCCAAAACAACCCTCCTGCCTTAGGCTGTTCCCATCAGGCATTTGGTCTCAGTGATGAGCAAACTAACATGATGGAGTTGTGACCAGTTTGTAGCTCCTCCTGCAGTGACCCTGCCCAAACTCACCTTGTTGTATAGGAAGACCCCCAAGATGGCTGTCATCATGCCTAGCACGTTGGTGCTGGTGACGGGGTTGCGCAGCATGATGAGGGACACCATGATGACCATGATCCTCTTGGTGGCATTGGCCACTGAGTAGCTCAGGGGGCTGATAAGATTGAGGATGCTGAAGGCGATGACATTCTGAGCAAAGTTACAGAAGCCACTGACGGCCAGGAGTAAGAGGGTCCAGGGCCACTGGGAGATGTAGGCCTATAGAGAGGGGGAGGCAAGGACACTCATCAGGGGTTGGATCTGGCCCCACTTCCCCATCTGTCTGGCAGAGGTGGGGGTGAGATACATAGCAAGCCCAAGCATGTGGTCATGAGGGACTTTATACACACAACCTCTGACCCTCACGACATTCTGCACACATAGTAATCACATCATCTCTGGTCTAGTAAGTGGGACTCAGGCAAACCAGGTGCCCCGAGGGCAAAGAATCTGGCTAGAACCAAGACTGTTTTGTCCCTTGATTGTAAACAACTAGGAGGTCCAGGGCTAGCAGAGTAATAACCTGCTTGCTGGAAAGGTAATCCTTAGTATGCAAAGAACTGGTAACAGGAAAGCAATGGTTTGCCTCCATCGCTGTGAGCCTCCAGAAAAAAAATCACTTGACCTCTCAGGTCTCCATTTCTTCTTTTATACTACAGGGTAGGAGGGAATGATCCTCACTCAGCTCATACCACACAGCACTGTTACTTGGGGTGGTTTTGACATAGGGTCTTACTCTAGCCCAGGCTGACCTGGCACTCACTCCCAGGCTGGCCTCGAACTCACAGTGATTCTCCTACCTCTGCCTTCCAAGTGCTGGGATTAAAGGTGTGTGCCACCACACCCAGCTTTTTTTCTTTTTTACTGGGGATTTTTTTCTTTTTCCCATCTATCTATCTATCTATCTATCTATCTATCTATCTATCTATCTCCTATCTATCTATCTATCTATCTATCTATCTATCTATCTATCTATCTATCTATGAGAGAGATACAGAAATAGGCAGGTAGAGAGAGAATGGGTACGCCAGGGCCACCAGCCATTGCAAATGAACTCCAGATACGTGTGCCCCATTGTGCATCTGTCTTATGTGGGTCCTGGAGAACTGAACTGGGGTCCTTAGGCTTCACAGGCAAGCATTTAACCACTAAGCCATCTCTCCAGCCCCCAGCTTTATTTATTTATTTGGTTTTTTGAGGTAGGGTCTCACTCTATCCCAGGCTGATCTGGAATTCACTATGTAGTCTCAGGGTGGCCTCAAACTCATAGTGATCCTCCTACCTCTGCCTCCCCAGTGCTGGGATTAAAGGTGTGCGCCACCATGTTCAGCTCTTTTTTTTTTTTTTTTTTTTTTTTTTCTTGAGTCAGAGTAAGACTCTAGCCCAAGTTCTAGCCCCAGTACCAAAACACCACCAAACCAGAATAATCCTAAACCAAACAAGCTGGAGGACAGGGAGTGACAGAACCCAGGACAGGGTAGCAGAAAGTGGCCAACAACCTGGCTGGGAGGCTGCAGAGGCATGAAGTATCTATCAAGGCTAAGTGCCAGAAGGCCTTGGGCTGGCTACCAAGCCCCCAGCCCTCATACCAGTTCTCCAGGGTGGGAACCAAGAGGCAGTCACAGCTTGCAGGACTCTGGAGAATCAGAAGAGTCCAGCTTCAATGAGACCCTATTTCAGTGTAATATATACAGTGATCAAGGAAGATACCCTCCATGTCAACCTCTGCCTCCCAACACCTACACACATATGCAAAAAAAAAAAAAAAAAAAAAAAAGGGGCTGGAGAGATGGCTTAGCGGTTAAGGTGTTTGCCTGCAAAGCCAAAGGATCCCAGTTCGATTCTCCAGGACCTACGTAAACCAGATTCACAAGTGGGTGCTTGCATCTGGAGTTCGTTTGCAGTGGCTGGAGGCCCTGGTGTGCCCATTCTTTCTCTCCCTCTCTATGCCTCTTTCTTTCAAATATACATATATATAATTTTAAAAAAATCATGAAGAAAAAATAATCTCTACAAAGAAGCCATAAATTCTGTGGCTTTACTGGGGACAAGCTAGATGGAGTCATATAGCACCCATAGACAAGAGTGTGCAGCACATGACCTCAGGAGCTGACATGTTCCCAGAAGCCCTACCCTGGAGTGACTCATAAGGACTTCCAAGGGATTTTCTTCTAGCCTCCACAGATATCCATCTCCCAGAACAAGCAAAAAAAAAAAAAAACAAATTTTTTTCCCAAGGTAGGGTCTTGTTTTAGTCCAGGCTGACTTGGAATTTACTATGTAGTCTCAGTCTGGCCTCCACTATCCTCCTATCTCAGTCTCCCGAGTGCTGGGATTAAAGGTGTGCACCACCACTCCAGGTCAAATTTTGTTTTGTTTTTATTTTTCAAGGTAGGGTCTCCCTCTAGCCCAGGCTGACCTGGAATTCACTATGTACTTTCAGGCTGGCCTTGAACTCATAGCAATCCTCCTACCTCAGTCTCCAAAGTGCTGGGATTAAAGGTGTGTGCCACCATGCCAGGCCAAAAATTTTTTTTGACTCTTTTTCACACATTTCAGCATAGGCCTGAGCCAACAATCACCATAACTGTGATCCCCAACAGCTCCATCCTGACAAAACTGTTCTAGGCTTCTATACTCACCTTGCCTCCTTAAACCTGGCAACCGTCTCTTATCATAGTTGTGACAGGAGGCTGTTGCATAATAAATGATATCATGTAACACATAGCTCCTAAGCCAGGCTGCTTCTTCTCAGCACAAGACCTTTGTCATTCACCTGAGTTATGAGAGACAAGCTGGTATTTTTCCACTGCTGAGTAATATTTCACTACAGGAATGTGCTATTTCTTTATCCGTTTACCTGTTCCAAGGTTGTTTCCAGTTTTTAGCAATTGTGAATTGAGTTGCAATAAACATTTACATATATGCCCTTAAAGAAAACTCACTATGTAGCTCTGGTGTCTCAATCTCATAATCCTCCTGTATCAGTCTTCTGAGTTCTGGGATGACAAGCACATGCCCCCACACCTGACACTGGATAACTTCTATTGATTGGTCTTCAAGTTCTTGACTCCTTCCACCATAAGCACTCTTCGAGTAAGTTTGTTCTTCCAATTCTAGAATTTCCATTTGACTTTTCAATCTATCTATATTTCTTTCTGTTTCAAGAAAGTATGCCATTAGTTTTTTTTTTTTTTTAGTATTTAATTTTTGTTTTTTATTTATGAGGGAGCGAGAGAGAAAGTGAGTGAATATGGGTACACCAGGGCTTCTTGACACTGCATACAAACTCCAGATGCATGCACCACTTTGTGCATCTGGCTCTATGTGGGTACTGGGGGGGTTAAACTCAGGTCTGGAGGCTTTGCAAGCGAGTGCTTTTAACCACTCCATCTCCCCAGCCTTGCCATTACTTCTTGAAACATGACTATAATCATCAATTTAAGGTCTGATAATGCCCACACTTATGCTATCTCAAGGCTGTACCTGTGCAGTGCCTTTTCTCATGTGATTCAGAATTTTCCTTAGTCACTCAGTAAGTCTGGAATGTGTTCTGGACACATGGTGTATTAGCAAACTCTGGGCCTGCTGGCAATTGGAGTATATACCTTTAATCCCATTACTTGTGAGGCAGGGGTAGGAGAACTGCCATGAGTTTGAGGTTAACCTGGGCTACAGAGGGCATTCCAGGTCAATCTGGGCTAAAGGGAGACCCTGCTTTAACAACAACAACAAAAAAAACAAACAAACAAACAAACAAAAAACCCAACTCTGGGCCTTATGGAAAACCCATGATGCATGCTGGTGTCTCAAGAGGCCAGAATGGTTGGATTCAGGCTTCAAAGTCAGCAGCCACTGGGAGTTTGGTTCCTGGCAGCTCTGTGACCAGACTTCCTGTGGCTGCATATTAGGTGTTCATTATTTAACAGTTTATGTGGTGCCTAAGCAGTATTCTCTTCCAGAGCTCCATCTATTTTAGAGCTCAACACTCACAGATGCTCTTCTGGGAAATTCTCAGGACCTCTGTGTGTGTGTGTGTGTGTGTGTGTGTGTGTGTGTGTGTGCGCGCAGGCATAGGTGTGGAGGTCAGAGGACAACTTTGGATGTCAGTCCTCCTTAATTTCTACTTTGTTCTAATTGTTCACCACTTAGCTTCCAAGCAATTCTCCTGTCTCCCTCCCTTCATGCTTTAGGCACATGGAGATTACAGGAAGCCCTCTCCAACTTCTGGCTTTTACATGGGTTCTTGGGATCAGAATGCATTAGGTATTTCTGTTGGTGTGGCAAGCCTTTATTCACTCAGCCATCTTCCCAGCTCCTTCTAGGAGTTTTGTTTAGTTTGTTTTTCTAGACAAGGTCTCATGTATCCCAGGCTGGCCTTGAACTGTGTATCACAGAATAATCTTTTTTTTAAAAAATTTATTTATTTATTTATTTACTTACTTATTTGAGGGGGCAGATGAAGAGAGAGGGAGAGAATGGGAGCACTAGGGCCTCTAGCCACTGCAAACTCCAAACACATGCACTACCTTGTTCATCTGGCTTATGTGGGTACTGGGGAGTTGAACCTGGGTTTTTAGGCTTTGCAGGCAAACGCCTTAACCCTTAAGCCATCTCTCCAGCCCAAGAGAATAATCCTGAACTGTTTTGATTCTCCCACCTGTCTTTGCCTCCCAAATGCTGGAATGACAGATGTGCACCATCATACCCTGCTGATTCCTAGGATTTCATTACCAACTTTTTTTTTTCTTTTTCTTTTTTCAAGGTAGGGTCTCACTCTAGCTCAGGCTGACCCAGAATTCAGTATGTATTCTCAGGGTGGCCTCGAACTCACAGTAACCCTCCTACCTCTGCCTCCCGAGTGCTGGGATTAAAGGCATACGTCACCACGCACGGCTTCATTACCAACTTTATGACATCATCTCTTCCAGCATCTCCTTGGTACATTCCAATATCCTAGGGCTCTGCTTTTTGCCCCCAAGTCATACAGCTGAAGCTGAATTACTCCATTCTGCTGGGCACTTCCTGTGGCTACACCATCTCATAAGGGTAGAACTATCACCTTCATGACATAGGTGAGGCAATGACCTTAAGATAATATGAAGGAAAAGCTGGGGAGATGGCTTACTCAGTAAAATGCTTGCTGTAAGAGCATGAGGATCTGAGTTTAGATCCCCAGAACATAGTTAAAAGGATGTGATGGCAGGCACAAGTAATCCTAGTACTGGAGAAGTAGAAAGAGGGAATCTTTGGTGTTCACTGACTACCTACTGTAAGGAAAGTATAAGAGAAAAGCAAAAGAAAACACCAGACTTGATCTCTATAGACAGTCTATTTATTGAGAGAAACATCAAGGAGCAGCAGCCTTCCCACAGGATGAAGGCTGAAGCATTGAGCTAGGCTGGTGTAAGCTTGGATCCTAAGAAAAATAGACTGGGCTGGGCATGGTGGTGCAAGCCTTTAATCCCAACACTTGGGAGGCAGAGGTAGGAGGATCGCCATGAGTTCAAGGCCACCCTGAGATGACATAGTGAATTCCAGGTTAGCCTGAGCTAGAGTGAAACTCTACCTTGAAAAAAAAAAAGAAAGAAAAGAAAAGAAAAATAGACTGGACCAGCTGCAGGTCCAAGGAAGTACATAAGGAACTGTAGTTATTTCTGTCTTTGCTCAGAATAAGGTTTTTTTAGCAAAATTGTCTAGGGAGGATATCCCACCAGTTTCTGTTCCCTCTAGATTTTCTGAACTAAGGGAAGTTTATCAAAAAGGGGGAGTAGTTGGGCCTGTCAAGGCTGAATGCCTCTGAGGCTTCTTTATTGCCTGCTAGTCTTAAGGATAATTATTAACTCTTTAGTTCCCTCTAGTTTTCAGGGAAGGATACTAACCCTTTACTTAGTCTAGCTGAATTGGTGAGCTCCAGGTTCAGTGAGAGACCCTCTCTCAAAGAATATGATAGAGGGCTGGAGAGATGGCTTAGTAGTTAAGCGCTTGCCTATGAAGCCTAAGGACCCCAGTTCAAAGCTCAGTTCCCCAGTACCCACGTAAGCCAGTTGCACAAAGTGGCATATGCAACTGGAGTTCGTTTGCAGTGGCTGGAGGCCCTGATGTGCCCATTCTCTCGCTGTCTGTCACTCTCCAATAAATGAAAATAAATAAACAAAGAATATCATGGAGAATGACAGAGGAAGACACCCAACGTTGACCTCTGGACTTCAAATGCATATATGCATAACACCTGCCCACACACATATGAACACATACATAAATATAAACATACAAAAAAGGCAAAAAGGGGCTGGGGAGATGGCTCAGCTGTTAAAGATGCTTGTGGCAAAGCCACAGGGTTCAATTCCCCAGTACCCCCTTAAGCCAGATGCACCAAGTGGTGCATGTGTCTGGAGTTTGTGGTGGTAAGAAGCCCTGGCATACCCATATTCACTCTCTCTCAAGGACTTTTTTTTTCAAGGTAGTATCTCACTCTAGCCCAGGGTGACCTGGAAATCACTAGGTAGTTTCAGGCTGGCTTTGAACTCAGAGATTCCTCTTACCTCTGCCTCCCAAATGCTGAGATTAAAGGCATGTAACACCACACCCAGCCAAATAAATAATTTTTTAAAAGGGGGGGATTTATTTTGACTCCCAGTTTTAGAGATCCCAATTTGAAATAAGTGGCCCATGCCTTGGAACTCTTGTCAGAGAGGCACATCTTGGGAATTGACAGTTGACCTCACTGGCCAGGAAGCAGAATCAAATGGAGAGGAAAAGGCAAAGATGGACAGTTCCCAGGACATGTTCCTAGCAACCTCATTTCCTTCCACTAAGTCTCACTTCCTCTAAGTCCCACCACTGTCTAGCAGTTCCTGCCAGGTACCAGGTCCTTGGAGGACATTCAACAGCTGAACAGTAGCTGAGGCAAGCTAGTAAGAGTAAAGTGAAAAAACAAAATACAATATAGGCCTAGAGATGACTCAGCAGTTAAGTGTACTTAAAAAAATTTCTATTTGCTTATTTGCAAGAGAAAGAGAATGGGAACACCAGGGCTTCTTGTCATTTCAAAAGAACTCCAGACGCATGTGCCACGTTATGCATCTTGCTTTATGTGGGTACTGGGGGATTGAATCCAGACAAGGAGGCTTTGCAAGCAAGTGCTTCTTCCCACATGCATCCCTGTCATTGCCATCCACCATGACATGATGTGGCTGGGGTTCTGGCCAGACTATCTGGACCTTCAGCCTCCAAAACTGTGGACTAAATAAACCTCTTTTGGGCTGGAGAGATGGCTTAGCGGTTAAGGTGTTTGCCTTTGAAGCCTAAGGATCCCGGTTTGATTCTCCAGGTCCCATGTAAGCCAGATGCACAAGGGGGCACATGCGTCTGGAGTTCGTTTGTAGTGGCTAGAGGCCCTGGCACACCTATTCTCCCTCTCCCTCTCTCTCTTTCCCTCTCTCTGTCTTTAATAAATAAATAAAAATTTAAAAATCTTTAAAAAATTTAATTAAAAAAATCCTCTTTTATAAGTCAGTCACCTCAGGTACTTTGCTACAGAAACAGAAAATAGAGGGACACAGATGCCAAAAGACTGCCCCAAAGTGGGGTTTGGGGAGATGACTCACTGGATGAAGCACTTGCCAGTCAAGAGTGAGTACCCAGAACCCACGTAAAGCTGCATGCTGTAATCAGTGATTCCAACATGCCTAGGATGAGAAAGGAGGTGGAGACAAGAGAATCTCCCAGAAGCTTGTAGGCCAGCCATACTGGCAAATGCAGTGGTCATCTTGACCCTGCCTCAAACAAGGTAGAAGGTAAGGGTCCAAGGCTGTCCTCTGCACATCATGGCACATGCTTGTGCTAGAAATCACTCCCTCAAAGAAAAAGAACACCCCAGGGCTGGAGAGATTGTTTAGTGGTTAAGGCATTTGCTTGCGAAGCCAAAGGATCCAAGTTCAATTCCCCAGGACCCACATAAGCCAGATGCACAAGGGGCACATGCATCTGGAGTTCATTTGCAGTGATTAGAGGCTCTGGCGTGCCCATTCTCTGTCTATCTCTCTTCTATCTCTCTCTCTGCTTGCAAATAAATAAATAAAAATAAATTTAAAAAAAAAGAAAAGAAAAAGAACACCCCAAAGTAAACATGGACCACCATTTGCCAACAAAGCGCCCACTTAGAAAACTAGATGAGACGTGACATATTCACAGTGGTTTAAACTCACCAAGTCACTGCTGACGAGGAAGGCTGAGAGGTCCACCAGCACCCACGTGGGGATCATGAAGAAGATCGCGTGGCATCCCAGGATGTTCAGCAGCCTTAAGTGGTGGATCCGAGAATCTCGCAACACCTGAGGAACAGAGCCTTACTAGAGCAGATGGAAATGGCAAGGCAGGGAGGACCTAGGTTTCCAGGCCCCCAAAGCAGTGACTGGATACAAAGCCTGACATCTTGAGTGTCAGGCCTGCAAAAGCATTCATGATGCGCTGTATACCCTGTACTTAAAAGAAGTACCATGTTCTGTGGTAAGAGACTGAAAAGAAACATCAAACAAAAACAGAAACACTTGATCTTATTTCCCTAAGACAGTCTCCCATCCAAGTACTAACTAGGCTAGACCCTGCTTAGCTTCCAAGATGGGGCGCATTCAGGATGGTATGGCCGTAGGTAGACCCCCTGAGACAGTCTCTTATTAAATCTGAAGCTCTCTGTTTTTTGGTTACACTGGCTGACCAGATAGCCTCAGAGACCCTCCTCTTTCTGTTCCCTCAGCACTGGTGTTACAGGTGTGCATGGACATGCCTGGCTTTTTAAAAAAATATTTTATTTTTATTTATGTGAGAGAGAGAGAGAGAGAGAGAGAGAGAGAGGGAAATAAGCAGGAAGAAAGAGAGAATGGGCATGCTAGGGTCTCCAGCCACTGCAAATGAACTTCAAATGCATGTGCCTCTTGTGCATCTGGTTTACGTGGGTCCTGGGGAATTGAACCTAGGTCCTTTGGCTTTTTTGCAGACAAGTGCCTTAATTGCTAAGCCATCTCTCCAGCCCATGCCTGGTTTTTACACTGTTGTTGGGGATTCAACTCAGGTCCTCTTAATTGCACAACAAGCACTCTTACCAGCTAAGCCATCTCCCCAACCCCAATCTCACTGCTATCAGTATAAATTGATAAAACCTTTCAGAACACCAGCAGGTAGTGAGAAACAAAAGCAGCTTGTGCCCTCGGACTCAGGAACTCCAAGCCTGCCTAGAAGAAATACCCTGACACATTCTGCACAACAATGCTCATCACTGCACCATTCATAATGCATTTCCAGCGTGAGCACTGTCTGCCACAATGGAGTGACACTGGAAGCAGGACAGGAGTGAGTGAAGAGCAGAACTTCTCCTGCTGTGGGAAAGCCGTTCTATCACAGCAAATAAACAACGCTAAAAGGTTATGTGTAATACAACTACAAGTCTAAGAAACATGCAGGAAAAAACTAATAGTAGCTATCTTGGCTGGAGGTGTGCTTGCCCAAGGCCCTGAAAAGAAAGAAAAACATGACAGATTAGCAGAGCAGCTATTACTAAGGCTTACTCTCAGGAAACATCTGGTGGGACAGACCAATCTCAATTTTTTTTGGTCATTATTTCATTTTCTTTCTCCCTTCCTTCCTTCCTTCCTTCCTCTCTCTCTCTCTCTCTCTCTCTCTTTCTCTCTTTCTTTCTCCCTTCCTTCCTTTCTTTCTTTCTTCCTCCTTTCTTTCTTTCTTTCTTTCTTTCTTTCTTTCTTTCTTTCTTTCTTTCTTTCTTTCTTTCTTTCTTTCTTTCTTTCTTTCTTTCTTTTTGGTTTTTCAAGGTAGGGTCTCACTCTAGTTCAGGCTGACCTGGAATTTACTATGTAGTTTCAGGGTGGCCTTGAACTCATGGTGATCCTCCTACCTCTGCCTCCCAAGTGCTGGGATTAAAGGCGTGCGCCACCATGCCTGGCTTATTTCATTTTCTTTTAAGATAGGGTCTCACTATGTACCTCAGGGTGGTTGAATGGATGGTCAAATTAATGGCAATTCTGCTGCCCCTGCCTCCTGAATACTAGGATTACAGGCATGTATACCACCATACCTGGCTTAATTTGAGTCTGTATTTTTTTTTCCAAGGTAGGGTCTTACTGTACCCTAGGCTGACCTGGAACTCACTCTGAAGACCAGGCTGGCCTTAATTTTTTTTTCAAGGTAGGGTCTTGCTCTAGCCCAGACTGACCTAGAATCAGAATGGCCTCACACTCACGGTGGTCCTCCCAGCAGATCACAGATCTCAATTTTTTTTTTTTTTTTTTTTTTTCAAGGTAGGGTTTTGCTAACCTGGAATTCACTATGTAGTCTCAGGATGGCCTCGAACTCATGGCAATCCTCCTATCTCTGCCTCCCAAGTGCTGGGATTAAAGGCGTGTGCTACCATGCCCGGCAGATCTCAAATTTTTATGTTGAGTTTGTAAGAGCAAAACAGTACCTAGCTGGGTATAGTATTGCATATCTACAATCCAACACTTGAAAGGTAGAGACAGGAAACTTTTAAATTTGAGGCCATCCTGGGTGAACAGGGAGATTTATCCCAAAAAACAAAGAAAAAGTCAGGTAAGATGACAAATACCTGTCATTCTCAAATTTGGGTGGTGGAGGCAGGAAGATCAAGAGTTCAAAGATAGGCTGGAGAGATGGCTCAGCCGTTAAGGCACTTACCTGCAAAGCCTAATGATGACCCAAGTTCAATTCCCCAGGACTCACATAAAGCTAGATACACAAACATGCATCTGGAGTCCATTTGCAACAGTTAAGAGGCTGTGGTACACCCATTCTCTCAATAGTTCATGGTTGCACATGCCTTTAATTCCAGCACTCAAGAGGCCACACTAAGACTACATAGTGAATTCCAGATCAGCCTGGGCTAGAGTGCAACCCTACCTGGGGAAAAAAAAAAAGCCAGGCATGATGGTGCACGCCTTTAATCCCAGCACTTGGGAGGCAGAGGTAGGAGGATCGCTGTGAGTTCAAGGCCAGCCTGAGCTAGAGTGAAATCCTACTTTGAAAAACCAAAACAAACAAACTAAAAAAAAGAGTTCAAAGTCATCCTCAGTTATAAGGGAGTTTAAGGGCAGTCTGGGCCACATGAGACCTTATTTCAAATAACCACATAAACAAAAACACAAGATTAATAGTTTTGTTCATTTAGAGTAAGATTAATAGCTTAGTTTATTTTTTTTTAATTTGACCAAAGAAATTGCTCCTCAGTCAGTTTCCCCAAAGCCACTAATAGGCCACAAGTGCACACATGACATGGTGGGTATTGGGGCTGGTCCCACATACCTTTTTGGAGAAGATGTTCTGAAGGGAGAAACACAGTGTGGCAGCCAGGGCACTGATAAGCCCCCACATGTCAAATGACATCTCAGTGACGGTGGCCAGCAGAACACCACTGATGATGGGGACAAGGGACAAGTACACCTGCAGGAAGAGGGCAGAGGGACTCAGGCTAGCTGAAGCAGGGCAGACCGCCACCCAGTCTCAGAGAAAAACATGGCTGCTTCCTGCCCCTCACTTGAGGGACACCATCTTCCACTTTGGAAAATGCTGTTTGCCCAAGGTATGATGGTACACATCTGTCATCCCAGCACTTAGGAGAGGAGACTGAGGCAGGAGGATCACCAAAGTCTGAGGGCAGTCTAGGTTACAGAGAGACCTTGTGTAAAAACACCAAAAGAAGGGCTAGGGAGATGGCTCAATGGATAAAGTACTTGCCACGCAAACATAAGTTTGTATCCCTAGCACCCATGTGAAGCCTGACACTATAGCATGAGTGTCTGTACTCCGGCATGCCTACAGCAAGAAGGGAAGCTGAGACAGGAAAACCTCCCAGAAGATGTCAGGCCAGCTAGCTTGGAGGATATAGCAGTGATTAAGAGACACTGCCTCAAACAAGGTAGAAGGCAGGGACCAACACTCAAAGTTGTTCTCTGACCTCCACACACATACATACACTCACACACATCATACATAAAAGTCCTGCTTCCTGCAAAAAGAGCTTTGGGGGTGAAGAGATGGGTGGAGAATTTGGGATAGTCCTACCCAACAAGGTCACCCTATTAAGAGACTCTACTCCAGGTCACAGCCCATAGGACTTAATCTCACAGATGTGCCCATCTGCTGACCATGAAACAAGGTTACCAAGCCTGTCCCCTTCTGCCAACACAGTGAGCCCTGGTAGGGACATACTTCCTCCTGGCTCTGTGACTTCCCACCCACAAACCTCAGTTTCCCCATCATTCACCAAGAGAACTGTCCTGATCAACTCCTAGGCTGTGTGTTCCTCTGGCCACTGCCAGAGTGTCTTTGACCAAGCACTATTCACCAATTACAACTGTCCATTAAATCACTGTGTCCCAGAACTCAAGGAATGCTGGCTGAGGGGACCAGAAGACAACTCTAATAGGATTTCCAGTGTCTTAGTGTGGAATTTCAGGTGGATCTGTAGCTCCTAACTTCCAGCATACACCACCTGTCCAGCTCATCCAACCCAAGCTACCAAAAACACACCACTAGAGGTGAACTCCAAGCCAGTGTATTTGCAACAGGAGAGTCACATCAGAGGAAAATCAGTCCTCTAGGCTTCCAAAGAAAGAGAGGACAGGGACTGGAGAGATGGCTTAGCAGTTAAGGCATTTGCCTGCAAAGCCAAAGGACCCAGGTTTGATTCTCCAGGACCCATGTAAGCCAGATGCAGTGGCTGGAGGCCCTGGAATGCCCACTCTCTCCCTCCCTCTCTCTCTGCCTCTTTCTCTCTCTCAAATAAATAAATAAATAAATAAATAAATAAATAAATAAATAAATAGAAAAAAAAAAAAAGAGAGGAGGACCACTTGGTTAGCACAGCTTCACTTATCCTAGCAGATGACACAATACTGAGAGTCACAGAACTCCTCACAGGTCCCCAAAGTCTCTCCTATAGAGCATAAATGACCTCTAAAAATAGAATACATAGCTAATTTTGGCTGCCTACATGGTCTTAAACACCCAATAAGAGAATATAACTAAAATATTACAATATGAACAAAATTCAAAGTAATAGGCACCCCTGTCTGATGCTGGCTTACTAAACTCTAACATTAACTCATGCCTTCTGCCTCTGCCTGGCCCTGATTAGTCAGTCACTGTTTGCTGTTAAAATCAAAGATCCAGAAATTGTCCTCACTGGTTCTGTTTATCTGATGGTTATTGATTTGTATTAGTCCAATCTCTCCTTGATACATTTTATTAAAAGGGGGTATATCACTAAAAACAGGTCTCAGAGCCCAGGCTTGAAGTATATTTGGGACAAATCTGGAGTCCAGCCCTAAGATGTAAAAACAGTTTAGAGTTCTGGCTGTTTGTACTTGCTAACGTTGGTGGTGCTAGTTGTTTAATACTATCTCTTTGCTTAAATTTATAGAGGTAAACTAGATTTTCCTGCCACTGATGGTGTTCCCTTAAAATTTGTAATACAAGGGGACCCACATACCCTTAGAAAATTGAGCCAACACCCATTAGCCAAAAGATATATATTCATCACACTAGAGTCTAGAAGGCAGTTTCGGGTTGGAAGAAATGGCTTAGCAGTTAAGGTGCCTGCCTCCTAAGCCTAAGAACACTAGTTCCAATCTCAGTGGTTCCAATCTCCAGGTCCCACGTCTAGCCAGATGCAAAGTGATGCAAGGGCGCAATGCCGCACTTGACCACAAGGGGGCGCACACATCTAGATTTTGTTCGCAGCAGCTGAGAGGCTGCTGGCGTGCCCATCTCTATCTCCCTCTTCCTCTCCCTCTTCTCTATCTCTCTCTATGTCTCTCTCTCAAAAAAAAAAAAAAATAACAACAAAAAAAAAAAAAAACCTGTCCTAAGCCAATTGTAACAGCTAACAGGTCACCAGGGACCTGGAGGTTCTCCTCAAAGTCGACCTCCGGAGGACACCTGCCCCTGACAAGGAGACTACAGCCCTGCTCTAGTCACTCTGGAAGCTGACTAGTCTACACACAGCAGAAGCTTGAGGAATTCAACATGGGATACCACGAAAAATAAACATAATGTCCACCAGTCCTACTGGTGTTTGCTGTCTCTGGTTAGAAAAAATATCTGCTTCTCATAGCAATATATGCCCCATTCAGTAAAACGCTATAAATCATAGGTAGTCAGACACATGGTAAGGATCCTAACTCCTTCCATTTGCTGACCCCCTTCTGTTGCTCTTCATGGTCTTTCTGTTTGGTCCTTACATTCCCAATATAAAAAGTCTAAATAATTCCTCCAGGGATACCAAAGGGTTCTGTTCACTGGCCTAGCTGGCCCCCTTGGTTATTGTGCTGGGGCCTTCTACTCAGAACTCAGTATTTAGCCTTCAGCCATAGTCAAGGATTTGAAGGTTCCTAAAAGAAATGGGGGAATGAAATAGCTAAGATAATGCCATCCTGCCCTACTAGGCCCTGACTCCATTTATTGGGGAATAAAATAGCTGAGCTAACATTTATCTGCTTGGGTGTCTTTCAGTTGTAAACTCCCTAACTCCCCGGGAGGGCCATGTCTGCATGGTAAACACTCTCAGGGCTTCCCATGACCCCTTGCGTGGCCCAGGTGTTTAAACTCAAGATAACTTCAGGATAGGGAGTAGAATGCCTGCAATTCCAAAGATACCCTGACCTACATTGGCACTGGTGTCCTTGTAATTTTTATGGTCTTTTGCCTTTAAAAGTGTTGTAACCCTGAACTTCTGCACTTCAAGCATTTTCTGGCATGAGCCCCTCTCAGGACTCTCAATTGGCTTAAAAAAAAAAAAAAAAAAAAAACACCACAAGGCAGAGAGGCTGGAGATGGCTCAGTTATTAGAGTACTCACCTAGCAAACATACAGCCTTGGGTTTAAACTGCAGTACTGCAAAAAGCAGGTGTGGTGATGTACATTTGTTCTCCCAGCACTTGGGGATAGAGATAGGAAAATCAGGAATTCAATGTCATCCTTGGCTATGGAGCAAGTCTGAGGGTAACATGGGCTACATGAGACCTTATCTCAAAAAAATAAATAAATAAATAAATTGGGGTTGGAGAGATGGCTTAGCATCTAAAGGTACTTGCTTGCAAAGCTTGACAGCCTGGGTTTCATTCCTCAGTACCACGTAAAAGACAGATGCACAAGGTGGCACATAAGTCTGAAGTTTGTTTGCAGTGGCTAGAGGCCCTGGCACGCCCATTCTCTCTCTCAAATAAGTAAATAAATAAATAATAAATGGGGGGACTGGAGAGATGGCTCAGCATTTAAAGGCACTTGTTTACAAAGCCTGATGGCCCGGGTTTGAATCCCAGTATCCAAGTAAAGCCATATACACAAAGAGGCACATGTGTATGGAGTTCTTTGCAGTGGTAGGAAGCCCTGGTGCGCCCATTCTCCTCAACCCCTCGTGAATATATATATTTAAAATTTATTTATTTATTTATCTGAGAGACAGAGAGAATGGGCATACCAGGGCCTCCAGCTACTTCAAACGAACTCCAGATGCATACGCCACCTTGTGCATCTGGTTTACGTGGATCCTGGGGAAGCGAGCCTTAAACCAGAGTCCTTGGGCGTCACAGGCAAGTGCTTAACGTCTAAGCCATTTCTCTAGCCCATAATTTTTTTTTTTTTCAACATAGGGTCTCACTCTAGCTCAGGCTGACCTGGAATTCACTATGTAGTCTCAGGGTGGCCTTGAACTCACAGTGATCCTCCTACCTCTGCCTCCCAAGTGCTGGGATTAAAGGTGTGCACCACCATGCCTGGCAAAACATAAATTTTTAAAAAGATTTTTTTTAATGTGTTTATTTATTGAGACAGAGAGAGGGAAGAGAGAGGAGAGTGAGAATGGGTGCACCAGGGCCTCTAGCCACTGAAAACTAATTCCAGATGCGTGTACCCCAAAAAGCAGGTGTGGTGATGTACATTTGTTCTCCCAGCACTTGGGGATAGAGATAGGAAAATCAGGAATTCAATGTCATCCTTGGCTATGGAGCAAGTCTGAGGGTAACATGGGCTACATGAGACCTTATCTCAAAAAATAAATAAATAAATAAATTGGGGTTGGAGAGATGGCTTAGCATCTAAAGGTACTTGCTTGCAAAGCTTGACAGCCTGGGTTTCATTCCTCAGTACCACGTAAAAGACAGATGCACAAGGTGGCACATAAGTCTGAAGTTTGTTTGCAGTGGCTAGAGGCCCTGGCACGCCCATTCTCTCTCTCAAATAAGTAAATAAATAAATAATAAATGGGGGGACTGGAGAGATGGCTCAGCATTTAAAGGCACTTGTTTACAAAGCCTGATGGCCCGGGTTTGAATCCCAGTATCCAAGTAAAGCCATATACCCAAAGAGGCACATGTGTATGGAGTTCTTTGCAGTGGTAGGAAGCCCTGGTGCGCCCATTCTCCTCAACCCCTCGTGAATATATATATTTAAAATTTATTTATTTATTTATCTGAGAGACAGAGAGAATGGGCATACCAGGGCCTCCAGCTACTTCAAACGAACTCCAGATGCATAAGCCACCTTGTGCATCTGGTTTACGTGGATCCTGGGGAAGCGAGCCTTAAACCAGAGTCCTTGGGCGTCACAGGCAAGTGCTTAACGTCTAAGCCATTTCTCTAGCCCATAATTTTTTTTTCAACATAGGGTCTCACTCTAGCTCAGGCTGACCTGGAATTCACTATGTAGTCTCAGGGTGGCCTTGAACTCACAGTGATCCTCCTACCTCTGCCTCCCAAGTGCTGGGATTAAAGGTGTGCACCACCATGCCTGGCAAAACATAAATTTTTAAAAAGATTTTTTTAAATGTGTTTATTTATTGGAGACAGAGAGAGGGAAGAGAGAGGGAGAGTGAGAATGGGTGCACCAGGGCCTCTAGCCACTGAAAACGAATTCCAGATGCGTGTACCCCCTTGTGCATCTGGCTTACATGGATCCTGGAGAGTCCAACCAGGGTCCTTAGGCTTTGCAGGCATGCACCTTAACTGCTAAGCCCTTTTTTTTTTTTTTTCGAGGTAGGGTCTCACTCTGGCCCAGGCTAACCTGGAATTCACTATGTAGTCTCAGGGTGTCCTTGAACTCATGTGATCCTCCTACTTCTGCCTTTTGAGTGCTGGGATTAAAAGCAAGCGCCACCATGCCTGGCCTCCAAATTAAAAAAAAAAAAATTCAATAAAGTAAAATAGGCTGGAGAAATGGCTCAATGGTTAAAGGCATTTGCTTGCAAGAGTCAGCCAGCCTAAGTTCAATTCCTCAGCCATCCACATAAATACAGAGACACATGCATTTATAGTGGCAAGAGGGACTGGAGAAATGACTTAGAGGTTAAGGCATTTGCCTATGAAGCCAAAGGATCCATGTTTGATTCCCCAGGACCCACATAGGATGCACAAGGAGCACATGCATTTGGAGTTCATTTACAGTGGCTAAAAGCCCCGGTGTGCACATTCTCTCTGTCTCTCTTTCTATCTCTCTCTCTCTGCTTGCAAATAAATAAATAAAAATTTTAAAACCATTTACAGTGGCAAGAAACCCTGGCATGCCCATACACATCCATCCATACATACACACACACACACACACAAATGCAAATAAATAAAATTATAAAAATTTAATAAACAAGGCAGAGAGGCTGGGGTAGTGGCCCTCATCTGTCATCCAACCTTCAGGAGGCTGAGGCAGGAGGATTTTGAGTTCCAGATCAGCCTGAGCTGTAAAGCGAGACTTTGTCTCAAAAAAATCAAATTAGAGCCGGGCATGGTGGTGCATGCCTTTAATCCCAGCACTCGGGAGGCAGAGGTAGGAGGATCACCATGAGTTCGAGGCCACCCTGAGAATACATAGTTAATTCCAGGTCAGCCTGGGCCAGAGTGAGACCCTACCTCGAAAAACCAAAAAAAAAAAAAAAAATCAAATTAGGGCTGGGGAAGATAGCTCAGTGATTAAAGGCACTTGCTTTCAAAGACAGCCCTGGTTCAATTCCCTAGTACCCATGTAAAGCCAGATGCACAAAGTGGTACCTATGTCTGGAATTCATTTTTTTTTTTTCAAGGTAGGGTCTCACTCTAGTCCAGGTTGACCTGGAACTCACTATGTAGTCTCATGGTGGCCTTGAACTGACAGCAATCCTCCTACCTCTGCCTCCCGAGTGCTGGGATTAAAGGTGTGCGCCACCACACCTGGCTTTGGAATTCATCATTCAGCAAGAGGTCCTGGCACACCTATTCCTCTTTCTCCCTCTTGAATATATATAGTTTTTCAAGGTGGGGTCTCATTCTAGCCCAAGCTGACCTGGATTTCACTGTGTAGTCTCAGGGTGGCCTGGAACTCTTGGCAATCCTTCTACCTCTGCCTCCTGAGTGCTGGGATTAAAGGCTTGCACCAAAATGCCCAGCTAAATATTTTTAAAATATTTTATTTTTGTTTTTCAAGGTAAGGTCTTGCTCTGGCTCAGGCTGACATGGAATACACTGTGTAGTCTCAGTGTGGTCTCAAACTCACAGAAATCCTCCCACCTCTACCTCCCAAGTGCTGGGATTAAAGGTGTGTGCCACCACTCCTGGCTTAATATTTTAGTTTTAAATATCTTATTTTTATGTATTTATTTGAGAGAGAAAAAAAGAGAGAGAGAGATTAGGCACGCCAGGGCATCTAGCAAACAAATTCCAGACACATGTGCCACCTTGTACATCTGGCTTAAGTGGGTTCTGAGGACTTGCACCTAGGTCCTTTGGTTTTGCAAGCAAGCACCTGAACTGCTAAGCCATCTCGTCAGCCCTTTTTATAAATTATTTATTTTTTATTTATTTTTTATTATTTGAGAGAGAGAGAGAGAGAGAGAGAGGAAGAGGCAGAGAGAGAGAATGGGCACGCCAGTGTCCTCTCAGCTGCTGTGAACAAACTCCAGATGTGTGTGCCCCCTAGTGGGAAAGCGCAGCATTGCATGCTTGCATCACATGTTTGGCTAACCGTGGGACCTGGAGATGGAACTGGTGTTCTTAGACTTGGCAGGCAGGCGCCTTAACTGCTAAGCCATCTCTCCAGCCCCAGCCCTTTATTTTTATTTATTTCCTTGTGTGTGAGAGAGAGAAACAGATAGATACATACATACATACATAGAGAATGGATGTGCCAGAGCCTCTAGCCACTGCAAACGAACTCCAGACACATGCGCCACCTTGTGCATCTGGCTTTATGTGGGTACTGGGGAATAGAACCTGGGTCCTTAAGTTTTGCAGTCAACCTCTTTAACTGCTGAGCCATATCTCTAGCCCATAAATAAATATTTTAAAAAATCAAATTAATCCAAAATAAACAAACATTTTAGAAAGGGGTGATGTCCCCAGACTCCTGGCTGTAGCATTTATTTATGGGACTCTATCCCAAGTGAAGTCCCATTTCTTCCCTGGAAAGAAGGAATGCTTAAGACTTGCCTTATCTATCCTACAGATCAGGTGGGTCCCTGCCACATCATTAATTCACTTGCCTGAAAAGCCCAACCCCCACACCCTGCACACTGAGGTTCTAGGCATCTTGCTCAAGCTAGGTACAATGTCCCAAATGACAGGGAAACCTAATAAAAATAAAGTGCTAATGGGTGACACACCTAGACACCTCCTGGGCAACTCTGACCCCCAAGGCCAGTTCCCCCTAACATCATCATGGGGAGGAGAGCTGCAGAGCACACACAGGAATTCCTGGGATAAAGACAGGCAGAAGGACAGAACCGAGCCAGAAGTGGCCCACTTTCTACCAGCCAATAATCTAGGGCATAGCTGCTCTGAGAGCTCCTAGGAACACCAGTGTCTCAGGTATGAGCTGGATTTCAGCTGGAACAGGAGTCCTACTGTCTGTCAAGCAGGGAAGCCACACTTCTCTCACTCCATGCTAGGGAATAACCTGGCCTGCCTTTCAAAAGCACTTTCCTTATACAGCACAAGTTCTGCCTGTTGTATGCGTTCTACATCCAGAAAAACACTCATCGTAGCTTTTTTGTTGTTGTTTAAAGAGAAATCTGGAATTGAACTTAGACATTCTTGAGCACTCTTGGCTTTTCTTTTCTTTTCATTTCTTTTCTTTCTTTCTTTTTCTTTTTTTTTTTGCATGTGTGTGGCAGCCAGAGGTCAATGTAAGACATGGACTTCCTCAATTGCTCACTTTATTCTTTGAGACAGGGTCTCTCTTAACTTAAAGCTCGATGATTTGACTATACTAGAAAGCCCTAGGGATATTCCTATCTCCTCCTCCCCACTGCTGGGATTTCAGATAAGCAACACCACACCTGGCTTTTATGTGGGTGCTGGGGATCATAACTCAGGTCCGCATGCTTGCCCACAGAGCATCTCCCTGGCCTCCAGTGTTGGCTTCTATGACAAAGGGTCCCACACTATAGCCCAGGCTGGTCTGGAACTCACTCTGTTGCCTCAGCCTCCCAAGTGCTGAAATGACAGGAGTGATTCTGGTTGTTTAATTTCTAAGAGTTTGCTGGATCTTGGGAACATCAATTCCTTGACCCAGCATCACACATTTCCAGAAGTGAGAACTTGTCAAAGACCCAATTTAACCCATTTCTAAGGCATATTGCAGGTGACTTGCCAAGATGGGACCAAGAAAACTTCTTCCAGCAATCACAGTGAGGAGGTCATAAAGAAAGAGGGATGTTGCGCTCCTGATGGCACGTGAAAAATATCACCGAGAGACACCTTATCTCACACACACACACACACACACACACACACACACACACTCTCTCTCTCTCTCTCTCTCTCTCTCTCTCTCTCTCTCCCTCTCTCTCTCTCTGCTGCCTACAGGGCTACCTCGAGACATGGGCAATAAGAAAAGCACTGGAGGCCTCTACCCTCACTTCCTTATTTGACAGGAAGCCAGCGGTACAAGCCAGGAGCAGACCACGTCACCAGCTGGACAAGTACTGGGAATTCCGTCTTGCCCAGGGCTCCTGCCCGGGTTACCTTGGTGCTTTGTTTTTCCTTCATGATGATCCGGGACAGGAGAACCACCCAGATGGGCATGGTGGCCTTGACTGAAAAGAAAGGGAAGGGCACTCAGGGGGCTGTCCTGGGAGCCTGTACAATCCCACCGCGGCCCTTTTCTTTTTATAAGGTTTATCTCCCAATAGTTGGGGTCCGCCCCGCTTAGCTTCCTACTCAGCCCCTTTCCAATCGGAGATTCAGACCATCGGGCTGCGCCCGGGCCAGCACATTCCTAACCATGCCCCAGTCCCCGGCGGCGCACCCTGGTAGCCGCCCCCCTGACAGGTCACGGCACCTACCCGTGTGCGCATAGGACACAGGCACCTTCCAGATACTGACGTGCGCTGACACAGACGCAAAGTACTTGCCAAAGGCGAGGGGCAGCACGTAGCGCGGGTAGAAGCGCGGAGGGAGCAAGGGGCCTGACGACGGATGTGGGCCGGGCCCTGGACCCGCGACGGGCGGCGCAGGAGGCACACGCCAGGCGCGCAGCAGCGGCGGGAGCCCTGCGCACAGAGCCAGGATGTGGCACAGCGACACAGTCACCGGGAAAGGGAAGGCGCTCAGGATCACCTTGTTGACCACGTTGCCGCCCGCGCTCAGGGCGTACCATAGCAGGCACAGCGCTGCCACTCGCGCGCCCTCGCGCGCCCCGCTGCCGGCAGCGCTCGAGCCTCCGGCGCCCGCGCCGGTCCCCACGGCCGCGGCCGCAGCCATCCTGTCCCAGCAGCTGCCCCTTCCCGCCCGAAGAGCGCCCGACGCCCGGCGGGGGCGGGGCAGGGTGCACAGGTCTACGCCGCTTCCTATTCGCCACCCCTGTTGTGCGTCATCGCCGCGCGCCGGCCGACCTGCCAGCCCTCACGTTAGAAGCATAGGCTCCGCTTCCGGTGGGGGAGGGTCAAACCCGGAAGAGGAGTAGCGGAACTCGGGTCTGAAGTTGAACAAGGCTTGAGCTGGCAAGTGGGACCGACGAGGGCAGTGAGAGAGTTCTGCTAATCGGAGTCAGTAAATGTGCTATGAAGGTTTTGGACCAAACCTCCAGACCTGGACCACCTGATACCTGTAGGGCCGAGCGGCGGCGGACATCAATTATCAGAAAAGCTTTCAGAGGGGAAACAAACAGGATGTGGGGACAGATTACTACCTCAAGGCGGGAGCTGCACCCATGGGCGGATTCCCGTAGAAGGGTCAGATCTGAACTCCCGCGCTCTCTGGGAAGCGTGGGCCCGTTGAGTGCTAGAAACCTGGTGCGGTAGGTGTTGCCGGAGACCACAGAGCGCAGCCCAGAGAAGTGACTTCCTTAGGTGCCCGGTAACTTGGCAGTCTGGCCGCTGCTGCTTCCTCAGACACCTGTCTCCAGAGCCTCTGAAGAAGGAGGCGGTGCTGGGGGCGGGGGGGGGATGGCTGAAACCCACGTGGGGGAAAATAAGTCTTTTCAGCAACATGATCCTATGCCATAAAACCATGTGTTTACAAGTTCTTGTGGGAGAAAAGGTTTTAACTTTACCTTTTAGGTTTTTTTTTATTATTTTTTTTGGTTTTCCGAGGTAGGGTCTCACTCTAGCACAGGCTGATCTGGAATTCACTCTGTATTCTCAGGGTGGCCTCGAACTCACAGCGATCCTCCTACCTCTGCCTCCCGAATGCTGGGGTTAAAGGTGTGCGCCACCACGCCTGGCTAACTTTACCTTTAAAAGTATCCTTTTTTTTTTCTTCCGAGATAGGGTTTCACTGCAGTCCCAGGCTGGCCTTGAACTCATGGTGTTCCTCCTGCCTCTGTATGCCCAGCCTTTTATAGTCTTTTTTTAATTTTAATTTTTATTGACAACTTCCATAATTGTAGACAATATCCCATAGTAATTCCATCCCTCTCCCCTCTTTCCCCTTTGAAACTCCACTCTCCATCATATTCCCTCTCCCTTTCAATCAGTCTCTTATTTTGATGTCATGATCTTTTTCCTATTATAATTGTCTTGTGTAGGTAGTGTCAGGCACTGTGCAGTCATCAATATCCAGGTCATTTTGTCTGGAGGAGCATGTTGTAAGGAGTCCTACCCTTCCTTTGGCTCTTACATTCTTTCCGCAATGGACTCTTCTGCAATGGACTCTGAGCCTTGAAAGGTGTGCTAGAGATCTTTCAGTGCTTAGCACTCCTGTCACTTCTCAGCACCATGGTGCCTTCTGAGTCATCCCAAGGTCACTGCCATCTGAAAAGAAAAGCTCCTCTAAACAAAAGTGAGAGTAGCATTAATATATGGGTATGCACATTAAGAGAAGTGCTCACTGGGCAGTTTGGTGAGCATAGTCTATACATTTAGTGAGACACCAGCAGACGTTACACCCTTAGGGCTCATGACTACCCCTATTGTAGGTTTTCAGTATCAGTGATGTATTCCCCCCATGGAGCAGGCCTCCAGTCCAATTAGAGAGTGAATGGTTTCCCTGGTAACAGACATGCCACTATTGCACCTGTTAGCTCATTTAGCCTGGCTGGCCAAATTTAAGGCTTGCAGTGTCCACTGTTGAGTATCTTCACTGGTGACTTCTCTCTCCCATTGAACTGCTTGCAGTGTAGCTTTTTCCAGCTGTCAACTGGTCCACATGGAGGCTTTCAGCTCAGCTCCAGCAGGATTTCTCAGTGACCTTGAAGCCCAAGTATGTGGAGTCTTCAGCAATAGGGTCTTACCATCTATTCCTGGTGGGAAACCAAGGGCTTTGGGGGTTCAGGGACCTCCCTGGCCAACAACTCACTAGAAAGTATCCCATCCCCGGCACTGAAGGTTTCCATAGGACTTATTTATATCCTCTTAGATTTTGATTAGCCCTCCCTCCACCATTCCTTTACTCAATCTCTTCCCCTGACCTCACTTAGGCCTTTTCACCCCCACTAATCTGTTCTTCTTCTTACATATATACAATACCATCCTATTAAGTCCTCAGTCCCTCTCTTTCTATTCCCCTTTTATCCCCTTTCTAGCTTACTAGCTTCTGTTACTGAGTTTTATTCCTACTCACATAGAAGTCCAATCATTTGTAGCTAGGATCCACATATGAGAGAACATGTGACATTTGGCTTTCTGAGCCTGGGCTACCTAAGTATAACCCTTTCTTTTATAGCATTTTTAATTGACAACTTATAAAGTGCTGGCCCACCTACATTCCCTTAACGTTGGGGGTGTCATTATAGCTCATTCTTGTGCTCTCACAGGCAAGAAATTCTTGCACTCTGAGGCCTACTTAAGACACAGGTCCCTGGGGAGCCCAAGGAGTGGCCTGTCCCCAAGCCCAGATCTGAGAAAAGGAGATGGTGGGTGTCATCCTTTGTAAGCAGTCGTGGCCAGAGTGACAACAGTCTCTATGTAATTAGGAAAGTAGTTACAATTACTTCACAGTTCAGCACTGTCAGATGGTCTCCCATTGACAAGATTTCTCTTGGCTTTGAAACTTTCATCACTGAATTTGGTCCTTGCAACTCTAGTGCATCCTTTCATGACTCAAATGGGTACCTGTGCTTAGGCTGACAGGCCCAGAGAATCAACCTCAACCTCAAAGCCACATCACCCACTACCCTTGAATGGGGGAGGTAAGTGTCCTACACCAAGCCTTTGTCAGAAATCTGCTGGCTCTGAAACTGGACTTCTGGGTTGACTGGTCCTGCAGATCAGAAGCGTGTTCTGAACTCTTTGCGCCTCTTAAGGCTATTTCCTCACTTGTAAAATCAAGTACATATGAGTAAGATGATGTAACACTGAGTAAAGAAAAAAACTAGAAAGCCAGTCTTAGTTTATGGTGTTAGGCATGAGGGGTGATAACTAAAAAGTTAATCACTTTATAATCAAGGGAGAATCATTTCTCAGTCCTAGCTAAGTCCTGAGGCAGTCCCAGGCTGAAACCAAACACAGCTATACATGTGGGTCATGCCAGGTTAAGAAGGACAAGTATTTGGGGGCTGGGGATAAGGGATAAAAAAAAAAAAAAAAAAAAAAAAAACCTAGGTAAGGGGGGGCTTCTCTCTGGGACAGATGAGGTCTGGGGAAGGGATAGGGTAATATTCTTTGATGTGGTCCTGCAGACTACTACCCCATACTACCAGGTGGCCCCAAATGAATGAAAGGCGGAGGTACCATCCAATGCTAGAGAGAACTTCCAGGCAAGACCAGGCATGGCTGGACCTTTGCCACTCAGTGTGGATATGGGTTTTAGGACTTGCTGACTAAACAGAATTTGGCTAGGAAAAAGTCCAAGTCAGGAATGATTCTCAAGCTGGTTTGTGCAAATGATTTTTTTATTTCCACATTTATATCACAAGGTGTCCACTTACTGGACCAAATAGCAAAGTTGCTCCCTTCTGCATCCTCAGAACGCAGAAGTCTAGGTACTGTACATTCACTAAGGCTCCTTGTTTTTGCAAATCGCGTTTATGACAAATAACCATAAGGCAAACGAATCTAAAGGAATGGTTATGAGTGTTTCCAGCGAACAGACACTGTCCCCTCTTCTCCAGTGGTACAGTTCACACACCAGTAGCACCCGCAGTTACTTTATGATTGTGGGTGGGGGAGGGCTCTAGAAAGGTGAAATTTTCTAGAGATGTGCAAAAAAATATATATTGGGAGGGAAGTTATTTGGCTGGTGGTCAGATGAAAATAAATGAGAAAACTAAAATTTTTGCAGCATTTTTTTAACAACTGGGGTTTAATTGAAACCAAATAAAAATGGATGCTGATGGAGTGTGGGTGAGGCTGGCTGGCCAACTGGCTCACCTGCCTGATGCTAAGGGCTCATCAAAGTCGACACACTTCCAGTGCATGATGGAATGAAAACACTGGTTCAGCAAAGGCTGGGTGGGTGCAGCCTGCGCCTCAGAGACGCCAGGTGGGTGATGCAGAGATGATACGCGTCTGTCGCTGTGTTAAGGTAACCTCTCCAATGGGGTTCCTATGCCTGCCTGCCTGCCTGCCGCTGAGGTCTTAGCGTTCAGTGCTGAAGAGCTCCTCACCTCTCTTGGGGTGGGGACTAGCGCTTTTTATAGCTGGTTTGCTATACTTCTGAACTCACTTGGTCATCCTGCCTTCTGTGCGGCCTTTCCTTTGCATTTTGTTAGTAAACTGGTAGCAGCATTTCACAAAAGGAGAGTGTGGAAGAAGAGTGTGGAGTCCGCCCTCCCACCTCTCTCCTGCTTAGGCCTAGCCATCTGGGGCACCCTGGCCACCTAATGGCCCTGGCTCCTGCAAGGTGGGAATGCACTTCGTGGCCGCCCGCCAGGAGGTTAGTCCAAGCAGACATAAGGCAGAATGTTCAACCGCCCGTCATCACTGTGCGGGTCGAGCGATATGCACTGTGTCCAGTCATACCAGTTACCCTGTGTGTCCTGACACCCGTTCACCCCCGGCCACTGATGGGCCTGGATTCTGTTGAGATCGTCCTGTGTCACCTCCCGGCTCAGCCCTGGGAGGTCAGCAGGCGGTGTGAGGGGTAGCAGCACATGAGGCTGCCGGACCCCACGACGGCTGCTCTCCTCTTGCTTTAGGTACTCGGCCATGAAGTGGTGAGCGCCTGGGGTCTGCGCACCTGAGGACGACAGCAGGCTGCTCTGGCGGCTCAGGTAGGACTGGATGATCTCATTCCGTGACAACTCCTTCCAGTTCGTCTGCTCAAAGGGGCTCTGGAGGCTGGCCTTTGCCTCCTGCTGTTCCAGCTCTGTCCTGAGCGGCTGCTCTGTGGGTACAGGACTGTCAGCCTGCACTGGCTCTTTCTGGGTCAAAGGTTTGATCTGTCTGGTCATGGGGTCAAAGGTGAGCTTCCGTTCTTTTAACCTGACAGGCTTGATGCCCACCTCGGCTACCTGCCCATCCAAGTTCACTGTGTAGTCGCGAGGTCGGTACCTCTTTTTCTTTTTGCTGTCTGAGCCGCCAGAGGAGGCAGCATCACTGTCCGCCTTGGAGGAGTCTGGGGAGAAGCCTGTGCGGGCCGGGAGGGGCTCAGCTTGAGGAAGCCCAGCCCTGCAGCCTGGTCCCACCAGCCGTTGGTGACCCTCAGGTTGCTCAGGCCAGTGCACAGGGCTTTCATCCCTGGGCGGCAGCAGCTCCAGCCGCCGCACAGGGGGTGTGGATGGCTGAGCCAGGGGGAGTGAGGACGGCACCTGTGTAGCATCAAGTGACTGGGGCCGTGGAGAGGGGCTGGGCAAAGATCCCTTGGGTGTGTATGGGCTCTGCTGGCGGGCAAAGGAGCCCTCATGTCGTGAGTTCCGGGGACTGAAAGAGCAGCGTGGGGGTCCCCTGGGATGGGGAGGGCATGGTGGCTCATCCCCCCTGTCCAATGGCTGCAAATGTGATGTCTTGGTCTGCAGGCAGGGACCCATTGGCTGGCCCAGACCCGGGGAGCTGGGGTGTGGCCGCACAGCATTGATGGGAACCTTGCAGCTATGCTTGTCATTCTCACTGGGCTCCAGACGGCTGCCCTCAGGGCCCAGGTGACCACTGCCATCCAGGGGACTGGGAAAGCTCTCAGGGCTCCCACTGATCCCATTGGTGGGGTGGGGGGATGAGTTGGGAAGTAGGGGATTAGGGCTAGCTTTGGAAACCTTGGGAGGTGGCCCAGGATGGCCCAGGTCACGCTGGTCCCCACGGCGTTTTCGGCTGCTCAACCTGTCCAGCCGTGGTCCTGGCAACCGCTGGATGTCATTGCGGTTCTTCAGGTCATGGATAGTTTTGGGTGCACTGGCTGCTCCCACCTCTGGCCGACAGTTGTGTGCACCCCCATTAGCTGAGCCTGTGGCCCCCGCCAGGGCCCGCAATGCAGCTTCATTCTGGTGGGCAGGCTCAATGAGCTTCTGCCAACTCCGCAGCAGTCTCTTGGCCCGCTTGGCAAGTTCCTCGTTCTTGGTTTTCTTGCGGACGTCGTTGATGAGCTTCCCAAGTCGTGTCTCCTACAACCAGAGAATGTGACATGCTTAGGAGAACAAGGGAGCTGAGCCAGACTAGAGTAGAAAGCACCCTTTGCACCTTGTCCCCCAAACTGCTAGCTTCTCCCGACACAGTGACTGCTGCTGTTTTGTAAGAGTGTGAATCTCAGACCTGGGGCCAGGGCAGTTTTCTCAGAAGGAGGTACCTCAGACTTACTAACACCTCAAGGCCTCTCTGCTGGGGTGTCTGGGTGAGCATATTTCATGGCTACAGCACAGATGACCTGGTTCCCAGAGGGCAGAGCTGGCACCACTCACTTAACAATCTTCCCCCAGAAGGCATCCCTAGATGCCCATGGTATGTTCAGGGTGTGGTGGAGGGGCTCTTACCTCTAATGCCTCTTTGGTGATGGGGTATCTCTCCAAGCTGGAGATAACTTCCAGCACTGCCACCATGTTCCGGATCTGCAGAACAAGAGAGACATGTCAGGCCAGGCACTGCCATCTCCCCTTTAAGGCCAGGCATGGGCACCACCAAAGCTCACCCTTCATAGTCTCCTGTTTGCTCCTCACTCACCACATGCCCTCTCTCCCAGGGCTCAGAAAACCTGTGTGCATATTCATCCACCCAAGATGCTTACAAAAGGGACTGGCCTTGATACGTGAGACCAGCTCAGCTCTGTAGACTTACCAAATAAAAACACAAAGCTCCAAAGGAAAGAAGAGTACACAATAAACCTGATAGATAATCTGATGACTCTCTTTCAAGGACTGCGAAGACATCATCTGAAGACACTATACAAAAAGAGCAGGAAGTCATAAACTGGAAGACTTAAATTACAAGGTTGGAAGGTGGAGCTTCAGAAGCACAGACTGCCTGGGCAGCAATACAGCCACAAGGGCCCAGGTAAGGCCCAGTGCCACCAACCAAAATCCACAGAGGACAGAGTGGTATGGGACATAGCCAAGTCTTGCCACTCTAGGAACCACTGGGAGCATCAACTTGCTATGAGCCAACTTTGCCCTTGAGCACTTTCCATATGCTACTAATTTGTTTAATCACAACAGCCCATGCACATGTGTCTGGAGTTCATTTGCAGTAGCTGGAGGCCCTGGCATGCCCTTTCTCTCTCTCAACAAATAAAAGGTTTAGCTGGGTGTAATGGCACACACTTTTAATGCCAGCACTTGGGAGGCAGAGGTAGGAGGATCGCCATGAATTAAATACCACCCTGAGACTACATACTGAATTCCAGGTCAGCCTGGGCTAGAGTGAAACCCTACCTTGAAAAACCAAAAGTAAATAAATAAAATAAAAAGGTTTTAAAAAATTAAGAAGAGGGCTGGAAAGATGGCTTAGCAGTTAAGGTACTTGCCTGCAAAGCCTAAAGACTCATGTTCAAGTCTCCAGGTCCCACATAAGCCAGATACACAAGGTGATGCAAGCATGCAGGTTGTACATACAAGGGGGCCCACACATCTGGAGTTCAACTGCAGTGGCTGGAGGCCCTGGCATGCCAATTCTTTCTCTCACTCTCGTATTTGGAAAAAAAATAATAAGGCAGTCTGTTGGGCTTGCCTCAAAAAAAAAAAAAAAAAAAAGAATTTTCCACAGTAGGAGAGGTACAAACCAGCTCCCTGCATCAAGGAATGCTGGATGCAGCAGCTGTGAGAGTACCTGTGCTAATGAAATAGAATGCTGTTTCTGAGGATCCTAGACCATCTGTCCTAGAAGGGCACTGGTTTCATCAAAATGAAGAGCACTGCCAGGATAACAGGCTGCCAAAACCTGGTGGGTAGATATGCAGATGAAGGAGCTCTTACAGGTGCCCAGGCTGTTGGGCAAGCTGGCCACAGCTCAAACAAGCCCTCTCTGCACCTCATCACCATGGGTATATCTCTCGCAAGCGCTCTTTCACTCTCTCTCACTCATACACACAAATCAAAGTCACACAGAAAGGCCCACAAAGAAAAGGGCACCCCCTTCTCAGGCATAGTCTCATCTGCTTGCTTACCCACAGATACCCTGTGCATGTGAGACACATCCACACACACACACCCTCCCTCCCTGATCAGGCCCATGGTTCTGTGCCTTGATTTTCTTCCTGAATGCCACAAATGCCCAGCATCAAACAGCTCTCTGCATTTGGCATGGCTGTGTCTCCAGCAAGGGGAGATCACTTAGGTCTTTTCCTCCACTTGCCATTACAAATGAGGCCAAAATTGGCACCCATGTACACCAATTCTGGGTTGCTACATAGGCAAGGGGTAAGAGCAGTGGCTGCAGGCAAAGGGAAGATGATCACCTAACCCCCACCAAGACCCAGAGCAGGAGGAACCTTGCAGGACTATGAGTTTAGTCTCTTGCTGCTGTCTCAACCTCAGTGAGTTAAGCAGCATGTGTTCATTGTAGTGTATGGGGAAGATCCATTTCTTGCTCCTTGCTCAAGAGGAACTTGATTTCTGTCTGTAGGACTTGGGTCCCTATTTGCTTGCTGCCTGCCACCTAAACATCATCCCCAGCTTTTGGAGTTCATAACATCTCTGAGCTGCTGGCCCTCCCTCCATGTTCAGTGCTAACAAGTTAAGTCCTGACTTTATTGCAGCTTTCTGATCTACCCAGGAACCTAGATTGTTCCTGTCTGCAATCTGTACCTGGTTATGGGTCCAGGAGGTAAACTGCCTGCAGGCCATATGCACGCCCAGCTTCTCCAACCTGCCCATTTCCAGCTGAAAGCAGTGGTTGTAGTACTTTCTTGTTGCTGGTTTGAAAAAAGGGTTTATTTATTTCAGGCTTACAGATTCCAGGGAAGCTTCATCATGGTGGAAGAAGCTGGCTCATTTCATCATATATCCCATAGCAGAAAGACAACAGACAGCACCAACAAGCAGGAGCTGATTCTAAAAACACACTTTGTAGGGCTGGACTCCAACCACCCCCAGTGACACACTTCTTCCACAGGGATCTGCCTGCTGGAGAGTAAGTAGGAAGCTCAATCAAAAATACCTGAGGCTATAGACTGGAGATACGGCTTAGTGGTTAAGTGCTTGCCTGTGAAACCTAAGGACCCTGGTTCGAGGCTCGATTCCCCAAGACCCACGTAAGCCAGATGCACAAGGTGGCACATGTATCTGAAGTTCATTTGCAGTGGCTGGAGGCCCTGGTACGCACATTCTCTCTATCTGCCTGTTTCTCTGTCATTCTCAAATAAATAAACGTAAAAAACAAACCACCACAGCAGTCATCATGCCACTCTTTTACCAGTTCATTGCCTCCTTGGGTGAAGTTATAGAGATCTCAGCAATGATAGTAGCGCGCAGCTGCCTATCTGAGCTCTAAGCTATCCCTCCATGGCAAACAAAGGCCTCTGTCTTAAAATGTTCATATTTGGGGCTAGGACTGTAAATATATCCAAATAACACTTCAAAAACCTACCCCAATGCACCAGGGGTTAGGTAGCCTAGCTTGGAGACACAACCTATCAAAATACTCACTTTTGGCATGTGATAGGTTGAGATCCCTTACAATAGACTGGGCAGCAAGATGGCCACTCCCAAAGGGACAGAAAAGGCCAGTGCTCTGTGGCCATGGGATCCTAGCTCCAATGGGTCTCGTGGGTTTGCCACATGGCTCACCTCCACCCCATTGAACTCACCTTGGTATATTTAGAGTCTTGGGTTCCCACATACTCCTGAACCATCAGTCTTTGCAGCACAGAACACTGCCCAGGCCCAAATGGCTATACAGAATGTCCTTGTCCTTGTCTAGATGCCATTCTGCACTCAGACAAAAGGAGAAGGTTGAACACCTAAGCTGTCCAGGAAGAGGAATGGGAGTTGAGGGCTCTGGCTAACGGTCTTACTGAGCATCCCTTGGCTCTAGGCTGCCCATGGGATAGGCAGAGAAGTTTTGGGCTTCCAAGAGGCCCTGTGATAAATGCTGTGTGCACTCTCTGCATCCATCTACAGGCCCTTCTGGTGAGGAAGGGCAGGTTTCCCAATGGGGTACTACCTGCAACCAGCGCACCACAGGGGCAGTGGGCAGGAGAAACCAACCCTCCAATGTAGAAAGAGGAAAAGAGCTAGAGAAAAAAGGGCACAGCCTGTCACCCGTTACTTTTTGCTACCATTAGATAAGCTGATCTGCAGACCACCTGTCCGTGCCCCGTTTCTGGGTCATTCCTTGTATCCACCTGTATAGAAACACTCATCTGGTCACTGTGCAGGTGTTCTACCTCTACCCTAAAGGGCAGTTTTCAGAGCAGATCTGAGGTTCGCTGGAGCTCATTTGCTGGCCTGAGGGCCACTTACAGCTTCCTGATATCAAGAATAGCCTGGCCCTTTCTCCCTTTGGTATTCATTCCCAGTCCAAACATACTCTTAATCTCCCTGCCAAATGGCTTTCCCATTAGAAGAATTCAGAATTCACTGGCTAGAAGAGGCAGCCTCACTTCTTCACCGGCGGCTTGGATGGATGCAGATCAATTTGTATTTCCTTAACAATCAGTATGGCCAAGAGTTCTCTCCCTTTCCTCAACTGTGACTCGGCCTCTGCCCACTCACTTCCATTGCTGTGGCCTCTTTATGGAAGTAGTATTTGCCTGGCCCTAGTGCCTCCACAGCATGGTGGTACCTGCCTTGTGCACAGTGATGATTATGCCAGAGAAGGAAGGTACCTCGTGGTGGGCCAGCAAGAAGCACTCCACGAAGCGTGTGCCATTCTCATTGTGCCCATAAAGGTAGCAAATGGAGGGAGTCTAGTGAAAGCAAAGTCAGGTGATTGGGGCATGCCCTTAAAGGAGATACTGGAACCTTCGGTTTCTGTCTCCCATTGTCCCTCTTCTCCCTGGCTGCCATGAAGGGGTTGTGTTACAACCCCAATGAACTGCCTTGACTTAGGTCTAAACATGAGTCCAAATGGACTGTAAGCTAAAATAAGATTTCCTTCCTTTTCAACTAATTATATTAGGTATTTTTGTTACAGTAATGAGAAGCTAGCACAGCATTTAAGGGATGCCTCAGGGACACGTGCTTGTGGGGGGACTGCCTCAGCGAAGATCTATACCACAAGAAGGGCTCAGAAAGGCTAGCATTCACTCCCAGCTTGGGTTGACGCGCACCCCTGCCATGCCACCTATAGCCCTACTCATGAGATGTGAGGAAGGAAGCAGGCTGGGCAGAGAATGCCAGTCGGACACAGCCAAAAGCAAGAAAGACAAGATAGCAGCAACTCCTCAGAAGCAATGACCTTGTTCTCTAATTTTATATTCTATTTGCCACAAATAAAAACATGAGAAAGCATCCTTACTTGCTCCCATTTGGCTGGACTTCCAGTGGCAGACAGGTGCAGTGAGCACATGCATACCTGCAGGGACATTCAGGACTCCAGGCTGTGTGTTTGGCACCTGTGTTGGGAATGGATGGCTGGGACTAGCAGGAACCTCCTAACTGCACTAGAGCTACATGACCCCTTTCATCTGCTGAGACCCCCACGATAGCCTAAAAAACCTCACAGGCTGACCAACAGAGCCAAATAGAGATGCACACTCAGTGGAGATACAAAAGCCCCCAACTACAAAAGAGCTCAATGGGAGGCAGATTCTGCGTGCTCACTACAAAGGGTCCACACAGAGCCCAAAGCTTGGGTGGGCACTTCAGTAGCTCTTCTAGGTGATGAAAGGCTTGGCATGTTTGAGTATGAAGCCTGGCTCAACCAATGCCAGGTTGTTGAGAGACTGCCCGGTCAACAGAGACGCAAGAGAGTAAAGATTCCCTGGTTTCTGACATGAGGTCAACAGCCCTCAGCCTCTGTGGGTGGGCCTGAGGGGACTAAAAATACTATGATGTGGTACATGAGGCCAGAAGCCAGGCAAAGGATGCCAGGATTAGGGGCACTCCACAGAGGGGAACCTAGTCCCATAGGGATAAGCCAACAACAACATGGCCAGTACTGCACGCCTGCTCAGCCCAGCCTGCCAGCCAGCCAGCTTTATTCCAACATCCTCTGGCCACAGCTGAGCAGTAGGATGTTCTGCACACAAGCAGAAACCAAGAAAAGAGAAGGCTAGCTGGTGGCAGCACCCTCTGGAACACAGTCATACCTCTTGTCTTCTCTCCAAGCAAAGACTGTATCCACAAACCCTCCTCTAGCAAGACATGGAGTCAGGTTTTCTTTGTTGTTGTTTATTTTTATTTATTAGAGAGAGAAAGAGGCGGGGGGGGGGGAGAGAATGGGCGCACCAGGGCCTCCAGGCACTGTAAATGAACTCCAGATAAATTTGCCACCTTGTGCGTCTGGCTTATGAGGGTACTGGGGAACTGAGCTTTGAACCGGGGTCCTTAGGCTTCATAGGCAAGTGCTTAACCGCTAAGCCATCTCTCCAGCCCTGGAGTCATTTTTAAACCAACCCCAGAGGAGAAACTAACTAGGCATCACAGGTTGAGTCCAATTTTCTCCTGTGAACAGGATAGTGGGATCCTCTGAGCCCAAAGATGGGGCATGAAGTGAGCAGAGCCACCACATGCAGCCAGGCCTACTTCAGAGGTATGTGAGGGACAAAACACCGGGGCCTGAGAAATGACTGTACCAGCAGTGGCTGTCCATGGGGGATTTCCAGCCTCAATCTAAAACAAGGAACTGAGAAATAAAGTTGTAGAGTCTGAGTATCTCCTTAGCTCACCACTTTTCCCCACCATTCACACCCAAATCCTCTATGCTTTGGGATGAAGCTGTGATGTCACTGTGGGGGCATTGGGAACACCTCTCCAACGTCTATTTGATAGAAAGGAGGCCACTCTTAGCAGGCAAGGCCAACTAGCATCATCACACTAGATTCCCCCAGAAGCCAAACTGAGCTCCTTTTCATTCAAATAGTTCCACTTTACAGATTAGGAAACTGAGTTCAGAGAAGTCACATGGACCATACAATTAGAAGACAGAGGATTTTGATTTCCCACTAGCCCAACCCAGGCCCTACCCACCATGTAAGGTCTAACTTGATGAAGTCAGGGTATACCCAGGGTGTTGGCACCCTGCTTATGTACTTCTCCCAAACCTGCTACAACAGGGAAATGCATAGGTGACAGAGTTCATTGAAGCCACCCAGGGTCCCCTCCAGATGGCCTCCCAAAGTCAGTGGTCATAATCATGGCCCTGGAAGAGTCCCAGCAAATTGTGGCTTCTTAAGGCTGAGAGGATCCTCCACAACCCCCATTTCACCAACTGGCCACTCCTCTGACAGTTCCTGGACTACACCTGTACAGTTAAGACTCACCTAGAACAGGCTGAGTCAGTAGCCCCAAGTGAGGCCTCAGGAGCAACATCTCTGAAAAACTAACATGGATGTTGTCATCGTTTGCTTTTTAAATTTTTCCCCCAAATGCAGAATGGTATAGGCAATTTACAAAGGCCACTGAGCTTAAAAAGACTCGATGTGTTTATGAACCAGGTGTGGTGGTGCATGCCTTTAATCCCAGCACTCGGGAGGCAGAGGTAGGAGGATCGCCATGAGTTCGAGGCCAGCCTGAGCTAGAGTGAGACCCTACCTCGAAAAAACAAAACAAAACAAAACAAACAAACAAACAAAAAAAAAACACCAAAAAATAAAAAATAAAAGACTCTGTGTGTTTAACAGCAAACAAGCTGTCCTTGCAAACCACAGCAAGGCAGATGACACCAAGAAGCAGGCAGGCTGCAAGCCTTCAGTGTGTTATGCTTACTCTCCACTGAGTCACTTGGGGTACATGCAACAGGTATCACTAGTATGCACTCTGTGCTTTGGGCCCAGACATGCCACAAGTCTTCCTGCTGAGGTTAGCTGCCTCTGCCTCAAGTTATCTATTTGCCTCATCCACACAGGTCCACAGGACTGTCTGGACAAAGTGCCTCCACCCCAGTGGGAGTCTCAAACCCACAGAAACCAGGCTTCTAAATCACAGCTTCTCAGAGTAAGAACACTGCAGCAGGAGCCCCACAGCAACCATCACCACTTGCAAAAGCATTTCCCCATAGGTGAGGCCTACCTGCTCTCAGGGACAGTCAGCCATGGTGTGTCCTGTGAACTGTCCACATGGCCCTAGCAGAGCACTGACAGGTAGAGCTATCATCACATCACATGACACAATGGCCCAGAAGATAGGAAATCTAGTACAGGTACAATCAGCTTGGGAAGAGCTGCGGTGAGCATGGACAGTCAACCTGTGCAGTGGGCAGAAGAACTACTCTCCATGCACGACACAAACTACCCTTCCTTCTCCCACTTGAGGTCTCTGCAGCTTTCCTGACCAAACAGGGTAAGCCTATGCTCTCCAGACTCTGGATTCGGTCCCCAGGCCTAAGTGTCTTGTAATCTGGCCCTTTCTAAGTGCATACAAGCTACCAAATGTCATCTGTAAGATGGCCCACTGCTCCATCTAGACAACTGGCAAGACTGGGAGATAGGTACAACTTTCTGTTTCTGCCATCAATGTTCACAGAAGGGTCTCAGTGACCCAAACTCTTCACACCCAGCTTCTCTCATTTAAGAAGAGCTGGTAAAAATGCCAGCTATAGAAGATTGGAAATGATCTAATGCTGGGAGGGACAGTGCTGGATCCACACCTTCTGCAGAAGGCAGGGATCCTGAACAAGAGTAGGCCAGTTTTTCAGGAACTGCTAGCAAACAAGCTCCTAGAGACAGCTAAGTGCAAGCAGCATCTGTGCTACTACCTGCCAGAGCAAACTATGGCTGGGTAGGCAAGCAGACAGTAGAGAACCACCTAGTCTCCAGCACTGGCCCACTGCACATAGAGCCAAGACCAGGCACCTCCACGGGCCTGAGAAAACTATGAGACAGCACTAAAGGTTATGAAGGGCATGTTGAGCACTAGCTAGGCTTCTGTGCTCACAGGAACCAGGCTAGATAAGCCCATACCCTGGCAACTAGGGCAGCTCTGTGATATGTGTTTGGCCTCTGTGGTACCAGCAAGGCACTTGGAGGCCCATGAAGAGGATGATCTGCCTAACTGGACTGCTATAGGACTCTGGGAACCAGGACAGTCTTAAATTCCCTATGACAGGTCATCAAGTGGCATCTGAGAAATGCCTGCAGCAGGGACTCCACCAATGCCAGGTTCTGAGGTCTGGGGAGTAGGCATTACAGTTGGTCCCCCATTCATAGGTAGAGATGGCTAGTCAAGACAGAAACAACAGGGAAGACCCACTATAGAGGTCCTCAATGGGCTGTGGGCAAGAGGACCAGAGCATGCCCCTTGTCAGAGGTGGTTCAAGCCAACAGGTCAGGTGGCCATGCTTATAATGAAGACAAGGAAGCCCCTGGCAGGCAATAAGAGATCAGTGTGCTACAGACATGTAAATAACGTATCATCTGATGGCTTCATTTTTTGGACACTCCCAAACCAAGTCTATTCTGAGCTGAGGGGTAGGGAGGGCCAGGACCTGGGGGGAGCGGTTCATCTGAAGCTCTACAGTGTATATGACCAGAGCCTGAGCCTCTAAGCTACTCACTCACTTGGGCCTATAGCAAGCAAGAGTTTGGTACACATGAACTTGCCCATTGATGTCAGCTGCATATCCTTAGGAAAAAGCACTCCAGAGCTGAAGGCATCATGAGGGCTCTGTAGACAGCTAGCCACCAAGCTACTTACTCATGTACTAAGTAAGCTTGTCATTGGATAAGCTTCCTACAGAGCTAGTGAGAAGGTGACAAAACATATACACAGGAGGTGGAGAGATGATTTGGTGAGAAAGGGGGCTTGTTTGCAAAGCTTGTCAGCCCAGGTTTAATTCCTCAGATCCCATAGGGCCAGATGCATAAAGTGGCACAAGCATCTGGTGTTCATTTGAAGGGACAAAAGACTCTGACATAACCACCCAACCACATACACATATGCAAATTAATAAAAATAAAATAAGCCGGGCGTGGTGGTGCACGCCTTTAATCCCAGCACTTAGGAGGCAGAGGTAGGAGGATCGCCACCCTGAGATTACATAGTTAATTCCAGGTCAGCCTGACCAGAGTGAAACCCTACCTCGAAAAACCAAAAATAAAAATAAAATAAAATAACACAAACATTTAGGCTGAGGAAGAAGGGTGTCCCTTCAGTCCTGGATACCAGTCAAATAACTACATAATCCACTCTACAGCTCCTGAGTTCCTAGCTCCTAGAGCTAGATAGATGGCAATGGGCAGGCATTGACATCACAAAGGCACTATGAAGAGAGCCTCATGCTGTGGCCTAGTATTCGTTCCAGGCCAGCAGCAATGAAAACTCATGTGCAGAACACCTAGGACATGTGCAGTATACCTAAGACAGTTGCAGCAGCTCGAATAGCCCCAACTAAAAACTGTTAATCAGCCACTAACAGTTTATCAGATAAGTGACACCTGACCCAACATTGCTGGTAGGAGTACAAATATTGCTCACAACATGGTGAGTCCCAGGAGGCCCCAAGGAAAACCAGGAGCAAAGAAAGTGCTTTGTATTGAACCCAAAGTTCAGGAGCAGGCATAACTTCTCAATGGTGGCAGCGTCAAGGGCCCTGGGGGGTGGGGAGTGAAAAATGACTAAGAACACACAGAATGGCTCTGGGGAATGGCTCTTGGCCTGGATGGGATTACTGGGATGCATTTGATTTATTAAAATCCATTCAATCAAAGTTGGGGAGGTGGCGTACACTTTGATCCCAGCACTTGGCAGGCTGAGGTAGGAGTTTAGCAATGAGTTCAGGGCCAGCCTAAGGCTACAGAGTGAATTCCAGGTCGGCCTGGCCTAGATCGAAACCCTAGCTTAAAAAAAAAAAGAAAAAAGAAAAAGAAAAAAAGGGGGCTGGAGAGATGGCTTGGTGGTTAAGGCACCTGCCTGCCAAGCCTAAGAACGCTGGTTCCAATCTCCAGGTCCCACGTTTAGCCAGACGCAAAAAGTGACACAAGGGCGCAATGCCGCACTTGCCCACAAACGGGGTGCACACGTCTGGAGTTCATTCACAGTGGCTGAGAGAATGCTGGTGCACCCATTCTCTCTCTGTCTAGCTCTCTCACTCAAATTTAAAAAAATGAAAAAGGGCTGGAGAGATGGCTTAGTGGTTAAGGCGCATGCCTGCAAGCCTAAGGACTCCGGTTCGAATCTCCAGGTCCTACATAAGCCAGATGCACATGGTGGCACATGTGTCTGGAGTTGGAGTTCATGTGCAGTGGCTAGAGGCCCCAGTGTGCCCATTCTCCCTCTCCCTGGCTCAAATATATATATATTGTTTAATCTTTTTTAAAAAATGAAAGAAAAAAAAAAAAGAAAAAAAAATCAGGGCTGGAGAGATGGCTCAGGGGTTAAATGTGATGGTTTCCAAAGCCTGATGGTCTGGGTTCGATTCCCCAGTACCCTGTGTAAAGTCAGATGCACAAAATGGTGCATGCATCTGGAATTTGTTTGCAGTGGCAAGAGGTCCTGGCATACCCATACTCTCTCTCCATACTCAGGTCTTTCTTATTATTTTTTAATTTTTTGTTTTTGTTAAGAGAGGGTCTCACTTTAGTCTAGGCTTACCTCGAACTCACAGAGATCCTTCTACTTGGCCTCCCAAGTGCGAATTAAAGGTGTGCACCACCACACCCAGCCCATATTCAGTCGTTTTGTCTACTTTCTGTCTCTTTCTCTCTCAAATAAGTAAAAAAAAATTTTAAATATATTTTATGTATTGATTTATTTGAGGGAGAGAAACAGGCAGAGAGAGAGAGAGAGGAAGAGAATGGGCATGCCAGGGCCTCCAGCCACTGCAAACAAACTCCAGATGCATGCATCCCCATGCATATGGCTTATGTGGGTCCTGGAGAACCGAACTAGGATCCTTTGGCTTTGCAGGCAAATGCCTTAACCGCTAAGTCATCTCTCCATCCCAAGTAAAAACAGTATTTTTTTGGAGAGACAGAGAATGGGTGCGCCAGAAACCTCTCAGCCGCTGTGAACCAACTCCAGATATGTGTGCCCCCTTGTGAGCAAGTGCGGCATTGTGCCCTTGTGTCACTTTGCATCTGGCTAAACATGGGACCTGGAGATTAGAACTGACGTTCTTAGGCTTAGTAGGCAGGCACCTTAACCTCTAAGCCATCTCTCCAGCCCTAGAAACAATTTTTAAAGGGGGCTGGAGAGATGGCTTAGCAGTTAAGGTGCTTGCCTGCGACAACTAAGGACTCAGGTTCGATTCCCCAGTACCCATTAAAACCCGATGCACAAGGTGGTATATGTGTTTGGAGTTCATTTGCAGTGGGCAGGAGGTCCTGGCACACCCATTCTCTCTCATTCATAAATAAATAGCCAGGCGTGGTGGCGCATGCCTTTAATCCCAGCACTTGGGAGGCAGAAGTAGGAGGATCACCGTGAGTTCGAGGCTACCCTGAGACTACATAGTGAATTCCAGGTCAGCCTGGACTAGAGTGAAGACCTACCCCGAAAAAGCAAACAAACAAATAAATAAAGTGATGCACTTCCCAGACAAGCATGAAGACTTGAGTTCAAATCACGAGAACCCAGGTAAAGTCAGACACAGTAGCACATCTGTAATCCTAGTGATTCCACAGTGAGATGGAAGGTAGACAGGAAAAATCCCCAGAAACTCAAAGGCCAGCTAGCATGCTGTACACATGAACTAACACAATCGTGTCTCTAGCAAGGTGGAATGTGAAGACCAATGCCCAAGGTTGTCCTCTAAACTCCACACACAAGCCATGACACATGCACTCACACAAACAAAAATATGCATACACACTTGCACACACAAATAAAAAATGTTTAACCCATCACCCACCTCCCAAAAAACCACCTTGGAGAGAGGTAAGGCCTCTTCAAAGCCCCACTAAAACAGTAGCAGCAGAAGGCAAAAAACAAGACTGTTTTATTATTCCTGAAGAGAAGCATGGCACACACACCCCTCTATTCTTCCCCCAAAAGTTTCCCAAGCAAATAAGTCATATGGAAACCTACTTTTTTGAACAGTGGCACACCCAGAAGCCACAGATTGTTACTATAGAAATTTCAGTGCCGAGGATGGTACCTTCCATTAAGTTGTTGGTCAGGGAGGTCCTTGATGTCCCCAAAACATTTCAGGCCATTGCCAAGGCTCTTGGTTTTCTACCTGAACTAGAAGGTAAAACCCTATTGCTGAAGACTCCACATGCTTGGGCTGCAAGGTCACTGAGGAATCTTGCTAGAGCTGAGTTGAAAGCCTCCTCCATGTGGACCAGCTGACAGAAAACTGAAAAATGCATGCTCCATGGGAGAGAGAGAAGTCACCATTGGAAGTAAACAACAGTGGACTACAAGTTTTAAATTTGGCCAGCCAGGCCAAATGAGGCAATGATGGGTGCAATAGTGGTATGTCTGTTATGGGGGGAAACCAACTGCTCTCTAATTGGACTGGAGGCCCACTCCACAGAGAGGGAATACATGACAGGGGAAGTCATGAGCCCTAGGGGTTGTAACATCTACTGGCTAAATATATATATTATGTTCACCAAATTGCCAGTAAGCACTTTTCTTAATGTTCATACCCATATATTAATGCTACTCACCTGTTTTTATTTTTAAATATTTTATTTATTTATTTTAAATGTTTTCTTTATTTGAGAGAGAGAAAAATAGAGAGAATGAGTGCACCAGGGCCTCCAGCTGCAAACGAACTCCATATGTGTGTGTCCCCTTGTGCGTCTGGCTTACGTGGGTCCTGGGGAATTGAATCTGGGTCCTTTGGCTTGGCAGGCAAGTACCTTAACTACTAAGCCATTCCTCCAGCCCTTATTTATTTATTTTTGAGAGGAAGAAAGAATGGGCATGCCAGGGCCTCTAGCCACTATAAACGAACTCCAGACACATGTGCTACCTTGTACATCTGGCTTATGTGGGTACAGGGGAATCGAACCTGGGTCCTTGGGCTTCACAAGCAAACACCTTAACCACTAAGCCATCTCTCCAGCCCCTTTAAAAAAATATTATGAAGCCGGGCGTGGTGGCTCACGCCTTTAATCCCAGCACTTGGGAGGCAGAGGTAGGAGGATCACCTTGAGTTCAAGGCCACCCTGAGACTACATAGTGAATCCCAGGTCAGCCTGAGCTACAGTGAGACCCTACCTCAAAAAACCAAAAAAAAAAAAAAATTATGTATGTATGTGTGTGTGTATGTATGTGCATATATATATATATATATATATTTTTTTTTTTTGAGAGTACTCTCACTTTTGGTTAGAGAAGTTTATCTTTAAAATGGCAGTGACCTCTGGGGTGAAGGCACCATAGTGCTGAGAAGACCTAACAGAGGAGTGCTCAACACTGAAACATCTCTACCACACCTTCCAAGACTTGGGGTCCATTGTAAGAGGCAAAGGAAAGGTAGGACTCCTTACAATGCAATCTTCCAGACACAAAATGGCTTGGATATCCAATGATCTCACAGTGCCTGATACTACCTACACAAGACCATCATTATAGGAGGAAAAGATGATGACATCAAAATAAGAGACTGATTGAGGGGGGAGGGGATATGATGGAAAGTCGAGTGGTGAAGGGGAAGGTGTGTTGGGGGGTTACCATGGTTTATTGTCTATAATTATGAAAGTTTTCAATAAAATGTAAAAAAAAAATTTTAAGAATGAGTTTCCCAAGGAATACCTTTCCTGTGAGGTCCCTGATGCCCCCAAAACATTACATTACAGGCCATTGCCAAGGCTTTTGGTTTCCCACCAGGAACAGATGGTAAGACCCTGTTGCTGAAGACTTCACATGCTTGGGCTACAAGGTCCTTGAAAAATCTTGCTGGAGCTGAGCTAAAAACCTCTTCCCTGTAGACCAGATGATTAAAAGCTCGAAAAAGCTACACTGATTGCAGCTCTATGGGAGAGAGAAGTCATCAATGGAGATAAACAATGGACACTGCAAGCCTTAAGTCTGGCCAGCAGGGAAAATGAACCAACGGGTGCAATAGTGGCATGTCTGTTATGGGGTAAACCAACTGCTCTCTAATTGGACTAGAGGCCCACACTCCATGGAGGAAATACATGCCTGGTACTGAAAACCTATGACAGGGAGGTAATGCGCCCTAGGGGTGTAATGTCTGCTGGTGTCTGGCTAAATGCACATATTATGCTACCCAAACTGCCTGGTAAGCACTTCTCTTAATGTTCATCCCATATATTAATGCTACTCTTAATTTTGGTTAGAGAAGCTTCTCTTTTCAGGTGGTGGTGACCTCTGAGGGCTCAGCACTGAAACATCTCTAATCACACTTTCCAAGGCTCAGGCAGAAGGAGTGTCAAAAAGAATGTAAGAACCAAAGGAAGGGTAGGTAGGACTCCTTACAATGCACTCTTCCAGACACAAAATCCATGACCTTACAGTGCCTGGCACTACCTACACAAGACCCTCATAATCGGAGGAAAAGATGATGACATCAAAATAAAAGAGACTAATCCCAGCATTCTGGAGGCAGAGGTAGGAGGATTGCCATGAGTTTGAAGCCACCCTGAGACTACACAGTGAATTCTAGGTCAGTCTGAGCTAGAGCAAGACCCTACCTCAAAAAAACCAAAACAATAAATAAATAAAAATAAAAGAGAGACTGATTTGAGAGGGGATATGATGGAGAGTAGAGTTGTGAAGGGAAAGTTGGAGGGATTATCATGACTTATTGTCTATAATTATGGCAGCTGTCAATAATAAAAATTAAGAATTAAAAAAATACAGGACTGGAGGTCCTGGCGTGCTCATTCTTTTTCTCTTTCCCTGCTTATTTCTCTCTCTCTCAAATAAATAAAGAAAAATTATATATATACCAAATTAAAAATACAGAGCCAGAAGTGCACATCTTTAATTCCAGCACTGGGAAGGCAGAGGTAGGAGCATCACCATGAGTTCAAGGCCACCCTGTGACTGTATAATGAATAAATAAAGTGATGCACTTCCCAGACAAGCATGAAGACTTGAGTTCAAATCACGAGAACCCAGGTAAAGTCAGACACAGTAGCACATCTGTAATCCTAGTGATTCCACAGTGAGATGGAAGGTAGACAGGAAAATCCCCAGAAACTCAAAGGCCAGCTAGCATGCTGTACACATGAACTAACACAATCGTGTCTCTAGCAAGGTGGAATGTGAAGACCAATGCCCAAGGTTGTCCTCTAAACTCCACACACAAGCCATGACACATGCACTCACACAAACAAAAATATGCATACACACTTGCACACACAAATAAAAAATGTTTAACCCATCACCCACCTCCCAAAAAACCACCTTGGAGAGAGGTAAGGCCTCTTCAAAGCCCCACTAAAACAGTAGCAGCAGAAGGCAAAAAACAAGACTGTTTTATTATTCCTGAAGAGAAGCATGGCACACACACCCCTCTATTCTTCCCCCAAAAGTTTCCCAAGCAAATAAGTCATATGGAAACCTACTTTTTTGAACAGTGGCACACCCAGAAGCCACAGATTGTTACTATAGAAATTTCAGTGCCGAGGATGGTACCTTCCATTAAGTTGTTGGTCAGGGAGGTCCTTGATGTCCCCAAAACATTTCAGGCCATTGCCAAGGCTCTTGGTTTTCTACCTGAACTAGAAGGTAAAACCCTATTGCTGAAGACTCCACATGCTTGGGCTGCAAGGTCACTGAGGAATCTTGCTAGAGCTGAGTTGAAAGCCTCCTCCATGTGGACCAGCTGACAGAAAACTGAAAAATGCATGCTCCATGGGAGAGAGAGAAGTCACCATTGGAAGTAAACAACAGTGGACTACAAGTTTTAAATTTGGCCAGCCAGGCCAAATGAGGCAATGATGGGTGCAATAGTGGTATGTCTGTTATGGGGGAAACCAACTGCTCTCTAATTGGACTGGAGGCCCACTCCACAGGAGGGAATACATGACAGGGGAAGTCATGAGCCCTAGGGGTTGTAACATCTACTGGCTAAATATATATATTATGTTCACCAAATTGCCAGTAAGCACTTTTCTTAATGTTCATACCCATATATTAATGCTACTCACCTGTTTTTATTTTTTAAATATTTTATTTATTTATTTTAAATGTTTTCTTTATTTGAGAGAGAGAAAAATAGAGAGAATGAGTGCACCAGGGCCTCCAGCTGCAAACGAACTCCATATGTGTGTGTCCCCTTGTGCGTCTGGCTTACGTGGGTCCTGGGGAATTGAATCTGGGTCCTTTGGCTTGGCAGGCAAGTACCTTAACTACTAAGCCATTCCTCCAGCCCTTATTTATTTATTTTTGAGAGGAAGAAAGAATGGGCATGCCAGGGCCTCTAGCCACTATAAACGAACTCCAGACACATGTGCTACCTTGTACATCTGGCTTATGTGGGTACAGGGGAATCGAACCTGGGTCCTTGGGCTTCACAAGCAAACACCTTAACCACTAAGCCATCTCTCCAGCCCCTTTAAAAAAATTATGAAGCCGGGCGTGGTGGCTCACGCCTTTAATCCCAGCACTTGGGAGGCAGAGGTAGGAGGATCACCTTGAGTTCAAGGCCACCCTGAGACTACATAGTGAATCCCAGGTCAGCCTGAGCTAGAGTGAGACCCTACCTCAAAAACCAAAAAAAAAAAAAAATTATGTATGTATGTGTGTGTGTATGTATGTGCATATATATATATATATATATATTTTTTTTTTTTTTTTTGAGAGTACTCTCACTTTTGGTTAGAGAAGTTTCTCTTTAAAATGGCAGTGACCTCTGGGGTGAAGGCACCATAGTGCTGAGAAGACCTAACAGAGGAGTGCTCAACACTGAAACATCTCTACCACACCTTCCAAGACTTGGGGTCCATTGTAAGAGGCAAAGGAAAGGTAGGACTCCTTACAATGCAATCTTCCAGACACAAAATGGCTTGGATATCCAATGATCTCACAGTGCCTGATACTACCTACACAAGACCATCATTATAGGAGGAAAAGATGATGACATCAAAATAAGAGACTGATTGAGGGGGGAGGGGATATGATGGAAAGTCGAGTGGTGAAGGGGAAGGTGTGTTGGGGGGTTACCATGGTTTATTGTCTATAATTATGAAAGTTTTCAATAAAATGTAAAAAAAATTTTAAGAATGAGTTTCCCAAGGAATACCTTTCCTGTGAGGTCCCTGATGCCCCCAAAACATTACATTACAGGCCATTGCCAAGGCTTTTGGTTTCCCACCAGGAACAGATGGTAAGACCCTGTTGCTGAAGACTTCACATGCTTGGGCTACAAGGTCCTTGAAAATCTTGCTGGAGCTGAGCTAAAAACCTCTTCCCTGTAGACCAGATGACTAAAAGCTCGAAAAAGCTACACTGATTGCAGCTCTATGGGAGAGAGAAGTCATCAATGGAGATAAACAATGGACACTGCAAGCCTTAAGTCTGGCCAGCAGGGAAAATGAACCAACGGGTGCAATAGTGGCATGTCTGTTATGGGGTAAACCAACTGCTCTCTAATTGGACTAGAGGCCCACACTCCATGGAGGAAATACATGCCTGGTACTGAAAACCTATGACAGGGAGGTAATGCGCCCTAGGGGTGTAATGTCTGCTGGTGTCTGGCTAAATGCACATATTATGCTACCCAAACTGCCTGGTAAGCACTTCTCTTAATGTTCATCCCATATATTAATGCTACTCTTAATTTTGGTTAGAGAAGCTTCTCTTTTCAGGTGGTGGTGACCTCTGAGGGCTCAGCACTGAAACATCTCTAATCACACTTTCCAAGGCTCAGGCAGAAGGAGTGTCAAAAAGAATGTAAGAACCAAAGGAAGGGTAGGTAGGACTCCTTACAATGCACTCTTCCAGACACAAAATCCATGACCTTACAGTGCCTGGCACTACCTACACAAGACCCTCATAATCGGAGGAAAAGATGATGACATCAAAATAAAAGAGACTAATCCCAGCATTCTGGAGGCAGAGGTAGGAGGATTGCCATGAGTTTGAAGCCACCCTGAGACTACACAGTGAATTCTAGGTCAGTCTGAGCTAGAGCAAGACCCTACCTCAAAAAAACCAAAACAATAAATAAATAAAAATAAAAGAGAGACTGATTTGAGAGGGGATATGATGGAGAGTAGAGTTGTGAAGGGGAAAGTTGGAGGGATTATCATGACTTATTGTCTATAATTATGGCAGCTGTCAATAATAAAAATTAAGAATTAAAAAAAAATACAGGACTGGAGGTCCTGGCGTGCTCATTCTCTTTTTCTCTTTCCCTGCTTATTTCTCTCTCTCTCAAATAAATAAAGAAAAATTATATATATACCAAATTAAAAAATACAGAGCCAGAAGTGCACATCTTTAATTCCAGCACTGGGAAGGCAGAGGTAGGAGCATCACCATGAGTTCAAGGCCACCCTGTGACTGTATAATGAATTCCAGGTCAGCCTGGACTAGAGTGAGACCTCACCTTGAAAAACCAAACCAAATCAATCAATCAATCAAACAGGAGAATGGTTAGATAGATGGATGAATGAGGTTCCTTGTGACTATCTTCAGCTGCTGGGAGTCATACTCACTTCAGTACTACAAACATTTTAAGGGTCTCCCTCTGTGGCAAGTCAGCTTCTGAAGAACCAAAATGTTTTGTCCTATTTCCAACTGTTAAGCCTGGAGGGACAAGGGACATAAATAAATTCTCCATGTCCTAACAGACTTCTGTGTGTGAGAATCTCAAGGTGGACTGTGGAGGAACTAAATTGAGCATCTAGAGGCCATTTCTCTCGTTCCACTGAGGTCCTGGTCAGTGGAGGCACAGGGTCTGATTCTTCTTCACCAAATGTGTTTGCTCAGCAAGCCAAGCAGTGGTTCTGGAAGTTGCCATACCAAAATTTTTTTTCTCCAAGGTACCTTCTTGGCAAGTGTGTCACTATTCCAGAGGGTTACGTAAGGAGGGAGAAGGAAAGCCAAGGGAGTTTTACAACAAAGCTAGACATTATATAGCAATGGGCAAACTAAATATCACAACCACTGTGGTAACTCCCTGACAGGAAAATCTCAAGGTGGTGCCATTGCTTGGCAGGGCAGAATAGAGTCCTGTGGCATCCAATGACTGGGCTAGCCCACTTGGCATCAAGAGTCAAATGAAGTAACTCAAACTCCCTGCTGGGGCTCAGGCAGCCTCAGGTGGATCCCGTAAAGGCCGACCACTAACAGGGACAAGGCCAAGGACCATATCAACACTTGGCTCCGGCCCAGAACCATTAGCATTCCCTGAAGGGTCAGGGCAGCAAAATTGTCTCCAAAGGCCAGAAACCACCATGATAAATGTTGGAGGACAGAGCGCAGTAAGACTTGTGTTCCCTGTCATCAAATGTCCCAGGCAAAACACATTGCAATGATTCTGGAACAGATCCTGAACAGAAGCTACATTGGGCAGAGAACTGAGTGGGGAGCCAAATGTGCCCTCACACATGGGGTGCTTTCCCTGTCCCACAGCAGACTGCAACAAGAGACAGCTGTAAGTGCACCCCACATGCTGCATTCTTTCCATTTCACCTGCATTAAGAATGTGTCTGATAGTCAAGAGCACTGTTCACATGCACCATTCCTAGCCTGAGCTGGCCAAGCCATTATACCACAGCTGATACTGGAATGCAGACCTTCAAAACAGTCTCTCCCACATTTTTCCTTAGGAACCATTTCTCAGGGCTTCAACTTTGCTCCAAGTGTCCAAATATTTTTCTGGCAGCAGCTACTGCCTAAAGTATTTTCAATAATCAGCTGCCTGCACAGACCACAGTTCACGTTACAAAAGGAAAAAGAGAACGTAAATCTACTGTTCTCTGCACAGCACCATTGAGAGCTGAGCCTTCCTGTTTGGCAGAGCTGTTACCTGGGGTGCCAGAACTGTCCTCCTCTTGTCTTTATTATGTGTCCCAAACACCATCAGGAGAAAGAGAGAGGATCCAGTGGCCAGGAAGCCCTGCTGCTTATGCTACTGCCTTGGACTCAAGCAGAGATCACCCATGAGTCTTCCTTACAAAAAGACATGAAAATGAGGATGCTACTCTCCCACCAGGTCTAAGTTAGAGACCAGTGTGTGCCAATGTCACTCAAGGGACCATCCCTACAAGGACAAGATGACAGAACGGAGATGTTCTTAGACCCAAAGGAAGTGGGTAGCAAGACCTATAATGAGTCTTGTCCCTCCTTCATTCTGGGCAAAGTGAGGCCTGGTATGGGGCTCTATGGCTTGCCATCACTTCCTGTGTGCCCAGTTTCCTTACCTATGACCCTCATGTGTGGCACTTTATACTGTACCCCAGACCTGCAACTAGCCATGATACAGACTGATCCAAAGCTTGTCCACATCAAATCTTACAAGAGCACAGCAAACTTGCTGTGTGTCCTGCATTGCATCCCTTGCATATGGAGCAGCTACCCTCCCCTACCACAAAATTTATAGAGTAATCAAATCCACCTCCACTCTTGGTCCTGAGCCCATCCTCCATGGGACATGGCCAAAGTGACAGTGGCACCTGGACATCTCTCCAGGTCCCTGGGGTACTTTCAGACTGTTAGTACAGTACGGAAGCCATAGCCCAGATGATGGTCCCAACTTCCTGTTCCTGAGCTCACTGCTACAACCAACAACCAGGAGCTCAGTAACAACCTGGTTTCTACTTTCACAGGCGGCAGCCACACAAGGAGTCAGGCCCCTGCTGTGTCTCATACCCAATCCCATGGGGTACAGATGACAACTCCTGGGGGTCTCTAGCAGTACCTCCTGGAGGCCAGCAGCTGGCTCACTACTACAGTGTCCCACCATCCTTCCCATACAGGGAATATTAAAGCTTAGACTCTGGGGGCAGGGAGGGAAATAACATGGGATATTGTCTACAATTAAAGAAGTTGTCAATAAAAAATAAATAAACAAACAAACAAATAAATAAATAAATAAAGCTTAGACTCAGAAACAACCAACATCACAGTCAAACCTCAGTAACATTAGGTCCCAGAACAGTACCCCATGACAGCCAACCTGCTTTTCCTGTCCTGCCTCCATGCACTACTGTGCACCACTCAATGTTCCTTCAGCTATCCTCTCCCTCCCCCCCCATACTATGCCCCCTATCACCATGTAGATCTTTTTTTAAAACAAAAATATTAAAGGGGAAAGTGGGGGGAGGGAGGGAAGTACCATGAGATATTGTCTACAATTAAAGAAGTTGCCAATAAATAAATAAAGTAAAATAAATTGTTTTTTTTTTAAATATATTTTTTATTTATTTGAGAAAGAAGCAGAGAGAGAGAGAGACAGAGAGAGAATGGGTGCGTCAAGGCCTCCAGCTGTTGCAAACAAACTCCAGACTCATGCACCACCTTGTACATCTGGGCTTATGTGGGTCCTGGGGAATCAAACCTGGGTTCTTTGGCTTTGCAAGCAAGCACCTTAACAGCTAAGCCATTTCCCCAGCCCAACCATGTAGATATCTCTTAAGGCTGCAAACTGCTTCCATGGCCCTTCCAAAACTTAAGTTTCTCACAACCCAAAGCAAGCTCAAACACAAATTGTTGGTTCAGACTCTACATGGGTGCTGGGACACAATAGCAATGCCCTTGTCCTGCATCCCCAATGTGCTCCATTATCCTCATTAACTCACAGCCCTGCTGGCATGTCCTATCCAGCCCTGACCCAGGGTCTGGACACTGTTCCTCTGCCCCTCAGCAATAAAACCCACAGCATTTGCTACTGTGAGAAGTCATGTTCACAACTGCCCTTCATCTGCACACCCCCATTTGGTCACTCAAGCATAACTAGGTATAGTTTCTAACAGCACTCTAGTTTTCCTCCTTGCCACTCTGTCACAAGGTCACAGACCCTGGGCCACTGGCAACAAACCAGGACATCAGGACCTGGCCTCCAAACCTGGTACACCAAGCACACTGTGCTCTGCCCACTGGCTATAATAAAGCTTAGGAAAATCATGAGAGAGAATGTGCTATGGCCAGCAAATCAAATAGGAGTCTAGCAGTGGCTGAGAAATAGAATAATGTTGCTGTGGAAACTCAACAGCTAAAAGAAATAAAATCAGGACTACCAAATAAGATGGTGGCATAGTAGCCACACCAAAGCAGCCTAGGGAGGAAAACAAGCAGGAAAACAGCAAAATACACTCTCCTACCAAAAAAGGAAGGTGTATAAGGAATCATTAACCACAGCAGAGAAGCAGGAGAGACCCAGAGCTACTAGCAAGCAAGACACCAGCCAGAATCCCACCCAGTGCCAGCGGCCCTGGTCCTCACCCACCTGGCCCAGCACAGGGCTGCAGAAGCCAAGTGAAAGGATGTCCACTCACACCAGCCTCCTCGCAAAGTCAAGAAACCTGAAGGGGAAAGACAGCAGAGACCAGCTGAGCAGCTCCAGAACAACTCCAGGCATCCTGCACAGCTTCCCTTCCCCCATCCGCCAGTGCTGTGAACCACTGGAGAACTTATCCACTCCCCAGCCACACAGCATCCAGCACAGCTGATCAGAACACCAGATCCATTGACCCAAGCAGCCTAACCAAGTCCACAGCACAACAGAGAGGTTCTGAGAAAAGTGTCTCTTTTTATATGGTGGTGACGTCTGGGATGACTCAAAAGATACCATAGTGCTGAGAAGACAGAGTGTTTTGTCAGCACTGAGACATCTCTATCACACCATCCAAGACTCAGGGTCCATTGCAGAAGAGGTGACAGAAAGAATGTAAGAGCCAAAGGAAGCGTAGGACTGCTTACAATGCAATCTTCCAGACACAAAATGGCCTGGATATACATGACCTCACAGTGCCTGACACTGCCTACACAAGACCATCATAATAGGAGAAAAAGATGATGATACCAAAATAAAAGAGAGACTAATTGAAAGGGGAAGGGGATATGATGGCGAGTGGATTTGTGAGGGGAAAGTGGGGGAGCAGAGGAAATTATCTTGGTTTATTGTCTATAATTAGTTGTCAATAAAGTCTTTAAAAAGATATCACATTGTGCCCTATAAGTATATAATTAGAGGACTGAGTAGATAGCTTAGCAGTTAAGCCACTTGCCTGCAAAGCCAGAGAACACAGGTTCGATTGCCCAGTACTCACATAAGCCAAATGTACAAGGTGGCGCATGCGCCTGGAGTTTGTAAGCCCATTCTCTATCTGCCTCTGCACACCCCTCTCGCTCTCTCTCTCTCAAAATCAGAAAATAACTAAGTACTGGAGAGATGGCTTGGTGGTTAAGGCATCTGCCTACAAAGCCAAAGGATCCTGGTTTGATTCTCCACGACCCACATAAGCCAGATGAACAAGGGGGGCATGCATTTGGAGTTTGCAGTGGCTGGAAGCCCTACTGTACCCATTGTCTCTCTACCTGTTTCTCTCTCTCAAATAAATAAAATAAAATAAAATATATTTTAAAAAAAAGAAAATAACTAAAATAAAACATATAATTACACCAGGCATGGTGGCACATGCCTTTAATCCTAGCACTCGGAAGGCAGGCGTAGGAGGATTGTCATGAATTCAAGGCCACCCTCAGACTACAAAGTGAATTCCAGATCAGCCTGAGCTAAAGCAAGAGCATACCTTGAAAAATCAAACATACATACATACATACATATGTGTGTGTATGTGTGTGTGTATGTATGATGTATGTGTATGTATGTATGTATGTATGTATGTGTATGTATATATATATATTTATTTATCAATTTTTTTTAAATCTTAGTAGCACAACCCAAATGCAAATTACAATAAAGCAATTGTAGGCCTTGAGCAGAAGTGATTATTTATCTACCTTGGAGCAGCCAAAACTCAGCCCATTAAATTTTTAGGCACACAAGGCTCTTCTCAGATACGAGGCAGTTATGCCACAAAACTGTTAAGTATTCTTTATGCATTTAGCTTACATGGGTACTGGGAAATTGAACCTGGGTCCTTGGCTTTACAGGCAAGTGCCTTAACCACTAAGCCATCTCTCCAGCCCATACATAAAGTTTTTAGATTATGAAAAATAAAAGAAAAGAAAATCGGCTGGGCATGGTGGCACACACCTCTGATCCCAGCACTAGAGAGGCTGAGGTAGGAAGGATTGCTGTGAATTCAAGGTCAGCCTGAGACTACAAGTGAGTTCCAAGTCAGCATGGACTAAGGTGAGATCCTACCTTGAAAAAAATAAAATAAAATAAGCTGGGCATGGTGGCACACACCTTTAATCCCAGCACTAGGGAGGCAGAGGTAGGAGGATCTCTTGTGAGTTCAAGGCCACTTTGAGACTACATAGTGTATTCTAGGTCAGCCTGGGCTAGAGTGAGACCTTACTCAAATAAACAAAAAAATATATAAATAAAAATAAAAATTTGGGGGCTGGACAGATTGCTTAGCAGTTAAAGCATTTGCCTACAAAACCAAAGGATCCCGGTTTGACTCTCCAGAAGCCACATAAACCAGATGCACAAGGGGGCGCATGCATCTGGAGTTCGTTTGCAGTGGCTGCAGGCCCTGGAGCACCCATTCTCTCTCTCTCTCTCTTGCTCTCTCTCAAATAAATAAAATATACTTTTTTAAAAAAGAAACAGGATGGGGGGGTGGAGAGATGGCTTAGCTGTTAAGATATCTGCCTGCAAAGCCAAAGGACCGAGGTTTGATTCCCCAATACCCCCCCCCAATTTTTTTTATAAAACTTAAAAAAAGAAGAAGAAGCTGGGTATGGTGGCACACGCATTTAATCCCAGCACTTGGGAAGCAGAGGTACAAGGATCACCGTGAGTTGGAGGCTACCTTAGACATAATAAATTCTAGGTCAGCCTGGGCTAGAGACCCTACATTGACCAAAAAAAAAAAAAAAAAAAAAAAAAGAACCCAAAAGAAGAAGGCTGGAGAGATGGCTCAGCAGTTAAGGCACTTGCCTATGAAGCCTAAGGACCCAGGTTCGATTCCCCAGGACCCACATAAAGCCAGATGCACAAGGTGGCACATGCATGTGGAGTTCATTTGCAGCACCTAGAGGCCCTGTTATGCCCATTCTCTTTCTCTATTTGCTTCCCCCTCAAATAATAACTCTAAAAAAAATTTTTTTTTAAAGAAGAAGAAAGCCAGGCGTGGTGGCTCACGCCTTTAATCCCAGCACTCGGGAGGCAGAGGTAGGAGGATTGCCATGAGTTCGAGGCCACCCTGAGACTACATAGTGAATTCCAGGTCAGCCTGAACTAGAGTGAGACCCTACCTTGAAAAACCAAAAAATAAATAAATAAATAAAAAGAAGAAGAAATAAAATCAGAAGCTGGAGAGATGGCTCAGTGGATAAAGGCACTTGTATCTGGAGTTCATTCTGGCATATCCATACTTCTCTCTTTCCTTGCAAATAATTAATTTATTTTTAAAAAGAAATAAATTCAAAGGCCAGTCATGGTGGTGCACGCCTTTAATCCCAGCACTTGGGAGGCAGAGGTAAGAGGATCACCTTAAGTTCAAGGCCAACCTGAGACTACACAGTGATTTCCAGGCCAGCCTGGGTTAGAATGAGACCCTACCTTGAAAAACAAAACAAAAAAAAGTCAATTCATAAAAACACCAGGGAACAAAATTGAAACTCTGGACCCCACTCTAATTTATTTAAATATTTTATTTATTTAGTTGGGAGGGGCAGATAGAATGGGCATGTCAGGGCCTCTACCCACTGCAAACGAACTCCAGACACATACATTAACCGCCTTGTACATCGAGCTTATGTGTATAAATGGGCAATCAAATCTGGGTCCTTAGGCTTCACAGGCAAGTGCCTTAACCACTGAACCATCTCTCCAGCCCCCCCCCCCACTCTATTATTTCTTGAGCAGAATATGAGTGATGGTGCCTGCTTCCCTAGATGAGATAGAGGTGAAGAGGTGACTAAATCACCTGTGTTAAACATCTGGCATATGTTGTTGCTCAATACCTGAACACCGCCCCCTCCCACCCTGTTCCCTTCCCCTTCCCACTTTTCTCTAGTGTCCATTGACTGTCTAGCATTTTTTGGGAGGGGATTCTGAGACAGGGTTTTGCTAAGTAGCTCAGACTGGCCTCCAACTCTCTATCCTCTCACCTCAACTTCCTGGATGCTAGGACCACAGATGGGTACTGCCTTCTCACCCTGTGTGAACTCCCTTCAAACTGCTCCAAGATTTCTTTGGGGCCTCCTGTGGGGTGGGGAGCAGTCCTCAAGGCACTCCCAGACCCTCTTGCTGCTAGTTGAAATAGAACAGCAGAATGTCCCAGGGGGTCAGAACCACAGGTACATACAGACTGGAGGTTAGGAGAAGGGAGGGAAAGGATTACTGGGAGTCAGGCAGAGATCTTATGTGGTAAAAGTGATGGAGGGCAGTCACTTGGCTGGCTCTCAGGAAGGTGGGGTGTCACAATAAAAGGAAGATATGGACAAGCAGGGCTGTAGTTCTCATCCCCTCTGAGAATCACACTGAGCTCCAATTCCCTATGCCTCAGCCCAACAGTGCCTGCTCAAATCCCCACTACACTGTGGATTTCAGCTATAGGGAAGGGCAGCATTACAGAGGAGTCTCAGAACTGCCATGAGTGGGACCCTACACAAATGTCTCCTTCCCACCAAAGGGCACTAACTAAAGCCTTTCACAGAAACAAATTCAACCCCCTTCTATCCTGCCATTTGGGAAAAGCAATCCAGAAGTCAAGAGCTCCCCTCTCCAGGTACCCCTTGGGTCTTATTCCCATGTGTCCTGTAACATTAACAGCCCCCTTCCTACCTCCTACCACACATCTCTGCACAACCTTAATTTCTGTTTTCCACTTTCTGTGCCCCATGGTTCCTACAAACTGAAAGAGGCCAGTGGATGCCACTTGCAAACATGGATCTGACCTCAGAATGCACATCTACCCAGAGCTGCCCTGAGCAGTGGGGGTACAGGGAAACCTGGCCTCCTCTTGTTAGTTAAGCCCAGAAATCCTCCAGAATCCTCCAACTATGTATTGTTCATGCTGAACAAGAGCTCTGACACCCTCACCATCCCCCAGAAACTTCCTTCTAAGGCCCTATCAGCTCCCCAACACTACCCTCTTGTGACTCTCACACTGGCCCCACAAGCATGAGATAAGCCTTTTGGGGTCCTCCCCTGACCGGCTATTCCTAGAGCAAAAATGGCAGACCATGAAGCTACAAGACACACAGTGAAAAGGAACAGTAGGCTCTCAGCCTTAAGGCAATATATATTTATTATGCAATTTTTTTCACGTGGCTCTACAAATGATAACATCTTCTTACAAGTAGCAAATCAAGGGTCTGAGAGTCACCTAATCTAGCTGAGGTTATGCAACTGAGATTGAGGTTTATGCAATTTGGCTCCAAAACTTCTCACTTGCAAATGCCTGCCCTCTCTGCTCCCTTTCTCAGCAGACACATAGCCTAGCTGTGGCCCTGAAGGCACTGCTGGCCTCAAGGGCAGGCAGATAGATGCCTGATTAAAAGCACTTCAAAACCGGGTTGGTGGCACACGCCTTTAATCCCAGTACTGGGAAGGCAGAGATAGGAGGATCTCTTGAGTTGGAGGCCAGTCTGAGACTACATAGTGAATTCTAGGACAGCCTGGGCTAGAGTGAGACCCTACCTCGGAAAAATAAAACAAGACAAAACAAACAAACAAACAAAAAAAAACACTTCAAAACAGTGCTGGTGGGGGCGGGGCTGTGATTGTGATTGCTCAGGCATTCTAGGGCTTTCCCAGATGGAGACAGGAGTCTTTGAGGAGGCTGAGGAGTAAGTGGAAGTCTACAGGCTGGTCTAGGGAGGTGAGCCATGGGAGGGGGGGGAGGAGGAGGGAGTAAACAGCAAAGAGAATTGGGCCAGGTTGGGAAGAGGACTTCTGTTCAGTGACAATTTTGCTTTTCTTTTCTTTCCCTTTTTCGTCCTTTTCTCTTTAAAAAAAAATTATGGAAGCTGGGTCTGGTGGCACACACCTTTAATCTCAGCATTTAGGAGGCAGAGATAGGAGGATTGCCATGAGTTCAAGGCCACCCTGAGACTACACAGTGAATTCCAGGTGAGCCTGGGCTAGAGGGAGACCCTACCTCAAACACCCCCACCCCAAAAAATTATTTATTTATTTTTGAGAAGGGAGAGGGAAGAGGGAAAGAATGGACATGTCAGGGCCTCCAGCCACCGCAAATGAACTCCAAACACATGTGCCATCTTGTGCATCTGGCTTGTGTGGGGTATTGGGGAATTGAAATTGGCTTCGCAGACAAGGGCCTTACCACTAAGCCATCTCTCCAGCCCCCCTTTTTTCTTTTTGATTTCCTTTCCTTTTCTTCCTTCCCCTCCACTCTCCTCTTCTATAGCTCCTCGGGCTGCCTGATGGAGCAGGCCAAAGAGGTCAGGGAGACAGCTCAGTAGGCCTTGGCCAGCTTCAGAGTGTGAGACAGTAAGGGGCAGGAAGAAATGTGAGTTGTATATGTGGGAGCTCAAGGCACCCCCACCACACCACTCAAGGTAGTGGAAAGAGGGCTGTATGCACAGAGATTATCATTGTTGAGTGGAAGGTGGGGTGGCCACTGCCAACATAGCTGGGAGAACCAGGGAGCACACCTCCAATTGTGCTCACTAGGTGAGGCTCTAAGCCCAAGCTGCCAGTGGATCACCAGATTTCAGCTGTTCTGAGATAACAGTGTATCAGTGACAAAAGAATAAAAAAATGTCATGCTGGGCTGGAGAGATGGCTTAGTGGTTAAGGCACCTGCCTCCTAAGCCTAAGAACGCTGGTTCCAGTCTCCAGGTCCCACATTTAGCCAGATGTAAAGTGACGCAATGCCGCAATGCCACACTTGACCACAAGGGGGTGCACACATCTGGATTTCGTTCACAGCAGCTGAGAGACTGCTGGCGCGCCCATCTCTGTCTCCCTCTCCCTCTCTGTCTGTCTCTCTCTGTATCTCTCTCCAAAAAATAAATAAAATAATAAAAAAAAATGTCATGCTAACTTGAAGATACTACTGTCCCACAAGGATGATCAAAACAGGTGCTTCATTACTTATCACTGCTACCTACCTTGAGTGTTCAGAGGCAGAAAGGCTTCCTCAAACCCAGTACTCCACTTGGAACCTGAAGAAATCCCCACATGTTCTCTCTTCACTGTGACTGAACAGGACCCATATCTCTACCCTCATCCCACTTGCCACACATGCCATTCTTCTCCTACCCAGAATCCTCCTGCTTTTCTAGGCCCTTTCCAGGCTCAACATAAAAGCAACAATCTGCACACACCTTTAATCCCAGCACTGGGAAGGCAGAAGTAGGAGGATCGCTGGGAGTTCGAAGCCACCCTGACACTACATAATGAATTCCAGGTCAGCCTGGGCTAGAGTGAGACTCTACCTTGAAAAACCAAAAACAAACAAACAAAAAAGCAGCATTACTTCTAGGCATGGCCCACAGAACTAAAATCAGGGAACCAGACAGACATGCACACCTCCGTTCACAGAAGCACGACTCACAACAGCTAACATGCACAAAAGCAACCCAAGTATCTGTCCACCAAGAAGAGAGGACTGGAGAGATAGCTTAGCGGTTAAGGCACTTGCCTGCAAAGCCAAAGGACCTCAGTTAAATTCCTCAGGACCCACATAAACCAGATCCACAAGATGGCACATGCATCTGGAATTCATTTGCAGTGGCTGGAAGCCTTGGTGTGCCCATTCTCTCTCTCTGCCTCTTTCCCTCTCTCAAATAAATAAATAAATAAAAATATTTTAAAATATATTTGGGCTGGAGAGATGGCTTAGCAGTTAAGGTGCATGCCTGTAAAGCCTAAGGACCCTGGTTTGATTCTTCAGGTCCCACGTAAGCCAGATGCACATGGTGGAGTATGCGTCTGGAATTCGTCTGCAGCGGCTAGAGGCCCTAGTGCACCCATTCTCTCCCTCTCTCTCTTTCCCTTTCTCTGTCTCTAATAAATATATATATATATTAAAATTAACAAATAAAAAGGAAGAGAACTGAGTGTGGTGGCCCACACCTTTAATTCTAGCATTTGGGAGATACAGGTAGGTAGATGACTGTGATATGAGTTCGAGGTCAGCATGAGACTACATAGTAAATTCCAGGCCAGCCTGGCCTAGAACGAGACCCTAGCAGAAAGAAAGAAAGAAAGAAAGAAAGAAAGAAAGAAAGAAAGAAAGAAAGAAAGAAAGAGGGAGGGAGGGAGGGAGGGAGGGAGGGAGGGAGGGAGGGAGGGAGGGAGGGAGGAAGAAAGAGAAGGAAGAAGAAAGGAGAGAGGGAGGGAGGGAGGGAGGGGAGGAGGGAGGGAGGGAGGGAAGGAGGGAGGGACTGAACATGGTGGCATTCACCTTTAATTCCAGCACCTGGGAGGCTGAGATAGGAAGATCAATGAGAGAGTTCAAGGCCAGCCTGGAGCTAGAGTGAGACCCTACCTTGAAAAAAACATACATACATGCATGTGAAACACTTACATGAGACACATGGAGGGGTCACTGTATAGAAACAGCAAGTAGCATGGTGGGCAGACACCCCAGGCTGGGCAAGATAGAGTGTGATGGTTATGTCTGGTTGTCAATTTGACAGGATTTAGAATTACCATGGAAACAAGTCTCTGGTCATACCTGTGAGGGATAGTCTAGGTTAGGTAAGGTAGAAGGACCCATCTTGGGTTCCTGGACTATATAAACAGGAGGTGCTAGCTGAGGATTCATCATTCATTGCTCTGCTCCATTTCCACATTGTTGGAATGAATGTGACCACCTCCTCCTGCCATGCCATCCCTTCAATAATGGACTATATAACATGGAACTGAAATTTGAAATAAACCCTTCTTCCCTTTAACTAATTTTGTAAGGTATTTTGTTTAGCAACAAGAAGGTAACTAATATAAGAGGAAGTGTATAATAGGTACAGAGTTTTGACTTTAAGAAATACAAAAGATGGGCTGGAGAGATGGCTTAGCAGTTAAGGCGCCTGCCTGCTAAGCCTAAGAACGTCGGTTCCAATCTCCAGGTCCCACGTTTAGCCAGATGCAAAGTGATGCAAAGGCGCAATGCCACACTTGCCCACAAGGGAGTGCATGCATCTGGATTTCGTTCACAGCAGCTGAGAGACTGCTGGTGCGCCCATCTGTCTCCCTCTCCCTCTCTCTGTGTCTCTCTCCAAAAATAAAAAAAAAAAATTTTAAATACAAAAGAAAGAGTTGGATTGGTGGTGATGACAGCCATATCTCATCTCATGAACATATCTACTACTACTGAAGTATACACTTAAAAATGCTTCAGGAGGGACCTGGGGAAATGACTCTATGGGCAAAATACTTATCACGCCAAGCATGAGAACCAGAGTTCAGATTCTCAACAGATCCTTTAAGTGCTAGAAGGCACGGTGACCCACCTGTAATCCCAGCATACGGGAGGTAGAAACACAGGATCCACAGGGCAAGCTAGCCAAATCAGTGAACCAAGTTGTAACAGACAGCTTCAGGTTCGCTGAGATGAACTTCCAGAGCAGGCACAGTTATGGAGGAAGGGATATTATTTATTGAAGCTTACAGATCCAGGGGAAGTTCCATAACGGCAGAAGTGGCCTGCTCTCACAAGGCCAGGCAAGAGAGCAAGAAACCAACCAGCCACCACAGCACACAGAGCAAAAAACTATCGCCAAAAGCCCAGCACACTTCAGGAACTCCTGCTAGGCACATTTGCCTATCTTTACAATGGAATCTCAAACCATCACCATACCTTAAGACCAGCCCCCAGTGACATTGCCTCTAGCAAGGTGATTGCAGATGCAAACTATAACTAATGAAACACTGAATATATTGGGGGACATACATTCAAAAACTACCACACAAGTTCTCAAGTAAGAGATGCTGCCTCAGTAAATAATGTAATCAAGGAAGATATCCAAAGTCCACATACTTGTGCATGCATGCACACAAAAAAGCACAAACAGGCCTGGAGAGATGGCTTTGCCTGTGAAGCCTAAGGACCCTGGTTCAAGGCTCCATTCCCCAGGACCCATGTAAGCCAGATGCACAAGGTGGTGCATGCATCTGGATTTTGTTTGCAGTGGCTGGAGGCCCTGGCATGCCCATTCACTCTCTATCTATCTGCCTCTTTCTCTCTGTCTGCTGCTCTCAAATAAAATAAACAACAAAAAAATTTTTTTAAGCACAAATACACACACACCACACATGCAAAATATGCTTAAGGTCTGGATGTGGTGGTGCTCAGGCACTGAGTCTGCTGCTAGGATCCCACAGCTGGATTTGTTCATTTATTGTGGCAAAATACACAATACATAAAAACTTAAGCTTTTTTTTTTTTTTTTTTTTTTTTTTTTTTTGAGGTAGGGTCTTGGTCTAGCCCAGGCTGACCTGGAATTCACTATGTAGTCTCAGGATTGCCTCGAACTCATGGCGATCCTCCTACCTCTGCCTCCTGAGTGCTGGGATTAAAGGCGTGTGCCACCACACCCGGCTTGATGATACCACAGCTCTGTGCTGAGAACAAATGGTCACTCATAGGGGTCTGGATCTCAACAAGGGAAATGATAAAAACTGTAGCTTTTCACTACTGTTCAACCAGGGGCCTGAGACAATGGACCTCAGTGCCAATAGCAATCTCCCCACCCATATCCAACAGGGCACTGACACTGGCTAACTCAGGCAGTATCTGGAGGACGTGGGCAGGCACTCTCCCCAGACCCCTAGGCTCAGCTTAGCAGGTCTGGAGCTACATTACCTCCATCTTAGACCTTTGCTACTTAGTGAAACAGTAGGGGAGCTGAAGCCTTTTTGGCCAAGTGATGCTGATAGGGCTCCAAGCTTGCAGCTGCATCACATAAGCACAGATTCTGAGCAGAGCTGTGAAGGAGGTTATCAACCTTGCAAGTGACATCTATGCAAGTTTCCCCTGTAATTTTGTCACTGAACAATCCCAGCATTTTCACTGCCTGATAGGCGTCACACTACAGCAGAGACTCCTTTAAGTGCACCAGAGAATTTTCACAAAGCATTCTCCTATCAAGAAATCTCTGGGAGATGGGCATGGTGGCATATACCTTTAATTCCAGCACTCAGGAGGCAGAGGTAGGAGGATCATTTTCAGTTTGAGGCCACCCTGAGACTACATAGTGAATTCCAGGTCAGCCTGAGCTAAAGCAAGACTCGACCTCGAAAAACAAAAACAAACAACAACAACAAAAAAACTCCTTATCTGTTATGGGGGAAACCAACTGCTCTCTAATTGGACTGGAGGCCCGCTCCATGGGAGGGAATACATCCCTGATACTGAAAACCTATATCAGGGGTAATCATGAGCCCTAGGGGTGTTACGTCTGCTGGTGTCTGGCTAAATGTACACACTATACTCACCAAACTGCCCAGTAAGCACTTCTCTTAATGTCTATACCCATATATTAATGCTATTCTCACTTTGGTGAGAAGAGAAGCTTCTCTTTTCAGATGGTGGAAACCTTGGGATGACTCAGAAGGCACCATGGTGCTGAGAAGAAGGGACAGAGGACTGCTCAGCACTGAAACATCTCAAACCTACCTTCCAAGGCTCAGGGTCCATTGCAGAAGAGGGGGAGGAAAGAATGTAAGAGCCAAGGAAGGGTAGGACTCCTTACAACATGCTCCTCCAGACACAAAATGGCCTGGGTATCCATGATCTCACAGTGCCTGACACTACATACACAAGACCATCATAATAGGAAGAAAAGATGATGACATAAAAATAAAGAAGAGACTGATTGAGAAGGGAAGGGGATGGAGAGTATTGTTTCAAAGGGAAAAGTGGGGGGGGGAGTACCATGAGATATTGCCTACAATTAAGGAAGTTGTCAATAAAAAAAAAATCTCTGGGAAGCCAACTGTGGTGGTACACGCCTTTAGTCCCAATCCCAATGCTCAGGAGGCAGAGGTAATGAATTCCAAGTCCGCCTGGGCTAGAGAGAGACCCTGCTTCAAAAAGAAAAAAAAAAAAAAGGAGCACCGGACTGTAATGTAAATTACATCTCCATAAAGGCAACTGTGGTAAATGGGGTTACAGGATCAGAAAAGCATGAGAGGAAAGCTTTTGTTTGTTTTTCATGCTGGGGGTAGAACCAGGTCCTAGCACATGGTAGGCAAATATTCTACCACTGAGTCCCATCTTCAGTCACCTAAGTATGATTTTCAACACAAAGAACCCAGCAAGGTGAGTTCTCATACCTTTAATCACAGCACTGGGATGAATGAGGCAGGAGGGTCATCATCAGTTCAAAGCCAGTATGGCCCACAGTGTGAGTTCCAAGTCACCCTAGGCTAGAATGAGACTCTCCCCATCCCCAACCAAAAGGGGGAGGGGCATTATTGGCGCTTGGAGGATGGCTCTTACTTGCAATGCCTGCTGGCCAGGGTCCAATTCCCAAGCCACCCACATATGCAGGATGCAGAAAGTGGCCTAAAGTGTCTGATATTCACTGCAGCAGCAAGAGATCCTGGTGCGTGCAGAACTTTAACGAGGGACACAAAAGTCCTCAGATTGAGATGAGGGTTGAAAGCCAGGCATAGTGGCACATGCCTTTAATCTCAGCACTAGGGAAGCAGAAGTAGAAGGATCGCTGTGAGTTCAAGGCCACCCTGAGACTACATAGTGAATGCCAGGTCATCCTGGACTAGAATGAGACCCTATCTCGAAAAACTAAATTTAAAATAAAATAAGAGAGAGATGGGGGTTGAACGTTACAAGTTAGACCCTTGAAAAGGAGAAACAAACATAAGACACAGGACAGAGGGAGTCAGGTGCCTGCTCTGGGAGGGGGGAAGCACAGGAAACACAACTGGCCTTTGCTAATACTCATTTTGCCCATAGTGGCTGGCATCCATCTGAACTGTGGCCGGGGGGGGCACAGAGTGAGTTAGACTGCACCTCCTGCCCCACATCCACACATATCAAGAGTTAAGGCAAGGAGAAATTCAGATGCAAAGTGGTAGAGCAATGACATGATGCAGGAAAGGGGAAAAGGTAGAAGATGCTGAGGAAGAAGGGCATGGTTCATATCCAAGAATTTTGTGAGGTTCATCCTACAAATGAAAGCCCCTGGAAACAAGCAGCTGCTGACTACATACCCCTATGGTCCCAAAGCAATTTTCTCCATGGTTCCCTCTTTACTGAACAGTTGGTTATACGGAGATGAAGCTTCTTGTGGCTGCTGTGGGTATCTGAGCGTGGAAAATCTGTCATCCACAGAGACTGGCTTTCCTCCTTACATTCTCATTCCAAACTAGGACTTGCCCCGGGCCAGGAATTAGATCACTAGCACACCAGGCAACCAGACAGAGCTGACCTGTACAACCTATGGCTTTACCACTCCTGGAGCAGGTAAGAATATACTGTGTGTGATAGCCAGGCATGGTGGCGCACATCTAGGTTTGCTGTGAGTTCAAGGCCAGCCTGGGATAGTGAAACTGTACATCTACAACAAACAAATTATAAAAACACACTGTTAAGCCGGGCGTGGTGGCGCACGCCTTTAATCCCAGCACTTGGGAGGCAGAGGTAGGAGGATCACCGAGAGTTCAAGGCCACCCTGAGACTACATAGTTAATTCCAGGACAGCCTGGACCAGAGTGAGACCCTACCTCGAAAAACCAAAAAAAAAAAAAAAAAAAACACTGTTCTGAGGACCAAGCCGTAAAGCAGACAGAACCTACCCCACAGTACTCTTTCTCAAAGGGCTTGCATACATGCTGGAGAAGACCATGTAGCTGCACTGAGATATGCAGACTGGGCCAAAAGGCGGCCACCTCAGTCCCAAAGGTCCAGAGAAAACTGGGTACAGTAAAGTGTCAAGCACACACTATTACCCCATGCCCACTCAGCTCAACTAGTTTCACTGTGTACCAATGCTAAGCATAGCCAAAGGGACACTACAATCCAGGGAATCATTTCAGAAGCCACCTGCCAAGGTATCAATACCATCCTATGCCCAGAGCTTGCAACCTGAGGCCCAGCCAGCAGGCCAAGAGGTGGCATGCTCCTGGTGGGCAGGGCTCCAGCTTGAGCCAGCTCTCCACTTGCACACATACTAAAGCTGTGCTCTTCTGTGTTGTGGTGCCCTTCTCCATCCCAGCCCCCAAAAGGGCTCTGACATAGGCAGCACATGCTGCAGCCAGTTTCCCTCTAACAGTTCATGAAGACATTCAAGCATCTTGGGAATTGGTGTGAAGACCTAAATGATACAAACTTAAAGGAGATGAAATTCATAACATTATTTCATGCTTATTTTAGTCCATTTACTACTGTCTAGATTATTGAGAGTCCTTCTGACAACTGCATCCCTACATGGGGGAATGGAGTAAGCTCTTCCCAGACCACACTCAGGAACACCATGCTAGGGTTTGAAGCCAGCCACTAGTGGGAGTATTTACACCACAGACACAGGCAGACATTCTCATAGAGCTTGACTTAGGAGCTCTGGACCAGGGGTCTGCAAGCTCCTAGCCAAGCCATAACACCATTTGTAAATGCTGTTTTGTTTTGTTTTTATTTTAACATTATGTATTGTTTATGGAGGTGAAAATTCACATTAACAGAACCACATAATGAACAGAGCCACAAAAAAAATTTTTTTGAAGCCTAGTCCCACTCTTCTGTTTATATATAGTCCTTTCCCAATTCTGTGTTACAAAGGTGATTTGTGACAGAGATCCCATAGCCATATGGCTTGCAAAGCTGAAATATTTATTACTTGTCCCTTTACAGAAGAAGTCTGCTAACTTCTGGGGTTTTAGAAAGTGGTGAACCTCCTCCATGCTGACTAGCTATCAAAATGCTAGAAAGAACTATGCAGCATGCAGCCTTTTGGGAGACAGAAGTCATCAACACTGTTAAACAGCAGTGGACCCTGAGAGCCTTAAGGCTGACCAGCCAAGCCAAATGTGTCAATTGGTGCAATAGTGGCATGTCTATAATGGGGGAAACCAACTGCTCTAACTGGACTAGAGGCCCGCTCCACAAGAGGGAATATATGCCTGGCTTAGTGGTTAAGGTGCTTGCCTTTGAATCCTAAGGATTCCCCAGTACCTATATAAACCAGATGCACATGGTGATACATGTGTCTGGAGTTTGTTTGTAGTGACTAGATGCCCTGGTGCACCCATTCTCTCTATCTGCCTCGTTCTCATTCTTAAACAAACATACATATATATATATATAATTTTTTTTTTTTTTTTTTGGTTTTTCAAGGGTCTCACTCTGGCCCAGGCTGACCTGGAATTAACTATGTAGTCTCAGGGTGGCCTTGAACTCACAGCAATCCTCCTACCTCTGCCTCCCAAGTGCTGGGATTAAAGGCGTGCGCCACCACGCCCAGCTCAAAAATAAAATATTAAAAAAAAAATCTTATGGCCAGGGAGGTTATAAGCCCTAGTGGAGTAACAATTGCTATTATCTGGCTGAATACATATTATGCCCACCAAACTGCCCTCTAAGCACCTTTTCTATGTTTATGCCCATATATTAATACTCTCACTTGTTGTTAGAGAAGCTTCTCTTTTCAGATTGTGATGACTACTCGGGTGACGCAAAAGTCACCATAAAGCTGCACGTGGTGGTGCATGCCTTTAATTCCATTACTTGGGAGGTAGAGGTAGGAGGATTGCCAAGAGTTCGAGGCCACCCTGAAACTACATAGTGAATTCCAGGTCAGCTTGAGCTAGAGTGAGACCCTACCTCAACTCCCCCCCCCCAAAAGTCACCCTAGTGCAAGTGACAGTGGAGTGTTCAGCACGGAGACATCTCTATCACACCCTCCAAGGCTCAGAGTCCATTGCAGAAGAGGTGGCGGAACCAAAGGAAGAGCAGGACTGCTTACAATGCTATCTTCTAAACATAAAATGGCCTTGATATTCATGACCTCACAGTGCCTGACACTACCTACACAAGACCTTCATAGTAGAAGAAAAAAAAAAGATGACTCCAATTGGAACAAAGCGATTCAATAGAGGGTGAATTTGGGAGGGGGAAAATAGAAGTGATAGGTGGGAATTATCATGGTTTATTGCCTATTTTTATGGAAGCCATCAATAAAAAGTTTTAAAGGGGGGCTGGAGAGATGTCTTAGTGGTTAAGGTATATGCCTGTGAAGCTCAAGGACCTAGGTTCAATTCTCCAGGTCCCACATAAGCCAGATGCACATGGTGGCACATGCATCTGGAGTTTGTTTGCAGGGGCTAGAGGCCCTGGTGTGCCCATTCTCTCTCTCTCTCTTAACAAAAAAATCCCAGCACTCAGGAGGCAGAGGTAAGAGATCACCTTGAGTTCAAGGCCACCCTGAGATTACATAGTAAATTCCAGGTCAGCCTGTGCTACAGCAAGACCCCACCCCCCCAAAAAAAATCCCCCCCCAAAAAAAATTTTTTAAGGGTGCTGAAGAGATGGCTAAGCAGTTAAGGCACTTGCCTGCAAAACCTAAGGCCTGGGGTTTGGATTCCCCAGTACCCACATAAAGCTAGATGCACAAGGTGGTGCATGCATCTGGAATTTCTTGCAGCCCATTCTCTATTCCTCTCTCTTGCAAATAAATAAATAAATAAATAAATAAATAAATAAACAAACAAACAATTTTTAAATATTTTATTTATTGGAAGGGGGAATGGACTCAGCAGGACCTCTAGCCACTGCAAACAAACTCCATCTTATACATCTGGCTTATATAGGATCTGGGGAATCAAACCTGGGTCCATAGGCTTTGTAGGCCTTAACTGCTTAACCTTAACTGCTAAGCCATCTCTCTATAAATAATTTTTAAATTTTTTTTTAAAAGTTAAGTGATGGAAAAATTCTAATCATGCACGCTAAACTTAAAAGGCATGCCATTTCCAAGTGCTACATGGGAAGCAGCAGAAACAATAGAAAATCCTCACAAGCAGAGCATGGTGGGGCACACCTTTAATACCAGCACTCTGGAGGCAGAGGCAAGAAGATTGCCATGAGTTCAAGGCCAGTCTGGGACTACAGAATGAACTCCCTAAGGCTGGCTACAGTGAAACCCTACCTAAAAAAATAAATAAAAATTAAAAAAAAAATTTTTAAGCCAGGTGGCAAGCACCTTTAATCCCAGCACTTGGGAGGCAGAAACAGGAGAATCACTGTGAGTTCGAAGCCAGCATGAGACTACATAGTGAATTCCAGGTCAGCTGGACTACGAGACCCTGCACCTCAAAAAAATCAAATAAATCATGACCCAAGGCCTGGGCAGATGGCTCAGTGACTACCGTAAAACCCTAAGAACCTGAGTTCAATCCCCTCCCCAGCACCTATACCCTCAGTATGGGGTTTGGGCAGAGACAGGAAGCTGGAGCTCCCTAGTCACAGTCTAACTGAAACACAGGGAGATCCAGGTTTCATGAGACTTTGCCACAAGGAAATAAGGCAGAAAAGCAAGAGAATACCTAACATCTTCCTCTGGTCTCTTCACATGTGTGCACAGGGCATACCATCTGCACACAAACTTGCATATACCACAGACATACTACTATACATACACCAAAAAAACTATCCAGCTGGGCATGGTGATGCATGCCTTTAGTCCCATCTTTATGCAAGATGCACAAAGTGGCGCACGCACCTAGAGTTTGTCTCCAACAGGCTAGGCCACCACATCCTGCTCTCAGCAGCCTCCTGAGAATATAAAAGCTGCAAACCTAATCTTACCCAAGGTTACACGCGGTCCAGTCAAACATTCAAGTAGAAAGAAAGACAATTGACTACCTTCACTATGTTCCACCTCAGGAGTTGAGACCCCTGTCAAGGCAGCAATAGGACACACAAGGGGAGTGAAATATCCCAATCTGAGATTGCAGAAACTGGTTCTGAAGTTGGCCAAGAGACGGTATAGGAGGCAGGAAACTGATTGTATGCACTAGAAACCTCAAGATCCAGCATGATGGAATTAGGAGAGCTAAAGGTGAATTTAGGGTGGCCCAGTGTGGTAGACCAGGCCACAGCCTAGCATGCTGAGGGCATGAGTGGAAGCATACTCGTTTACAAGTAGGATACCTAGACATGAGGGTACAGGAAGCAATGCTGGACAGCCAGGCCACAAGAGCACCTGGGGAGAGCTTTGAAGGCAGGGTGAGTACCTTAACCATGACAGTAAAGCCAAAGTGCTTTGAGGAAATTAGGCACCCCAGAGAGTATGGACAGAAGGGGAAAGTCAACACAGATAAAAAGGAGGAGGCACTGATTGCTATAGGGCTGTCATTCCTACCTCAGGCACAGAGGACAGTATAGTACATAAAGACACTGGAGTGGCCATCACAGGAGGCACCCTGGTGCCCACAAGATGGCTCACCTTACAAAGTGGATGATGCCACTTCCCATTCCCCATTTGGTGGGGCCCATGCTCAAAAGGATAGAAACAATGTACAAGACAGGGGTGTCAGTACTAGCTGTGCCTCCAGCTCCTTAGAGTGATGTCTTCCTCACTGTATTTGTGTCACATGCCTCATGGATGAGGACACTCCAATCCCCACATGAGCCAGTGTGCCCACCCTCTTAGACCTTTCAGTCACAGCTGCCTGGATCATCTACTCTTTTTTGTTTGCAGAGCAGACCCTGCTTCTTCTGGACACTTCCTGTGACACTGTCACTTTAAAAAAATTATTTTTATTTATTTATTTGAGTGAGAGGGAGAAAGAGGCAGATAGAGAATGGATGTGTCAGACCTCTAGCCACTACAAATGAACTCCAGACGCATGAGCCACCTTGTGCATCTGGCTTATGTATTAGGAAATAGAACCTTGATTCTTTTTTTTTGTTGTTGTTTTTCAAAGTAAGGTCTCACTCTACCTCAGGCTGACCTGGAATTCACTATGTAGTCTCAGGGTGGCCTTGAACTCATGACGATCCTCCTACCTCTGCCTCCCGAGTGCTGGGATTAAAGGCGTGCACCACCACGCCCGGCTCAGAACCTGGATTCTTAAGCGTCAAAGGCAAGTGCCTTAACTGCTAAGCCATCTCTCCAGCCCCCTACTGTCACTTTTTCATAGGGCCCTCACTCCATCCATGCCTGGGCAGAGTGCCACTCCTCCAGTCCCCACACTGAAAGCAAGACACTGATTCCTCACTATAACTGCCTGTCCTTCAGAGGTCCTTCTTCACCACCACATGGAGGAAGCAAGTGTGTGCACATGTACACATACACATAGCTGAGACAGCTCTCCCTGTCACAGCTAGGTTGCCAATATCCAACAAAAGCAGAAGCAGTCACTAACCTCACATGCTTGCCCAAGGCACCTCAGAAACCCAGGGAAGTAAAGCAAAGTATCACTTGAGCCTATCCCTCTTGGTTAACCTAAGGGGAAAAGACAGGCCCAGAATTAGGCAGCAGTTTCCAGTTCTCCAGGTCGGAGGAGGGGACAGACAAGAGGAAAGGGGCAGACTCAAACAGACCTCCAGGTCCTAGTCTAGGATCCCTAAATCCACATAAGCTGCAGGTCTCGCCTGAGGCCCCTGTGCCTACAAGAGGCCTAGGGATTTAGGCCTGAATACTAACTCTGCAGCTCTATGCACTTACTCAGGCCCCAAGGGAAATTATTATCAGGACAAGGAGAAAAACCCAGGAGACTCAGCCCTCAATGAAAACCAAAGCTAAGACCCTCCAGCAGCTGTACCAAGCTAACAGCAAGGCACCAAAGGGTGACAACAGGCAAATTCAGAGTCTACAATTCAACTGGAGTGGGCAGCACATAGACCACACACCATGCAAACCACCCATTACTTACTCCAGACCTTACATTTCAGCTGCTCCCATTTGGCCTTCTGGGTTCTACTCTTCTAGACCCAGCACTTGATTACTTGATGGTGACATGACATTGGAGAAATGAGTAAATCATACACCAGGGATGGGGCATCAGCCTCACAGTCCCTTCAACTGTTAACAGGACCCTGATGTCTCATTGGGGACATTCCCTTCTATCCTGGTTCTATTTGCTTGACCAGCTTCAGAGGTAAATCAATCAACACACACTGCTGATTTAACTCTGGCCCAGGAATGCACCAAGGAAAATTCCCTAGGATTTATAGGAGAGCGAGGACAAGAGTTAAAACAGAGGCATTCCTAAAGCTGTTGTGGTCAAGAGAAGACAGCCAGGTCCCCCACCTGAGAATAGGCTTATTGGGTATCATGCTGATTGCCTTCTGGGGCTGCAGAATTAGTTAAGGACATTAACTAACTGAATGCTGGAGAAAATGGTATGAACCAATGAACCCACAGGGTAACTGTGTGCTATGGAGAGGCTCAGTGGATAAACCACTTGCCACACAACAATGAGTATCTGAGTCCAGATCCCCAGAACCTTCAAAAGCTTCTGTAATCCCAGCACACCTATAGCAAGAATGGAGGCAGTGACAGCAGTACCCTCTGGAAGGTCTGGGGTCAGATAGCCTGGGGAAAGAAGTGGTGAACAAAGGTGGGCATGGTGGTGCACGTTTTTATTTAATCCCAGGACTTGGGAAGCAGAGGTAGGAGGATTGTCTTGAATTCGAGGCCACCTTGAGACTACATAGTAAATTCCAGGGCTAGAGTAAGACCCTACCTCAAAAAAAAAAAAAAAAAAAAAAAAAAAAAAAGTGGTGAACAATGAGAGGCACTGCCTCAATGAGGTGGAAAGCAAAGACTAACACCCAAAACTTGTTCTCTAACTTCCGATGTATACAGGCATAACGGCACCTGCCTACACTCACACACAAACACGCCCCCCCCCAGGGGAAAAAAAAAAGAATAACTGTTCTTATCTGATATACCAAAACTGAGAAAAGAAGCCAGATTGCCAGCTAGGGCCTGGGCACAATGATGAACATGAAAAGCAGGTCAGGGTGGGCAACTTTTACCTTAAGTAGCTTGGCTGGAGGAGGGGTGGGTCCTGGCCTTAAGCACAGCTTAGCCATTCATTGCCATGGTGACTACAGCTCACCCTGGGTAAAGATGATGTGGCCACCTTAACCTAAGCTGGGCCAGTGACCTAATGATGGTGGTGGGAAAAAACAAGCCACCCAAAAGTGTAAGAATCCAGTACCCGAGCCAAAAAGGTACATGGTTATTTGGTATTCCTACACACAGGACTTCTGAAAGGCTTGTTTTGGGTGTGTTCCCCCATCATCAGAATAATGGCCCAGCTCAGACTGTGATGGCTACATTCTTGTCCTTCACATAAAACTCCACAAAAGGTAGCTACCCTGAGAGCCCAATGTGATGTGTGGACAGGGATAGCAAAGTATAATGACCACACTGAAGGTACAAACAGGGCACTGGGCCACCCAGGCCTGGAAGACTGCCAGGTGTTACTACCTACACCATGCCCTAGGTGTGGGTTACAGTCACTTGTAACCAAGTCCTCTCAGAAACTCACCAACTGCAGATGTTTGTGACAGAGCCTCCAACCAGAGTCAGGGGCAGCCATAGCCAAACAGCAAACAATCACACAGCACAGTAATAGCCAGGGTCTCTGCAGCAGCTACAAGGAGTATGACTTGGAGAACACAACATTCTACTTCCTGGCTATGCCAAAGGAAACCCCTTTCACCTCTTCCTCTGCCAGTTTAAGAGAAAGCACAGAATATTTTAGGGAAAGCTCAAATGCCCCTCAAAATTTGAAATCCAAACTTGCAAAATCTGAAACTTTTTGAGTTTCATGACATGACATAGAAACTTTCAAATTTTGGTAGCCAGGTATGTGGAACATGCTTGTAATTCCAGCACTTGGGATGCAGTGGCAAGATAACCAGGAGTTCAAGGTCATCCTCAGCTACATGGTGAGTTACAAAGAGCCCTGAATTTTAGATCATTTCCAATTTTAAGCTTCCCTCATTAGGGATGCTCAGCCAGTTAAAACCCTGCCAAGTCTGAAACACTTCTACTCCCAAGCATGTTCAATAAGGGAAACTCAATCTGTACAACCTTCCTCCCAGCTTGGCACAGACACATCCCTCAGGTGACTCTGGAATAAAGACTGAAACCAAGAAAATAGAGTGCCTGTGTAAAGCATACCCAACTGCCTGGTTCATGCATTCACTACCATCCTGCAGATGACATGGCAAGCAGCCAGCAGGTGAGCCAAGTTCCAGTCCCAGCCTGATCCTATCTAGCTGTGTGGCCATCAAGCCTCAGTTTCCATACCAGTCTGCCTCACAGGGTCATTATTCACAAGTTTTGAATACACTGAAAACTGCCATCACCTAGGACTTGCTCAATTACAATGACAGCCAGCTCCAGACCAGCCCTCTCCCAATAAGATCAACAAACCTGGGTTTTGACATGCTGCAAAGTACTGGTCATTAGGAAATAACCCTCTATGGAGGAACCTGCAACATTTTGGAAAACATGGTCAAAAAGACTCTCTAGCTGGGTGTGGTGGTGCACACCTTTAATCTCAGTACTTGGGAGGCAGAGGTAGCATTGCTGTAAGTTTGACGCCACCCTGAGACTACACAGTGTTCCAGGTCAGCCTGGGCTGGAGCGAGACCCTACCTCAAAAAACTTTATATATATATACACATATACATATATATATACACACACACACACATATATATATATATATATATATAAAACCACCGGGCGTGGTGGCACACGCCTTTAATCCCAGCACTTGGGAGGCAGAGGTAGGAGGATCGCCATGAGTTCAAGGCCACCCTGAGAATACATAGTGAATTCCAGGTCAGCCTGAGCTAGAGTGGGACCCTACCTCGGAAAAAAAAAAAAAAAAAAAAAAGACCCTCTAAAGCCGGGCACGGTGGTACATGCCTTTAGTCCCAGCACTCGGCAGAGGTAGGAAGATAGCCATGAGTTCAAGGCCACCCTGAGACAAGAGTGAGTTTCACGTCAGCCTGACAAAAGAAAGAAAGAAAGAAAGAAAGAAAGAAAGAAAGAAAGAAAGAAAGAAAGAAAGGAAGGAAGGAAGAAAGGAGGGAGGGAGGGAGGGAGGGAGGAAAGAAGGGAGGAAAGAAGGGAGGAAAGAAGGAAGGAAGGAAGGAAGGAAGGAAGGAAGGAAGGAAGGAAGGAAGGAAGGAAAGAGGGAGGGAGGGACCTGCTAGCAACAGGAATATTTTGTTGTTTTGGTGTGTGTGTGGTGTGTATGCAGGTATTACCAGTACGTGTATTTATGTGTGTGTGTGGAGACTAAGGTCAACATCAAATGCCTCCTTCAATCATCCACCTTACCTTTTTTTCTTTGTATTTTATTTTATTTTTTAATATTTGAGAGAGAGAGATAGAGAGAGAGAGAGAGTGGGCATTCCAGGGCCTCCAGCCACTGCAAACGAACTCCAGATGCATGTGCCCCCTTGTGCATCTGGCTTAAGTGGGTCCTGGAGAGTTGAGCCTTGAACCGGGTCCTTAGGCTTCACAGGCAAGTGCTTAACCTCTAAGCCATCTCTCCAGCCCCCCATATTTTATTTTTATATATTTGTTAGAGATAGAGAGGAGAATGGGCATGCCAAGGCCTCTAGCTACTGCAAACAAATTCCAGATGCATGCACCACCATGTGCATCTGGCTTATGTGGGTTCTGGAGAACTGAACCTAGATCCTTAGGCTTCGCAGGCAAGCACCTTAACCACTAAGATATTTCTCCAGCCCAACACCTTACTTTTCTTTTTCTTTCTTTTTTTTTTTTCTGAGACAAGGCCTCTCACCAAGGGCTCACAAATTCAGCTAGACTAGCTAGCCTGTAAGCTCTCAGGATCCTTTTGGCTTCTCCCAAGTCCTAGGACTACAGGAACAAACCACTGCACCCAGGTTTTTATTTATTTTATTTATTTATTTATTTATTTATTTATTTATTTATTTATTTATTTATTGGTTTTTCGAGGTAGGGTCTCACTCTAGCTCAGGCTGACCTGGAATTCACTTTGTAGTCTCAGGCTGGCCTTGAACTCTCGGCGATCCTCCTACCTCTGCCTCCCGAGTGCTGGGATTAAAGGCGTGCGCCACCACGCCCGGCTAGCACCCAGGTTTTTAAACCACTACACCTAGCTTTTCTGTTAAGTGTTGGAGATCTGACCTCAGATCCTCATGCTTACATAGTAAGCACTTTACCTGCTGAGTCATCACCCCAGCCCCAGCTATAGGGAGTTTTAAAATGATGAATGGTTTCTAAGGGAGACCACCTTGGGTTTAACAAGGAAAGATTTACAAAAGAAGGCAATGGGCTGGAGAGATGGCTTAGCAGTTAAGTGCTTGCCTATGAAGCCTAAGGACTCCAGTTCGAGGCTCGATTTCCTACTACCCAAGTAAACCAGATATACAAGGTAGCACATGCAACTGGAGTTCATTTGCAGTGGCTGGAGGCCCTGGTGCGCCCATTCTCTCTCCCTCTCTCTGTCACTCTCAAATAAATAAACAAAAATTTAAAAAAAAAAAAAAAAAAAAAAGCTGTAGGGACAAGGGGCTCCCAAGCAGAGGCAGTGCAAAAGTTGAATCCTAGGTGTTACACATACAGGTGGAGGTCATCTGTCAGATTTAAGTAGATGCTCTCCGGATGACAACATAAAACTTCACTGTAGAGCCACACCTGGATTAGGGAGCACCTGTCCTTGAATTTTCTCAAAAACAGTTACACAGAGCACAAACCAAGATCCAAAAAGTTTCTAAAAATCAAAAAAGGGTTCTTAGCCGGGCATGGTGGCACACACCTTTAATCCCAGCACTCAGGAGGCAGAGGTAGGAGGATAACCATGAGTTCAAGGCCACCCTGAGACTACAGAGTGAATTCCAGGTCATCCTGGGCTACAGCAAGACCCTACCTATAAAATAAAAGGGGGGAGGTTCTTACAGGCTAGAGAGATGGCTTAGCCAAAGGATCTAGGTTCAATTCCCCAGGACCCACGTAAGCCAGATGCACAAGGAGGCTCATGTATATGGAATTCATTTGCAGTGGCTAGAAGCCCTGATGCACCCATTCTCTCTCTCTCTCTCACTCATAAATAAAAATAAAATTTTTAAAAAAGGCTCTTGCAAAACTAGAGCCTGGGATTAGAAGTAAAAGGGGAAAGACTGCAGGAAGAGAAAGGAATACAAAAGAAATGCAAAGCAACATTTAAAACCACTTATTAGGGGCTGGAGAGACTGCTTATTGATTAAGGATCTTGCCTTCGAGGCATAAGGACCCAGGTGGTGTGGCACATGCGTCTGGAGTTCATGTGCAATGGCTAGAAGTCCTTGCATGCCCACTGTACTCACGTGTGCCACCTTGTACACATGTGCGACCTTGCATGCTTGCATCATTTTGTGTGTCTGGCTTATATGGCACCTGGAGAGTCCAACATGGGTCCTTGCTTCACAGGCAAGTGCCTTAACCACTAAGCGATCTCTCCAGCCCAATAAAATATTTTTTTTATTTTTTATTTTTGGAGTGAGACACAGAGAGAGACAGAAAGAGAGAGAGGGAGAGGGAGACAGATAGAGAATGGGCACGCCAGCAGTCAGCTGCTGTGAACGAAATCCAGGTGCGTGTGCCCCCTTGTGGGCAAGTGAGGCATTGCGCCCTTGCGTCACTTTGCATCTGGCTAAACGTGGGACCTGGAGATTGGAACCAGCGTTCTTAGGCTTAGGAGGCAGGCACCCTAACTGCTAAGCCATCTCTCCAGCCCCAATAAAATATTTTTAAAAGTCACTTATCTGAAGCTGGGCGTGGTGGCACAAGCCTTTAATCCCAGTACTCGGGAGGCAGAGGTAGGAGGATCGTTGTGAGTTTGATTCAGCCTGAGACTACATAGTGAATTCCAGGTCAGCCTGAACTAGAGTGAAACCCTACCTAGAAAAACAAAACAAAACAAACAAACAAACACACAAACAAAAAAACACAAAAAAAGCACCATGGGGGGGGGGGGAGAGAGAAAGCTCAACAGTTAAAGGCACTTGCTTGTAAATAAAGCCTGCCAGCCTAGGTTCAATTCCCAGTACCCACATAAAGCCAGATGCACAAAGTGGTGCATGTATATGTACCCTGGAATGCCCATACTCACTCAGTCTATCTCCCACCTCACAAATAAATACCAAAATCTTAAAATAAGGCTACCAGCCTCAGAGTTACCTAACACTCGACTGAAATCCCACAACTTGATTCCCTATGTCTGTCCAGTACCCAGCATATATATGGTAAGTGCTTAGTAAACATAGACTGCCTTACAGCCACTGTCATCAGCACACAGGACACTGTGCCTGGCTCTGAGCTCAAAGGAACCTTCTAATGGCCCCTGGGGCTTCTCAGCAGTCACCTACCTCAATGTATAAATTCAGAAAATGAATGAAGTGCCAGAAGCTCCGAGGTCTTTAACCCCACCATGTCTGGCAGGCCTTGAGCTGAGTTCCCTGGAGGCCTGGACACATTATCTAGTGGGACCTTGCTTGTTACCAACCACAGAGAGAACCTCAGGGATGGCCATATAGAGTCCATGGGCCAAGAGTGAAGGACTTCTAAGCTAACTCTGACTATAATCTAAGCTGGCCCTAAACACAGCCAAGCTTTCCACCCAGGATTCCTACCTTCCTTGCTCTAGGTCTGCACAGGAAAGATATCAAGAGGGCTCAAAAGCACTTCAAATATGGCAAACCCTAGGACTTGCTGTGTGGTCACAGCCTGTGGTCCCATGGTCCCAGTTACCTGAGAGGCTAAGGCATGGGGAACTGCTTGACCTCAGGAGTTAAAGCTAGCCTGAGCAAGAGAACAAGATAACAACTAAGAGAAAAAAAATTCATCAAAATCAAAACAAGAGACTGATTGAGAGGGGGAGGGGATATGATGGAGAGTGAAGTTTCAAAGGGGAAAGTGGGGGGAGGGAGGGAAGTACCATGGGATATTGTCTACAATTAAAGAAGTTCTCAGCTGGACGTGGTGGCACACGCCTTTAATCCCAGCACTTGGGAGGCAGAGGTAGGAGAATCGCTGTGAGTTCGAGGCCACCCTGAGACTACATAATGAATTCCAGGTCAGCCTGAAGTACAGTGAAACCCTACCTCAAAACAAAACAAAACAAAACAAAACAAAACAAACAAACAAAAAAAAAAAAACAGAGCCACCAATACTCAGGAAATAGTGCAGAAAAGTATGTGGAAAAGCCAGAGGGTGAGCGGCAATATGGAGAAGCACTGGCTCCCTCCACTGACGGACTGCTGCTCTGAAAAAGTTACAAACCAAAACAAAATGGGAACAACATGGGGAATGCCCACAATCCCACAATGACGGGTCCTCCATCGCCTGGCAAGAGTGAACACAGGCATAACGGTACCAACGCATGATGTGTACTTACAATGTTTCCTCTGAAATAAAAAGAATAAAATAATATTAAAAATAAACAAATAAATAAGTGACAAAATCAAAACAAGAGCCAGGCGTGGTGGCACATGTTTTTAATCCCGGTAGGAGGATTGCTGTCAGTTTAGGGCCACCCTGAGACTACATAGGGAATTCCATAGTGAACCCTACCTTGAAAAACCAAACACACAACACACACACACACACACACACACACACACGGTTGGAGAGATTGATGGCTCAGTGGTTAAAGGCGCTTGCTGGCAAAGCCCAATGTCTTGGGGTCAATTACCCAGTACCCATGTAAAGCCAGACATGCTAAGTGGCACATGCATCTGGAATTTGTTTGCAGTTGCAAGAAGCCCTGTTAGCCAATAAATATTTTTTAAAGATAGTGTTTATTATTTATTTATTTGAGAAGGAGAAAAGAGGGAGAAAGGAAGGGAGGGGTGGGGGGAGAGGGGGAGAGAGAGAAAATGAATATGGGCACACCAGGGCCTCCAGCCACTGCAAACGAATTCCAGACGCATGTGACCCCTTGTGCATCTGGCTTACGTGGGTCCTGGAGAACCAAACCAGGGTCCTTTGGCTTTGCAGGCAAATGCCTTAACTGCTAAGTCATCTCTCCAGCCCAATATTTTTAAATTTAATTTTATTTACTTGGGGGGTGGAGAGAAAGAGAAAGGGCCTCTAGCCACTGCAAATGAACTCCAGATGCATGCACCACCTTCTGCATCTGGCTTACTTGGGTACTGGGGAATCAAAACTCAATTTTTAGGCGTCACAGGTAAGTGCCTTAACTGCCAAGCCATCTCTCTAGCCTCACAAGTAATATTTTTTTAAAAACCCAAACATGACAAAATCTAAGAGGATATAAATAAGTCATATGGAAACCTACTTTTCTGGACAATGGAACACTCAGAAGCAATAGATTGTTACTAGAAAATTTTCAGTGCCAGGGATGGGATACCTTCCAGTGAGTTGTTGGCCGGGAAGGTCACAGATACCCCCAAAACATTATAGGCCATTGCCGAGGCCCTTGGTTTCCCACCAGGAATAGATGGTAAAACCCTATTGCTGAAGACTCCACATACTTGGTCAGCAAGGTCACTGAGAAATTCTGCTGGGGCTGAGCTGAAAGCCTCCTCCATGTGGACCAGCTGACAGGAAGTTGGAAAGCTATGTTGCATGAAGTTCAGTGGGTGAGAAAAAACACCAGTGAAGATACTCAATAGTGAACACTGAAAGCTTTAAATATGGCCAGCCAGGCCAAATGAGCCAATGGGTGCAATAGTGGCATGTCTGTTATGGGGGAAATCAACCTCTCTCTAATTGGACTGGAGGCCTGCTCCATGGGAAGGAATACATCCCTGATACTGAAAACCTACAACAGGGGCAGCCATGAACCTTAGGTGTGTAACGTCTGCTTGTGTCACGCTAAATGTATATACTATGCTCACCAAACTGCCCAGTAAGCACTTCTCTTAATGCCCACACCCATATATTAATGCTACTCTCACTTTTGGTTAAAGAAGCTTCTCTTTCCAGATGGTGGCGACCTTGGAATGACTCAAAAGGCACCATGGTGCTGAGAAGAAGTGACAGAGGAGTGTTCAGCACTGAAACATCTCAAACCCACCTTCCAAGGCTCAGGGTTCATTGTGGAAGAGGGGGCGGAAAGAATGTAAGAGCCAAAGGAAGAGTAGGACTCCTTACAACATGCTCCTCCAGACACAAAATGGCCTGGATATCCATGACCTCACAGTGCTTGACACTACCTACACAAGACCATCATAATAGGAGAAAATATCATGACATCAAACTGAAAACAGAGAGACTGAATGAGGGGGGAGGGGATATGATGGAGAGGGAAGTTTCAAAGGGGAAAGTGGGGGGAGGGTGGGAAGTACCATGGGATATTGTCTACAATTAAAGAAGTTGTAAAAAAAAAAAAAAAAAAAAAGGAAATACTGGGACTGGAGAACTGGCTCAGCAGTTAAGGTGCTTGCCTGTAAAGCTAATAACCTGAGTCCAGTTCCCCAGGACCCACTTAAAGCTAGATGCACAAAGTGGCGCATGCATCTGGAGTTCATTTGCAGTGGCTGGAGGCCCCGGCACATCCATTCCCTGTCTTCTCTCTATTTCTCTCTGCTTGCAAATAAATAGAAAAAATTAAATAAAAAAAAAAATCCAAACATGACAAATCACAACCCCAGCCCATACGTAGGCTACTCAGGCCCCCTTCTCCTTTTTCAGGCTGGGGGCGCTCAGACAAATCTTGATGTGTGCACACCCCATCCCATGGCCCTGGCAGCAAACAGCTCAGTGACCTGACAACTATTCCTTCCAACTCTCCTGTCAAGCCAGAAACAAACCAAGCACTGACTGCAGGAACCTGCCTGTGAAACACTTCTTTTTAGACTATTCCAGAAATTCATTTTGTGCTTTTAGAATTTTGAGGATTTTCAAGTAAGACACAGAAACACCTGCTCTATTTATACTGAAGATCTGTCTGGGCATGGTGGCACATGCCTTTAATCCCAGCACTTGAAAGGTTGAAGTAGGATCACTGTGAGTTTGAGGCCAACCTGGGCTACCGAGTTTCAGGTCAGCCTGGACTAAAGTGAGACTACCTCAAAAAAAAAAAAAAAAAAAGACCCACCAAGTTCCAGTTCTTGAAGACAGGGAAGGTGGGCAGCCTCAAGTTTGACTATCACCATAAGCACTTGCTAGAAAGGGCTAGTGAACTCTCTCAGCTTTACCACATTTCCATGAACCATAGGTCCCCTTTACTGACAGAGATATAACTGCATGGACTCTTAGACCCAAGACTCTTTGAAGGACACTTACACAGTGTGTGCAGCACGCTGCACTGGCAGGTACTCCTCACACGGGAAATGCAGCCTATTTCATGGGTTGGGGGAAGACTACACAGGTGAACACATGTGCCTTGAGAGTGAAAGAAGCACTTGGGAAGGATGAGCTCAGAGTGTAGCTACCAGCACAGTCACCTTGCAAACACATTGCCTGATTGCTACCTGCTAAACCACAACTCAACTACCCATTCTGACAACTAGCTACCAGGGCCCAAAAGGGACCAGGCTGTTCAGGGCAAACCACCCCCAGGAATAAAAAGGACAAGCAGCCAACTTCAGAAGGTGTGCCATGGAGGAGTAGGTAGGAGATCCACACTCTGGACCCCAGTCTCCTGGAAATCAGGCTGAAATAAAGTAGAACTCTGAGAAGGTGTTCGCCCAACTGACCCCTGAGCTTGACACCTTGAGATGTCTGTGCACACATCCTAAGCCAGGAACCAAGGAGACTATGGGCCCTTTTTATTTCTGTATGTAGGACTTAAGTCCTCTCCCATAGGCTGGTATTGGGATAGTCTTCCAGGCCCCTAGGACCTCCAGCTCTGAGGACCACCAGGAAACTCCCTGTTGACACATAGTAAAGTCCACCTTCTTCAGAGGGAGATAGTCACAAACAAAGACTTACATCTGATTCCCAAGCAACACTTGTTAAAATCTCTGTTGCTCTTCTCTGGCAACTGGGCCACAGCACTGAAAGCAAAGACACGAATGTCATGGAGCCCAGCAGCCAGCACATTCAGGGTTTTTTTTTAAGATTTTTTTTTTCAATTTTTATTTATTTGCAAACAGAGAGAGAGAGAGATACAAGAGTGGCAGACAGAGAGAGAATGGGCATGCCAGGGCCTCTAGCCACTGCCAACAAACTCTAGATGCATGTGCCCCTCGTGCATCTGGCTTACGTGGGTCCTGGAGAATCGAACTGGGATCCTTTGGCTTCACAGGCAAACGCCTTAACCGGTAAGCCATCTCTCCAGCCCAACACATTCAGGTTTTGTATCCTCTAGTATACCAGACAGTAAGAATCCACTGTGCCATTCTGTAATTTACACTATTTCTCTATTCAGTATGACCACTGTCAAAACATATTTTTCAGCCGGGCGTGGTGGCGCACGCCTTTAATCCCAGCACTCGGGAGGCAGAGGTAGGAGGATCGCCGAGAGTTCGAGGCCACCCTGAGACTACATAGTTAATTCCAGGTCAGCCTGGACCAGAGTGAGACCCTACCTCGCAAAACCAAAAAAAAAAAAAAAACATATTTTTCTTTTTTGGTTGTTTGAGATAGGGTCTCACCAGGCAGACCTGGAATTCACTATGTAGTCTCAGGCTGGCCTCAAACTTATGGCAATCCTCTTCTCCTCTACCTCCCGAGTGCTGGAATTAAAGGCATGTGCCACCACACCACACAGGATTGCTAAATTCAAGACAAGCCTGGAATTACTGAGTGAGTTCCAGGTCAGCCTGGGCTAGAGTGAGACCCTACCTCGAAAAACCAAAAAAGTGCTGTCACCCTGAACCAGAAAGCAAAGCTTGAGTATAAGACTTGTAAAATTCCATGCCAGTCAGCAGTTGCTGCATGGTGGTCCAGCCCGGAACTCTGTCCCAGGACAGAGACCTCACAATGCTCCTAAGACAAGTTGTCCAGTGTCACCATCCAGTTAGATCTGTCCACAGGTAAATCTAACCCAACTTCAACCTCAAGCCAGCTCCCATGGTGAGTAAATGCTCAATTCATGAAATCCCTGAGCTTTACTGACAATGCCAAGAAGCAGTGTAGGAAAGGTGCTTGAGACCACTGTGAAAACTCCCTGCATATTTTCAACAATGCCTCACTCCTACCTCATGCCTTATCTTTCAAGTGCAACATGCGTATATAGAGCCAAAAGTATTATCTGTGACGACTCTGGGTAAGTCCCTAAACTTTATTAAGTTAGTAAGAAACAAAAGCATCTCTTCCTCTCCTGGACACACATGCTTACTATTAAAAGAAAGAACAGGGCTGGAGAGATTGGCTTAACAGTTAAGGTGCTTGCCTGTGAAGCCTAAGGATCCAGGTTCGATTCTCCAGGTCCCATGTAAGCCAGATGCATAAGGTGGTGCATGCATCTCTGGAGTTTGTTTGCAGTGCCTAGACACCCTAGGGCACCCATTCTCTCTCTCTTGTCTCTAATAAATAAAATAAAAATAAAAATTTTTTTAAAAGTAAGTAACACCATTAGGATGCCACACAAATTAATGTGAGGTGGACATCTCTGTTTAAGTCAGATATCTGAGAGTTCACACAATACACCTTGCATGGATATTTCAAGCAAATCAACCTGAAAACTATTTTATAACAATTCATGTTAGCCCTTGCTGACCTTCCAAATCTGAATCTGGGTCTAAGAGTGTTTCTAGGATCATGTGCCAGGTTATAGCCCACTCTACACATATGAGGAGTCTGCAGGCCCTCAGAGGAGGGTGGAAAACGATGGTTAGGGTGTGTGCGTCTATGCAGCTCCTTACTACTAATGCGTGCAAAACTGAGAAACAAAGTGGCTCCTGAGGAAAGCACCTGCTCTCTGTGGGGGCCTTCTCTGAACATAGGGCCACTCACCTGCCTTCAACAAGTCCTGTCTTGGGCTGCCACTTAGCTTTTCAAGGTGCTGCAGTACCCTTCCACTATCTTGGCCAAACCAACTCTTGAAAAGCAAAACCTTAGCTGGGCATGGTGTCACACGCCTTTCATACCAGCACTCGGGAGGTAGCGGTAGGAGGATCACTGTGAGTTCACATAGTGAATTCCAGGTCAGCCTGAGCTAGAGTGAGACCCTACCACGAAAAACCAAGAAAGAAAGGAAGAAAGAGGACAGGAGAGGAGAAGAAAGGAAAGGAGAAAGAGGAAAAGGGAAAAGGAAAAAAGAAAAAGGAAAAGAAAGGCCAAACCTTTAATCATAATGTGATATACTCTCCATATTTCCAGCCACCTGTGGTCCTCTCACTATTCAGAGTGCTACATTAGAACATTCCACAGCTAACCTTTAGGGCACAGATGTAGAGTTTCTTGAGAAAACCGTGGGGTCAGAGGTAGCTCCTGAGTCACATGTCCAAGAAGGCTTGTAGGGTTCAGAGTAGAAGCAGCCTGGAGAAAACGTGTGCAGAACACTTCTGCTCTAGGGAGGAGGACAAGAGTGAGACATCCACACAGACATCTATCAGGAAGACAAGATTCAGCCAGACTTTCCCAAAACAGTGAGTGCTCCATGGCAATGGAAGCCATGTCACCTGCCAAGGGAGCTGTGCTTGGGGGATTCAATATGACTTCTGTGAAGAATTGGATAAGGACACAACACAAGACCAAGCTGGAACAATCAAGGGTACATCAGAGAGACTGTTAAAACACTGGGTTGACCTAACTACTACCAAGTATAGGGCTTCCACAGCTCTGAAAAACTGGTACTTGCCTTTTGAAAGGAGTAGCAGATTTACTGTCTCAACAGAACAGGCAGATATGACTGCCCTGCTGTTGCAGTCATCTATATCCTCCTGAAGCAAGAAGGTAGGGTAGAGATAGTTCTTTTTGGTTAAGGAGCAGAGACTACTTAGACATCCTTCCCTGACTTCAAATACACTGTGGACACTGAGTTAGCTGCCTGGCACTGATTTTTCAAGCAACAGCTAAGTTTGTGAACCATAACTACATGCCCATGAAGGTAAGCATTATATGACACAATTCTCTTGTCACTTCTCTCAGAAGAGGTTTAATTTTAGTGTTGGCTCTTCAACTCTGTCCCCATTTTTTTTTTTTTTTACCATGAGCATCTTAAATATGTGTCAATTATCCAGTGGTGGAGTTTATAACTGGGCAGGGCAAAGGAGAGCTGTGTACTAGCACGCTGCTCTCACCTGGACCTACAGCAATTCCAGAGAAACTGCAGGTACGCAGACAGCTTGGGTTCTCCTAACACGTAGGCCAGAATGAGGATAATGCACCTGGCTGAGTTCTGCCAGGTTCCCACAAAGGCAGCTTCTCAGATCCAGTCATGGATGGTCACTAGTAAGCTACATTTAGGGAGCATCTCCCTCACTAGGAATAAAAGGGATAATTTCCTGAACGCCATCTACCACACTAAGGTTACAAAGTCTCTATACCCATCTATCACTTGAGTCCCCACACCACAATTAAACCATATGAAATGTGAACTCCATGCCATGGTAACCCAACCAAGGGCCAAAATGAGTGTAACATTTGGGCCCAAGCTAAGATTTAGGAAAGCAAAGTTTGTTGCCCTTCTTTTCCTCTTTTTTTTTTTTTTTTTTTCGGTTTTTCAAGACAGGGTCTCATTCTGGCTCAGGCTGATCTGGAATTCTCAGGGTGGCCTTGAACTCTCCGCAATCCTCCTACCTCTGCCTCTGAGTGCTGGGATTAAAGGCGTGCACCACCACGCCCAGCTTCTTTTCCCTTTTTTACTCCAAGAAAGAACCCTTTCGGTTAGAGCCTTAAACAACACTGGGACCCTTGTGGTCCTTACCCCACCTAATCTACAAAAGAAGTAAGTATATTATTCAAGAAATTACACTCAGGCCTGGAGAGATGGCTTAGCAGTTAAGGCATTTGCCTGCAAATGCTAAGGACCCAGGTTCGACTCCCCAGTACCCACGTAAGCCAGATGCACAAGGTGGTGTATACATCCAGAATTCGTTTGCAATAGCTAAAGGCCCTGGTGTGCCCATTCTCTCTCAGAAAGAAAGAAAGAAAAGAAAAAAATTAATTAACTGTACTCTGGCTTATGGAAAAATGCAAAAGCCAAAGCTACTTTTTCATGTCATCTAAGTTCATTCCTTAATATTTCAGTCATGGAATTGCAGCAGCATCAGCTACTGGGGGAGAGGAATAAAGACCTTCTAGGTTTTATATAGTCTGTGCCTACTCCACCCCCAAAGTCACAACAATGTCTATCGCATTTATAAAATTACTGTCAAGTCAATCTTAATGGGGCCTGAAGACCAGAGAATTACTTAAGATCCCACAAGCAGAGCCTTACAAAGATCAAGGGCCTCTCAATTTCTCCTAAGACTGTACAAACTGAAATAAACTATTCTGAAAATACCAGAACACAACACACTACTAAGAGTGATTAACCAAGCTCAAGTAAAGGAACAGCAAAAGCTCCCCAATGAGAGAGACAAAATAACCTAACCAAGCCCAAGACCATTTTTTCTCCCATCCCCAGCATATTAAAAAGCTATCTCAATGGCCACTTCCTGGTCTCCCAGCAAACACTTGTTTCCTACCTGGAAGCCACTGCATCTTCCTATGGCCCTGCTCCTACAACAGGGAAACACACGCCCCCCCCCCCAAACTGCCAATAACACCTTGGAAAAAACGGAACATGTGAGGTTCCCCTACAATCACAGAGGAAGGAGGGGCAGTCTCTCTACTCACAAAAGCCTCAGCAGAGAGACACCAGAGAATGTGACCCCCTCGAAGATCATTTTGATGGCCAAGGTCTCCAAAGTACCGAGCTAAGACCATCCCCTCAGGTGGGGGAAAGGATGGAAGCCAGGCTAGATATTGGGTGAATGGGAAAGAGAACAATCGTCCCCAATTCGCTATCTAAAAGGCCCTGGCTTTTGGTCAAGAGAAGCAATGATCACTTATGCCAAGAAGAGTGACAGGAAGGATCCCACTCTCTAGAAGAGCATCCTTTTGGACAAGGACCCCACGAGCAATTTGGCTAAAGTATGTGCAATCTCCTAGCGGAGTAGGGGGCGTGGAGACCTCTCCAGGGATCCCAGGTAGCGTGCTAGAAGAGGTAGAGCAGGCTGGGGGGTTCTCTCTAAGCCTGGGTGATTACAACAGAGAAGAAGCAAAAGGGCTTCGTTCACCGTCCAGCAATGCAGGAAGCTAGGAAACGCGGGCTCCCCGAGTCATACCCAGGACACCAGTTGCTTCCCAGCCCTCACCACTCCCTTCCCCCCAGCCGGGAGGGCTTCCCGGGGGTCTCTGGTCCCGAGGGTGGAGCAAGACAGGTGAGGTCCGCGAGGAGCAGCGAGGGGCGCTGAGCTGGAGCAGGAGAGGAGGACAAGCTCTGAACTCAGTCCCCTGTCTGCTCCCTCCGCCCAGGCCGCACGGAAGCCTCGGCCTCACGTACCCGACGTCGCCGGGGCTAGCCCGCCCTGGGCCTGGGAGACTAGCAGCCGAGATGGCAGCGGCCTTTGGGGAAAGGTGAAGACCAGGAGAGTCCCTTGGAACCCTGGCAAGCGGCGGGCACCAGGGAAGGGGAGGGTCCCCGGGCCCACGCGGCCTCGGTCCTGGCTCGCGCGGCGGATACTTACGTTGCTCTGGGAGTCGATGGCCTGCAGCAGCCGGTCCCTGATCTGCTGCGGAGACGCTGGAGCCGCTGTCATTGCCTGGGCGAGGCGGGGGGGAGCGGCCGAGCCGGCGGGCGGGCGGGCTGAAGCAGGGGGGACGGGGGTCACTCACTCGCCCGCCTCCAGGAGAGGAGCCGCATGTTCCCCGCGGCGCCAGAGGAGGTAGGGGCGCGCGGGGTGGCGGAGAGGGGAGCGGGGACCCGGAGCTAGGAGCCCGGGCCGCCGCCGCCGCCACCGAAGGAGGAGGAGGAGGAGCCCACGGAGCCGCCGCCACCGCTGCCGCCGCCTCGAGAACCAAACTCCAGTGAGCTGCCCCCGCGCGGAGCACTCTGGGTAACCCGCGCCGCACGCAGCGTCGGCGCCACGCTGAGGAGGTTGGGAGATGGGGCGGGCGAAGACGCCAGGCTTGGGCGGGGCCGCTCGCGTGTCCCGCCCCTAATTTCTGCGCACGCGCACGCAGGCGCACTCGTCCAGTCGTATCGCCCCGCCCCCCCGCAGCCAAACCGAGGGAGCCGTGGGCGGTGGTTGGGCGGGGCAACGGCTGCCTGGAGGCCACGCCCCTACCTGGACACTGGGACGAGGTCTGGGAAACGCCGCGCGGGTTCAGTCCTTGAACCCAGGACTCTCCTGGCTGCCCTCCCTAGGCTGAGGATCGGGAAAACCCCTCCTTCGGAAAGAGGACGTCCCCCTCTGCGATGCATGACTGAAGGTGCTGAGATCGCTGCGAGAGATTGAAGCGGCCGAGCGTGGAGGACGGCCCAGCGCCTCCGTGGCAGTTAAGGGCCCAGGCGTCCGCACGGTGACCCTGCGCGCCGAGCGGGTGCCGCCGCTTCGGCAAGCGGTGTGGGTCCGCGTCTGCAGGGTCATACGCCGTCCAGATCGCGAATGGCTTAAAAGAAAGCACAGCGCCTCTAGCCGGAGCCGCCACTCTAGCTTGCAAAGCCGAAAAGCCCTGGAGCTTGCAGACCTGCGTGTGCACTGCGATCGCGGGCTCGCGGGGCGGATGGTGCCCGGCAGAACGTGGGTCTCCTCTCCACACCCTCGGCTATCGCCGACGCCCGGACTGACTGAACCCACCCCCACCCCCTTACAAGCCTGGCTGCAGAGACCCTCCACCCCACTTTGTACTGCAGATGGCTGGTAAACTGAAAAACCCTCATTCACCGCTCGAAACGTAGCTCAGAAGAGGAAAGCAAAGGTCAAAGCCAGAGGGCTGATGCCAAGTATAAGGGCCTGGTCCTCCAGCACCTCTGTGCCCAGAGAGCGTGGTTATGAGAATGGGCTGAACGTCAGGCCCCGGGAATTACTACTACCTCAGTCTCGGGAGAAATAGCTTCTTTTCGGTGCTGTCACCGAAAGAACCGAGATTTCCAACAGAGACCGCTGATGGGAACCACCTGAACTCCTGAGAGCTGCGTTACTATTGCATTTGTCATGCTTCTAGAAGGTACTTTTGAGGATGAAAAAAAAAAAAAAAGTTGCTTCTTACCCGTGTCTGAGGTTGCTTGCTTCTGCACATGTGAAAAGGTTTACATCAAACTTGTAAACACCGGGCTGGAGAGATGGCTTACCTGCAAAGCCTAACGACACAGGTTCTGTTCCCCAGATGCACGAGGTGGTGCATGAATCCGGAGTTCGTTTGCTGTGGCTGGAAGGCCTTGTGCGTCCATTCTCTCTCTCTCTCTCAAAATAAATAAATAAAATATTTTTTCTTTTTTTTTTTTTTTTTTTTTTTTTTTTTTTTTTTTTTTTTTAGGTAGGGTCTTGCTCTAGCCATGGCTGACCTGGAATTCACTGTGGTAATCTCAGGATGGCCTCAAACTCACAGTGATCCTCCTACCTCTGCCTCCTGAGTGCTAGGATTAAAGGTGTGCGCCACCACCCAGCAAATAAAATATTTTTAAAGGGGGTCTGAAGAGATGGCTTAGCGGTTGCCTGTGAAGCCTAGGGACCCCAGATCGAGGCTCGATTCCCCAGTACCCACATAAGCCAGATGCACAAGGGGGCACACACATATGGAGTTTGTTTGCAGTAGCTGGAGGTCCTGGCATGCCCATTCTCTCTCTCTCCCCCTGCCTGTTTCTGTATCTCTCAAATAAATAAATAAAAATAAAATATTTTTAAAAAACAACCTTGGAGCTGGGCGTGGTGGCGCACGCCTTTGATCCCAGCATTCGGGAGGGAGGCAGAGGTAAGGAGATAGCTGTGAGTTCACATAGTGAATTTCAGATCAGCCTGGGCTGGAGTGAGACCCTACCTCGAAAAACCAAAGAAAGAAAGAGAGAGGGGGGAGGGAGGGAGAAAGGAAGGAAGGAAAGAAAAGGGTAGGGCTGGAGAGATGGTTTAGTGGTTAAGGCGCTTGTCTACAAAGCCAAAAGACCCAGGTTCGATTCCTCAAGACCCATGTAAGCCACATGCACAAGGTGGCGCATACATCTGCACTTCATTTGCAGTAGCTAGAAGCCCTGGCATGCTTGCTGTCTCTCTCTCTCTCTCTCTCTCTCTCTGCTTTTCTCGCAAATAATTTTTTTTTTTAAATAGATTGCACGCCTTTAATCCCAGCACTGGGAAGGCTAAAGTAGGAGGATCACTGAGTTCAAGGCCACACTGAGACTACAGAGTGAATTCCAAGTCAGCCTGAGCTAAAGTGGGACCCTACGTCAAAAAACAAAAAAACTGCCGGGCATGGTGGCACATGCCTTTAATCCCAGCACTCGGGAGGCAGAGGTAGGAGGATTGCCGAGAGTTCGAGGCCAGCCTGAGACTACAGTGAATTCCAGGTCAGCCTGAACTAGAGTGAGACCCTACCTCGGAAAAGCAAAAAAAAAAAAAAAAAAAAAACTTGTAGCTGGGCGTGGTGGCACACACCTTTAATCTCAGCACTCCAGAGGCAGAAGTAGGAGGATTGCTGTGAGTTCAAGGTCACCCTGAGACTACATAGTGAATTCCAGGTCAGCCTGGACCATAGTGAGACCCTACCTTGAAAAACAAAACAAACAAACAAAAAAAAACTTGTGAACACAGGCAAAAAACTGTAATTTGCCGGCCTGGGTAGTGGCACATCTCTGTAATCCTAGCACTTGGGAAGCAAGGGTAGTAGGATTACAGTGAGTTCCAGGCCAAAGTGAGTTCCAGGTCAGCCTGGGCTATTGCAAGACCCTGCCTGGGGGAAAAAAAACAAAAAAACAGAAGAAGTGGGGCTAGAGTGATGGTTTAGCAGTTAAGGCACTTGCCTGGGAAACCTAAAGACCCAGGTTCAATTCCCCAGTACCCATATAAGCCAGATGTACAAGGTGCATGCATCTGGAGTTTGTTTGCAGTGGCTAGAGACCCTGGCACGCCCATCTCTCTCTCTCTCTCTCTCTCTCTCTCTCTCTCTCAAATACAAATAAAATTTTTAAATTTTTTTTATTATTTAAAGATTTGATTTTTATTTATTTATTTATTAGAGACGGGGCGGGGGGAGTGAGAATGGGCACGTCAGGGCCTCTAGCCACTGCAGACTCCAGACGTATGCGCCACCATGTTCATCTGGCTTACGTGGGACCTGGAGAATTGAACTGGGGTCCATAGGCTTCGTAGGCAAGCACCTTAACCACTAAGCCATCTCTCCCGCCCTAAAATTTTAAAATTTTTTTTAAAAAGGAAGAGGGGCGGGAGAGATGGCTTAGAGGTTATATCACTTACCTACAATGCCTAAGGACCTAGAACCAATTCCACAGTACCAATGTAAGCCAAATGCACATGGTGTCTAGAGGCCCTGGTGCACCATTTCTCTTTCTTCTTTCTCTCAGTAAAAATTCATTAGGGCTGGAGAGATGGCTTAGTGGTTAAGGCGCCTGCCTCCTAAGCCTAAGAACGCCAGTTCCAATCTCCAGGTCCCACGTTTAGCCAGATGCAAAGTGACGCAAGGGCACAATGCCACACTTGACCACAAGGGGGCGCACACATCTGGATTTCATTCGCAGCAGCTGAGAGGCTGCTGGCGCGTCCATCTCTATCTGTCTTTCTCTCCCTCTCTCTGTGTCTCTCTCCAATAAATAAATAAATAAAAGCTTCTTTTAAAAAATTAAATAAAATATATTTTTTTGACAAAGAAAATGAGCCAGGTGTGGTGGCACACACCTTTAATCCCAGCACTCAGGAGGCAGAGGTAGGAGGATCACCATGAGTTCAAGGCCACCCTAAGACTACATAGTGACTTCCAGGTCAGTCTGGGCTAGAGCAAGACCCTACCTCAAAAAACCTAAAATAAATAAATAAAATAAAAAAGGAAATGAAATGAAGCCAGAATTGTGGCACACATTTGTAATTACAGCATCTGAGAAGTGAAGGTAGGAATTTATTTGCATATTTGGTGTACCCAACTTATTCTCTCTCTCTCCTTTCTTTCTGTCTGAAATGTGTGTGTGTGTGTGTGTGTGTGTGTGTGTGTGTGTGTGTGCATTTTAAAAATATTTTATTTTTTATTTATTTGAGAGAGAGAGACAAACGAGGGGCAATAAAGAATGGCACGCTAGGACCTCCTTGTGGCTTATGTGGGTCCTGGGGAATCAAACCTGAGTCTTTTGGCTTTGCAGGCAAGTGCCTTGCCACTAGGCCTTGTCTCCAGCCCCTATATGTATTTTATTGAGGTAGGGTCTCACTCTAGCCCAAGCTGACCTGGAATTCACTATATAATCTCAGGGTGGCCTCAAACTCATGTTGATCCACCTACCTCTGTCTCCCAAATGCTGGGATTAAAGGCTTGCAACACCACACCCAACTTGAAATTTTTAAAAAAATCACTTCTCTTAATGTTCATACCCATATATCAATGCTACTGCCACTTTTGGTTAAAAAAGGGCTGGAAAGATGGCTTGGCAGTTAAGGTGCATGCCTGCAAAGCCTAAGGACCCTGGTTTGATTCTCCAGGTCCCATGTAAGCCAGATGCACATAGTGGTGCATGTGTCTGGAGTTTGTTTGCAGTGGCTAGAAGCCCTGGCATGCCCATTCTCACTCAATCTCTCGCTCCCTCTCTCTGTCTCTAATAAATAAATAAATTAATTAAATTTAAAAAAGCTTCTCTTTTCAGATAGCAGTGGCCTCTGGAATGACTCAAAAGGCACCATAGTGCTAAGAAGTGACAGAGGAGTGCTCAGCACTGAAATATCTCTATCACACTTTCCAAGGCTCAGGGTCCATTGCAGAAGAGGTGGCAGGAAGAATGTAAGAGTCAAAGGAAGAGTAGAACTCCTTACAATGCACTCTAAAATGGCCTGGATATCCATGACCTCGCAGTGCCTGGCACTACCTACAGACAAGACCAGTATAATAGCAGGAAAAGATGATGACATCAAAATAAAAGAGAGGGGCTGGAGAGATGGCTTAGCTGTAAGGTGCTTGCCTGCAGAGCCTAAGGACCCACGTTCGATTCCCCAGGACCCATATAAGCCAGATGCACAAGGTGGCACATGCATCTGGAGTTCCTCTGCAGTGGCTGGAGGCCCTGGCGTACATATTTTCTCTCTCCCTATCTTCCTCTCTCTCTCTCTCTCAAATAAACAAATCAAAATAAATAAAATATTTTTTTAAAAAAGAGAGGCGTGGTGGTGGCCTTTAATCCAGGCATGGTGGGAGGATGCATGAGTTTAACCCTGAGACCATAGTGAATTCCAGGTCAGGCAGTGAGACCCTAGGAAAAACCAAAAAAAAAAAAAAATATATAAATGGGTCCAGGCATATTTGAAAATAAATAAATTTAAGCAGGGAACAATTTTTTGAGAGGCAGAGGTAGAAATGTGATTTAAATCGAGGCCACCCCAGGTCAGCCTGGGCTTGAGCAAGACCCTACCATGGAAAAAAAGAGAGAGAGAGACTGATGGAGGGGGGAGGGGATATGATGGAGAGTGGAGTATTGAAGGGGAGGTCCCCAGGACCCACATAAGTCAGATGCACAAGGTGGCACATGTGCTTGGAGTTTGTTTGCAGCACAGCTAGCGACCCATTCTATATCTGCTTCTTTCTCAAATAAATTCTATAAAATCTACTCGTCTGTTAAAAAAATATATATTATAGGGCTGGAGAGATTTCTTAGTGGTTAAGGTGCTTGCCTACAAAGCCAAAGGACCCAGGTTCAATTCCCCAGGACCCACATAAGCCAGGTGCACAAGGTGGCACATGCGTCTGGAGTTTGCAGTGGCTGGAGGTCCTGGTGTGCTCACATTCCCTCTCTCTCTCTTTGTCTCTCTCTCTCTGTGTCTCTCCCTCTTTCAAACAAATAAAAAAAAATTTTAATACATTATATGGCCAGACGTGGTGGCACACTCCTTTGATCCCAGCACTCAGGAGGCAGAGGTAGGAGGATCACCATGAGATTGAGGCCACCCTGAGACTACATAGTGAATTATAGGTCAGCCTGGGCCAGAGTGAGACCCTACCTCGAAAAATCAAAAAAACAAACAGACAAAAAAACTAAAGGGAACTAAAGAGTTAATAGCTATCCCTAAAGCTTGTGGGCAATAAAGAAGTATGACACCCTTCCCTGATTGATGTACACCCCTTAGCCTAGATGGCCTTGAAGGACCAGAGACCATCTGAGAGTCCTCCCTTAGACATTCCTGGCTGAAGAAGCGTATTCTGAACAAGGACACAAACAGCTACAATTTTCTTATCAGCTGCACCTGGTCCAGTCTGTTTTTCTTAGGATTCTCCTTATAAACTTACTCCCTAGCCTGGCTCAGGGTTTCAGCCTTCATCTGGCAGGAAAGCTGAGGCCCCTCGCTGTTTTTCTCTCAATAAACAGTCTTGTCTGTAGAGATCAAATCTGATGTTCTCTTTTGCTCTTCTCTTACACTTTCCTTACATTTCTGGTGCCACAACTCGGATACCCCTCCCGGGCTTTCGGACTGCACACCTCACCCCTTCCTCTCTCCTTCTCTCTACCTCCCTGCCAATGTTTCACTCTCAGGAATAGAAAAACTCACTGTTTTCTCTACTCTAAACTAAACAGCCACATGTGATCCAAACCTTCAGTCTTTCCAGCTTGATACCTGGGGCTCCTTCCTTCTTTCACACTCTCCCACCAGGCTTTTAAACCCCAGACTAGAGGCCTCTCACCATGTGATCTGCTGCATTCACACCCTCATCAGGACAAGGAGATGCCCTGTCCCAGATCTTAGAAACTCCGGGAGTTTCTCACTTTTCAGTCTGGGATGATTGGAGATTCCTGGAGCCTTGTATCGTTCCACTGGACACCCCAAACCTTATGAGTATAAGGATGCTCCCTCTTAAACCTGGGTATCGCTTGCCCTCTCTAAGCCTGGGAGATGTCCCTGGTGGCAGGATTGGCCACTTTAGTCCTTGTCCTCCAAAATGGGCTCTAAATTATCTGTTCGAAAAGACACTCCATTGGCATGTCTCAAGGCTAATTTAAAGGAGCTTGAACTTTCTGAGCTCTTGTCTTTCAAATTACTCCAACTCGCTATTCAAATCTGACCACAATATTCCTTAGATAATGGCCACCCCTGACCTGAATTTGGTACTTTTGATTTTAATATTCTTACTGATCTTGATAACTTCCTCAGAAGACATGGCAAGTGGTCCGAGGTTCCTTACCTAAACGATTTCTTTGCCTCTGTTCCTACCCTTCCCTTTGTACTTCTTGTTCTACCTACCTAATTCTCCTTTGTTACCAGAAACCCTCTAAAATCCTGTCCCTTCTAAAATTCTACCTCTAACACACAGTTCTGTCATCTGGCTATGACTTTCCAGGGTCTCTCCCTCTCCAAATTCAAGCCATCTCACTAAATCAAATACAAACACTACCCTCTTAAAGAAACTCCTGTCTTTACTTGGTTTCTTTAACAACTTCTACATATGGATATCTAATTTTTCTCTCCTTGCTAAAAGTTAAATCACTAAACAGCATCTAACATTTTTCCTTTTTTTTCCTTTCTTTTCCCTTCTTTTCATTACAAGCCACCAAAAAAAAAAAAAAAAAAAAAAAAGTCAAACCACTGGCTGTTGCCCTGTTAAGTTCTCGCCAATCTAAAACATAACTAAAATCTTAAAAGGATGTTTCATGTTGTCATGTCTGATGTTGGCCAACCATGTCATGTCATATGTTCTATGTTTCATGTAGTCTGTCCTTATGTATGACTAAATTTATAGTTATTAATTGTTCCAATGCTTATGGTCATTAAATGTTCTGATGCTCATATATTTTAAGATGATGGTAAATTTTTTTTTTTTTTTTTTTGGTTTTTTCGAAGTAGGGTCTCACTTTGGCCCAGGCTGACTTGGAATTAACTATGTAGTCTCAGGGTGGCCTCAAACTCATGGCAGTCCTCCTACCTCTGCCTCTTGAGTGCTGGAATTAAAGGCATGTGCCACCACGCCCAGCTGATGTTAAATTATTAATACCAGGTTTACAATATATTTGAAATAATTAACCTCTGTGTTTCTAACAACATGCTTATTCATACTTACTACAATAATAGACTTTTTAAAAAAATTGTTTATTTTTTATTTATTTGAGAGTGACAGGCAAAGAGGCAGATAGAGAGAAAATGGGCATGCCAGGGCCTCCAGCCACTACAAACGAACTCCAGATGCATGCACCACCTTGTGCATCTGGCTTACATGGGTCCTGGAGAATTGAGCCTTGAACTGGGGTCCTTAAGCTTCACAGGCAAGCGCTTAACTACTAAGCCATCTCTCCAGGCCCAATAATAGACATATTTGTATACCTAATTCTAATCTTGCTTCTACAGAAAGAGATGTGTTTTGGGATCAAAAAAGACTTTATAAGGTAAAAGATTATTGTAAGGTATGTTAGTAAAAGAATATGAAAATGATATTAAAAGGTTAAGGGACTTAAACTAAAGAAGGTTTGAGCCCGGGTATGGTGGCACATGCCTTTAATCCCAGCACTCGGGAGGCAGAGGTAGAAAGATCGCCGAGTTCAAGACCACCCTGAGACTACATAGTGAATTCCAGGTCAGCCTGGAAAACCAAAAAAAAAATAAATAAATAAAACAAAAAAAAGGTTTGGGTTGTCTGTGGTAAAATAGGTTAACTTAAAAGTTTTCAAGCCAGGCGTGGTGGCGCACGCCTTTAATTCCAGCACTCAGGAGGCAGAGGTAGGAGGATCGGCCTGGACCAGAGTGAGACCCTACCTGGAAAAACCAAAAAAAAAAAAAAGTTTTCATTCTTTATTTTTCTCACCTTAATTATTCATATAGTTCAGACTTTCAGACTTTAGTCTTTTTTTTTTTTTTTTTTTTTTTTTTTTTTTCGAGGTAGGGTCTCACTCTGGTCCAGGCTGACCTGGAATTAACTATGTATTCTCAGGGTGGCCTCGAACTCTCGGCGATCCTCCTACCTCTGCCTCCCGAGTGCTGGGATTAAAGGCGTGCGCCACCACGCCCGGCTTAGTCTTTTTTTTTAAAAGATTTTATTTTCATTTATTTATTTGAGACAGAGAGAGGGCGGGGAGAGAGACAGAGAGTGAGAGTGGGCACACCAGGGCCTCTAGCCACTGCAAACGAACTCCAGATGCATGTGCCACCATGTGCATCTGGCTTACATGGGGCCTGGAGAATTGAACCTGGGTCCTTAGGCTTCAAAGGCATGTGCCTTAACCACAAAGCCATCTCTCCAATCCCAGATTTTAGTCTTTGTAATAAATTGATAAATGTATTTATATTGTCACATTTCAAATCAAAGTTAAATTGAGCTATACCTCTATTTCCTACTGTTAAAACTCTGACTACAGAGAAGTTTCCAGAAAGCACGAAGGGGCAGCAGGAGAGAGGATGCATGGGCAGTGAGACCTGCAGATTTCCAGATAAAGTGTGAGTGTCTTATAGAAAACAGAGTGAACTTGTCCAGACGTCACTTAGGCACCAGGCTCGAGAAAAACTTGTCAGAGACGAAATATTCTCCGTTAACTATGGCTACACACAAACCATCTCAGCCAGATCAACAAAAGCCCCAGGACACCCTCTGGTCAGAGCAGCCACCATGTTTAACATCCCAGGAAACCCAGGCAGGAATGCAAGACCACGACCCGGAGACGTGGCACCTGAAATTCAGAGAGTACACCCCCTCAGGGATGTCAGACCCCATCCAGGATCTCAGGAGGCTCAACGAATTGTGTCGTCGTTGGCTGAGGCCGGACCTGAACACTAAGGAAGAGATCTTGCAGCAGCTGGTGTTGGAGCAGTTTGTACTGTCCATGCCCCTGGAGTTGCAGGTCCACTCTCTTTGGCCACAAGAGGATCCACACGAGGGAGAAGCCATACAAATGCGAACACTGTAGCAAACATTTCAGTCACAAGGGGAACCTCAATGTCCACCTACGCATCCACACCAACTCCAGACCCTACCTGTGTAAGGTGTGCGGCGGAAACTTCCGTCAGCAGGGAACCTTCAAGCGGCACGTGCGAATACATTCAAAAACGACTTCTTGGGCTGGAGAAACGGCTTAGTGGTTAAAGTGCTTGCCTGCAATGCCAAAGGACCTAGGTTCAATTCCCAGTACCCACGTAAGCCAGATGCATAAGGTGGCTCATGTATCTGGAGTTCATTTGCAGTGGCTTGCTCTCGCTCTCTCTCTCAAATAAAATTTTAAAAAAATGAAAAAAAAAAAAAACTCTGACTACAGCCAGGCGTGGTGGCACATGCCTTTAATCCCAGCACTTGGGAGGCAGAGGTAGGAGGATCGCCAAGAGTTGGAGGCCACCCTGAGTCTACATAATGAATTCCAGGTCAGCCTGAGCCAGAGTGAGACCCTACCTCAAAAAAAAAAAAAAAAAAAAAAAAAAAAAAAAAACTCTGACTACAAAAAAAACTAAATGAGTAACAAAATTAAGATTCATTTTAATGAGTTTTTGTTTATTTAAACCTTATCTAAATGTAACATAAAAATTAAAAAATATATAATTAATATAACTGACCTTCTAAATAGTAACAATAATAATAAGGAGGAGCCTAGGGGGATTGCTGACCCAGAAAAATGGAAAGACAGACAATCAGAATCCAGACAGTCTATTTATAATTTACCATAGGGACAGGGAAAAAAAACATACAAGCAGAAATTAAAAAAAAAAACTTAATGGTTTTTGTTGGTAGTTACAAGATAAACTGACTAAGGAATATAAACTGGAAAAAAAACTTTAAATGTTGGTAAATGCTTGATGAAAGATTGTTACAGTGTGGTTACATAGACTGTAAGGTAAAAATATGTAGATGAAGGTATAAATAAAGTATGGAAATAAAGGTGTGAGTAAGCTTAAACAGAAGGTTAAAGACAGAAGGTTGACTAAATCTTAAAGTACTTGCTCAGATTACAGACTCCTTGAGATATATAAGATGACTATTAACCTAGGGCTTATATGAGAATAACAAAGGATGGCCCTGGCTGGTAACAGGGTTCTATGGTATTCAGGTGGTAAACTTAAAAATTTTAACTCACTGATATTAATCTGGTCATAATAATGGTTATAAAAGACTGTCTTTAAAGTTCTCAACCAAGTTTGCTACATTCCTCTGTTTGTCAATCTTTTACTATTATATCTAAAAAACAAACAACTGTAACTTTAAGATGGTTCCTGTCTTGTTCATGATGTTTTACTGGGTGATTATCACTGAGATTATTGTCTAAGTCTTATTGTGGTAGTTTGAGTATATGTCCCCCAATATATTCAGTGCTTTATTAGTTATAGTTTGCATCTGCAATCACCTTGCTAGAGGCAATGTCACTGGGGGCCTATCTTAAGGTGTGGTGGTGGGTTTGAGATTCCATTGTAAAGATATGCAAAGTGTGCCTAATAGGAGTTCCTGAAGCTTGCTGTGGCTTGGCTGTAGTTTTGCTCTGTGTGCTGTGTGGCTGGTAAGCTTTTTTCTCTCTTGCTTGGCCCTGTGAAGGCAGGCCAGCTTCTTCTGCCATTATGGAACTTCCCCTGGATCTGTAAGCTTCAATAAATAATATCCCTTCCTCCATAACTGTGCCTGGTCTGGAAGTTCATCTCAGTGAACCTGAAGCTGTCTGCTACAGTAAAGTGGTACTGAGGAATGTGGGGTGAGATGAACCTGACCGTGTGGATATTCGTCTTTTGGAACCTTTGTTTTGGAGGAATGGGCATGGACTTGGTGCTTGCAACTGAAGATGCCTTCTGGAGTGGTAAGCCAAGTTTTATGGACTATTCTGATGAGAGTTTGAGAATGCTAAGTGCAGATATTATTGAACTTTGAGGCTTGGCTTATGAGCTTTCTAAGGGGAAGGAAAGACTGCAGAGGACTTTGTTGGAACTGGGCTACTGGCATAAAGGATGGCTACGTTCCGCTATCCAGGCCCAGAAAGTTTGATCAAGGTTAAATTTGTAATGGACTGATGTGCTTGGCTAAAGATACCGGACTGAGATTTTAAGATTTTAAATTGGAAAACCTCAAGCAAGTTAAAATTAGAGGCACTGAGACTGGGTTTAGGTTAATGGAGTTGCTATTGTCAACACATTAGCAATCTTAAGGAAGATGGAAGGTAGGTGGCCTGACTGCTTTACATTAAAACAATGGAGAGGATACCTGAGGAAAGACTGTTAGGAATGCAAACTCTTGGAAAGAGTTGACTGGAGAAGGAATCTGCTTTTCAAGGCTATGATTTATTTCATTCCTGGATTAAGAATATGGCTGTGTCCTGCACACCTGGTATTAGTTTTGGAAGCATGAAAAATGCATGGAGTGGTCATGAATTGCACATGGTTCCAGGAGCCGCTGCTGAGATGTGGCATGAGGCAGGGCATGAAGACCCTCAGGAATAGGCTGGAAGAGCCTTTGGAAGATGGACCGTGGTTTGCATGGAGACCTGAAGATGTTTTGGATATACCAGGACTATGCAAGGGCTCCCATGTAGTGAAGTGTTGGCCTGGGATCAAAGTTTTCCCTGGCGACTCTGCCCAGCTGGAGGGGCGGAATTTTGGAAAACCTGGAGACTGTCAGTCTCTGGTTATATTGAACTTGAACTGCAGAAGTTTGATGACTGCTGATGGTGGTTGAGTTTGCATTGTTCTAGTTTCTCCTTGCTATGCCTTATGCCAGTTAAAAATGTTTACTCTGTGCCTTTACATGTTGAAAGTATTTAACTTGTTTGATTTTACAGGACTCACTATCTTAAGTTGATCAAGACTGTGAGAACCTTTGAAATTGGACTGAATACAATTTACAATGTGTGATAGTTATAAATCTATTGGGGGCCAGGAACTAAATCTATTGGGGGCCAGGCATGGAATGTGGTAGTTTGAATATATGTCCCTCAATATATTCAGTGTTTTATTAGTTATAGTTTGCATCTGCAATCACCTTGCTAGAGGCAATGTCTCTGGGGGCCTGTCTTAAGGTGTGGTGGTGGGTTTGAGATTCCATTGTAAAGATATGCAAAGTGTGCTTAATAGGAATTCCTGAAGTTTGCTGTGGCTTGGCTGTAGTTTTGCTCTGTGTGCTGTGTGGCTGGTAGGCTTTTTTCTCTCTTGCTTGGCCCTGTGAAGGCAGGCCAGCTTCTTCTGCCATTATGGAACTTCCCCTGGATCTGTGAGCTTCAATAAATAATATCCCTTCCTCCATAACTGTGCCTGGTCTGGAAGTTCATCTCAGCGAACCTGAAGCTGTCTGCTACACTTATGAAAGGTGATTGTGGTGGTTTGATTCAGGTGTTCCCCATAAACTTAGGTGTTCTGGATGCTAGGTTCCCCAGCTGATGGCAACTGGAAATTAAAGCCTTTGGGGGGGGCAGTGCTTGTGGGTGTTTTAGCCACTTTCTCCATGCCAGTGTTTGGCACACTCTCCTGTTGCTATGGTCCACCTTATATTGGCTAGGGGGTGATGTCCATCCTCTGCTCCATCAATTTCCCTGCCATCATGGAGCTTCCCCCTTGAGCCTGTAAGCTGAAATAAACCTTTTTTGCCCCACAAGCTGCTCTTGGTTGGGTGATTTCTACCAGCAATGGGAACCTGACTACAACATTGTAACTTAGGAAAACTGAAAAAACTCTTCCTGACCTAGGAAAGCCTGCAATATACAATGTTAATTCAGCTTGTCTAGACTTCATGTATTCTACCATTTGTAAATATCGCCTTATGTTAAATTTAAAAATGATTCAACGAGCCGGGCATGGTGGCACACGCCTTTAATCCCAGCACCTGGGAGGCAGAGGTAGGAGGATCACCATAAGTTCAAGGCCACCCTGAGACTACATAGTGAATTCCAGGTCAGCCTGAGCTAGAGTGAGACCCTACCTCGAAAAACCAAAAAAAAAAAAAGATTCAACGATTAAAGGTAAGATGAAGAAATCACTTTATGTCTATCATAATGTCTCTAATGCATGTTAAAATCAGACTGATTTAGCTCAACAATGATCAAGTTTGGCTTTATTCTTAAGCTATGTATACTCGGTCTCAATTGAGGTTGTCTCATTTCTTGTATGTTAAGTTCATTGCTTATAGATATACTGACACTTAAGATGTTCCCTGCTCTAAAAAAATGATCTTAAGGCCAGGCATGGTGGAGCATGCCTTTAATCCCAGCACTCAGGAGGCAGAGGTGTAGGAGGACTGCTATGAGTTCGAGACCACCTGGAGACTACATAGTGAATTTCGGGTCAGCCTGGGCTACAGCAAAACCCTACCTCAAAAAAAAAAAAAAAGATTTAAATGCTGCTGTTCTGCTTCCAGTTTGTGGGGTAATTGGTATCCACACAGGTATCTAAACTAATCAAAGATGTTACCAAATACAAATGTCAAAACTTTATGCTATCTTACTCGACACGTTCTGCCTATACTTATAACTGTTACACATTAAAAAAATCAGATGTGCCTACCTTATAAAAAACTGTTTCTCAGCCAAGCATGGTGGTTCACGTCTTTAATCCCAGCATTTGGGAGGCAAAAGTAGGAGGATTGCCATGAGTTTGAGGCCACCCTGAGACTACATAGTTAATTCCAGGTCAGCCTGGGCCACAGTGCGACCCTACCTTGAAAAAAAAAAAACGCTGTTCCTTTGTATTTCTCTTGCCTTAATTGTTTACATACTTCAAACAATTCTCTATAGTAAGGTGATAAATTTATTTATAATGTCATACCTCATATTATAAAAGAAAAGTTAAAGGTTTCTGGCACAAAGTTATATCTTGTACTATAATGAGCTTTCATGCTAATTATGTCCCATACTACATAGTCTTTTGTACTGACACTGTAGTTTTTTTTTACTATTTCAAGGCCATAGTTTGTATTACAGCTTTTGGCCAGTACTAAAATTATGTTTCCTCTTAACTCCACAACACAGCTACAGATATCTCTCTACTAATTAACCATTTTCTCAGGCTTTAGAAGAGATTCCCCTGGACTCACACTGATGTAAAAATAGACTGATTCTCCACTCCATCTCTGATGCCAGTTCTGTAAGCTCTAAGTTCCCACATCAATATCAAGGTTAACAAAATCAAGCTATTTTAACTAGTTTTGTCTATTTATTTAAACTCTATCTAAATGTGACATAAGAATCAAAACTAAGCATTTATTTTGTTACATAGGACACCTATTTACAACTATAGGTTTCTTAAATGTTATACTTTTATGTTTTCCTATTGGATAAGACTTTTATTTATTTACCATAAACTTATTCTAATAAATAAAGCTGGGCCTAATTATATAAAATATATTTTATTGTATTATATAACCAGTATTGTTCTATAAAACACAATTTCATTATGTTTATAAAATAAATAACTGATAATAACAAATTATCAAGACTAATCAAAGTTTTAGCCTTTCAGCCTAACATACTTTCATTAGTTCTCCTAAAGATAAGACTTTTTGATCTTTGTACCAAGTAAGTAAAGACCATAAACCTTCTATATTAAAGACTTAACACACACACACAAACCCTTTAAACCTAAATTTCAAAATTAGTTAATTTCTTAATCTCTATTATATCTAAATTTAAAATAATTTAAGATATTTCAAATATTGCTTCAATACTAATCTCTTATACTTCCTACCTTACCTAAACCAAATCTTTATATTTCCACAAATTCCAGCTAACCTCCCATCCAAGTTAACAACTCCTTCTTTACCTATCTCCTATATTACTATTTTTCTACCTTAAATATAATGTCTATGACACCTGTAAATATCATGTCATATGCAAGAAAACTCCTGCATAAATAACCAGATCATAATGGCTAATAGATTTGACATGATCTAGGCATTTCCTTCCTAATGGCTCTGATAACTATCACTCTCCTACCTCCTTGCCTGTTCATAAGATCGGCGTGGGATAACAGCCCAGTATGTACAAAAACTGCAAGATGAAGTTTGACAAATGAAAAACTAAAATCTTAAAACTGCCAAAATCCACACCTGTATGACTAAGACTTCAACGATGGACTAAAATGATTGTGGAGAGGTAAATGTTACCAATCCAGAGCCAATAATATTTTGGGCTGTATTAGCCTTTTTAATGGCCAATAATATTATTTCTCTGCATGTGACCTGACATCTGTCTGTGACCAACTAAGATATCTATTGCTATAAGTTAAGAAATCTCATAGCTCTACTCCCTTCAAGTTAAACCTATCCTGTCTCTGACATGTACTTTATTCCCCTGATTATGATAATGCTCACCCTCTCTTTTGCTCCTTGCATACTCAGATGCCTCACCGAATTCCTCCTGAACAGAATACATGTCTTCACTTCACAGTCACAGTCACAGAATTCTTCATGGCCAGTGAATATCAGCCCCTGAACATCCAGCTTCCACAGGACTGCATGGGACACCCTGAAAGATCTACTCCCCCCTCCAGCTTGAAGTAGTTGGAGACTAGTCTTTGTCCCCAATCTCGACCCATGCAGTCCTCCCCAAAATATCCCACTCATCCCCAATTCTCCCCAATTTCTTTTATCCTTCCAGAGTCTGGATGAAGGGTTAATAGCCTTCCCTGAAAACTAAAGGGAACTAACGAGTTAATAGCTATCCCTAAAGCTTGCAGGCAATAAAGAAGTATAGCACCCTTCCCTGATTGATGTACTCCCCTTAGCCTAGATGGCCTTGAAGGACCAGAGCCCATCTGAGTGTCCTCCCTTAGACATTCCTGGCTGAAGAAACCTATTTTGAACAAGGACACAAACAGCTACAATTTTCTTATCAGCTCCACCTGGTCCAGTCTGTTTTTCTTAGGATTCTCCTTATAGGCAGGGGAAACCCTGAAACAGTGAGCCCCACTGAAGTGCTGCTCTGTGCTCTCTTATTCTTAGACAGGGAGAAGGAGCTTCTAAAAGTGGCTATGCGCCAGGCGTGGTGGCACATGCCTTTAATCCCAGCACTCGGGAGGCAGAGGTAAGAGGATCGCCATGAGTTTGAGGTCACCCTGAGACTATGTAGTGAATTCCAGGTCAGCCTGAGCTAGAGTGAGACCCTACCTCTAAAAACCAAAATAAAATAAAATAAATACAAATAAATAAATAAATAAAAGTGGCCACAGGGAATTCTTTGTGGTGCAGCTGCGCTGAGGTCCTGATGCTCTGTAAGGAAGCCCTCATTCCCAGGCTGAGGGAGGAGCATCCAAGGAGTAACTTTGATACAGGAATCTCCATCAAAGTGGATACTTTGGGGACCCCACATTCCTATATGCTTTATAACTGACCCCCCCAATAAACTCATTGGTTTTTGTACTTTGGTCTGTCATCTGAGCCCTATTTGGGGTGAAGATGTGTATCCATGTCTCCCCAGGGGAAAAGCTTCCCATGACACTGGGCTAGAGTGAGACCCTACCTCAAAAAAGTGCTGGAGTGGTAGCATATGCCTTTAATCCTAGCACTTGGGAGGTTGAGTTAGGAGGACTGCTGTGAGTTTGAGGCCAGCCTGAGACTACAGAGTGAATTCCAAGTCAGCCTGGGCTAGAGGGAGACCCTCCCTAAAAAAGAAAAAAAAGTGCCGGGCGTGGTGGTGCACACCTTTAATCCCAGCACTCGGGAGGCAGAGGTAGGAGGATCACCGTGAGTTCGAGGCCACCCTGAGACTACATAGTTAATTCTAGGTCAGCCTGTGCCAGAGTGAGACCCTACCTTGAAAAAACAAAAACAAAACAAAACAAAAAAAACAAAACAAAACAAAACAAAAAAAGGGCTAGGGAGATGGCTTAAAGGTTAAGGCACTTGCTGACAAAGCCAAAGGACCCAGGTTTGATTCCCCAGGACCCACATAAGCCAGATGCACAAGGTGGCGCATGTATCTGGAGTTCATTTGCAGTGGCTGGAGGCCCTGGCACACCCATTCTCTATCTGCCTCTTTCTCTAAATAAAAAATAAGCTGGGCATGGTGGTACATGCCTTTAATCCCAGCACTCAGGAGGTAGAGGTAGGAGGATCACTGTGAGTTCAAGGCCACCCTGAGACTACATAGTGAATTCCAGGTTAGCCTGAGCTAAAGTGAGACCCTACCTCGAAAAACCAAAATAAGTAAATAAATAATGGACTGGGGAGATGGCCCAGCTGTTAATGTACTTACTTGAAAGCCTGTAACCTGGGTTCAATTGTGCCGTTTTTTTTTAAAAATTTTATTTATTTATTTATTTATTTATTTATTTATTTATTTATTTATTTGCAACAGACAGAGAAAGAGGCAGAGAGAAAGAGAGAGAGAGAGAATGGGAGCACCAGGGCCTCTAGCCACTGCAAATGAACTCCAGAGGCATGTGCCACATTGTGCATCTGGCTTACGTGGGTACTGGGGACTCGAGCCTTGAACCGGGGTCCTTAGGCTTCACAGGCAAGCACTTAACTGCTAAGCCATCTCTCCAGCCCTGTTGTTGTTTTTTTTTTTTTAGTGAGCAGTAAGAGATTCTGGCACACCCATACATACACACACATATGTAAATAATGTTTTAAAAGAAAGTAACAATGGAGTAGTGTTTACTGAATACCTATTGTATAAAACCCTTTGGGCTTGTGTCATCACCCACCTTGACTCCAGGCTGCATCTGTGACTTGCTTTAGCCAAGAGAATGTAGCAGAAGCCACACTCTGCCCAGTCTAGGCTACAGTTTGAAGGATTGGCAGTCACCATATGCCTCAGCCCAGCCTAGAAATCTCCCCTGCATCATATCAACTGAAATATATGTGTACACCTGTAAAGATCCTTAGCAGCACTGTTCATAATAGCTACAAAGTGCTAACAGCTCAAATGCCATCAGCAGATGACTAAACAGGCACATATACACAGGAATATGACTCAGCCATGAAAAGGATCACTAGCATATACTCAATGTGGATGAACCTTGAACACATGATATTGAGTGAAAGAAACTAGACATGAAGGACCACATAGCGTACAATTCCATTTTTAGCTTTTGTCTTTTTGTTTTGTTATTGAGATAGGATTTCATTGTAACTCAGACTGACTTTGAACTCATGGTGATACTCCTCCCTCTCCCTCCTGAGTGCTGGGATTATATGCATGAGCCACCATGCCTGGTCTAAATTCCATTTCTTTTCCAGGTAGGCTCTCATTCTAGCCCAGGCTTACCTGGCACTCACTGTGACTATAGAAGTCACAGGCTGGCTTTGAACTCACAGCAATCCTCCTATGTCAGCCTTCTGAGGGCTAAAATTAAAGGCATGCACTGACTCTAGAGACTGCTATAGTCTCCCCCACTACTCTCTGGAAAAAAAAGAGTGGGCTTGCACAACCACTTCTCCCCCCCAAAAAACACTCAAATTTGCATGCCCCCCTTTAACTCAAGCTGCTCTTACTCTTGTTTGGAGAATCTGATTTATTTTACAGATGGTAGAGAAAACGGAGAAGAACCAAGATCCATTAATAAGACAAGAAGTTAGCAGATTGCCCACCATGGGATGTGCCAGTTCTACCACATCTGCCATTGACCAGAAGAAATTGCAGGGGGAGTGACATGAACACTGTTCATACTGCTAGCCTGACAACCAGCCCCAGGTTGATGGTGACAAACATGGTGGTCTATCAAAACAGAAATCCTAGCCAGGTGTGGTGGTGCAGTCCATTAGTCCTAGCACTTGGAAGGCAGAGGTAGGAAGATTGCCAAGAATTCAAGTCCACTCAGACTACATAGTGAATTCCAGGTCAGCCTGGGCTAGAATGAGACCCTGCCTCAAAAAAAAAAAAAGTCAGAAATCCACAGTACAGAGAATTCAAGACTAAATTAGACTCCCAACAGGCCTGCTATGGTTCAGGAAACACTGTGGAAAAGGGTGTGGAAAGATCCTGCAGCATGATTTCCCAGTACCCCATAGGGACTGACCCTTCAGTGAATACCATAACCTCACAGAGGAAGGCCTCCAGGGAGCTGGGATGAGGGGATAAAAGAGAATAACCTGTTATTATAGAAAATTAAAATATTAAAAAATAAAAAATAGCTGGGTCTGGTGGTGCACACCTTTAATCCCAGCACTCGGGAGATAGAGGTAGGAGGATGGCCATGAGTTCAAGGCCATCCTGAGACTACATAGTGAATTCCAGGTCAGCCTGGGCTAGAGTGAGACCCTACCTTGAAAAACCAAAAATAAATAAATAAAGGTGCTGGGCATGGTGGCATATGCATTTAATCCCAGCACTTGGGAGGCAGAGGTAGGAGGATCACCATGAGTTCAAGGCCACCCTGAGACTACATAGTGAATTCTAGGTCAGTCTGGGCTACAGTGAGACCCTACCTCAAAAAATAAAAAAATAAATAAATAAAGGCACCTTCCAAGTTTCAGCATCCATCCATTGTGGAAGAAATGGTGGAAAGAATGTAAGAGCCAAAGGACTGCTTACAATGCAGTCATTCAGACACAAATAAGCCTCAGAAGATCCTCATAATAGGAAAAGATGATGACATCAAAAGGAATCATCAAGAGAGGGAGGGGATATGATGGAGAGTGGATTTGTGACGGGGATAGTGGGGGAGGGAATTATGGTTTATTGTCTATAATTATGGAAGTTGTCAGTAAAAAAAGTTTAAAGAAGATCAAGAGAAGCCATGCAGATTCAAGTTATAGCAGGTATGACACACACTTCATCTCAACTCTTGGGAGGTGGAGGCAGGAGGATCAGGGATTCAAGGTCAGCCTTGGCTACATGATACCAAAGAAAGGGAGGGAGGGAGGGAGGAAGAGAGAAAGCCAGGGGTGTGGGGGTGCACGCCTTTAATCCCAGCACTCAGAGGTAGGGGTAGGAGAGTTGCTATGAGTTTGTAGCCCACCTGAGGCTACATAGTAAATTCCAGGTCAGCCTGGGCTAGAGCAAGACATTACCTTGAAACACCCCAAAAAAAGAAAGAGGCCAGGCATGGTGGAGCATGCCTTTAATCCCAGCACTTGAGAGGCAGAGGTAGGAGGATCGTTTGCAGTGGCTAGAGGCCCTGGTGCACCCATTCTCTCTATCTGCCTCTCTCTGAAATTGGGAAAAAAACATTTGCTGGGCTGGGGGTATGGCTGACTGGTGAGCATCCTCTTAGAGCCCCAGCAAGGGGCTGGGGGTGTGGCTCAGTGATAGAGCACCCTGCATAGCATCCTCAGTGAGGAGATGGAGTGGTAGCTTGGTGAAAGAGCCCACCTAGAGTCCCTAGTGAGGGGTTAGGGAATGGCAGAGTGGCAGAGCCCCTGCCTAGTATGTATGAGGCCCTGAGTTACATTCCCAGCACCATCAAAAAAAAAAAAAATTCACCCTTGGGGGGCTGGAGAGATGACTTAGAGGTTAAGGTGCTTTTCTGTGAAGGCTAAGGATTCAGGTTTGATTTCCCACATAAGCCAGATGCACAAGGTGGTGCATGCGTCTGGAGTTCATGTGCAATGGCCAGAGGCCTTGGTGTGCCCATTCTTTCTTTCTCTACTAAATAAATAAAAGTAAAACATTTAAAAAATTCACCCTTGGGCTGGAGGGATAGCTCAGCGGTTAAGACACTTGCTTGTAAACCCTAATGACCTGGGTTCAATTCCCCAGTACCCATGTAAAGCCAGATGCACAAAGTGGTACATGCATCTGGAGTTCATTTGCAGCAGCTGGAGGTCCTGGCATACCCATTTTCTCTGTCTTCTATCTCTCCTTGCAAATACATAATTTTTTTTTTTTTTTTTTTGGTTTTTCGAGGTAGGATCTCACTCTGGCCCAGGCTGACCTAGAATTAACTATGTAGTCTCAGGGTGGCCTCAAACTCACAGCAACCCTCCTACCTCTGCCTCCTGAGTGCTGGGATTAAAGGCATGCACCACCACCCCTGGCTAAATAAAAATATTTTTAAAATTCCACCCTTCATTGGTTAAAGGGAATCACTGAACTAGAAAGAGGGAAGACAGACACCACACAGGCCCATTCACACATGTGTACACGGCTGTTTCCAAAGTATGAAGGCACAGTTGGGAAGATGTGAAAGAGATCAAATGGTCCCCAAAGTCAAAAGGACATATTACTATTTGGCCAGGCTTAGTGGCACCTGCCTAACCTGTCCCAGCTATTCAGGAAGCTAAGGCAAGGGGACGGCTTGAGCCCAGCAGTTTGAGACAAGCCTTGGCTACATAGCAAGACTTGGTTACAACACAAAAAGTACGGTTTGGCTGTGTTTTTAGCAGAACTGTCCTTTATCCTCTCAGCAGTGCTCCTGAACATGTCCCTGACAAATCTCTGAATACTCTTACTGCATCATATTATACAACATGGAAGAATTAAAATTTCTGCCCAGTGCTCACTTTGGCAGTATATATATGCTAAAATTGAAATGATACAAAGATTAGTATGGCCCCTGCAAAAGGATGACATGCAAATTCGTGAAGATCTCTGCCCAGCAGGCTTTCACAGGGAGTATTCTGGGAGATCCAATGTCATCACATTACCCTTAAAAAGGAAGAGGGGAGAAGCAATGGAGGAAGAGTGGGTGTTATGAGCAAGGCTGGGCTGGCCATTACTAGCTTGGAAGATAGAGCCAGCAGCCTGAGAGGTATACATCTGAGGAAGATGGAGAAGGGAAGGAATCCCCCCCCACCCCCACTAAGCTTTCTAATCTCCAGAACAACTTGGCTGTGCTGTTAAGAGGCATGACACTGGGGTCATTTTATAGCAGCAAGGAGAACCTGATATAGTTCCTTGCTCTGGTAGGTCTCTCCCAATGTTCATGTGAGACCAATGGCCCCTCAGTCTTGGGGACTTTCGGTAGTCGGTGCCTGGGAAGGCAAGATGACATTGGAGTCCTGACTCAGCTCTCCCACATGGTTCCTGGGTCCTGGATGAGTCCCAGCTCTCAGGCTCAGATCTCTTCCATGTGGTTCCCAGTTCCAGGATGACACTACTGTCCCAGATCCCAGGCTTAGATGTCCCTAGGGCTTGGGATCTCTACCACATGGTTTCCATTCCCCAAAGATAACATCAGGTTAGGATCACCCCTTCATGGACAGGGCAGAACTTGGATCAAGGCAGGGGATCCAGTAACAAAACCAGAGACATCATAGGAATAGAACCTGCATCCTTGAGGATCAATGTGATGATGGGGAAGGTGATGGAAGGGGCATTTCAAAGAAATAAAATCCCAACCCACCTCTGTGGTCTGCAGCAACCAGTCAGGGGCCCCTCTCTATGTCAGAGGGAGTTTGCTGTCCATAAATTCGATTTCCTCTTTGTTACACCTGTCTGAAGGAGAAGAACCTACCTGGTTAGCTGCCAATATCATTGTAGTGCCCAATGGGAGGCTCTAAAACAAATCCTCCAATCTTCTCCTCTAAGGTCAGCACTGATTGAGCCCAAGACAGACTCTGGAGAGAAGCAACTATGACTGTCCAGCACTTTCCTTGGCTTCCTGATGGCTGGCGGAATGCCAGCACTGAGGAACTCCTTGGCAGATCTTTCTTTCCTTCTCTTACACCACTGTACCTGCCCCCCCCCCAGCAGACAATTCTGTCCTTGCCAGCAATAGGAGATGTTTTTCCAAAGACTGTGGGACTGCTCCTTTTTGCCCCAAACTCCTGCCTTTATTAAATGTCTATGCCCTTCCTTAGACCCTCACTCGCTTGCTTTCTTCTTTCTTTCTTTCTTTCTTCCTTCTTCCTTCCTTCCTTCCTTCCTTCCTTCCTTCCTTCCTTCCTTCCTTCTCTCTCTCTCTTTCTTTCTTTCTCTTTTTTTTTCTAGGTGGTATCTCCCTCTAGCCCTGGCTGACCTGGAATTCACTATGTAATCTCAGGCTGGCCTCAAACTCACAGTTATCCTCTTACCTCTGCTTCCCAAGTACTGGGATTAAAGACATGCACCACCATATGCTTGGCTCACCTTTGCTCTTTCTGCTCTCCTCAATACCTATAGGAAGAGACTGAACCAACCTCAGACCAGTTTATTCCTTCTGTAGGACACTTCCTTCACCATGTTCCCTGATTTGCTTGTTGATGGCTAAGAAGGATCTACACTGATGGCTACAGATCACCAAGTCTATTTATAAATTGAGCTCTTCTGGAGCTCAATCCCAACAATGTTTAGGTCTTTCCCCCCACGGGATCTTCCCATTTGTTCAAGCGAGGAATAAGAATCTCTCCCAGTCCATATGGTCCAGTTCCCATCACTGTCAGATGCAACCCTTTCAGGTCTTATCACTCCTGACTAAACCCATAAGCAGGATAATCTTTTGTTGTTGTTGTTTTATTTTTCGACATTGTGTCTCACTAGCCCAGACTGACCTGGAATTCACTACATAGTCTCAAGGTGGCCTGGAACTCATGGCAATCCTACCTCTGCCTCCTGAATGCTGGGATTAAAGGCATGCGCCACCACAGTGGGCTTCTTTTCTTTTTAGAAGTATTTTATTGGGCTGGAGGTTAAGGCACTTGCCCGCACAAGCCTAAGGACCCAGATTCGATTCCCTAGTACCCACATAAGCCAGATGCACAATTTGATGTGTATGTCTGGAGTTTGTTTGCAGTGGCTTGGAGGCCCTGGCTCACCCATTCTCACTCTCTCTCAAATAAAACATTTAGGGCTGGAGGGATGGCTTAGAAGTTAAGGCATTTGCCTATAAAGCCAAAGGACCCAGGTTCAATTCCCCAGGACCCACGTTAGCCAGATGCACAAGGGGGCACATGCGTCTGGAGTTTGTTTGCAGTGGCTAGAGGCCCTGGCATGCCCATCTCTCTCTCTCTCTCTCCCTTTTGCTGTTAAATAAATAAATAAATAAATAAATAAATAAATAAATAAATAAATAAAAATATTTGAAAACAAACTTTTTTTTTTTTTGAGAGGCAGATAAAGAGAGAATGGACATGCCAGGGCCTCTAGCCACTACAAAGGAACTCCAGATGTATGTATCACCTTGTGTATCCGGCTTTATGTGGTACTGGGGAATCAAGCTCTGGCCCTTAGGCTTTGCAACAAACAAGTGCCTTAACTGCTGAGCCATCTCTCCAGCTCCAGGATAATCTTTGTTTTTGAGTGAGTTTGAGACAAGCCTGGGTCTACAGAGTGAATGCCAGGTCAGCCTGGGCTAGAGTGAGACCCTACCTTGAAAAAAAAAAATTGTGCCAGGCATGGTGGCGCATGCCTTTAATCCCAACGCTTGGGAGGCGGAGGTAGGAGGATCGCTGTGAGTCTGAGGCCACCCCAAGACTAGAGTGAATGCCAGGTCAGCCTGGGCTAGAACAAGACCCTATCTCAAAAAAACCAAAAAAATGATGGTTAAGGTGCTTGCTTACAAAATCAAGGACCCAGGTTCAATTCTCCAGGACCCATGTAAGCAGATGCACATAGTGGCGCATGTATCTGGAGTTTGTTTCCAGTAGCTGGAGGCCCTGGTGTGCCCATTCTTTTTTCTCCCACTCTCTCAAATAAATAAATAAAAATATAATATTTAAAAAAACAAAAAGGATACATTGTAATATATATATAAATAAAAAATTTTCCATTGATTTTTTTTTTTTTTTTTTTTTGCAAGCAGAGTGGGGTGGGAGAATCAGTGTCCCAGGGCCTCTTGCCACTGCAGAGGAACTCCAGATGCATGCACCACTTTGTGAATCTGGCTTTATGTGTGTGCTGGGAAATCAAACCCAGGCCATCATCCTTTGCAAATAAGTATCTTTAATTGCTGAGCCATCTCTCCAGCCCCTGTACCTTATTTATTTATTTTGGGTACTTTGGAGGTAGGGTGTCACTCATGCCCAGGCTGACCTCAAACTCATAGTCATCTGTCTGTTACCCCAAAGCACCTGAGGCATAGAGAGGCAGAGTCAGAATCATGAACATTCCCAGGTCAGCTAGGCTGACCTTTCCAGTGACAAACAAGTAGAAGGGGAGAACCAATACCCCCAGCCGTACTTTGACCTCCATACTTGTGCCATGGCACATGTGCATGCACACACGCGCACACATGTGCGCACACACACACACACACACACACACACACACACACACACAAATTAAAAGCCAAACAGCAATCTACAACCATCTCATCCGGAATACATCCCAAACAGCAATGACTTCAGGAGTACCTGCCCTGCACTGGGCAGATTACAGCACAGCTGTATGTTGTGGCTTTGTTACTTGCTATCCCCACATCACACTCAGATAGGGTCCAGGCCTGAGCTACACCCTATCTTATTTCTATCCTCCTCCCCTTTCATGGTGCTGGAGAGGGAATTGAGCACAGGTGCTAGCTAGGGATCAGCCATGAGCAGCCCTCAGCTCCCCTTCTCCCTCATGCACACAATAAACTTCAGTTAAGAGTGTACCAATGCTTTAATTCTCCCAAAATAACTCCTAAGTCTAGAATTTTTTTAATGCTTTTTAAAGATTTTTATTTATTTATTAGCGTCAGAGAGAGGGAGATAGAGAGAAAGAGTGAGAATAGGCACAACAGGGCCTCTAGCCACTGCAAACGAACTCCAAACGCATGCGCCACCATGTGCATCTGGCTTAAGTGGACCTGGAGAATCAAACCTGGGTCCTTAGGCTTCACAGGCATGCGCTTTAACCACTAAGCCATCTCTCCAGCCCCATAGAATTTTTTTTTTTTTTTTGCAGTCCTGGGAACAGAGCCTAGGAACTTGCACATGCTGGGTAAGTGCTCTACCACTGTTACATCAGCTCTTTTTCTTTTGTGCATGTCTATGTGTAGTGTGCACATGTGCTCACATGTGAATGAGGATGTGTATGCATGTTTGTGAGGGCAGGCCAGAGGCCAATACTTCTCCAAATGCTCTCCAATTCATTCTTTGAGACAGGACCTCACTGAATTTGGAACTCACTGATTCAACTAGACTACCTAGCCAGTGAACCTCAGGAATTCCTTGTCTCTGCCTTGCTAACACTGGAATTACAGGTATGCTCCAACATACCTAGTTTTTTTTTTTTTTTTTTTTTTTTTTTTTGAGGTAGGGTCTCACTCTAGCCCAGGCTGTCCTAGAATTCACTCTGTAGTCTCAGGGTGGCTTCAAACTCATGGCAATCCTCCTACCTCTGCCTCCAGAGAGCTGGGATTAAAGGTGCACCACCATGCCTGGCAATATTTTATTTATCTATTTATTTATTTGACAGAGAAAGAGAGAGAGAATGGGCGTGCCAGGGCCTCCAGCTACTGCAAACGAACTCCAGACGCATGTGCCCCCTTATGCATTTGGCTAACATGGGTCCTGGGAACTCAAACCTGGGTCCTTTGGCTTTGCAGGCAAATGCCTTAACCTCTAAGCCATCCCTCAAACTCACAGTGATCCTCCTACTTCTGCTGCCCAAGTGCTGGGATTAAATGCATGTGCCACCACAACTGGCTTGCTTGTTTTATTTATTTTATTTTATTTTTTTTGTTTTTCGAGGTAGGGTCTCACTCTGGTCCAGGCTGACCTGGAATTAACTATGTAGTCTCAGGGTGGCCTCGAACTCTCGGGATCCTCCACTGCCTGGTGCTGGGATTAAAGGCATGTGCCACCACGCCCTTTTTTGTTTTTTTGAGGCAGGGTCTCTGTCAGCCCAGGCTGTGTGTTCTCAGGGTGGCCTTGAACTCACAGCAATCCTCCTACCTCTGCCTCCCGAGTGCTGGGATTAAAGACGTGCGCCACCACGCCCGGCTTATTTTATTTATTTTTAAAAATATTTTATTTATTTGGGAGATTGAGTGAAAGAGGCAGAGAGAGAGAGAGAGAGAGAGAGAGAGAGAGAGAGAATGGGCATGCCAGGGCCTCTAGCCACTGTAAACAAACTCCAGACGCATGTGCCCCCTTGTGCATCTGGCTTACGTGGGTCCTGGGGAATCGAACCAGGGTCCTTAGGCTTTGCAGGCAAACGCCTTAACTGCTAAGCCATTTCCCCAGCCCTTTTTTTGTTTTTTTGAGGTAGAATCTCACACTAGCCCAGGCTGACCTAGAGTTCACTATGTAGTCTCAGGGTGGCCTTGAACTCACGACGATCCTGTTTCCTGAGTGTTGGGATTAAAGGTTTTAAAATTTTTCTTTATTTACTTATTAGAGACAAAGTAAGGGAAAGAAAGGGAGAGGGACAGAAAAAAATTTTTAAATATTATTTGACAGAAAAAGTATGATGGGTACACAAGGATCTCTTGCTGCTGCAAATGAACTTCAGACTCATGTGCTACTTTGTGCATCTGACTTACATGGTACTGGGGAATCAAACCTGGGTCCTTAGCTTTGCAGGCAAGCACCTTAACCACTAAGCCATCTTTCCAGCCCTTGTTTTGTCTTTAAAGCATGACTTCTGCTTTGTAAGCAAGCAAACGCCTTTAGCCACTGAGCCATCTCCCTGTCTTTTGCTTTATAAACACATCACTCATCTTTCATCAATACAAGAAGACTACAGGAGACTTGTCAAATACTTCATAAATTCAAATTTGGTTCAGGAGATAATGAGTCAGTTGGAATAAAAGAATACCTCCCTAATGACATTTTGGTTGGCTTTGCAAATCCTACATCTGAATAAAGCTCAGCTCATTATCAAACACACTGCTGTCCTGCTGCACCAGGGCTGAGGAGAACAACTGTATTCTTCCCCCATTATCCAGAGAAACAAAACTGGGCTTAAAGCTGGGTGTGGTGGTGCACTCCTTTAATCCCAGCACTCGGGAGGCAGAGGTAGGAGGATTGTCACAAGTTCGAGGCCACCCTGAGGATAGAGTGAATTTCAGGTCAGCCTGGGCTAGAGTGAGACCCTACCTCAAAAAACCAACCAACCAACCAACCAAACAAACAAACAAAAAATTAACTGGGCTTCAGTTGTTAGCCACATCACATTAACACGGCTAGTGAGATTGTCAGAAAATTTAAAAACCATGTTTGAATAGGGGCTGTAGCTCAGTTAGTAGAGTGTTAGCCTAGCATGTATGAAGCCTTGGGTTCCATCCCCAGTACCTTATAAAGTGGGCATGGTGGTGCATGTCTATCATCCCAGCACTCAGGATGTGGAGGAAGGAGGATCAGAAGTTCAAGGTCATTGTAGGCTACAAAGGTAGTTCTAATCCAAGTTGGGCTATAGTTGACCTTGTCATCAACTGAAGATGGATAAAATGGTTAATCATGGTATGTGTCCTCAACATTTTCAGCCCTTTTCTACCTTCCTTCTTCTCTCTCTCTCTCGCTTTTAATTTTTTTTTCCCAAGGTAGGGTTTCACTCTAGCTCAGGCTGACCTGGAATTCACTACGTAGTCTCAGGGTGGCCTCAAACTCATGGTGATCCTCCTACCTCTGCCTCCCAAGTACTGGGATTAAAGGCCTATGTCACTACACCCTGCAGCTTTTCTCTTTTTGGTTTTTCTTTTTTTTTGATTTTCTGAGGTAGAGTCTCACTCTAGCTCAGACTGACCTGGAATTCACTGTGGAGTCTCAGGGTGGCCTCAAACTCAAGGCGATTCTCTTACCTCTCCCTCCTGAGTGCTGGGATTAAGCTTTTCTCTTTTTAAAAATTGTTTTATTTTATTATGAGAAAGAAAGAGGGAGAGAGAATGAATGAATGAATGAATGAATGAATGGGCGCTTTCAGAGTGTGCTGCCAACATTACTCAGTAAAAGCATAGCATTGCCTGAACAGTCACTTTATTTAACAAAGGGCTTGAAAACAAAGTGCACTACTTCCTAACACCCTACCCAACCCTCCCAACTCCTCAAGGTCCTCTACCCCAGAGCTCTAACACCTCATCAAATCAGTCCTGCTCTTACTAAGCTTAGGAAGATAGGTGTCCCTAGGATAGTGGAGCTGGTGACAAGTGGCTGAATGGACTCTATCAGGCAAATAGATAATTTGAAAATGGGGCTTCCAAGACTGGCCAAAAAGGTTCCAAACTAGCTCTGAGGTTCTGATCCCTAGATACAAATAAGCTCTGAAGGATGATTAAAAGTTCAAAGCTAGTCTGTATGTGCTAAGCAAAAAGAGTTATGAGAATTCCACCATGAGAGATTTTTGTGAAAGCTGGGCAGAAGGGGATACCAATACAATGGAAACAATCAGTATATGTTCATTTTTCTAGAGAATGTCAGTTTTCACAGCCTCTTACAGAAAACATTCTGAAACCCCATGTACAGACATTCCAATTCCTAGAGTAGAACAGCACCATCTCTGAACACAGTGGTGTGGCAGGAAACCATGAACATCTTGGTGAAGCTTTCAACCCACCACGAGCTCAGGCTTTCTGGGAAGGTGCCTGGTTTTCTGGTCATAAACATTCTTGAAGTCATCAGGATTGGAGAAGTGGAGCCTCAACATCTGGAAAGGTGAGTTCTGGCTTCTATGCATGGAGCTCAAGAGCCAAACAGCCTGGAAAAGTCAGAGGACAAAATGGCCATGAGAACAGGAAGTGGTTACTCTAAAAACGCTGTCAGAAGCCAGATATGGGGGTTGAGGCAGGATGATTAAAGAAGTTCAAAGCTAGCCTGAACTACATAGTGAGTTTGAGGTCAGACTGGACTACAAAACAAGACTCTTAAGGAAGAAAAGAAGGGCTACAGGAATGGCTCAGTTGATAAACTGCTTGCATTTTGCAAGCATGAGGACATGAATTTGATTCTTAGAACCAATGTAAAAAAGCTAGGCATGGGGCTGGAGAGATGGCTTAGCGGTTAAGGTGCCTGTCTGCTAAGCCTAAGAATGCCCATTTGATTCTCCAGGTCCCACATTTAGCCAGATAGAAAGTGATGCAAGGGTGCAATACCACACTTGCCCACAAGGGGACATATGGGTCTGGAGTTTGTTCACAGCAGGGTGAGCCCATTCTAAAACCTAGGCATGGCAGTGCACACCTGTCATCCAGCACTTGGGCAGTGGAAGGAGGATCAGAAGTTAGAGGCCATCCTGGGCTACATGACACCCTCTCTTAAAAATAAAACAAGCAAGCTGGGCGTGGTGGCACACACCTTTAATCCTAGCATTTGGGAGGCAGAGGAAGGAGGAGCACATGAGTTCCAGGCCACCCTGAGACTACATAGTGAATTCCAGGTCAGCCTGAGCTAGAGTGAGACCCTATCTTGAAAAACCAAAAAATAAATAAATAAATAAAAATAAAAATAAAACAAGCAAACTGGGCATGGTGGCACACACCTTTAATAGCATTTAGATCCAGGCCACCCTGAGAAATAGTGAATTCCAGGTCAGCCTGAGCTAGAGTGAGAATCTTGAAAAAAAGATAAATAAAATAAAACAAAACAAGCAAGCTGGGTGTGGTGGCAAATGCCTTTAATCCCAGTACTTGGGCGGCAGAAGTAGGAGGATCACTGTGAGTTCAAGGCCACCCTGAGACTACATAGTGAATTCCAGGTCAGCCTGGGCTAGAGTAAGATCCTACCTCAAAAAAACAAAATAAGAGCTGGAGGGATGGCTTAGCAGTTAAGGTGTTTGCCTGCAAAGCCAAAGGACCCTGGACCTTGATTCCCTAGGACCCACATTAGCCAGATGCACAAGGGGACGCACCCATCTGGAGTTTGTCTGCAGTGGCTAGAGGCCCTGGCATGCCCATTCTCTCTCTCCCTCTTTCTCTGTCAAATAAATAAATAAATAAATAAATAAATAAATAAATAAAATATTTTTAAAAGGTTGTAAAAATGTGGCCTTAAAAATATATATATTAATTAAAAATAATAATAAGCCAGGCATGGTGGTGCATACCTTTAATCCCAGCACTCCAGAGGCAGAGGTAGGAGGATTTCTGTGAGTTCAAGGCCAGCCTAGAACTATAGAGTTCCAGGTCAACCTGGGCTAGAGACCCTACCTTGAAAATAAAAAAATATATATACAGAGCTGGAGAGATGGCTTAGTGGTTAAGGCACTTGTCTGCAAAGCCAATGGACCTCAGTTTGATTCCCAGGACCCACATATGCCAGATGCACAAGGTAGCACATGCGTCTGGAGTTCATTTGCAGTGGCTGGAGGCCCTGATGTGCCCATTCTCCCTCTCTGTTTCTCTCTCTTTGCCTCTCTCTCTAATAAATAAAATAAAAAATATTTTAAAAAAATACAAAGCTGGGTGTGTTGGTGCACACTTTTAATCCCAGCACTCGGGAGCCAGAGGTAGGAGGATCACCATGAGTTTGAGGTCACATAGTGAATTCCAGGTCAGCCTGAGCTAGAGTGAGACCCTCGAAAAACAAAACAGCAACAACAACAAAAAGTAACTGCTGGGATGGAGAGATGGTTTTAGCAATTAAGGCACTTGCCTGCAAAGCCAAAGGACCCAGATTTGATTCCCCAGGACCCACATAAACCAAATGCACAAGGTGGTGCATGTGTCTAGAGTTCTTTGCAGTGGCTGGAGGCCCTGGCACACCCATTCTTTTTTTCTTTCTCTCTCAAATAATAAATGAATAATTAAAAAAATTTGTTTATTTATTTATTAGCAACAGACAGAGAGAAAGAGGCAGAGAGAGAGAACGAGAGAGAGAATTGGCACACCAGGGCTTCCAGCCACTGCAAATGAACTCCACATGCATGCTCCACCTTGTGCATCTGGCTTACATGGGTACTGGGGAACTAAGCCTCAAACCTGGGTCCTTAGGCATCATAGGCAAACACTTAACCACCAAGCCATCTCTCCAGCCCTAAATGAACAATTTTTTTTTTTTTAAATGTAACTACTAGGCTGAAGAGATGACTTAGCGGTTAAGGCACCTGCCTGCGAAGCCTAAGAATGCCAGTTCGATTCTCCAGGTCCCACGGTTAGCCAGACACAAAAGTGACACAAGTGCACAACGTTGTACATGCCCACAAGAGGGTACACGCGTCTGGAGTTTGTTCACAGCTGCTGAGAGGCCACTGGTGCACTCATTCTCTCTCTGTCTCTCTCTCTCAAGTTAAAAAAAAATTAACTGCTGTCAGTTGTGGTGGCATTCTTCTGTAATCCCAGTAGGCAGGAAGATTGCAGAAATCAATTCTGATTCCATTTCTGTTTACTCTGGCAAGGAGGCTGGGGTGTTGACCTTGGGAATGCAAGTTAAGCACGGCAGAGGTGGTAAGGAGACAGAGCTTCTGGCTCAGGACAGATGCCAGGCCAGATGGTACCCATGCTGCAGCCAGCCTGGGAGGGATTCCAGTGATAGTTCAACCAATGGTCCCCAGTGTCCTCACTCTCTTGGAGTTTTTGTTTGGAAGCAGGGGTAGGCCAAAGGTAGAGTGAGAGGGCAGAGGATGACCTCTGGGTGGGACACTGTGTAGGTGGTGCTGGGGGTGGGGACTCACAGGATCATGCAGAACATCATGAAGACGTTCCACAGGGCGATGAAGATGCGGAAGTATCTGAGGCTCAGTAAGAACTCCCGGATATTGTCACCTGCAGTGAGAAAACACTGTTTGTTCGTTTTTTTTTTTTTTTTTTCCAGGTAGGTCTCACTCCAGCCCAGGCTGACCTGGAACTCACTCTGTAGTCTCAGGGTGGCCTTGAACTCACAGCGGTCCTCCTACCTCTGCCTCCCAAGTGCTGGGATTAAAAGCATGAGGAGAAAACACTTTGTACTGTCCCAGCTTCACAGGGACACACACAACTCCCCACTGTCAAATGCCCCACAGTACCATGCTCAGAAGCCTCTGATTGGCTTGGGAAGGACACATGACCCAAGTCTATCCAATGAGGGTCTTTCTCTGGGACTTTTGGCCCAATTACCAGGGAAAGACACAAATTTCTCATTGAAGTTGCTAGACTGAGGTATGAACTTGGTGTGCTACAGCAGGCATCACAAAATTATAGCCCACAGCAAAACCTGCCACCTATCTTGTTTAGTTGGTTTCTGAGACAATCTCTTACTATGTAGCCTAGGCTGACCTGTAACTCCTTTTTGTCTCAGCCTTCCATGTGCTAGGATGGCAGGCAAGTGCCACCTTTGTATTTTATTTTATAATTTTTTATTGACAATTTCTTTAATTGTAGACAATATCCCATGTTATTTCCCCCTCTCCCCCCACTTTCCCCTTTGAAACTTCACTCTCCATCATACCCCTTCCCCCTCTGAATCAGTCTCTCTTTTCAGTTTGATGTCATGATCTTTTCCTCCTATTACGATGGTCTTGTGTAGGCAGTGTCAGGCACTCTGAGATCATGGATATCCAGGCCATTTTGTGTCTGGAGGAGCATGTTGTAAGGAGTCCTACTCTTCCTTTGGCTCTTACATTCTGTCTGCCACCTCTTCCACAATAGACCCTGAGCCTTGGAAGGTAGGTTTGAGATGTTTCAGTTCTGACACTCCTCTGTCCCTTCTCAGCACCATGGTGCCTTCTGAGTCATCCCAAGGTTGCCACCATCTGAAAAGAGAAGCTTCTCTAACCAAAAGTGAGAGTAGCATTAATATATGGATGTGGACATTAAGAGAAGTGCTTACTGGGCAGTTTGGTGAGCATAGTATATACATTTAGCGAGACTCCAGCAGACATTACACCCTTAGGGCTCATGACTACCCCTGTCGTATGTTTTCAGTATCAGGGATGTATTCCCTCCCATGGAGCTGGCCTCCAGTCCAATTAGAGAGCAGTTGGTTTCCCCCATAACAGACATGCCACTATTGCACCCATGGCTCATTTGGCCTGGCTGGCCAGATTTAAAGCTTGCAGAGTCCACTGTTGAGTACCTTCACTGGTGTTTTCTCTCTCCCATTGACCTGCATGTAGCATAGCTTTTTCCAACTTTGTCAGCTGGTCCTCATGGAAGAGGCTTTCAGCTCAGCTCCAGCAGGTTTTCTCAGTGAACTTGCCACCCAAATACGTGGAGTCTTCAGCAATAGGGTCTTACCATCTATTCCTGGTGGAAAACCAAGGGCCTCGGCAATGACCTATAATGTTTTGGGGGTATCTGTGACCTCCCTGGCCAACAACTCACTGGAAGGTATCCCATCCCTGGGCAAGGGCCACTTTAAAAAAATTATATTTTTATTTATTTATTTGAGAGAGAAAGAAAGAAAAATGAATGGGCATGCCAAAGTTTCTTGCCACTGCAACTGAACTTCAGATACACTTTAACTATTAAGCCATCTCTCCAGCCCTCATCTGTTTTTTTCCTTTTTAAAAAAATGTTTTATTTAGCCGAGTGTGGAGGCGCATGCCTTTAATCCCAGCACTCAGGAGGCAGAGGTAGGAGGATTGCTGTGAGTTCAAGGCCACCCTGAGAATACACAGTGAATTCCAGGTCAGCCTGGACTACAGTGAGACTCTACCTCAAAAAAAAAAACAAACAAAAAAATTATTTATTTATATATTTATGAAAGAGAAAGAGAGAATGAGAACGAGGCAGACAGAATGGGTGCGCCAGGGCTCCCAGCTACTGCCAATGAACTCCAGACGCATGCGCCACCTTGTGCATCTGGCTTTACGTGGGTACTGAAGAATTGAACCTGAGTCCTTTGGCTTTGTCGGTATGTGCCTTAACCACTAAGCCATCTCTCCAGCACAATGTATTTTTTATTTTTATTTATTGAAGAGAAAGAGAATGAATATAGGTACTCCAGAGCCTCCAGTCACTGCAAAGAACTCCAGACCCATGTTGACACCTTGTACATCTGGCTTACGTGGGTCCTGGTGAATCAAATCTGGGTCCTTTGGCTTTGCAGGCAAGCACCTTAACAGCTAAAGCCCAGCAGTTACTCCACCCCAGCAGTGACTTTTTTGTTATTTGTGTTATCTTTTCTTTTTTTTGGGGGGGGGGTTGTTTTGTTTTGTGAGATAGGGTCTCACTCTAGCCCAGGCTGACCTGGAATTCACTATGTAGTCTCAGCCTTAAACTCACAGCGATTCTCCTACCTCAGCCTCCTGAGTGCTGGGATTAAAGGCATGTGCCACCATACCCAGCTTGGACTATCTTGCAAACCTCTGTTCCTTGGGGGTTCAGTGCTCCATGATGGCACCTGTTACATCACCTTGGCTGTGATACTACTGCCTAAAAGGGCCTCCTTACCACCATCTCCAAAGCAGGAGCTATGACACCACAAATGTTCCATTCCATGACATGTCAGTACCATCCTCACCTGAGACTTCTCTTTTATCATCAGTTTCTTGTTTAGGAACTTCTGAACCACCCCCTGATAAGTCTCACAAGGCAAGGGCTACATGTCTTGTTTCCTACTCAAAGCAGTCAACAGAGTGGCTAGCAATGTATTAGGTACTCCATCAATGTCTAATGGCATGGTGTGGTGGCACACATCTGTTATCCCAGCACTTCAAATGTAGAGGTAGGAAGATCAGGAGTTCAAGGCCTGCCTCAGCTACTTAGCAAGTTCAAGACCAGCTGATACTACATGAGACCATGTCTCAAAAAACAAAAGTCATGTCAGGCATGGTGGCGCACGCCTTTAATCCCAGCACTCGGGAGGCAGAGGTAGGAGGATCACTGAGAGTTCAAGGCCACCCTGAGACTACATAGTTAATTCCAGGTCAGCCTGGACCAGAGTGAGACCCTACCTTGAAAAACAAAACAAAACAAAACAAAAAATTAGGGCTGCAGGGATGGCTCAGCAGTTAAGGCACTTGTCTGCAAAGCCTAAGGACCCAGGTTTGATTCCCCAGTACCCACATAAAGCCAAATGCACAAAGTGGCTTGTGCACCTGGAGTTCATTTGCAGTGGCTAGAGGCCCTGGTGCACCCATTCTCTCTCTTTCTGCCTCTTTCTCCCTCTCAGACAGATGATTGATAGATAGATAGATAGATAGATAGATAGATAGATAGATAGATAACTGGGTGTGGTGGCTCATGCCTTTACTTGGGAGGCTGAGGTAGGAGGACTGCTGTGAATTAAAGGCTACCATGAGACTACATAGTGAATTCCAGGTCCTCCTGGGCTAGAGCAAGACCCTATCGTGAAGAAACAAAAACAAAACAAAAAAAATTAAGGCTGGATATGGTGATATATGCCTTTAATCTCAGCACTTGGGAGGCAAAGGTAGGAGGACTGCTGAGAGTTCTAGGCCAGCTTGTTACTGCAGAGTGAGTTCCAGGTCAGCTTGGGCTACAGTGAGACCCTTACCTAAAAGGGAAAAAAAAAGGGGTTAGAGAGATGGCTCTGTGGTTAAGGAGCTTGCCTTCAAAACATAACAATCTGGGCCAGGTGTGGTGGTGCATGCCTTTAATCCCAGCACTCGGGAGGCAAAGGTAGGAGGATCGCCATGAGTTCAAGGCCACCCTGAGACTACATAGTAAATTCCAAGTCAGCTTGAACTAGAGTGAGACCCTACCTTGAAAAACCAAAAAAAAAAAAAAAAAAACAAAACAAAACAAAACAAAAAAAAACAACCAGATCCACAAAGCGGTGCATGATTCCGGAGTTCATTTGCAATGGCTAGAAGCCCTCGAGTGTCCATTCTCTCTCAGTGCTTGCAAATAAATAAAAATATTAAAAAAAAATCAAAACCAAGAAACCCACTCCATGGGAGGGAATACATCCCTGATACTGAAAACCTACACCAGGGGTAGTCTTGAGCCCTAGGGGTGTAACGTCTGCTGGTATCTGGCTAAATGTATATACTATGCTCACCATACTGCCCAGTAAGCACTTCTCTTAATGTCCATTCCCATATATTAATGCTCCTCTTACTTTTGGATTAGAGAAGTTTCTCTTTTCAGATGGTGGTGACTTTGGGATGACTCAGAAGGCACCATGGTGCTGAGAAGGGATAGAGGAGTGCTCAGCACTGAAACATCTCTAACACACCTTCCAAGGCTCAGGGTCCATTGCAGAAGAGGTGACAGAAAGAATGTAAGAACCAAAGGAAGGGTAGGAGTCTTTACAACATGCTCCTCCAGACACAAAATGGCCTTTATATCCATGACCACACAGTGCCTGAAAACTACCTACACAAGACCATCATAATTAAAAGAGAGACTGACTGGGAAGGGAATATAATGGAGAGTGGAGTTTCAAAGGGGAAAGTGGGGGGAAGTACCATGGGATATTGTCTACAATTAAGAATGTTGTCAAGGGCCTGGAGAGATGGCTTAGTGGTTAAGCGCTTGCCTGTGAAGCCTAAGGACCCCTGTTCAAGGCTTGCTTCCCCAGGACCCCACATAAGCCACATGCACAAGGTGGCGCCTGCATCTGGAGTTCATTTGCAGTGGCTGGAGGCCCTGGTGCGTCCATTCTCTATCTATCTGCCTCTTTCTCTCTCTGTCCCTCTTAAATAAATAAATAAGCAAACAACAATAAAAAAATTATTTTTTAAAAAAAGAATGTTGTCAATAAAACAAACAAACAAGAAAACTGGGATAGGCCAGGTGAGAAATAATAGTTTCCCTCTGACATGCACTGTGTAATTCTAGAGTTCAGGAAGATAAGTCTTACCTGTGGTGGGTTCCCTTGACTCCTCCCCAAAGCCCTGCGTGTCTTTCTTTTTCCTACAAAGCAGAGCAGGCAATGTCCACTTTCCATGGGATATAAACACAGTTCAGTTCCCGTACCCTGACAGCTCAAAAGGATGTAGTAATGCTTCAGAAGTCGTGACCTCCCGCAGTCCAACAACTCTCTTTGAGACATGACCTTCCTAGTCAACCACAGCTAGACCTTCGGCAACCAAGGAGTGAACAGAATGGTCCAAGGGTACCAAGAATTCACAAAAGGGCTGTTTCTTGGGGATGAGCCTAGGCTCTCTAAAGACATGAGCAGTACGCCCCAAAGGACTTCAATTCCCTGGGTGGAGCTGAGAGTCAAAAGGAGAAGCAGAGGGTGAAGGCGTGGCCAGAGGCGTGGGGTGGGATGGGGGGGCAGAGGCCTAGAGCGTGGGGCGTGCCCGGGGGCGGGGCTCTGTTTCCCGGGGTGGGGCCGCAGGCCTACTCACAGTTTAAAGTTGAGCACAGCCCCGGCATTCATCAGGAGCGTCCTGTGAGGGGATAGTTAACGTTCACTAAGACCACCCGCCCCAAATAGCTTTCCCCCGCATCTGCCTCTCCTAATTACCCGAACAGCAGGATGTCCCCGATCATCCTTACGGCCGAAGGGTCCGTCAGAACCGGAAACGGAAGTCGCCGGGAAGAAAGGAACACAGGTCGACCAGTCATGAAACAACACTGTTGCGAGCCTATCCAAAGGCCAAGCCCTCTGCAGGCCCCGCCTTCCACAGGCCCCGCCTTCCACAGGCCCCGCCCTTCCGGGAGAGCTTGCCCCCCCTCCCCGCCATCCTCGCGGTGCAGGCTCTGCGCGTCTGGGAGGACGAGCGGGGTGTCGCGTGACGTCACCGAAAGGCGGCGCTGACGGGTTTAGGTTAAATGGAGTGCGCCATGCGCAGTGTCGCTTCCCAGATGATTAACGCTGGACGTCTGCAAAAAGGGCACCCTTGGCTGTGACTGCCTCAGGGATGGGTTCCTGGAGCAGTAGGCTTCAGGCACACAAGTTCTGACATAGGGGTGTCCCACGAAGGTCGAGGAAACCTACAGACCGTCCCTTACCAAGAGGTCTCTACGGACCCCGGAGTTTTGACTTGAGGGTACTGACCGATTGGATCCTATGGGACATCAAGGTCTAGGCTAGGGTACCCAGAAGATGGGGGTCCTGACTGATGGGAAGTCTCCTGGCGAGTAGCAGTCCTAACCGAACGGACCCTAAAGGACATAATGGTCTTAGCTGAGGACCACTGAGGACGGCGATCCTGACTGATAAGGGGGTCATGAAGAGTAGGGGTCCTGACCCCTAAGGGATATATAGGATGGTCTTAGCTGGGGACCACCTAGGACAGGCGGGACTCATAGGGAAGAGGCTTCCTGACCCCTGAGTTTTAGGGGAGGAATACCGAGGACTATCAGAGTGATGGGAGACTTACGGGGAGGAGGCATGACTTGGCTCCACAAAAGACATAGGTCTTAAGCCCTACGGGAACAAGCATCTCGCCTGGAGCCAGGCAGGCCCGCCGAATGAGGACTCCCGCACCTCACCTCGTTCCTCTGATGGGGTCGTGGTGACCCCCATGTTCCGGGTCTGGGACACCTGACAGTGCAGCTCCCCGGGACTAGGTCTCCTCAACACCCGCCCGGGGAGAGGACGTCGCCCCTCCTATCTCGGGGGGCTGGGCCCAGGGTGGCGCCTGGCGGGCGGGGGCGGACCTACGGCGGGGGGGTGCGCAGTCTTGGGGCTGCGGGGCGGCGGGACGCACGGGCCTGGGGGCTGGGGTGGCACCCGCGGGCGCCATGGAGCTGCTGTCTGCGCTGAGCCTGGGCGAGCTGGCGCTCAGTTTCTCCCGGGTACCGCTCTTCCCTGTCTTTGACCTGAGCTACTTCATTGTCTCCATCATCTACCTCAAATATGAGCCAGGTGAGCCGCGGGCCTGGAGACAACAACTCGGGGGTCTCAGGAAAGGGGTTGCCCATGCCTGAGTGACAGAGGCGGGGAAGGGGGAAAAGATTGGCCGCAGGGCTGGAAGGGGAGGGGAGGCAGAGACTAAGATCGTTGGGTGACCCCAAGCAAGCGGATGGAGTAGGGAAGCCCCTGGGATGGAAAGTCAGAGGAAGAGAGCTGTAGATACGGTGGGAGGAAAGGAGAGGAGTGAGCTTTCTCGTGGGTGGGGGAACAAGTGTTGGAGTGGGGAGAAGGTCCGGGGTCCTGTTGGAGCAGGACTGCATGAACTTGGGCAAGGGGCGTAGGTTGTGGGGAAGGTTTTAAACAGGGGTCTGCACTGCCTCTGGGGTCAGATGTCCTGATTGTCATCCACTACCCATGACCTCCTTACATGCCCTTGGCAGGCTGGGCTGGTGCTACTGCTTAGTGTCTATATAAGGTCTGGCCATGCCGGAGGTTGAGATCAGGTTTCGGGAAAATGACACCCGTGTCCCCTCCAAACTGCATTTTCTGGCATCATCCACTCCCGTCCCTTCACCTTTGCTGGGACAGGGTTGTTGCTCCCATTGGAACCCTGCCGGCAACCCCTGTCCTGGGATCCTTGGGGTCAGCCTCCTCCGCTCCAAAGTCACAGGAGGAACAGATCCTGCTTCTTTGTTTTTAACATTTTTGGTGTTGTTTTTTCGAGGTTAGGGCCTCACTCTAGCCTAAGCTCAGGGTGGCCTCGAACTCATGGTGATCCTTCTACCTCTGCCTCCAAGTGCCAGGATTAAAGGTATGCACCACAACATCTGGACACCTGGCTGTTTTTTTTGTTTGTTTTTTTGTTATTGTTTTGTTTTTCGAGGTAGGGTCTCACTCCAGCCCAGGCTGACCTGGAACTAAATTAATTAACAATGTAGTCTCAGGGTGGCCTCGAACTCATGGCAATCCTCCTACTTCTGCCTCCCCAGTGCTGGGATTAAAGGCATGCGCCACCACTCCTGGCTACACCTGGCTGTTTTTAACTTTAAAAAAAATTACTATTTTTTTAAGGATTTTATTTATTTTTATTTATGAGAGAAGGAGAGAGAGAGATAGAGAAAGTGAGAATGGGCATGCCAGGAAATCCAGCCACTGCAAAGGAACACCAGACACATGCACCACCATATGCATCTGGTTTATGTGGGACCTGGAGAATTGAACCTGGGTCCTTAGGCTTCGCAGGCAAGTGCCTTAACTGCTAAGCCATCTCTCCAGCCCTAAATTATTTTTAATTTTATTTACTTATTAGAGAGAGAGAGAATAGGCATGCCAAGGCCTCCAGCCACTGCAAACTCCAGATGCATGTGCCACTTTGTGCAGCTGGCTTATGTGGGACCTGGAAAATTGAACCTGGGTACTTGGGCTTTGCAGGCAAGTGCCTTAACTGCTAAGCCATCTTTCCAGCCCCAACATTTTTATTTACTTTTTCTTTTTTGTTTTTTTTCCTAGGTAGGGTCTCAACCACACACACACACACACACACACACACACACACACACACACAACTAAAATAGCCGGGTGTGGTGGTGTACACCTTTAATCTCAACACTTGAGAAGGATTGCCATGAGTTCAAGCCCACCCTGAGACAACATAGTTAATTAATTTAATTCCAGGTCAGCCTGAGCTAGAGTGAGACCCTACCTAGAAAAAAATAAACAAACAAAAAAATACCCAAAAAACTAGATAGGGTCTCATAATAGTTTTTAAAAAAGAGGACAATGGGGACTATATAGTGAATTCCAGGGCAGCTTGAGCTACAAAGTAACAGTCTGTGTCAAAACAAATAAACAACAACAACAAAAAAATCCCCAAACATATGGCCTCCTTAACATGCTCTATTTTTAAAATTTATTTATTTATTTATTAGAGACAGAGAGAGAGAAAGAGTAAGAATGGGCGCACCAGTGCCTCTAGCCACTGCAAATGAACTCCAGATGCATGTGCCACCATGTGCATCTGGCGTACATGGGACTGGAGAATCAAATTGGGGTCCTTATGCTTTGCAGGCATGCGCCTTAACCACTAAGCCATCTCTTCAGCCCAGCATTCTCTATTTTTTTTTTTTTTTTTGGTTTTTCGAGGTAGGGTTTCACTCTGGTCCAGGCTGACCTGGAATTAACTATGTAGTCTCAGGGTGGCCTCGAACTCTCAGCAATCCCCTACCTCTGCCTCCCAGTGCAGCATTCTCTCAGCATTCTTATTAAAAATATATATATATTTAAATATATTGTATTTATTTATTTGAGAGAGAGAGAATGGGCACGCCAGGGCCTCCTCCCACTGGAAACAAACTCCAGATTCATGCGCCTCCTTGTGCATATGGCTTACATGGGTCCTGGGGAATGGAACTGGGGTCATTTGGCTTTGCAGGCAAATGCCTTAACTGCTTAAGCCATCTTCTCCAGCCCTGAAATACATTTTTTATTTACCTGTGTGTGTGTGTGTGTGTGTGTGTGTGTGTGTGTATTGGTACACCAGAGTCTCTTGCTTCTGCAAAGACCAGATGCTTGTGCTACTTTTTTTTTTTTTTTTTTGTTTTTTCAAGGTAGGGTTTCACTCTAGCCCAGGCTGACCTGGAATTTACTATGTAGTCTCAGGGTGGCCTTAAACTCACTGCGATCCTCCCACCTCTGCCTCCCGAGTGCTGGAATTAAAGGTATGCGCCACCATGCCTGGCATTGTGCTACTTTTTTTTTTTTTTAAGTTTTATTTATTTGAGAAAGTGAGAGAGAGAGAAAGAGAGGGAGAGAATGGATGTGCCAGAAAGGCCTTCAGCCACTGTAAATGAACTCCAGATTCATGTGCCACCTTGGGCATCTGGCTTACATGAGTCCTCGGGAATCAAACCGGGGTCCTTTGGCTTTGCAGACAAATGCCTTGACTGCTAAACCAGCCCTACTTTTTAAAAATAATTTTATTTTTTATTGACAACTTCTTTAATTGTAGACAATATCCCATGGTACTTCCCTCCCTCCCCCCTACTTTCCCCTTTGAAACTTCACTCTCCATCATATCCCCTCCCCCTCTCAATCAGTCTTTCTTTTCAGTTTGATGTCATGATCTTTTCCTCCTATTATGATGGTCTTGTGTAGGTAGTGTCAGGCACTGTGAGATCATGGATATCCAGGGCATTTTGTGTCTGGAGGAGCATGTTGTAAGGAGTCCTACTCTTCCTTTGGCTCTTACATTCTTTCTGCCCCCTCTTCTGCAATGGACCCTGAGCCTTGGAGGGTAGGTTTGAGATGTTTCAGTGCTGAGCACTCCTCTGTCCCTTCTTCTCAGCACCATGGCGCCTTCTGAGTCATCCCAAGGTTGCCACCATCTGAAAAGAGAAGCTTCTCTAAACAGAAGTGAGAGTAGCATTAATATATGGATGTGGACATTAAGAGAAGTGCTTACTGGGCAGTTTGGTGAGCATAGTATATACATTTAGTGGAACACTAGCAAACATTACACCCTTAGGGCTCATGACTACCCCTGTTGTACGTTTTCAGTATCAGGGATGTATTCCCTCCCATGGAGCAGGCCTCCAGTCCAATTACAGAGAGGTTGGTTTCCCCAATAACAGACATGCCACTATTGCACCCATTGGCTCATTTGGCCTGGCTGGCCAAATTTAAAGCTTGCAGTGTTCACTGTTGAGTACCTTCACTGGTGTTTTCTCTCTCCCATTGGACTGCATGCAGTGTAGCTTTTTCCAGCTTTCTGTCAGCTGGTCCACATAGAGGAGGCTTTCAGCTCAGCTCCAGCAGGATTTCTCAGTGAACTTGCAGCCCAAGTAGGTGGAGTCTTCAGCAATAGGTTCTCACCATATTCCTGGTGGGAAACTAAGGGCCTCAGCAACAGCCTATAATGTTTTGGGGGTATCTGTGACCTCCCTGGCCAACTCACTGGAAGGTATCCCATCCCTGGCACTGAGAATTTTCTAGTAACAATCTATGGCTTCTGAGTGTTCCATTGTCCAGAAAAGTAGGTTTCCATATGACTTTTTTATGTCCTCTTAGATTTTGATTAACCCTCCCTCCACCATTCCTTTACTCAATCTCTTCCCCTGACCTCACTTAGGCCTTTTCACCCCCATTAATCTGTTCTTCTTCTTACATATATACAATACCGTCCTATTAAGCCCCCCCTCCCTTCCTTTCTATTCCCTTTATATCCCCTTTCTAGCTTACTGGCTTCTGCTACTGAATTTTATTTTTACTCACATAGAAGTCCAATCATTTGTAGCTAGGATCCACATATGAGAGAGAACATGTGACATTTGGCTTTCTGGGCCTGGGTTACCTCACTAAGTATAATCCTTTCCAGATCCATCCATTTTCCAGCAAATTTCATAACTTCATTTTTCTTTACCACTGAGTAGAACTCCATTGTGTAAATGTGCCACATCTTCATTATAAACCAGCCCTACTTTTTGCATCAGGCTTTATGTGGGTGCTGGGGACTCAAGCCAGGGGTAGATAGGTTTTCAAGCAAATGCCTTTAACTGCTCAGCCATTCCTGTAGCCCCACATGGTTCCATTATCAAATGTATCTTGTTCATATCCTGGTATTTTAATTATTTTATTGAATCAGCAAACTTAAGGGGCAGTAGAATTTTCCTTTAGAAAAAGATCAATTACCATGAAACTGCCACACTTTCTCAGGTGGATATGTAAATTATCTGGACATTTCAGAATGAAAATAGCTTAATTTTTTTTCAGATGCTAAAAATATCTCAGTTATCTTCACCTTAAAAAAAATAAGCTGGGCTGGGTGTGGTGGTACATGCCTTTTAATCCCAGCACTTGGGGGGCCCAGCTAGGAGAAATGCTGTGAGTTTGAGGCCACCCTGAGAATTCATAATAAATTCCAGGTTAGCTGTGCTACAGTGAGACCCTACATCTTTGAAAAAACCAAAAAAAAAAAAAAAAAAAAAAAAAAAAAAAAAAAGCTGGGCATGGTGGTGCAGGCCTTTAATCCCAGCACTCGGGAGGCAGAGGTAGGAGGATCAGCGTGAGTTCGAGGCTACCCTGAGACTACATAGTGAATTTCAAATCAGCCTGAGCTAGAGTGAGACACTGCCTCGACCCAACCTGAAAAGCACAAAGTAAAAAATCATTACAGTTAATTTCATAGCAGACATGATTCCAGAGCTTTATTGTATGATTTTGTGCATGTGTAATTACAGGCATAAATGTATGTTCTTATGCAAACAGGATTATGTGTAACTTGTCAAGCACTTTTTCTTGCCATACCTGAGCGATTGCAGAACCCTGGACACCTTCCACAATCCACCACTGAGGCAGCAGGATCCCTGTAGACATGGATGAAGCACATGGGTATCCAGAGGAAAGAGGTCCTGGGCTGGCTGTGAGTCCACAGGAAAGGCCTGGGTTTATTTTTTATTTTTAGAACAAGGCTTCACTCTGTAGGCTAGACTGGCCTCAACTAATGGACTTGAACCACCATGTTCATTAGGGTCTGACTATTTCTGCAGGAGTCTCACAAGCCATTTGCTCTGACAGCACCAGAGCCTGAGCATTCCAGAAAGTTGAGGTTCTATGCTTTTTAGAACTTTGGCAGGTTCTCAACCAGGCTGCGCTTTAAACACACCTGGGGGCCTTTTATTTTTTATTTTTTCAAGGTGAGATCAGCTCAGGCTGACCTGGAATTCACTATGTAGTCTCGGTGGCCTCGAACTCATGACGATTCTCCTACCTCTGCCTCCCCAGTGCTGGTATTAAAGTTATGCCCCACCACATCCAGCTCTGGGGAGGCAGAGGTAGGAGGATCACCATGAATTTGAGGACAGTCCAAGACTACATAGGGAATTCTGGGCTAGAGTGAGACCCTACCTTGAAAAAACAAAAAATAAAAACAAAACAAAACACAGAAAGAAAAAGAAGAAAATATGTGTAGTGGCTCACACTAGTAATCTTAGCACCCAGGAGGCTGAAATAGGACAGTAACTATGGATTCAAGGCCAGCCTGGACTACAATGCCAGTTCAAAGTCAATGGGGTAGGGCTGAGGCAGCTGGGAACATGCCTCAGCAGCTAAAGGTGCTTGCTTGCAAAGACTGCTGGCCCAGGTTTAATGCACAAGCACCCGTATAAAGCTGGTTGTGAAGTGGCATATGCTCCCTTGAGTTCATTTGCAGTAGTAAGAGATCCTGGCGCACATACACACATGTGCGTGTGTGTCGCACACAGACACATACACAAATAAATTTAAAAGACAAAACAAAACAAAATTCTCACTTCCAAGTCAGCCTGGACTAGAATGAGACACAGTGAGAAAAAAAAAAAGGAAAAACAGGGAGGGTGCTCAGTGTACACATCTGATAATCAGAGTTTGGATTCCTGGAACCCACGTAAAGCTGGATATAAGTGCCCATGTATCTGTAATAACCCATCTATAATAGTGGGAGGCAGATTCGGGAGAATTCTGAAGCTCACCAGGCAGATAGTCTGGTTAGAAGTGGCAAACAAGAGAGACCAGAGGGGCTGGAGAGATGGCTTAGCAGTTAAGTGTTTGCCTGTGAAGCCTAAGGACCCCGGTTCAAGGCTCGATTCTCCAGGACCCACGTAAGCCAGATGGACAAGAGGGCGCACGCATCTGGATTTCGTTTGCAGTGGCTGGCGCCCCTATTTTCTCTCTCTCTCTCTCTCTACCTGCCTATTTCTGTATCTCTATCTCTCTCAAATAAGTAAATAAAATATTAAAAAAAAAAAAAGAGAGAGACCAGAATATGGCCCTCTGACACACACAAAATGGGAGGGCATTTGTGAGAAGTGAATTCATTCATTTGGAAATTTCTGGAGGAATGTGTTACTGGGATGCTGGCATTTTATGGGTCAGGGTGTCCGCTGAGTGCACTGGGTACTGTTTAGGATGCAGAAAGCCATGCCCACACACCTGCCAATTATAGAATGTGGTTGAGAGGCTGGAGAGATGGTTTAGCAATTAAGGCGTTTGCCTCAAAGCCAAAGGATCCTGGTTTGATTCTCCAGGACCCACATAGCCAGATGAACAAGGGGGCACATGCATCTGGAGTTCGTTTTCAGTGGCTGGAGGACCTGGTACGCCCATTCTCTCTCTTTCTCTATCTCTGCCTCTTTCTCTCTCTCTCAAATAAATAACTAAATAATATTTTTAAAATATTAAATAAAAAAGAATATGGTTGAACAAGATCCCCAGGGGATTCATTCAAGCATGTTGGTGCTCTAGTGGGACAACTAAAGTGGTAGTGCTGCTTATTAAGCTTGGAGCTGGGCTGGAGGGATGGCTTGGTGGTTAAGATGCTTGCCTGCAAAGCAAAGGGACCCTGGTTCCGTTCCCCAGGACCCATGTAAGCCAGATGCACAAGGTGGTGCATGCATCTGGAGTTCATTTGCAATGGCTGAAGGCACTGGTGCACCCATTGTCTCTTTCTCTCTCTCTCTCACGCACTCTCTGCCTCTTTCTCTCAAATAAATAAAATAAGAAAAAAATTAAATAAACTTGGAGCCTCTCCTAGAGGAGGGCAGTTGAAGTCTCACTCACATCCCAGCCCCCAAGCTCCGTCCAAAGAGATGAAAGAGCCAGGCATGGTGGCACATGCCTCTAATCCCAGCATTTGGGAGGCAAAGGTAGGAGGATTGCCATGAGTTCGAGGCCACCCTGATACTACATAGTGAATTCCAAGTCAGCCTGGGCTAGAGCAAGACCCTACCTTGAAAAGAGAGAGAGAGAAAGAGGTGAAAGAAGTGGGCACTGCCAGAATGAATGAACAAGTGAATGAATGAGTGAGTGACAGTCATGGATAACTGGCATTTTTTTTTTGATGCAAACCCAACAGACTGGTTTTTTTTTTTTTTTTTTTAATGTGAGAGAGAGACAGAGAATGAGTGAGCCAGGGCCTCTAGCCACTGCAATCGAACTCAAGATGCATGTGCTTGAAGACTCAAACATGAGTTCTTAGGCTTCACAGGCAAGCACCTTAACCACTAAGCCCATAACTTACATCATCATCATCATCATCATCATTATTATTATTATTATTATTATTATTATTATTATTTTGAGGTAGGGTCTTACTCTAGCTCAGGCTGACCTGGAATTCACTATGTAGTCTCAGGGTGGCCTCAAACTCACAGCAACCCTCTTATCTCTGCTTCCCAAGTGCTGGGATTAAAAGTGTGCACCACCATGCCTGGGGATAATTTACATTTTTTGAGACAGGGTCTTTTGTATCCCAAACTCACCATGTAGCTAAGGATGTCCTCCCATCTCCACTTTTCATGTGCTGGGATGACAGACATGTACCAGTATACCTGGTTTATATGGTGCTGGGTATGGAACCCAGAGCTTCATGCATGCGTGGCAAACACTCTGCCATTTGAGCCACATACTCAGCCTCAGTCCTAAGGAAAAAAATAGGGTCTCATGTAGCCCAGGCTGGCCTTAACCTCTCCATGTAGCTGACAATGACTTTGAACTCATGATACTCCTACTTCTACGTCCCAAGTGCTAAGATTACAGGTATGAGACAGCAACACATCCTACTTGATTTTTAAAAATATTTTATTTATTTATTTATTTGAGAGACAGAGAATGAGAATGGGTGTGCCAGGGCCTCCAGCCACTGCAAACAAACTCCAGATGCATGTGTCATTTTGTGCATCTGGCTTACATGGGTCCTGGGAAATCAAACCGGGGTCCTTAGGCTTCACAGGCAAACGCCTTAACCACTAAGCCATTTCCCCAGCCCTCACTTGATTTTTTTGTTTGTTTTGGTTTTAGTTTTTCTGAGGTATGGTCTCACTCTAGCCCAGGCTGACCTGGCACTCTGTAGTCCCAGGCTTGAGTTCATTTGCAGTGGCTGGAAGCCCTGGCATGCCCATTTTTTTTTTCTCTCTCTCCCTCTTTCTCTCTGTCAAATAAATAAAGAATTTTTTTTTTTTAAAAAAAGGAAAAATTCCTTTTGTAATTGAAGTGCAGCTCACTTATGCTTGCCTAGCATCTCTTAGGCCTTAGCATCCCCAGAACTGAGAAAATAATACTTCATTTGTCTGGGCATCATCTCTTTTTATGTGTGTTGTATGTATGTGTGTGAATGTGTTCATATACATATGGGTACACATTAGTGTGAGTTTTTGTGGCAGCCAGAAACCAACCTCAGGTGTCTTTCTCAGTGATTCTCCACTTTATTTTATTTTTTTTTTGTATTTTTTGGTTTTTTGAGGTAGGGTCTCACTCTAGCCCAGGCTGACCTGGAATTTACTATGTAGTCTCAGGGTGGCCCCAAACTCACAGCAATCCTCCTACCTCTGCCTCCCTAGTGCTGGGATTAAAGGCACCCACCACCATGCCCAGCTTTTTTTTTTTTTTTGGTTTTTCAAGGATGTAGGGTCTCATTGTAGCCCAGCAAATGCCTTAACCGCTAAGCTATCCCTCCAGCCCCAGACCTTATTTTTTAAATATATGTTTTTATTTATTTATTTATTTATTTATTTATTTGAGAGGAAGAGGAAGAGAAAGAATGGACATGCCAGGGCATCCAGCCACTGCAAATGAACTCCAGATGCACATGAGCCCCCTTGTGCATCTGGCTTACGTGGGTCCTGGAGAATCGACTGGGGTCCTTTGGCTTTGCAGGCAAACACCTTAACTACTAAGCCATCTCTCCAGCCCCTTTTTTGTTTTCTGAGGTAGGGTTTCCCTCTCGCCCAGGCTGACCTGCAATTCACTACTTAGTCTTAGGGTGGCCTCGAACTCATGGCAGTCATCCTACCTCTGTTTCCCAAGTGCTGAAATTAAAGGCATGCGTCACCGTTGCCCAGCTCCCTTCTTTTTGCTTTTGTGATAGAGTCTCACTAGGTAGCCCAGGCTGGCCTAGAACTAGCAACAATACTCCTGCTTTAGTGCTGGTATTAGAGACATGTGCCACCACCCCAGCTGTTGTCGCTCCTCCTACTAGTTCTCCTCTATTATTACTCTTTTTGTAACTATTATTTATTTATTTGCAAGCAGAGAGAGAGAGAGAGAGAGAGAGAGAATGGGTGCTCCAGGCTCTCTAGCCATTGCAAACTCCAGATGCATGCACCACTTTGTGTATCTAGCTTTATGTGGATACTAGGGAATCAAACCTGTGTCGTTAGGCTTTGCAGACAGTTGCCTTAACTACTGAGCCATCTCTCCAGCCCCTCTTCTACTTTCTTTGTTTTTCAAGGTAGGGTCTCACTCTCTCTTCTATTAATAGAAACAAAAAAGCCTTTTTGTTTGGGATAACAGGATTACAAGCATGTTCCATAACCAGTTTATGTAGCACTGGAGATGGAGTCCGGGGTTTCTTGCATTCTAGGCAAGTACTCTACCAGCTGAGGCACATCTCCAGCTCCAGTTAATTGTCTGTCTGTCTCTGTCTCTCTCTCTTTTCTAATTAATTAATTTATTTATTTGCAAGCAGAGAGAGATATAGAAGAGAGGCAGACAGAGAGAGAGTGGGCAGTGCCAAGGCATCGAGCCACTGCAGATGAACTCCAGAAGCATGTGCCCCTTGTGCATCTGGCTTACATGGGTCCTGGAAGATAGAACCAGGCTTTGTAGGCAAATGCCTTAACCACTAAGCCATTTCTCCAGCCCCCTCCTCTCTCTCTCTCTCTTTTTTTTTTTTTTTTTGGTTTTTCGAGGTAGGGTCTCACTCTGGTCCAGGCTGACCTGGAATTCACTATGTAGTCTCAGGGTGGCCTCGAACTCTCGGCAATCCTCTGCCTCCCAAGTGCTGGGATTAAAGGCGTGCGCCACCATGCCCGGCCTTTCCTCTCTCTTTTTAACGAGCAGTTTTGGGTCCCCAACAAAATTAAGCAGAAAAGCACACAGTTTTGAGGCTAGAGCTGTGGCTCTCAGATACCAGTGTTAGTCTAGCATGTGCAAGTCCTAGTTTAAATGCAGCTGCCATGTGCTTCCCCTACCATTAACATCCCTCACCAGACAGATTATTTTGCAGTGCTGAGACAGAACCCAGACCTCACGTGTACAGAACAGGCATTCTAACTCGAGCCACACCCCATCCCCTCACTGGGGGTTCTAGGAAGACCCTGGGCTGCTAAGTCACATCATAGCTCCATGGTACAGGGATTTTAAGACTGAGCTGGAAAAGTTCCACCCTCAGGTGTTTTCCATTTCATTTAATTCCTGGGAATATCGCTGGCATAATTGGTAGGCTTAACTAAGCAGGTTTTCATCCTCATAGGTACCCTCTGATTCCACTTTTTGATAGAACCAAGGTGACTCAATTTGTGCCGGCTTACCTAAGACAAGCACCAAAAGTCCAACGTGGCCAGGCGTGGTGGCACACACCTTTAATCCCAGCACTTGGGAGGTAGAGGTAGGAGGATCGCCGTGAGAATTTGAGGTCACCCTGAGACTACGTAGTGAATTACAGGTCAGCCTGGGCTAGAGCAAGACCCTGCCTTGAAAAACCAAAACCAAAAAAAGTCCAATGTGCCTGTCATCCCAGAACTAAGCAAGCTGAGACATGAGGGTCTCCAAATTCAAGGCTAGTCTGCAATAAAAAGTGAGACTGTCTCTAACCCCAAAAGATTATACAACATGTTGGCATTGAATTCTTACACCTTGGTGGGAGTGTATGCTCATCCCTCTGTCTTCTTCTTCTTCTTCTTCTTCTTCTTCTTCTTCTTTTTTTTTTTGACCTGGAATTCACTATGTAGTCTCAGGGTGGCCTTGAACTCAAGGCGATCCTCCCTCTGCCTCCCGAGTGCTGGGATTAAAGGCGTGCGCCACCACACCCGGCTCTTTTTTTTTTTTGTTTTTTCAAGGTAGGGTCTCACTGTGGTCCAGGCTGACCTGGAATTAGCTATGTAGTCTCAGGGTGGCCTCGAACTCATGGTGATCCTCCTACCTCTGCCTCCCAAGTGCTGGGATTAAAGGCGTGTGCCACCACGCCCGGCCCCTCTGTCTTTTGACAGGAGAAGAAATTGAGGCTGGGGTATGAGGGACAGACATTTGTCCAAGACCACATCACAGGGAGTGGCAGAGTCATAACTTGGGCACATGACTTTGAAACCAGGACATTCTTACAGAACAGAGCCTGCTGGTCACAGCAACACTCACTGAAATCCCAGCCTCCACCCCAGCTCTGTTCCCAGGATGATCCCAAAGGGCACAAGAAAGACCCTGGAAAGGACTCAACCTCTCAAGATATTTTTAGATACACAAGTATCCATTTCTGCTAAACATGAGGGTTTCAGCAGGACTCACTAGTTGCTTGTGAGGATTAGTTCTCATCAGGAGGCTGTGTTTTAAATAGATGCCTAGCACAGTGGGGGTGGGGGAGGAGAGTCCTGCTTCCTAGCCAAGGACCTTGCTTTTCTCCTCCTCATCTCTTCCCTCCTTTTTTTCTTTTATTTCTTCCTCTATCATTTTCTTTCCTTCCTTCCTTCTTTTTTTTTTTTTTTAAAAAAATATTTATTTATTTGAGAGAGAGAGATACAGAAATAGGCAGGTAGAGAGAGAGAAAGAGAGAGAGAGAGAGGTGGGGAATAGGTGTGCCAGGGCCTCCAGCTACTGCAAACAATGCATGCGCCCTCTTGTGCATCTGGCTTACGTGGGTCCTGGGAGTCAAACCTAGGTCCTTTGGCTTTGCAGGCAAGCGCCTTAACCGCTAAGCCATCTTTCCAGCCCCCTTTTTTTTTTTTTTTTTTTTTTTTTGAGGTAAGGTCTTGCTCTAGCCCAGGCTAACCTGGAATTCACTATGTAGTCTCAGGGTGGCCTCAAACTCATGGCAATCCTCCTACCTCTGCCTCCCAATGCTGTGATCAAAGGCGTGCACCACCACACCTGGTCCTTCTTTTTTGTTTATTTAAAACAAGTTTTCACTCTAGTCCAGGCTGATCTGACTCACTCTATAGCTCAGGCTAGCCTACAACTCACAGAGATCCTTCTACCTTAGACTCCTGAGTGCTGTGATTAAAGATGTACACTACCATGCCTGGACCTTCCTTTCTGTTGTCAGGGACTCACTCTATATCCCAAATAGTCCTGAAACTCACTAGGTAACCGTGGCTGGTCATAAACCTGTAATAATCCTCCTGCTTCATCCTCTTGAATATTAGGATTTCAAGTGTGAGCCACCACACCTGGTAAGTCCTTGGCTCTTGTTGAGATAGTTTGTTTTGAAGCAGGGCCTTATTATGTAGCTTAGGTTGGCCTGGAACTCACAATTCCCTTTCTGCCTGAGTGCTGAGATTGCAGGTATGCACCATCAAACTTGAAGATTCTTGTTGAGATTTGGGACAGTATAGACGGTGAGAAGAAGATGCATTCTGGGGACAAGGGCTAGAGCTCAGTTAGTAGAGTGCATAGCACGCACAAAGCTCTTGGTTCAATCCCCAGCACTACATAAACCTGCCATGGTGGTGCGCACCTGTCATCCTAGGACTTGAAGGAGGAAGCAGGAGTCAGAAGTTCAAGATCATTCTCAGCTACATAGTGAGTTAGAGGCCAGACTGGGCTGCATAGGCTGGGGAGATGCTCAGCAAGTAAGAACATGTTGTGATCACCTTCTCATTGCTTAGATAAAGCACTCAACCAAAAGCAGCTGATGGGAAGGAAGTTGTTTATTTTGGCTTACAGGCACAAGGGGAAGCTTCATGATGGCAGGGGAAAGTGTGGCATGAGCAGAGGCTGGACATCACCTCCTGGCCAACATCAGGTGGACAACAGGAGCAGGAAAGTGAGCCTAGTTCTGTCAAGGGGAGCTGGCAATAACACCCCTAAGCCCATCCCCAAGAACACACCACCTCCAGCAAGGCTCCACCTTCAAAATTATCACCAGCTGAGGACCAAACATTCAGAACACATTAGTTTATGGGGACACCTGATTCAAACCACCACACCATGCAAGTATGAGACACCGAAAGGTTCTGATGTGGCCTTAGTTCTATTCCCCAACACCCACATAAACTGTCGGGCAAAGCCATACATGCCTGTCTTACAAGTACTGTGGGGAGCAGAGACCTGAGGATCAGTGGGGCTTGTGGAAAACGGCAGCTTTATGTTCAGAGAGAGTCTCCATCTCAAAGACATGTGTAGATAGTGACAGAGGAAGATACCTCAGTGTTCTCCCTGGCATCCACATGTTTGTGCACAGGGCACATGTATTGCCTGTACCCATGCATACACCATACACACCACACATAACACATGACAAAAAAATATAATCTTACTGAATTTGTCTATACCTTTTCTTGTCATTGTTCCCCAAACAGTTCAATCAAGCATCTATGTATGGGCACACTGGAAGGCTGCTAATGCAGCTCACAGGTAGAGTGCATGAGCTCTAGATTCCATCCCCAGGACTGCTAAACAGAAACAAACAAAACAAGATACAAGAGCAAGTATTCAGGTTATATGCAAATGCTTATCATTTTGTCTGTGAGACTTGAGAATCCTGGGCCTTTTGTTTCTGGGAGAGGTGATTTTGGAACCAGTCCCCTAAGGGTGCTGGCCAATAACTATATCTAGGTTTCAAAATATAGTTCCCCCAAATAGGAGGCCCCATCCCATCAGTTGTTGCCCGGTTCCCCTCCCCCAGTCCCTGGCAGCCACTGATCTGCTTCCTGTCTATAGATTTGCCTGTTATGGACATTTCATGTCAGTGAAACCATGCATCTTATGGCCTTTCCCTGGTTTCTGTCACTTAGCTTCATGTTCCCAAGGTCCATCTATATACCAGTGTTAATCAGAGCTTCATTCTTCCTTGGGCTAAATAATACCTTGTTGCAGAAAGGACCACATTTTGTTTGTTCTGCACTGGTCGTTTGGGTGGATTATGCTCCAGGACCTCATAGTGGCTTCTTGCAGACAGGGTATTGAGATACTCTGCCACCACCCAAAGACAGAGCTATCAGTAGAGCCAGTTTTCTGTTCTTGGACACTGCATCCATCAGAGAAGGGCAGACAGAGCAGACTGCAGAAGGCTTGACATCTTTTAGGGTGACCATTGCTTTTTATCTTATTTTTTTAAAATTATTTATTTATTTATTTATTTATTTATTTGCAGGGAGTGAGGGAGGGGAAGAGAGAGAGAGAGGGAGAATGAGAATGGGTGCACCAGGGCATTCAGCCACTGCAAATGAACTCCAGGTGCATGCATCACTGTGCATCTGACTTTATGTGGGTACGGGGGAATCAAACCTGAATTGTTAGGCTTTGCAGGCAAGTGCTTTAACTGCTAAGCCATCTCTCCAGCCCCTTGATTTTTTTTCTTTCTGAGACAAGATCCTATTATGTAGCCCAGGCTGGTGTGGAGCTCATAATCCTCCTACCTCAGCCTCCCAAATGCTGGGATCACAGACACGCACTCATATGTCAAACTTAAATTCATTTGTTGAATGTATTCACAGTACACAACAGTGTCTTTGGGCAGCTCCAACAGGTCATTTACAGGGGCCAGAGGGGTGGTTCAGTGGGTCAAGCGCTTGTTGCATAAACACAAGCCTAAGGTCCTGAGATCTGTCTCCAGTGCCCATGTAAATACCAGGTATTGGGATATGTGGGGAGGCAGAGGCAGGAAATCTCCAGGGCTTGCTGGTTAGGTAGACCAGCAAGCTCTATGTTCTGTGAGAGAGTCTGTCTCAAAGAATAAGGTGGAGCCGGAAGTGGTGGCGCATGCCTTTAATCCCAGAGCACTTGGGAGGCAGAGGTAGGAGGATTGGCAAGAGTTCGAGGGCACCCTGAGACTACATAGTGAATTCCAGATCAACCTGGGCTAAAGCAAAACCCTACCTCAAAAAAAAAAAAAAAAAAAAAGAGTAATTGAGGAAGACACTCAACAGTGATGATGTCTGGCCTGTTATCCTCTTAACACTGAATTGAATGCCCAAATCAACAATAGTGTACTAAACACAGCACAAGACTCAGGAGAGCCAGGAAGCCTTCCTGGAGGAGGTGACACTTGTGTTTGGTCATTTCTTTTTTTTAATTTTTTTTTTTTTTTTTTTTTTTTTGGAGAGAGACAGAGAGGGAGACAGAGAGGGAGAGGAAGACAGAGATGGATGCGTCAGCAGTCTGTCAGCTGCTGCGAACGAAATCCAGATGCATACGCCCTCTTATGGTCAAGTGAGGCATTGCGCCCTTGTGTCACTTTGCATCTGGCTAAACGTGGGACCTGAAGATTGGCACTGCTGGAGATTGGGACCAGCGTTCTTAGGCTTAGGAGGCAGGCGCCTTAACCGCTAAGCCATCTCTCCAGCCCCGTGTTTGGTCATTTCTGCTGTTGTGTCTCTGTGGCTTCCATGCTGCCAGCTTAGAATGGCCTCATTAGCTTTTTTCACCATGGCACCCTGGCACAGATTTACTTTTAAGGATCTCCACTCCCTGTGCTTTCTTGCCAGTGGAGACACCTACCTGGTGGCTTCCCTATGCCTTGGGGCCCTCCTGCAGCAAAACAGGCATAGAGCACACCCCAGCTTTCACGTGCTCCTTGCCCATGGGGGCCTAGCAAAGCTCTTAACAGCAAAGGAACATTCTCCATGGGTACAGGGAAGTAGAGCTCAGCAAGGGAATACAAGCCTTATTTATTTTATTATTGTATTTTATTGGTATGTGTATAGTATGTGGTGTGTGTGAATGTGTGTAGATATGGCACCCTATGTGCATGCATGTGAAGGGAGTGTCCTTTATTACTCTTCTGCCTGCCTTCCCTTAGGCAGAGTCTCTCACTGAACCTGGAGCTTCCCATTTTTTTTGGTTAGACTGGCTGACCAGGGAGCCCCAACGATCCTTCTGTCTCCTTCTTCCCGCTCAGTGGCTGGCTAGGGAACCCCAGTGATCCTTCTATCTCCTCCCTCTCAGCACTGAGGTTACAGGCATACCTGACCATGCTTGCCTTTTTACATGGGTTCTGGTGATACAACTCAGGTTTTCATGTTTAAGCAGCAAGTGCTCTTTCCGCTGAGCCACCTCCCCAGCTCCTATCTTTTTTCTTTTTGTTTTTTTGTTTTTTGAGGTAGGGTCTCACTTTAGCCCAGGCTGACTTGGAGTTCACTATGTAGTCTCAGGGTGGCCTCGAACTCATGGCAATCCTCCTACCTCTGCCTCCCAAGTGCTGGGATTAAAGGCGTGTGCAACGATGCTCAACCTCCTATTTATTTATTTATTTATTTTTTGTTTAAAAATTTTTTTATTGACAACTTCCATAATTGAAGACAATATCCCATGGTAATTCCCTCCCTGCCTCCCCCTACTTCCCCTTTGAAACTCCACTCTCCATCATATCCCCTCCCCCTCTCAGTCTCTCTTTTATTTTGATGTCATGATCCTATTTATTTTTTATGACTTTAAAAAAATATTTTCTTTTTTTCTTTTCTTTCTTTCTTTTTTTCAAGGTAGGGTCTCACTCTAACCCAGGCTGACCTGGAATTCACTCTGTAGTCTCAGGCTGGCTTCAAACTCATGGCTATCCTCCTACCTCTGCCTCCCGGGTGTTGGGATTAAAGGCATGCGCCACCATGCCTGGCACTAAAAATATTTTATTTTTATTTATTTATTTGAGAGAGAGATACAGAAATAGGCAGAGAGAGAGGGAGAGAGAATGGGCGTGCCAGGGCCTCTAGCCACTGTGAACGAACTCCATATGCTTGGGCCCTCTTGTGCATCTGGCTTACATGGGTCCTATGGAATTGGGCAAGAGCCTTAACTGGTAAGCCACCTTTCCAGCCCTAGTTTTTATTATTTTACTATTGTCTTGTTGATCAGATCAGTAGTAGTATGATAAATTCACAGCCAACTCGATTTTTAAAATGGGTATTTGAACTAGGCATCCAAGCACTTGGTGAGGTATAGACAGGAGGGTCAGGAGTTAAAGGTTATCTTATCCTCCACTACATAGTGAATGCCAAGGCCAGCCTGGGATACATGAGACCTTATGTCAGAAAACAAAAAATAGGTGATGTAGAATTTGATGTGATGGTGCACAACTGTAATCACAGGTACTAGGGAGGCTGAGGCAAAAGGATCACAGTTTAAGGCCAGAAATAGTTGAAGTGGTAAATAACACACAAAATAAAAAAAGATGGACTGGGGCAATGTTCAGTGAGTAAAGTGCTTGCTTTGCAACCATGAGGACCTGAGTTCAATTCCCAGCATCTGTCTAAAAACCAGGCATGGTGACATGCACCTTTAATCCTAGGATTGGGGATATGGAGACAGGAGGATTCCCTAGGGCTTGCTGGCTAGCTCGTCTAACCTAATTGGTGAGTTCCTTGTTCAGTGAGAGACCTTGCCTCAAAAAATAAGGTGGAAGCTGTACATGGGGGTGCACACCTTTAATCTCAGCACTTGGGAGGAGAGGTAGGTGGGTCGCTGTGAATTCAAGGCCACTCTGAGATTACATAGTGAATTCCAGGTCAGCTTGGGCTATAGCGAGACCCTACCTTGAAACACCAAAATAAATAAATAAATAAATAAACAATAATAATAATAAATAAAAAACAAAGATGGAGGGGCTGGGGGGATGGCTCAGCAGTTAAAGGTGCTTGCTTACAAAGCTCTCCAGTCTTGATTCAATTCCCCAACCACTCACATAAAGTTGGCTGGGCATTTGTTTACAGCAGCAATAGACCTTGGCACACCCACACATGTGCACACACACATGCAGATAAATAAAAAAAATAAGATGGAGACAGCTTGGCTTGGTGGTGCACCTTTAAAATCCCAGCACTCGGGAGGCAGAGGTAGGAGGATTGCGGTGAGTTTGGGGCCACCCTGAGACTACATAGTGAATTCCAGGTCAGCCTGAGCTAGAGTGAGACCCTACCTCGAAAAACCAAAAAAAAAAAAAAAAAAAAAAAAAAGGAGCGTGAAGACCTGGGAGGTCTTGCTAAATGTGCTCTAGGGTAACCATTGTTGCCTCCTCCCTGAGCTAGAGGAATCCCAACTTCCCTCTGCATTTTGTCTGTGCAGCCCTAGGCTCACACGCACTCGCTCTAGGGTGCATGGAAGCTTTGAGACGCTTTGAGGTTGGGCTCAGATGTATAGCTTCTGAGGGGCCCAAAGCCCCGGGTTCTGTCCCAGCGCCTAATGCACATGCGCAAGGACTTGGGGTTCATCCACGGTTCCTGATAAGCACGAACCTAACGAGGATGTGGATCATATCTACAGCGTGGAAAAAGAAAGCAGACAGGTCAGGATAGCCTGACTAGAGGACATGAGGGCGTAGCATGTTCTAGGCACTCTGGTGACCAGGGGGGACATTTCTGTGCCTCTCAGGAGCAGTGGAGCTGTCCCGGCGCCACCCCGTGGCGTCCTGGCTGTGTGCCATGCTTCACTGCTTCGGGAGTTACATCCTGGCGGACCTACTCCTTGGGGAGCCGATCATTGACTACTTCAGCAACAACTCCAGTGTCCTGCTGGCCTCAGCTGTATGGTGAGCAATGCCAGGCATGGGAAAGCAGAGCCTGGTGTCAGGGAAGGACTAGGGAGGTGGAGAATTGAAGGAACAAACCTCCCCAACTATGCTGTCGTCCTTGCCAGCCTCTGTCCTGAGCCCAGTTGGGGGCAGTATTTGGAGACAGCCTTGACTCCCTGACCCCCATGGTCTATTCCCCTCCCCCTAATACTAGGTCTTCTGTTCCCCAAAGGTACTTGATTTTCTTCTGTCCCCTGGATCTCTTCTACAAATGTGTCTGCTTCCTGCCCGTAAAACTCATCTTCGTTGCCATGAAGGAGGTGGTGAGGGTCCGCAAGATTGCCGTGGGCATCCACCATGCGCATCACCACTACCACCACGGGTGGTTTGTCATGATTGCCACTGGCTGGGTCAAAGGTAAATGAGACAATGACAAAGAGGATGCAAACTCACTGAAGTTAGCTGGGCATGTTTGTATAACCTGTCATCCCAGCACTCAAGGGCAGAGACAGGAGGTTAGGAGTTCTGGGCCAGCATGGTTGTGTAGCAAAAAAAAAAAAAAAAAAAAAAAAAAAAATCTCTACCTGAGAGCCCCTGTTAGACAGTACTTTTGAACTACCTCAATTGGCACATCCATTGTTCTAGTGTAAGAGTGATGAGCCTAAGTGAGGTGTCCAAACCAAGCATGATGTCACATACCTGCTATCCCAGCACCTAGGAGGAGGAGAATCAGGAGTTCAAGGCCAGCCTCAGCTACATAGCAAGTTCTAGACCAAACATTATGGAAATAAGCCAATACATAATAAGTGTATAGCCAATACCTAGTCCATAGCTATTGTGTCATAGCTCATTTGATCTTTAGCAGCTTCTATTAGGAGAGATAAGCTTTGTATCCTTTTTTCATTTTTAATTTATTTATTTTTATTGACAACTACCATAATTGTAGGCCATGGTCTTTGTATCCTTTTGCTGAGGAAAACAAAATGACTCACCCAGGGTAGAGAGGTGAAGCTGGGTTGACTGCAGATCCTCCATGTCAACTGTCTATGTAACCATTTTGAAGCTCTCCCTCCACTCCCCGATCTATGTTAAAAGGCAAACCAGGCAGGAGAGATGGTTTAGTGGTTAAGGCGCCTGCCTGCTAAGCCTAAGAACACCCTTTGGATTCTTCAGGTCCCACATTTAGCCAGACACAAAGTGATGCAAGGGCACAATGCCGCACTTGCCCACAAGGGGGTGCACACGTCTGGAGTTCATTCACAGCAGCTGAGAGGCTGCTGGTGCACCCATTTTATCTGTCTCCCTCTCTCTGACTCTCTCCAAAAAACAAAAACAACAAAAAAAGGCAAACCAAAGTAAACTTTACCTTTTTTAAAAAATTTATTTTTAGCCAGGTATGGTGGCGCATGCCTTTAATCCCAGCACTCGAGAGGCAGAGGTAGGAAGATCGTGATGAGTTTGAGGCCACCCTGAGACTGCGTAGTGAATTCCAGATCAGCCTGGGCTAGAGTGAGATGAGACCCTACCTCGAAAAACCAAACAAATAAAAATAGGAGGCTGGAGAGATGGCTTAGCAGTGGCGTGCCCATTCTCTCCCCACCCCCCCCCACCCCGCCTATTTCTATATCTCTCTCTCAAACAAATAAATAAATAAAAATAATTTTTGTTGTTGTTTTTTTTTTGAGGCAAGGTCTCATTGTAACTCAGGCTGACCTGGAATTTGCTATGTATTCTTAGGGTGGCCTTGAACTCACGGTGATCCTCCTACCTCTGCCTTTCAAGTGCTGTGATTAAAAGTGTGCATCAGGCTGGAGAGATGGCTTAGGGGTTAAGGCGCCTGCCTCCTAAGCCTAAGAACACTGATTCCAATCTCCAGCGGTTCCAATCTCCAGGTCCCATGTTTAGCCAGATGCAGTGACGCAAGGGCGCAATGCCGCACTTGACCACAAGAGGGCGGACACATCTGGATTTCCTTCGAAGCAGCTGAGACACTGCTGGCACGCCCATCTCTGTCTTCCTCTCCCTCTCCCTCTCTCTCTCTGTCTCTCTCTGTGTCTCTCTCTGTATCTCTCTCCAAAAAAAAAATAATAAAAATAATAAAAAATAAAAAGTTTTAAAAAAAGTGTGCATCACCATGCCCAGGTCCAGCCATCTCTCCAGCCCAAAAGGAACCTTTTTTTTTTTTTTTTAGTTTTTTCATTTTTTGGTTTTTCAAGATAGGGTCTCACTCTAGCCCAGGCTGGCCTGGAATTCTCTATGTAATCTCAGGGTGGCCTCGAACTCACGGCGATCCTCCTACTTTTGCCTCCCGAATGCTGGGATTAAAGGCGTACACCACCACGCCGAGCCCAAAAGGAACATTTTGTTTTTAATTTTTTTTTGGAGAGAGACACAGAGATAGAGGGAGAGGAAGACAGAGATGGGCGTGCTAGCAGCCTCTCAGATGCTGCGAATGAAATCCAGATGTGTGCGCCCCCTTGTGGTCAAGTACAGCATTGCACCCTTGCATCACTGCATCTGGCTAAACGTGGGACCTGGAGATTGGAACCACTGGAAATTTGGAACCAGTGTTCTTAGGCTTAGGAGGCAGGCACCTTAACCACTAAGCCATCTCTCCAGCCCCCAAAAGGAACATTTTATTTTATTTTATTTTATTTTATTTTATTATTTATTTTTGAGAGAGAGACAGAGAGGGAGAGGAAGACAGAGATGGGCGTGCCAGCAGTCTCTCAGCTGCTGTGAATGAAATCCAGATGTGTGCACCCCCTTGTGGGCAAGTGCGGCATTGCGTCCTTGCGTCACTTTGCATCTGGCTAAACGTGGGACCTGGAGATTGGAACTGCTGGAGATTGGAACCAGCATTCTTAGGCTTAGCAGGCAGGTGCCTTAGCTGCTAAGCCACCTCTCCAGCCCCCAGGAACATTTTAATAATAATTTAAGAGTAAGTTCACCAGGAGGATATAGCAACTATAAACATATATGCACCTAAAAACAGCACCAAAACAAAAACAAAAATTGGGGCTGGAGAGATTGCTCAGTGGTTAAGGCACCATTCTCTGTATATAAATAAAATAAGTAAACAATTTAAAATTGGCAGAAAGATGGGCTAGAGAGATAGCTTAGTAGTTAAGGCGATTTCCTGCAAAACCTAAGGACCCATGTTCCACTTTCCAGATCCCACATAAGCCAGATGCACAAAGGTGAGGCAAGTGCAAAGTTGCACATGCCCACTAGGTGGCGCAAGTGTTTGGAGTTCAATTTCAGTGGCTGAGGCCCTGGTGCACCAATTCTCTCTTGCTTGCTCTCTCTAAAAAAATAAATAAATAAACTGTATGCAGTGTAGCTTTTTCCAGCTTTCTGTCAGCTGGTCCACATGGAGGAGGCTTTCAGTTCATCCCAGCAAGATTTCTCAGTGACTTTGCAGCCCAAGTATGTGGAGTCTTCAGCAATAGGGTTTTACCATCTCTTCCTGGTGGGAAACCAAGGGCCTTGGCAATGGCTTGTAATGTTTTGGGGGTATCAGGGACCTCCCTGGCCAACAACTCACTGGAAGGTATCTCATTCCTGTCACTGAAAATTTTCTAGTAACAATCCTATGGCTTCTGAGTGTTCCATTGTCCAGAAAAGTAGGTTTCCATATGACTTATTCATATCCTCTTAGATTTTGATTAGCCCTCCCTCTGCCTTTCCTTTACTCAATCTCTTCCCCTGACCTCACTTAGGCCTTTTCACCCCCCATTAATCTGTTCTTCTACTTACATATATACAATACCATCCTATTAAGTCCCTCCCCTCCCTCCCTTTTTATTCCCTTTATGTTCCCTTTCTACCTTACTGGCTTCTGCTACTGAGTATTATTCCTACTCACATAGAATAAAAATAAAAATAAATTGTCAGAAACAGTCAACATTTCCTTCTACCTCTCTTTCTTTACCTGTCCACTGAATCCCTTCTTTCCAACTAGTCTTTTTCTATTTTGTTTATTTGTTTATTTATCAGAGAGAGAGAGAGAGAGAAAGAGAGAGAGACAGAGACAGAGACAGAGAGAATGAGAATGGGCACATCAGGGCCTTTAGCCACTGCAAACGAACTCCAGATGCTTGGGCCACCATGTGCATCTGGCTTACTTGAGTTCTGGGGAGTTGAACCTGGGTCCTTGGACTTCAGAGAAGTGCCTCAACCACTAAGCCATCTCTCCAGTTCTCTCTCTTCTATTTTGATGTCATCATTTCCTATTATGTAGGTCTTATGAAGTCATTAATATCAAGGCCCCTTTGTGTCTGGAAAATACTATGCAAAGACCTCCTCCTCCTCCTTTGTCTCTTACTTTCTTTCCACTACCTCTTCCATAATGGACCCTGAGCCTTGGAGGGTGTGATAGAGATGTCTCAGTGCTGAACACTCCACTGTCACTTCTTCTTAGCAGTTTGGCAAGTTTTGAGTCACTCCAGTGGGCACCACCATCTGAAAAGTGAAGCTTCACTAACCAAAAGTGAGAGTAGCTTTAATATATAGGCATAAACCTAAGTATTTGGATGTCAGTTTAATGGGCACAATATATCTATTTAGCCAAACCATAACAGTTGTTTCCCCCCTAAGGCTTATGACTACCCCAATTATAGGCTTTTGATTATGTTTCCAATACCAGGCATGAACTCACTGGAAGATATCCCACTGCTGGTAATGAAATTTTCTTGTAATAATCTGGCTCTGGGCAGAGCATTTTCTACCCCCATAGAGTACTTATGCCCAGGCAAACAACATTTCTAATTAGAGAGGAGCACCACAAAATAATAAGGAAATGATAATAACTGGAGAAGGTGACCAAGTAGTAACAAGTGGCTTAGAGGTCCTGGTGTGCCCATTCTCTCTCTCTCTCTCTGTCTCTGTCTCCCCCTCCCTCTTTCTCTCAAACAAATAAATAAAGTTTTAATTTAGTTTTATTTATTTGAGAGTGACAGACAGAGAGAGAAAGAGGCAGATAGAGAGAGAATGAGCATGCCAGGGCTTCCAGCCACTGCAAATGAACTCCATGTGCATGCGCCACCTTGTGCATCTGGCTTACGTGGGTCCTGGGGAATCAAGCCTCAAACCAGGGTCCTTAGGCTTCACAGGCAAGCACTTAACCACTGAGCCATCTCTCCAGCCCATTTGCTTGTTTATTTTTCAAAGTAGGGCCTCTCTGTACTTCGGGCTGACCTGGAATTCACTGTGTAGTCTCAGGGTGGCCTTGAGTTTGTGGCAATCCTCCTACTTCTGCCTCGTGAGTGCTGGGATTAAAGGTGTGCACCACCGTGCCCAGAAAAAAAAATTTTTTTTTTAAAAAAAGAAATAAAGGAAAAATGCCTAAACAGGTGGTAGAAACCACTGGGCTCATATCCCCAAGGTCCAGAGCTCCACTGATCCACAGTATCCTTAGTGCTAATGACATTCAGGACTGAATCTTTTCTTTTCCTTTCTTTCTTTTTCCTTTCCCTTTTTTCTTTCTTTCTTTCTTTTTTTTTTTTTTTTTGATGTAGGGTCTCGCTGTAGCCCAGGCTGACCTGGAATTCACTATGCTGGCCTGGAACTCAGAGCAATCCTCCAACCTCTGCCTCTCAAGTGCTGGGATTAAAGGTGTGCACCATCACATCCAGCATTTATTTTTTTTCAAGCAAAATATTTTTATTTATTTGCAAGCAGAGAGAAAGATGGTGAGAAGAGAGACAGGATTAGCCACTACAATTGAACTCCAGATGCATGCACCTCTTTGTGCATCTGGCTTCACGTGGGTAGATGCTGGGGAATTGAACTCAGGTTGTTGGATTTTGCAGGCAAGTGTTTTAACCGCTGAACAATCTCTCCAGCACTGAACATTTCTTGCTGTGAGAGCATTTTGTGCATTGTGTTGTTGAGCTACCTCCCAGCCTCAATGCACTGGATGCTAGTAGTACCCATTCATGACATACAAAGTGTCTTTTTTTTTTTTTTTTTTTGAGGTAGGGTCTCACTCTAACTCAGGCTGACCTGGAATTCACTATGTAGTCTCAGGGTGGCCTCGAACTCACAGTGATCCTCCTACCTCTGCCTCCGAGTGCTGGGATTAAAGGTGTGCACCATCACACCTGGCTCAGAGTGTCTTTTGACATTGCCAAATGATTCCTTAAGGGCAGAGTCTTGAAGAAGAGAGAAACTAGGGTTGGGGATGGTGTTTCTGAAGCCTCACTCACAGCTGAGGGTCTTGCATTGGGACATCAGATAGTCCTCCTGGACAAACAATAACAAAACAACTCAGACAATCCCAAGTGTCAGACCCACCTTGTAGGTGGCAACATGTCTGATTTATTCCTGCAGGTATTACTTTGATTGTACCATGTGGACCTCATCAAGGCACTGTTCTCTGTGAACCTCAGTTTCCCTACTTTCAAGTGATGATCATACATCTCTAGGCTCAGTGTTCCCTAATGAAGTTTCTAGGATTAGATCAGTTGCTTTCTTGGGAATTCAAGCAGAAGACAGGGAAACAGCGGGGAAGCAGGCTGGTTTAGCAGTGCCCTGTCCTGCAGGCTCTGGTGTTGCCCTCCTGTCCAATTTTGAGCAGCTTCTTCGAGGGGTCTGGAAGCCAGAGACCAATGAGATCCTGCACATGTCCTTGTGAGTATCTCTCCTGCCCTCCCTCTCTGCCCTTCTTTGTGTGTACAAATGCCTGGATTTGATATCACTGATATCTTGGAGAGGCCTTGGCCCCTAAGCTGCCTTTCCGAAGCATCTAGTGATTGCTTCTCAGCCTTTTGGCTAAGATCAAGTACAGAAACATCTAGTGGCTGTGGCTGGGGAAGCCTAGAACAGAGAGTAACAACTATGACTGGAAAGTGAGGATAGGGAGAGCTCAAGGAAGAGGTGGTATTTGATTTGGGTTTTGAAGAGTGAATAGGAGTTTTTAGCTAAAAATAAATCTCTGGCCAGAGCACAGCCTCTGCCAACTGTCAGGTCAGAAAAGTACAAAGATTTTCTAGGTCTAGAGGGTCAGGGAGGAGAGCAAGTGGGAGCAAGGGATATGGAACATGGAGTTGCAGAGTATGGAGGGTGGGTGGGAAGTATGGCTGGGCTAAATGAGGAACAGTGGACAGAGTCAGACAACAGCTTTTCTCACCCTTGCAGAATCACACATTGCACTGAATCCAGTGCACTTTAAAAGGACCATATAATTTTAAGCCAGTTAGGGTTTCATCAAGTCTGTAATATGGAACACTAAACTCATGAACAGAAGACCACCTTAAATAACTTAGTTACAAGCCAATGGAAATAACTCCCATTTCATCCACTAGAAAATGTAGCATTGTTTATGCTGCACATGCTGGCACATGCCTGCCATCCCGGCACTCAGGAGGCTGGGGCCGGCGCCTGTGCTACATGATATCCTATTTCAAACTCTCCTCCAGAAGAGTAGCACAGTCTCATATCGTCATTGTGAGAAATTGCTTTCTGCCCTGAGGTCATGGATGGGGAAATGGGATCCCAGTGTCATTACTGCTTGCTTAAGTCCACCAGGTGGCTTCCTGTTTCAGATGTCTCCACTTCAGCAACTGAGAGGGGCTCAGGGATCCATGTACAGAAATCACTCTGCTCTGATGCTCAGTGGGTGCTTTGAAATTATTAGGTGAAATTGTTGCTAAGTACCACAAACCACAGACATTACAGACAGGAGTTATTGGTCTGACTTTTCTGCAAGGAAAAAAGGGAATGTTAAGAAACTTTTGTTTATTTTGGTTTTTCAAGGTAGGGTCTTACTGTAGTCCAGGCTGACCTGGAATTCAGTATGTAGTCTCAGGGTGGCCTTGAACTCACGGCAATCCACCTACTTCTGCCTCCCAAGTGTTGGGTTTAAAGGCGTGTGCCACCACGCCCAGCTTTTTAAATTTATTTTTTATTTATTTATTAGTCAGAGAGAAAGAGGGAGGAGAGAGAGAGAGAGTGAATGGGCATGCCAGGGCTTCCAGCCACTGCAAATGAACTCCAGAAGCATGCACCACCATGTGCATCTGGCCTAAGTGGGACCTGGAGAAGCAAACCTGGGTCCTTAGGTTTCACAGGCTTACGCCTTAACCGCTAAGCCATCTCACCAGCCCAAGAAACTTTTTAAAAACATTATTTTATTAATTTGAGAAAGAGGTAGAAAGAAGGGGAGACAGAGAAAGAGAGAGAGAGAGAGAGAGAGAATGGGCATGTCACGGCCTTTAGCTACTGTAAATGAACTCCAGATGTATGCACTACCTTATGAATCTGGTTTTACGTGGGTCCTGGGGTATCGAACCTGGGTCCTTTGGCTTCACAGGCAAATACCTTAACTGCTAAGCCATCTCTCTAGCCCTGTTAAGAGAAACTTTTGTAAGCCAGGGATGATGGTGCATGCCTGTTGTGCCAGCACCAGGGAGGCTAAAGTAGGAAGGAGCAGGGACTTCAAGGCCAACCTGAACTATATGAGACAACCTGTCCTCAAAAAGACCAAGAAAGAGCTGGGCATGGTGATACACACCTTTAATCCCAGCATTTGGGAGGCAGAGGTAGGAGGACTGCCATGAGTTGGAGGCCAACCTAGGACTATGGAGTGAGTACTAGGTCAGCCTGGGCTTGAGTGAGACCCTACTTCTAAAACAACAATAACAACAAAAACAAACAAACAAACAAACAAACAAACAAACAAACAAACAAACAAGGGCTGGGAAGCCGGGCATGGTGGCGCACGCCTTTAATCCCAGCACTCGGGAGACAGAGGTAGGAGGATCACCGAGAGTTCAAGGCCACCCTGAGACTACATAGTTAATTCCAGGTCAGCCTGAACCAGAGTGAGACCCTACCTCGCAAAAAAAAAAAAAAAAAAAAAAAAAAAGGGCTGGGAAGATGGCTCAGTCAGTAAAGTGCTTGCCTCACAAGTAATTAGTTTGGTCCTGGAACTGATGTAAACACCAGATGTGATGGCATGTGCTTAGAATACCAGCACTGGGAAGGCGGAGATAGGAAGATCACTGAGGCTTGCTAGCCAGTGAGTCTAGCCTAGTCAGTGAGTTCCAACCCAACAAGAGACCCTGTCTCAAAAAGAGGTAGATGGCACATGAAGAATGACACCTGAGGTTGTCCTCTGGCCTCCTCATGCACACTCACGTTTGTGCACTTGCATGAGCATACACCCCATGCATAAAACAAGAAAGAGAAACCTTTGTGTTGCCACTTTCTAGGAGTTTGTGGAGACTCCAAGATGACTTTGTATCTCACTGATGGCTTGAGGACTCTGAACTCAGCTGAGCTGAGGTCTATTCTGGCAGAAGGGTTAACATTAAAATCAGCATAGAAGCCGGGTGTGGTGGCACATGCCTTTAATCCCAGAACTTGGGAGGCAGGAGGCAGAGGTAGGAGGATCATCGTGAGTTCAAGGTCAGTCTGAGCTAGAGTGAGACCCTACCTCGAAAAACCAAATAAATAAATAAATAAATAAATAAATAAATAAATAAATAAATAAGGGCTGGAGAGATGGCTTAGTGGTTAAGGCATTTGTCTGCGAAGCCTAAGGATCCCAGTTCAATTCTCCAGGTCCCATGTAAGCCAGATGCACAAGGAGGCACATGCATCTGGAGTCTGTTTGCAGTGGCTAGAGGCCCTGGCACACCCATTCTCTCTCTCTCTCTTTCCCTCTCTCTGTCTCTAATAAATAAATAAATAAAAATAAAAAAATCTTAAAAAGAAAAGAAAGTTTAAAAAATAAAATAAATAAAATAAAACCAGCATAGGAGCTGGCCTTGGTGGCTCACAGTTGCGATCCAAGCATTTGGGAGGCTGAGGTAGGAAGATCAAGTCTTTGAGGTCATCTTGGGCTACCATAGTGAGACTTTGTCTCAAAAAAGAAAGAAAAAAGGTGCTGGAGAGATGGCTTAGTGGTTAAGGTGCCTGCCTGCAAAGCCTAAAGAATGCTTGTTCATATCTCTAGGTCCCATGTTTAGCCAGATGCAAAAGTGATGCAAGCACACAATGTTGCACATACACACAAGGGGGCGCACACGTCTGGAGTTGTTCACAGTGGCTGAGAGGCCCTGGGGCATCCATTCTCTGTTTCTTCTCTCTCTCTTTCTCTCTCTGTCTGTCTCAAATTAAAAGAAAGAAAGAAAGAAAGGAAAGAAAGAAAAGAGAAAGAGAGAAAGAGACCAGGCATTGTGGTGCACACCTTTAATCCTAGCACTTAGGAGGCAGAGATAGGAGGGATTCCATGAGTTCGAGGCCACCCCGATATTATGTAGTGAATTCCAGGTCAGCCTGGGCTAGAATGAGACCCTACCTTGAAAAAAAGAAAAGAAAAGAAATAGCAGAGGGAAATGGAACAGGAGCAAGAATCTGGGAGATGCTAGGCATGACCTTCTAATTGTCCTTTCCCAGGAGTCACAAGGCCATTGTTAATTACACTTGGGAGGATAAGACAGGAGGATCAAGCATACAAGGTCATCTTCTGCTACACAGCAAGACCCTGTCTCAAAAAATTGAAAAAGAAAAACTCTCACAGCAGCAATTTGTGATACATTCATTTTGTGCTGCCAGCCTAGAAGCTCCCTCAGGCCTTAGCTTCCAAGAGTTTCACTGGGGCCCAATCACACAAGCCTCTTTAACCACCTGCAGGGTAGTCTTAGCCTCTGATCATTACAGAAGGACAGATGACATGTAGCTCAACACACTCTGGCAAAGACATGGGGATAGGGACTCATGAGGCCCTATCCCTCCATGAAGAAGCAAGTGGCTTCTGGGGGAGGGGAAGATATTTGTTTCTGTGATGTAGCCACTGGTAAGTTGCCTATACTCCTATAAACAACCCTGATTAAAAGTACACACCAAGAAACAGTCAGAACTCAGGGTTTCAAGGAATATAGAGTGTCTATTACTACTGTGACAAAACACCTGACCCCCCCCCCAAAAAAAAAAGGAAGCATTTATTCTGACTCACAGTTAGATGTTACAGTCCATCATGACAGGGAAGATGTGGTGGCAGGAACTTGAGGCAGCTGGTCACATTCATTCTACAGTCAGGAAGCAGAGAAAGATGAGTGCTGTGGCTCTGCTTGCTTCTTTTTATTCAGTCTGGTACCCCAACCCAACATACCCATGGAATGGTGCCTCCCACAGTTAGGGGGATTCTTCTCAATTTCAATTAAGCTAATCTAGAAAATCCTTCACAGACATGCCCAGAAGTGTTTCCATGGTGATTCTAAATCCTTCAGGTTGATAATTGAAATTAACCATCATGGAGGGTTAACCCACCAGTGCAGACACATTACTTCATTCCTACCTCACACTCAAGAAACACTGGCATGGGAGCTGGAGCCAAGGCAGGAGGATGCCTTTCAGGGGAAGGGACAGCTATCTTAGCTATGTGAAAGTTCATGCTGATGGTGGCTGCTCCCTCCAGCCCCACCAAGGCCAGCCTTTATGGATCTATCCTGTTCACGCTGCAGCAGACCCGCTGGCTCCCGGTGTCCAAGGCCAGCCTCATCTTCATCTTCACCATGTTCATGGTGTCCTGCAAGGTGAGCTGTCCTTTCCTCATGACCTTCACCATGCTGTACCTCCTGGGAGCGGGATGGGGAACATGCGGGACATGCAGGAAAAGCTCATCTGGAGTTGGTGGGATGGGGCCCACCGGTGGCAGCCTGGTGAATGAGGAGGACAAGAGGTCAGGGGGCACAGGGCCCAGCCTGAGCAGAGGTGGAGAGCTCCTAGAGCTTGAAGCATGGAGGCCTGAGGGACCAGAAACTGGGTGCCATGGCTGAGCTGGATGAGGATGAGTTTTGGTTTTAGCGGGTAAGGAGAGGTCTTTAGGTCCATCCAACCCTGCTCCCACCCAAGTGGGAGACTGTGCCACCAGCTAGTTCCCCAAAGCATGGAAGGCCCCAATTCAGGGCTGCAGCACTCCTGGGAGAGGACCCCAGAACCACTGATACAGAGTGAACTCAGCCCGGCATGGTGGTGCATGTCTGTGATCCCTGTATAGGAGATAGAGGCAGGAGAATTGCCAGTTTGAAGACAGCCTGGGCTTCATAAAGAGACCCTATCATAAAAGACCAAAGGAAGGAGGCTGGGGAGATGGCTTAGTCAGTAAAGGGCTTGCTGTGCAAGTGTGAGGCCATGATTTCAGATACTCAGCACTAATGTAAATGCCAGGTGCATGTAGGGTCCACCTATAATCTCAGCATTCTGGAGGCAGAGACAGGATACCCAGGGCAAACTGGTTAGCTATACAACCAAATCAGCAAGCTCTATGTTCTCGTGAAAGACTCTGGCTCAATAAAGGTGGAAGCTCCATCAAGGAATACCCCCAACATCAATGCCTGGCTCCATAAGTATACATGCACATCACACTTGCACCCACAAATGTATGCCCACACATACACACATGCACACACCCATACAACAGCAAAACAAAATGAAGAAGTCAGGTGTGCACACTGGTGATCCCAGCACTTGGGAGGTGGAGGCAAGATCAGGAGTTCCAGGCCAACCTTGGCTATGCAGCTACTTCCAGGCCAGCCTGGGCTACAAAGATCCTGTCTCAAAAACAGAACAAAAAAAGCCGGGAGTGGTGGCGCACACCTTTAATCCCAGCACTCGGGAGACAGAGGTAGGAGGATCGCCATGAAATTGAGGCCACCCTGAGACGACATAGTGAATTCCAGGTCAGTCTGGGGTAGAGTGAGACCCTACCTCAAAAAAAGGGGGGTCTAGAGAGATGGCTCAGCAGTTAAAGGTGCATGCTTGCAAAGCTTGAAAGGTTGGGTTCAGTTTCCCAGTACCCATGTAAAGCCAGATGCACAAAGTGGTGCATGTGTCTAGAGTTAGTCTGCAGTGGCAGGAGGCCCTGGCATACCTACTGTCTCTCTCTCCCCAAATAAATAAATATTTGAATACAAAGAGAAGGAAGGAGGGAGAGAGGGATGGAGGGAGGAAGGAAGGGAAGAAAAAAAGGAAGGAAAGAAAAACAGAAAAAAAAAGATGCATTATGGTTCTGGAGGCTGGAAGTCCAAGATCAGGGAACTGGCAGGATTGGGATCCTCTGAGGGTCTTCTCAGTTTCAGCTGATCAACATCCTCAGCTGTGTGCTCCCTCACATGGTGGAAGGAGCTGTTAGCTCTCTCAGGTCTATTTACTTGTCTTTGGTTTTGTTTAGTAGTACTGGAGTTGAGCCCAGGGCCCTGAGCATGCTAGGTAAGCACTCAGCCAGAGAGCTACATCCCCAGACCTTTTAGTACTTTTGTTTTATTTTGAGACAGGGTCTTACTCAGTTGCCCAGGCTGGCCTTTAACTTATTCTATATCCAAGGTCTTCCCTAAAGTTTCCATCTTTCTAACTCAGCCTCCATTGTAGCTGGGATTACAGGCTTGTAGCACCATGCCTAGCCCCTTCTTCCCTTCCTTCCACCCTTCCTTCCACCCTTCCTTCCACCCTTCCACCCTTCCCTTCCTTCCTTCCTTCCTTCCTTCCTTCCTTCCTTCCTTCTTTCTTTTTCTTCTTTTTTTTCTTTTGACAGAGTCTCACTATGTATCTCAGGTTGGGCTCAAAAAACCTGGTCCTCCTGCCTTAGGCTCCAGAATGCTGGGATTATAGTTGTGTGCCAACATACCCACCAAAGACTGTCCCTTTTCTTTTTGCAGCACTGGCGATGGAACCCAGAGCTTTGTGCATGCTAGGCCAGTGTTCTACTATTGAGCCATGCCCCAGCCCCCATTGGCCTCTTTCATAAGCACATTCATGCCATTCCCAAGGACTGAATGCTCATGATCCCCAAAGGCCCCACCTAACCAAGGGGAATGGATGACCACCTGTCCCAGTATGATGAGTACTGAATATCCTGCTCCCCTGGACACCAGGAGAGTTGGTCATTCACCTGGCAGTGCAAGTAGTTTGGGACTGGGGCTGGCCCACACTCACCATGCTGACTTTCTTTTTTTCCTTCCTTCTCTCCTTGCTTTGCTTTTTTCCTCTGTGTCTCAATTCCTCATTGTCTCTATGCATACCCCAGGTGTTCCTGACAGCCACCCACTCCCATAGCTCTCCGTTTGATGTCCTGGAGGGCTATGTCTGTCCTGTGCTGTTTGGGACAGCCTGGGGAGGAGACCATCACCATGACAACCATGGAGCTCCCCATGGTGGAGGCACCCAGCACTGTGCTCTGTCCACCAAGTCCAAGGAGGAGCTGAGTGAGGGCTCCAGGAAGAAGAAGACCAAGAAGGCGGATTAGGGGCGGGCAGGGAACCCAAGGGGCACCAAGGACAGGATAAGGACCCAGGGCCCTCAGAACTCAGTGGCATCCTGGGTTCAGAATTCTCCTCTGTGGGCTTTAACTTCCCCATGTGCAAAATGGAGCCATCTCCCCACTCTAGGGTTAATGTGGGAGTTAAATGAAATACAAGGATGGAGGATTTTGTTAGGAATGGACAGTCCCTCTTTCTCTCTGCCAGACCCCTCATAAAGTCACAGCTTTGGGGGGGACACACAGAACACTGGCAATGCCTCCTGCCGGAAACTCTGGCGATTATAGCTCAGTTCTAATTCTTTATTCTCTGAAATTGTATCTTGCCAAAGAATTTAAAGCCATGTTGAGATTTATTTATTTCATGGACAATTTTCAAAGTACCTCCTGCAAGCCAAGTGTTGTGATCCAGTCAATTCTTGTCTAGGATCCTCACTGGCTAGAAGCTACCCTCATGCTCCCAACTGTTTGAGTTCTGCTGGGTGTCCTTGGTCAAAATGCTTCCTTTCTCTGAGCCTCGTGTTTTCTGTCTATGCTGTGGAGACCTTGGATCTTTCCCTGTGCAGAAAGGCTGAAGTGAAGGTAGATGTGAACGAGCTCTAGGCAGCCTACATTCATAAGAGAAGAATAAGGCTATTGTAAGTGGGCAATTACAAAGGGCTTTGTATTTTAGATCACTTATGTTCCTGGATCAGAGATTCTTGTAAGCTACCTGGCTCCAAAGAGGCCCTCAGTAGAGCAGTCTAGGGAAGTTTTGGCTTCCAGTTGAAACCAAACCAAAGAAATGCAGCCAGTCACATAGTCAGGGTGTGTCTAAGATCCAATGACTTCCAAGCACTCATAGGTATGCCCTGGAAGAAACAAGCCACCCTCATCCCTGACCAACATCGCTCATTCAGGCATTCAATAAATCCATTGATGCTCGTTCTTGGCCCAGTCTTCTGCTGTTGCTGGGGTGGGCCAGGAGCTTGTGTGGAGCAAAGGGAGGTGAAGCCAAAGCCTCCATGACATCTGAGAGGGGTGAATGGGGTGGGCATGACAGCCTCAGGTTTGTTTGGGGGCTCAGATTAAGTTAGGGTTTATTACCATATATTACCCATTTATGAGAATGTGCCTTGTTCCAGTAATATCCTGAGGTGAGGTGGGTCCTGAGGCTGTAAGCACCTCCAGTTTCATCTTTGTGCATGTCTGTCAAAGCCGGTGTGAGGAGTCAGCCAATAAATCAGGTGTGAGTGAACCATCATGGCTTGTCTGATTCATTCTTCAGCTGCAAGATACAGGGGCAGAGTGGGTTTGGTCATTAGAGATGCTCAGGGTTTCCCAGGGGGTGATGCTTATGGCAGCCCTGAAGGGGGTAGACAGTGGCAGTGGGTATGTGATTTATGGAATTTGGGGTCACGTTTTCAGGGCAGGTGAGATAATTTACAGGGTAAAGTGCTTGACAACAAGCATGAGGACCCGAGTTCTATCCCAGAGCTAGTGTAAACGCTCAGCATGGTGGCACACACCTTTAACACCAGTCCTGAGGAGGCAGAGACAACCAGAGTTCTGTAGTTCTCTGGCCCACTAGTCAGCTTTATCAATGAGTTCAGGCCAATAAGAGACACTGTCTAAAAAAAATAGACATAAGCTAGGCATGGGGGTATACACCTTTAGTCCCAACACTAGGAGGTTGAGGTAGGAGCTTGGGCTAGAGTGAGACTGCCTCAAAAAAAGAATCCAGGTGTGGTGTCACATGCCTTTAATCCCAGCACTGGGAGGCAGAGGTAGGAGGATTGAGGCTACCCTGAGACTACTTAATGAGTTCCAGGTCAACCTGGGCTAGGGTGAAACCCTACCTTGAAAAACCAAATAAATAAAGAGAGAGAGAAAGAAAGTGGACAGTATTCTTGAGGAGCAACACTAAATGTCCTTTAGCCTTCACAAACACGTGTGTGCACACATACATGTATGTACATGCACACCACACACATACATATGCAAATTAAAAAGATCTCAATCTTCAGAGATAGGTGGGAGGGTTTGTGTTTGGCATCCTGGCACTTGAGAGGCTGAGGCCAAAGGGTCAGACTGGGCTACAATGTGAAACCCAACTTCAAAAAGGAAAAAAAGAAAAAAGAGTGAGACGTAACAGATTAAGAGAAAATATTTGAAAATCATATGTCTAATATAATTCATATCTATAATATATGCAGAATTCTCAGAAGTCAATAAAGTTATTGCCAAGCCTGCCATCTCAACACTGAGGTAGTAGACACAGAAGGATCAGAAGGACAAGGTCATCCTCAGCTACATAGTGAGCTTGAGGCCAGTCTGAGCTACACAAGAGACCCTGCCTTAGTAATTAAAAATAAAAACAATAATAGGGCTGGAGAAATGGCTTAGTGGTTAAGGCATCTGCCTGCGAAGCCAAAGGATCCTGGTTTGATCCTCTAGGACCCATGTAAGCCAGATGCATGAGGGGCACATGCATCTGGAGTTTGTTTGCAGTGGCTAGAGGCCCTGGCATGCCCATTCTCTGTCTGCCTCTCTTCTATCTCTCTCTCTGCTTGCAAATAAAATTAAATTAAATTAAAATTAAAAAAAAACAAGAATAGCTAAATGTAGAAAGACTGGTTGTACTAAGTACTGGGGAGGAGGTGGAGCAACTATTTTGCTCTACACTGCTGGAAATGTCAAGCTGTGAAGTCACCTAAGATGGCAGTTTGGCAGTTTCTTGGAAACAACATCCATGTGACCTAACCATTCCAACTCCTATATCTGCCCTTTGGGCATGTCCACATGGCCATGGACTTGAATTCATTGCAGACTGAATTGTAATAACTATCGATGTATTTCTTTTCTCATAACTGTGACCAAATGCCTGACAAGAAGCAGCTTAAGGGCTGAAGAGATGGCTTAGCAGTTAAGGTGCTTGCCTGTGAAGCCAAAGGACCCAGGTTAGATTCCCCAGGACCCATGTAAGCCAGATGCACAAGGTGGCACATGTGCCTGGAGTTTGTTTGCAGTGGCTAGAGGCCCTGGCATGCCCATTCTCTCTCTCACTCTCAAATAAATAAATAAATAAATAAATAAATAAATAAATAAAATTAAATTAAAAAAAAAAACCAAGCAGCTTAAGGAAGGGAGAATCTAGTTTGGCTCACAGTTTGAAGATACCATCTACCCTCCACCATGGCAGGAAGGCAGAATCTATTTGGGCTCATAATTTCAGGATACTGTCCACCATCTACCATGGCAGGAAGGCATGGCAGCAGGAGGCAGGTGGTCACGTTGCAGCCACAGTCAGGAAGCAGAGAGAGATGACTGCTGGTGCTCAGCTTCCATTCTTCTTTTCATACAGCCCAGGACCCCAGCCCATGGAGTAGTGCTGCCCACAGTTAAGTGTGCATCTTGCCACATAGACCTGTTTTCATGGCAATTCTAAATCCCATCAAGTTGATAAGATTAATAGTAACAGAAAAGGAGGGAGAGAGGGAGAAAGGAAGTAAGGAAAGAAGGAAGGGAAGGAAAACAAAAGACTAGCTGGGGAAGTGGCTCAGTGTATAAGAGGGTCTGAGAAGGCCTGATTTGCCCTGAGTTTGATTCTCTAGCACACATGTAAACTCCTGGATGTGATCCTGTTCTAGCAGAATCCTTGGAGCTAGCTGGTCAATCAGTCTGGCAGAAAAACAACAGCTCTTGGTTCAAGGAAACAAGTGGATGAAGTATAGAGGAGGACACCTGACGCTTTCCTCTGGTCTCCACACACGGGTGCATATATCACAAAATATCACCCCCACCCCTGCACACACACAAGGAAAGAGAAAGAATTACTTGTGATTATTACTTAATATCCAGTGATTCTTGCACACTCGTGTTTATCACAGCATTATCCCAGTATGCTAAAATGCAGAGGTAAGAGGTGACTCTATACAGTCCTTCACACAAAGTGGGGCCTGGTGTCAGAATTGTGAAAGCCAGTCTGTGAAACTGCAGAGGGCTTTGGCCTTGGCTCCTGGGGCAGCTGGTGGGTATTGGCTTGCTGCCTTCCAGCTTGAATGTGCTGGGATCTCATTTTCTGATGGAACAAACTGGACACAAATAGCTTCCTAGCCTATTCTGGGAAGGGGGAATGCAAACCGCTGGCTGGCCATCACTTGGGGTTATTGGAAGGACAGGATGACCTAGTGTCCCTGTGTAGGCATGGAACTTTCAGGATTGAATCTGAATTGAAGTCTAAGTTTAGTTGCAGTATCATCTTTGGTAGCGTCTATTGAGAAAAAGGTTCTTTTCACCCTTTTAAAATTTATGGGGAGGGGTGGCAATGTGGTTCCGTTTGCAGATTACCTACCTAGTATGCATGAAGCCCAAGGTTTGATCCCCAGCACCACATAAACCAGGTGTGGTGGTACATGCCTATTATCCCAGCAGTCAGGAGGAAGAGACAGGATAATCAGGAGTTCAAGGTTATCCATGGCTACATAGCATGTTTGAGGTCAGCCTGGGCTATGTGAGAACCTGACTTAAAATGGCAAAATAGAAATGGGGGCTGGAGAGATGGCTTAGTGGCTAAGGTGCTTGCCTGCAAAACTAAAGGACCCAGGTTCAATTCCCCAGTACCCACATAAAGCCAGATGTATATGGTGGCACATGAGTCTGGAGTTTGTTTGCAGTGACTAGAGGCCCTGGCACATCCCTAAAATGCCCAGTCTCTCTCTCAAATAAATAATTAAATAAAATATTTAAAAAGTAGATTTGGGGGCATGTCTTTGGGTTAGATCCCTGCCTAGAATGCTTAGTGAGGGGCTAGGAGTGTGTCTCAGCAGTAGTGCCCAGCCTAGAATCCCCAGTGAAAGCCTGGAGGCAGCAATAGAGGAACTGTGTAACATGGGTGCCTTGGGTTTCATCCCAGGCCCATAAGAAACAAAAATGAAAATCAAATACACGCTGTAAAATTACTATCTTTAATCTTTTTTGTTTAATTTTTATTTTAAAAAATATTTTATTTTTATTTATTTATTGGAGAGAGGGAAAGAGGCAGAGGGAGAGAGAGGGAGAATGAGTGCACCAGGGCCTCCAGCCACTGCAGATGCATGTGCCACCTTGTGCATCTGGCTTACGTGGGTCCTGGGGAATTGAGCCTCGAATCAGGATCCTTAGGCTTCACAGGTAAGCGCTTAACTGCTAAGCCATCTCTCCAGCCCTAAAATTACTATCTTAATCTTTTTTGTTGTTGTTGTTGTTTTTTAGTTCTTATTTTATTTGCAAGGAGAAAGAGAGACAGAGAAGAGAAACAGAGAGAATAGGCACTCCAGGGCCTCCAGACACTACAAACAAACTCCAGATGCATGCACCACACTGGCTTTACACTGATACTGGGGAGTTGAAACTGGGTCCTTAGGCTTTGCCTTAACAACTGAGCCATCTCTTCATCCCTTTCTAAGTTAAGGGAGGCAGAGGCAGGAGGATCGCTGTGAATTCGAGGCCAGTCTTGAGACTACATAGTGAATTCCAGGTCAACCTGGGCTACAGGGAGACCTTATCTCGAAAACAAACAAAAGAACTAAACCAAAACAAAACAAAACAAAAAATTTATTTATTTGTAAGCAAAGAGAAAGAATGGGCATGCCAAGAATGGGCATGCCAGGGCCTCTAGCTGCTGCAAATGAAATCCTGATGCATGTGCCATTCTGTGCATCTGGCTTTATGTGAGTACTGGGGAATCAAACCCGGGTCATTAGGCTTTGCAGACAAGTGTCTTAACCACTGAGCCATCTCTACAGCCCCTCAAACATTTTTTAAATGGATATTTTTCTTTTAATTTTATTTATTTATTTGTTAATTTATTTGATAGAGAGGGAAAAAGAGAAAGAGGCAGACAGAGACAGAATGGGGACACCAGGGCCTCTAGCTACTGCAAATGAACTTGACTCATGTGCCACCTTGTGCATCTGGCTTTACATGAGTACTGGGGAATAGATCCTGGGTCCTTTGGCTTTGCAGGCAAGTGCCTTAACCTCAACCATTTAAAAAAATATTTATTTATTTATTTATTTATTTATTTAGGGAGAGAGAGAGACAAAAACAAGCAAATAGAGAGAGAGAGTGGGCATGCCAGGGCCTCCAGCCACTGCAAACAAACTCCAGATGCATGTGCCCCCTTGTGCATCTGGCTTATGTGGGTCCTGGAGAATGGAGCCTCAAACCAGGGTCCTTGGGCTTCACAGGCAAGCATTTAACAGCTAAGCCATCTCTCCAGCCCAACCTCAACCATTTTTATGTGCATAGTATGGCTTTTTAAGTTCATCACTGTGGGCTGGAAAGATGCTCAGTGGTTAGGGCGCTTGCTTGCAAAGCCTAACAACCCAGGTTCAATTCCCCAGATGCACAATGTGGTGCATGCATCTGGATTTCATCTGCAGTGGCTGGAGGCCCTTGTGTGCCCATTCTCTCCATCTATCCCTCTGCTTGCAAATAAATAAAAATTTTTTTTTTTTTTTTTTTTTGGTTTTTCGAGGTAGGGTCTCACTCTAGCTCAGGCTGACCTGGAATTAACTCATTGTAGTCTCAGGGTGGCCTTGAACTCTCAGCAATCCTCCTACCTCTGCCTCCCAGTGCTGGGATTAAAGGCGTTTTCCCCTCACCCAGGACCTAGCACCTACCATTCTATGCCTGTCCTAAATTTAACGAATCTAGAGGCTATAAATAAAAATATTTTTTAAGGTGTAGTGGTGCATGCCTTTAATCCCAACACTTGTGAGGCAGAGATAGAAAGATTGCCAGCCTGAGACTGCATAGTGAAATCCAGGCCAACATGGGCTAGAGTGAGACCCTACATCAACAAAACAAAACAAAACAAAACAAAAACCTAGAAAAACATTTAAAAAAACCCCATAAACTTAAGTTCATCATTGTACAGCCATAACCACCTCCATGCCCAAAACTTTTCTTTGAAAGAGCTGAGATGGAACCTCGAGAATGCTAGGCTAGTGCTCTACTTTCAAGCCCTATCTCAGCCCTCTAAACTCTGCATGACACAAAACTGACTCTGTGTCATTCGTTATTAACTTCCTGTTTTCCCCTCACCCAGGACCTAGCACCTACCATTCTATGTTCTGTCTCTAAATTTAATGAATCTAGAGATCTTCGAGGAGTCAAAACAAAGTGTTACTTTGTGATTATTTCCCTTGACCTAATGTCCTTAAGCTCACCTGAGTTGTACATGACCCTTTTTTCTTCTTTTTTTGCTCTTTTGTGTTTTTTGCTTTGTGTGTGTATGCGCACACACATGCTTGTGTTGTGTCAGGGCCTCTTTGCCACTGCAAACAAGTGCCAGTCTGGCCTTATGTGTGTGACTGGGGAATTGAACATGGGCCAGCAGACTTTGCAAGCCAAAGCTTTTCATCGCTGAGCCATCTCCCCAGCCCTTTTTTTTTAATTTTTTTTGTTTGTTTGTTTGTGATAGAGTCTCACTCTAGCCCGGGCTGACCTGGAATTCACTATGTAGTCTCAGGGTGGCTTCAAACTCACTACTATACCTCTTCCTCCTGAGTGTTGGGATTAAAGGCATGTGCCACTACGACTGCTCTCCCAGCCCTTTTTGATTTTCTTAAATAAGTCTCATGTATCATAGGCTGGCCTTCAAGTAGTCCTGCCTGTGGCTCCTGAGTACTGGACTCACCAGCTTGTACACTATGCTGGGCTCTGATTGTCTTTGATGGGCAAGGCGCATTTGTGGAAGGAGTGTGACACAAGGCTCAGTGCAGTAGTTATTAGCTGAAACACCTTCTGACCCTACTTTCCTTTTTTTTCCCAGGACACCCACCTTCCAGCAGTTACTACAGACATGGGCTGTTATAATTGCTTTGACAATATTCCTTTTTGTTGGCATCTGCCTACAGGCAGTTGGGGAAAACCCCAGCTCAATTAGTGAAGGAAATGAACATGTAATTGAACCCCTAGAAGCCAGCAAAGAGGTCAAAGGAAAGGTTAAACATAGGATGTTGGCAGGCCCTGAGCATGAGTACTGGTTTTGCTACTAACTGTGATCCTGAGTGAACTCCTTCTAGGCCAAAGAAAATATTAAATTAGGTGATGGCTACACACAGACCAAATCTGCAGCCCCCAGGGTGGAGGTGTGGCTCAGTGATGCAAAACTTGCTGAGCATGGTGGGGGTGGGGCATTTCTCCAGAGCCTACTAAAAATGCTGCAACTCCTGTTCTGTCCTAGCACCTGCAGAGTATGTACAAGCCCCTGTCCTCACCACTGCAAATAAATAATAAATAAATAAATAAAAATAAATATAAACAAACAAACATCAGGTCTGGTCTGACACTTCAAATAAGGTTTTATTAGCACACAGCCCATGACAGTTTGTTTGAACAACTTCTATAGCTGCTCTTTATGGTACAATAGTAGGGTTGAGACATTTCAACATCCTACACACCTGAATATATAAACTCTCTTGTCCTTTGCAGGACAGTCCCTATACTGAACAATTTTTAAAATTTTTATTTATTTATTTATTTGAGAAAGGAGAGAGGCAGAGAGAGAGAATGGGCACACCAGGGCCTCTGGCCACTGCAAACACCAGACATGTGTGCTACCTTGTGCATCTGGCTTTACGTGTGTACTGGGGAATTGAACCCTGCTCCTTAAGCTTTGCAGGCAAGCACCTTAACTGCTGAGCCATCTCTTCAGCTCAACAATTTTTTTTTCTGGTGTTGGAGATGGAGCTCACTCAGGACCTCATGCTTGCTCACCAAGTGCTCTACTGCTGAGTTCCAGTTCTCATCTGATGATCATTTTTGCATTGTATATGTGTGGTTTGTGTTCATGTATGTGTGGACATGTATATGTATGGATGCATATGTGTGTGCATGAGTATGAAGGTCAGAAGTTGGTATCAGGTGTCTTCTTCAGTCGCTGTACTTTTCTGCCTTTTTGTTTTGTTGTGTTTTGGGACTTTTTCCACCTTTTTTTTTTTTTTTTTTTTTTTTTTTTTGAGACAGAGGCTCTTACTGTGGAAAATATCTACTTCTCTTAATCAAGAGAATGAGAGACTCTGAGCATTGAAAGCAAGGTACTTTATCTTTGATCTTGCAAGATTGGACACAGCCAGAAAAAGAAAATGTCTGCTAGCTTCTGTAGCAGCCAACTTTATGTTGCTGTGATGAACCTCCAGACCAGACTGTTATGGGAGGAAGGGAATTTATTTGAAGCTTACATATCCAGAGGAAGTTCCATAATGGTGAAAGAAGTTGGACCACTTTCACAGGTCCACACAGAGAGAAGAACCAACATCAACACAAGCAAACCCACTTCAGGAACCCCACCCAGGCAGAGCTCAAGCACTTGGCATACCTTTTTTTTTTTTTTTTTTTTTGGTTTTTCAGGAACCCCACCCAGGCAGAGCTCAAGCACTTGGCATACCTTTTGATTGGAAATTCGAGATCCACCCCCAAACACACCTTAGGTAGGGCTGGACCCTAGGATCACCCACAGTGACACCTCCACCAGCCAGGCAGCTGGAATTCCAAGAAGCTTTAATAAAACGGAATCTATTAGGGGACATCCATTCAAACTAGCATACCTCCTAAGCACAGACAGTAACTTTTATAATCCTTGAATCCTTGACTGGGTATTGTGAAGGTTCAACCTTCCTTGTGTTCTGATATAACCCTCTCTCCTAGATTCTTTAGCGTTTCTTTAGTTGACCTTAGGTTTTTATCTAATCTTTCAGATTTAATATCTACAGACTCTAAAGTAAATCAGATATGCACTGAGTCTAGTAGAAGCCTGTTTGTAAATTCCCAGTGTGGGTTAAAGAATCTAAATGGTAGGGGCTCAGTGCCTCTGGTTTGTGAAGCCTGTAAACCCAAGTCTTATGTGAGCTGTTTATTTTCAAAATGGACCATCATCATAGTCTTTTTTTCTTACATGGTCCAGTCCTATCTTGTGGGTACTGGGGAATCAAACCCAGGTCATTAGGCTTTGTGCCTTAACCACTGAGCAATCTCTCCAGTCCCTTTATTTCTTTTTTTTTTTTTATTGACAACTTCTATACTTACATACAAGAAAACATATGATATTTCCCTCCCCTCCCCCCATTCCACTTTAGAACTCCAATCTCCATCATATCCCCTCCCTCTCTCCATTAGTCTCTCTTTTAATTTGATGTCATCATCTTTTTCTTCTATTTTGAGGGTCTTGCGAAGGTATTGCTAGGCACTGCAAGGTCATGGATATCAAGGCCAATTTCTATCTGGGCAGTTGCATTGTAAGAAGTCATACCCTTCCTTTGGCTCTTCCATTCTATCTGCCCCTCTTCCACAATGGTCCCTGAGCCTTGGAGGGTGTGACAGAGGTGTTTCAGTGCTCCTCCATCCCTTCTTCTCAGCACTATGTTGCCTTTTGGTGATCCCAGTGGTCATCACCATCTGAAAAGAGAAGCTTCTCTAACCAGAAGTGAGAGTAGCGTTAATATGTAAATATGAACATTAAGTGTAGTGCTTTCAGGGTAGCTTGGTGGGAATAATATATACATTTAGTCAGACAAGAGCAGGCTTTATACCCCTAAGGCTCATGACCTCACCTGCCATAGACTTTTGCTTAGGTTTTTCAGTACCAGGCATGTGTTCCCTCCTGTAGAGAGGGCCTTCAGGCCAATTATGGAGCAGTTGGTTACCCCAATAGTAGACATGCCACTATTGCACCCGTTCAGTCACTGGGCCTGTATGGCCAAGCTTGAATACTCAGCTTCCACTGTTTTCACTGTTGATGACTTCTGTCTCCCATACGCTGCGTGCAGTGCAGCTGTTTCCAGCTTTCAGTTGGTTAATCTACAGGGGAGAAGGTTTTCTGCTCCACACCAGCTTGCTTTCTCAGTGACCTTGCCTCTCGGGCAAGAGATGTCTTCAGCAATAGGGTCTTACTATCTGTTTCTCAAGGGAAACCAAGGGCTTTGGCAAAAGCCTTTAATGTTTTGGAGGTACCGGGACCTCCTTGGCCAACAACTCACTGGAAGGTATCCCATCCCAGGTACTGAAAAATTTCTAGTAACAGACTACAGCTTCTAGACATGCCCTTATTCAAAAAAGTAATGTTACCTATGTCTTATTCACAATATCTTAAGTTTAGATTGACCCTCCCCCTGCCCTTCTTTTACACATTCTCTTCCCATGGCCTCGCTTAGGCCATTCCCCTCCCTGTAATCTGTTGTTCTACTTACATATGTGCATTACCATACACTTAAGTCCTTCCCTTTCCTCCCTCCCTTATAGCCTTTTACCAGCTTACTGGTTTCTGGTACCTATTTTTGGTTCCAGTTCTGCAAATTTCATAATTTCATTTTTCTTTACCGCTGAATAGAACTCCATTGTGTAAATGTACCACATCTTTATTATCCATTCATCTGTGGAGGGACATCTAGGCTGGTTCCATTTCCTAGCTATTGTGAATAGAGCAGCAATAAACATGGTTGTGCAAGTATCTCTAAGGTAGTGAGAAGAGTCCTCTGGATATATGCCTAGGAGTGCTATAGCTGGATCATATGGTCACTCTATTTTTAGCTGTCTCAAGAACCCCCACGCTGATTTCCACAATGGCTGGACCAGATTACATTCCCACCAACAGTATAGAAGTGTTCCTCTTTTTCCCCATCCACGCCAACACTTATTGTCATTTGTTTTCTTGATGGTAGCCATTCTGACAGGAGTGAAATGGAATCTCAAAGTAGTTTTAATTTGCATTTCCCTGATGGCTAAGGATGTGGAACACTTTTTTAGATGTTTATATGCCATCTGTATTTCATCTTCTGAGAACTCTCTATTTAGTTCCATAGCCCATTTTTAAACTGGGTTGTTTGAATTCTTATTATTCTGTTTTTTAGTTCTTTGTATATTCTGGATATTAATCCTCTGTCAGATGTATAGCTGGCAAAGATTTTCTCCCATTCTGTAGGTTGTCTTTTTGCTCTATTCACAGTGTCCTTTGCTGTACAAAAGCTTTGTAATTTCATAAGGTCCCAGTGGTTGATTAGTGGTTTTATTTCCTGAGCAACTGGAGTTATATTCAGAAAGTCCTTGCCTATGCCACCTTTATTTCTTCTTCTTCTTCTTTTTTTTTTTTTGGTTTTGCAAGGTAGGGTCTCACTCTGGTCCAGGCTGACCTGGAATTAACTATGTAGTTTCAGGGTGGCCTCGAACTCTCGGCGATCCTCCCGGCTTTATTTCTTTTTTTTTTAAATTGATTTCCTTTGGTGTGGGCATAATAAGCATGTGTGCATGTGCATGTGGTTTATGCATGTATGTGCAAAGTTTTGTGCATCCCATGTGCACGTGTGTGGAATCCAGAGGAAGATGTCTGGTGTCCTCCTCTATTGCTCTTCTGTCTTATTTCTGTTGTGGGTTTTTTAAAAATTTTTTTAAATTTAATTAATTTATTTAATTTTATTTTTTAGAGAGAGACAGAGAGAGAGACAGAGAGACAAGGAGAGGAAGACAGATAGAGAATCTCTCAGCTGCTGTGAACGAAATCCAGATGTGTGCGCCCCCTTGTGGTCAAGTGCGGCATTGCGCCTTTGCGTCGCTTTGCATCTGGCTAAATGTGGGACCTGGAGATTGGAACCGCTGGAGATTGGAACCAGCGTTCTTAGGCTTAGGAGGCAGGCGCCTTAACCGCTAAGCCATCTCTCCAGCCCTCTGTGTGGGTTTTGAGAGCCAAGGATCCTTTCTTGGCTCAGGTGGGCTTAACTTGGGTGTTAGAGATCCAGACAACCAACAGTCACTAAAATGTCCCAAAGCCAGTGGCTCTCAATTTCTTTGTCTCCCCATCATCTCACAGAACTGGGAACAAGGACAGAAGTGGGGCATGCAGAGACTATGCAAGCAAGATTTACTGAAGAGAGGCTGGAGAGATGACCTGGTAGTTAAAGCCACTTGTTTCCAAAACCTGACATCCCAGGTTTGATTCCCTAGCCCTCATATAATAAATACAGATGAATAAAGACAGATGCACAAAGTGGTACATGTGTCTGGAGTTCATTTGTGGTGGCAGGAGGCTCTGGCACTCCCATTCTCCCTCTCTCTCTCTCTCTCTCTCTCTCTCCCTCTTTCTCTCTCGTAAATAAATTAATAAAATATTTTTTTAAAAAAGGATTTGATAAAGAGAGATAGAACTAAGCTCTGATGGAGAGGGAAAGGGAGTTAAAAAGGGTTGTCAATCAGTTCTTTGGACTTTAGCAGCTTAGAAGACCAGTGGCCTCAGGATCTTGGGGGTCTCCAGGATTGTGGGTATGGGAGGACAAGATAACACTGTGACCCTGGCTCCCAGGCATCAACTCCCCCCACCAACAGCTCCTGATTCCCCATGACACTAGGGCCTGGCTCTGCCCCCACCTCCAAGGCGGGGGAACCTAATAGCAAGCCCAATAACAGCAGGATCCAATAACAGCATTTGCATCCCTGAAGACACCAGGACCCAGTAGGGAATGGGAGAAACATTCCAAAGTCATAAAAACCAAATTCTTGGGCTGGAGAGATGGCTTAGTGGTTAAGGTGCTCGCCTACAAAGCCCAAGAATTCATGTTCGAATCTCCAGGGCCCACAAAAGCCAGATACACATTGACACAGGTGTGTAATGTTGCACATGTGGCTGAAGGCCCTGGCATGGCCATTCTCTCTCTCTCTCTCTCAAAATAAATAAATAAATAAAAATCTCATTATGAGGGTCAGTCAAGACCCTTCCCTATGTTGAAGGGAGATTTTCTTCCAATAAACTCTCACTTCAGCCTTGTTACACCTGTTTTCCTGTTTTAATTATTATTTTTTTGTTATCATTATTATTATTATTATCATTATTATTATTATCATTATTGAGGTAGGGTCTTACTCTAGCCCTGGCTGACCTGGAATTCACTAGGTAGTTTGGGGTAGGCCTCAAACTGACTGCAATCCTCCTACCTCTGCCTTCTGTGCTGAGATCAAAGACATGCACATCCACGCTCAGGCCAATTCTTTTTTTGTTTGTTTTTGATTTTGCTTGGGAAAGTGATGTGTGTGTCTGTAAGGTGATAAAGAAACAGAACCTGGGCTCGAGAGAGGGCTCAGTGCTTAAGGCACTTGCCTGCAAAGCCTAATGACCTGGGTTTTATTCCCCAGTACCCATGTAAAGCTAGCTGCGCAAGGTGGCACATGAATCTGGAGTTCATTTGCAGTGGCTAGAGGCCCTGGTGCACCCATTCTTTATCTCTCTCTGCTTGCAAATGGATAAAATAAAAAAAATTTAAAAAAAAACCCTCAGCAGGACATTACCTAATATACACTTGGGTCTCTTAATACAGGGTAACACTCATATACTGATTGGTTAATTGAACTTGTTCAGTAAAGTCTATGTAAGTAGAACAACAGATTACTGGAGGTGGAATGGCCTAAGCAAGGTCAAGGGAAAAAATTGAGGAAAGGAAGGGCGGGGGTTAATTAAAAATTCAGGATATTGTGAATAAGCCATATGATAACCTACTTTTCTGGATAATGGCACACCCAGAAGCCATAGATTGTTACTAGAAAAATTTCAGTGCCAGAGAGGTCCCTGATGTCCCCAAAACATTACAGGCTATTGCTGAGCTGAAAACCTCTTTCCTGTAGACCAGCTGACAGAAAGCTGGAAAAAGCTGCACTGCATATGGCCCTATGGGAGACAGAAGCCATCATGGTGAAAATAGTGGATACTGCAAGCCTCAAGTTTCGCCAGCCAGGCCAAATGACCAATAGTGGAATGTCTGTCTGGGGGAAACCAACTGCTCTCTGATTGGACTAGAGGCCTGCTCTATGGGAGGGAATACATCCCTGATACTGAAAACCTAATAAAAAGCCTATGGTGGGGGAGGTCATGAGCTTTAGGAGTGTAATGCCTGCTGGTGTCTGACTAAATGCATATATTATGCCCACCAACTGCCCAGTCAGCGCTTTACTTAACATTTGTACCCATTTTTTTGGTTTTTAAAAAATTTTTAAATTATTTTTTATTTATTTTTGGAGAGAGAGACAGAGAGAGATAGAGAGGGAGAGGGAGACAGAAATGGGCATGCCAGCAGTCTCTCAGCTGCTGTGAACGAAATCCAGATGCGTGCGCCCCCTTGTGGACAAGTGTGGCATTGCGCCCTTGCCTCACTTTGCATCTGGCTAAACCTGGGACCTGGAGATTGGAACTGCTGGACATTGGAACCAGCATTCTTAGGGTTAGCAGGCAGGCGCCTTAGCTGCTAAGCCATCTCTCCAGCCCTTTTTTTTTTTTTGGTTTTTGCAAGGTAGGGTCTCACTCTGGTCCAGGCTGACCTGGAATTTATGTAGTCTCAGGGTGGCCTTGAACTCTCAGCGATCCTCCTACCTCTGCCTCCCGAGTGCTGGGATTAAAGGCGTGCGCCACCACGCCCGGCCCTGTACCCATATATTAATGCTACTCTCACGATTGGTTAGAGAAGCATCTCTTTTCAGATGGCAGTGACCACTGGGATGACCCAAAAGGCACCATAGTGCTGAGAAGATGTGATGGAGGAATGTTCAACACTGAAACATCTCTATCACACCTTCCAAGGCTCGGGGTCCATTGCGGAAGAAGTGGCCGAAAGAATGTGAGAGTCAAAGGAAGGGTAGGACTGCTTACAATGCAATCATCCAGACAGAAATTGGCCTCGATATCCATGACCTTGAAGTCCCTAGCACTATCGTTACAAGACCTTCATAACAGAAGGAAAAGACGATGACATTAAAATAAAAGAGACTAATGGAGAGAGGGAAGGGATATGATGGAGAGTGGATTTGTGAAAGGGAAGGTGGGGGAGGGAATTATCATGGTTTATTGTTTGTAAGTATGGAAGCTGTCAATAAAAAAATACCCTAAAACTAAAAAAGAATAGTAACTAATAAATTTAGATAGAGTAAAAAAAAAAAGTTTACCAAAAAAGAAACACACACCTTTAATCCCAGCACTTGGGAGGCAGAGGTAGGAGGATCACTGTGAGTTCAAGGACAGCCTGGGACTACATAGTGAATTCCAGGTCAGCCTGGGCTAGGGTGAGACCCTACCTCAGAAACAAAACAAAACAAAGCAAGGGCTGGAGAGATGGCTTAGAGGTTAAGTCGCCTGCACTAAGTCACTGTAAGAGTTAACTGCTGAGGAGTTGAACTTACCTCTTCAGTAGCTGAAGGAATCCCAAAGGGAGAACTGTCTAGGGGGGACCCAGAGGAATGATAAGAGGGAAGGACAGTTTAGACTAAAATAGAGTAAAACAGCTCATATTTAAGGTGACCCAAGTATATGATTCACATGCATGTTAATTCATATGTTTGTTTTGAAAAATTGTTTTGAATCATACAGACCGCACAAGCTAATTGTCATGTCCTGCTTCTGTAAACCAACTGCCCGCTTGCTTGCTCACCCCTCCCCTTGGCTACAAACACTATAAAATGAAAGTAAAATCTCAGTTTAACACCGAAGTTACTTTGGGGAGCGATCCCAACTTCGTTCCTGGGAAATAAATTCCTCTACTTTCACTCATGCTGGTGTTGGAGTGATCTTTTCAGAAAAGTTCTGCAATAATAGGAGGAAAAGATGACATCAAAATAAAAGAAAGAGTAACTGAGAGGGGGAGGAGATATGATGGAGAGTGGATTTGTGAAGGGGAAAGTGGGGAAACGAAGGGAATTATCTTGGTTTATTGTCTATAATTATAGACGTTGTCAATAAAAATATTATTTGTTTTAAAAAGAAATTAAATAAAAATTAAAATGCTAGCATAAAAAACCAAAAACAAAAAGAAATGATCATTAGGTGATTTTTTGTTGGTTTGTTTTTTGAGGGGCTCTCACTCTAGCTCAGGCTGACCTGGAATTCACTATGTAATCTCAGGCTGAATCAAACTCACAATGATCCTCCTACCTCTGCCTCCCCAGTGCTGGGATTAAAGGCGTGCGCTGCCACACCCGGTACTCATTTAGGTGATTCTTTTTTGAGGTGCTGCAAATCAAACTCATGGGCTCTCTTGGGGCCACACAGATGCTATGCACATGCTTTGCCACTGAGCTATGTCTCCAGACTGTGGCAATATCATGGAGTGTGCCCCACAAATTAGGTTGCTCGTAGGGCCATAATGACATTATGACATAATGTTAGACAACTGAGCATAAAAGGAAACGATGCCATCAGGAGATGCACTAAGCCAGCACAGTGGTGCATGCCTGTGATCCCAGCTCTCAGGAGGCTGAGGTAGGAGGATTGCAAATTTGAACATAGTAAGACCTTCTCTCCAACTACCCCTTAACCCCAATAAACAAAGAAAATGAAAGGAAAAAGAGTCCCTAAACGTGAGATGGATGAAGCTTCTATGAGAGTAACAACCTGGCATTTTACTTTAAACATTTTTCTTTTCTTTTTTTTTTGGGGGGGGGTAGAGTCTCACTCTAGTCCAGGCTGAGCTGGAATTTACTATGTCGTTTCAGGGTGGCCTTGAACTCATGGCAATCCTACCTCTGCCTCCTCAGTGCTGCGTTTAAAGGCATGCACCACCATGCCTGGCTTGAAAATATTTTTAAACAATATTTTATTTAGGGCTGGAGAGATGGTTTAGAGATTAAGGCACTTGCCTGCAAAGCCAAAGGACCCCAATTTGAATCCCCAGGACCCAGGTAAGCCAGATGTACAGGTGGCACATGTGTATGGAGTTCCATTTGCAGCGGCTAGAGGCTCTGCTGTTACCCATTCTCTATCTGCCTCTTTCTCTTAAATAAATAAAATGTTAAAAAATTAAAAATATTTTATTTATTTGAGAGAGAGGAAGAGGGACAGAGAGAGAGAGAGAGAGAGAGAGAGAGAGAATGGGTGTGGCAGGGCCTCTAGCCACTGCAAAGGAACTCCAGACGCTTGCACCACCTTGTGCATCTGTCTTTATGTGGGTACTAGGGAATCAAACCTGGGTCCTTAGGCTTCGCTGGCAAGCACCTTAACCACTAAGCCATCTCTCTAGCCCATGAAAAATATTTTTATTTATTTGAGAGAGAGAGAGAGAGAGAGAGAGAGAGAGCAAGCAGGGGAACAATAGGTCCTCCTGGTGCTGCAAACAAACTCCAGAGATGTGCCATTTTGTGCATCTGGCTTTATGTAGGTAATGGGGAATCAAACCCAGGTAGTCTCAGGCTTTGCAAGCACACGCCTTTACAGCTGAGCCATCTCTCAAGCCTAAAAAATTCTTTTTTCGAGGTAAGGTCTGACTCTAGTCCAGCCTACCTGGAATTCACTTTGTAGTCTCATGGTGGCCTCGAACTCATGGTGAACTCCTACCCTGCCTTCCAAGTGCTGGGATTAAAGGCATGTGCCACCACGCCTGGCACTTCTTTCTTTTTTTGAGGCAGGATATCCCTCTAGCCCAGGCTGACCTAGAACTCATTCTGTAGCCCAAGCTGGTCTCAGACTCACGGTGATCCTCCTCCCTCAGCCTCTCGAGTGCTGGAATCAAAGGTGTGTGCCATCATGCTCAACCTCCTTCCTTGTTTTAAAATTATTTTATTTTATTTTATTTTATTTCATTTTTATTTGTTTGACTTTTTCGGGGGGTTTCAAAGTAGGGTCTCCCTGTAGCCCAGGCTGATCTGGAATTCACTGTGTAGTCTCAGAGTGGCCTCAAACTCATGGCAATCCTCCTACCTCTTTCTCTAGAGTGCTAGGATTAAAGGCATTTACCACCACACCCAGCTAAATTTTTATTTTATTTTTGAAAATTTATTTCTTTATATGTGTGTGTGTGTGTTTTACGTGTGCGTGCATGTGTGTGCATGTGTGGTCATTCCAGGGTCTAATTCCTATCTGGCATATGTGGGTGGCTTGGAGTTGAACCTGGGCCACAGGCTTTGCAAGTAAGCTCCTTTAACTGCTGAGCCATCTCCCCAGCCCCATTATGTTTGGGGGTCTTATGTAGCTTAGGATGGCCTCAAAATTCTGAAACTTCTACCTCTGTACACATGAGACTCCATTACTTATCTTTTAAAACATTTTTTTTATTTGAGTGAAAGGGGGTGGCAGAGAGAGAGAGAGAGAGAGAGAGAGAGAGAGAGAGAGAGGGAGGGAGAGACTGGGCATGTCAGGACCTCCAGCCACTGCAAATGAACTCCAGATGCATGCATGTGCCCTCTTGTGCATCTAGCTTACATGGGTCCTGGAGAGTAGAACCAGGATCTTTCAGCTTTGCAGGCAAGCGCCTTAACTGATAAGCCATCTTTCCAGCCCCTCCATTACTTATCTTAATTGCCTTTTTTGTGGCTCCCCATTACCCACAGAACGTAAAAGTGAGGCTTGGACTTCTACTTCTTTCCCCTCAGCCCAGCCTGATTTCAAGCAGGGTTACACATTCATGCTGCAGTTCATATACTTGCCGCCAGATAGCACTGCTTCCTTACTAATGCCTAGCCCAGGAGGGGACATCACGGTTTAAATCTGTTTTTTAATATCTCCCAGCCTGGATTTCTCCTCTGCAAGGTGGGAATGATGACATCACTCATCATTTGGGATGTGTTGGTGCATGCCTGTCATAGAGCCTGGGCTAGAGGAAGGTCAGCCCGAGACTATGTAGTGGATTCCAGGTCAGCCTGGGCTACAGCAAGACCCTACCTCAAAAAAAGAAAACAAAGGGCTGGAGAGATGGCTTAGTGGTTAAACGCTTGCCTGTGAAGCCTTAGGACCCCAGTTCGAGGCTCCATTCTCCAGGACCCATATAAGCCAGAAGCACAAGGGGCACATGCCTCTGGAGTTCGTTTGCAGTAGCTGCAGGCCCTGGCGCCCATTCTCTCTCTCTCTCAAATACCTGCCTATTTCTGTAACTCTCTCTCTCTCTCAAATAAATAAATAATAAAATATTTTTAAAAAGAAAGAAAACAAAAACAAAAAAGACAAGAGAAAAGAAAAAAGGAACAAACAAACAAATAAAAGGGACTCTTCTTGTTGCCTTACTTCCCGTGGGGAGTCTGTGTCCATTCATCTCAGAGAGAGGCAAAAGAGACCGAGGAATGAATTCAGTCCAATATGGCAAACTGGTGAGTTTATTGGGGTCACTTACAGGAGCATGGGTGACTCAGAGATAGCTGCATCACTGAGAAGCCCATGCAACATGGGGTGATAATTAGTGAAAGCTGCTTCCCTGGGGCATCCAGCACAACTGGCAGGCAGCTAAGCCAGAAACCTTCCTCCATTACTTCCCTACTTGTCTTTTATGGTTCTTAGTCTCCTCAGTTTTGTAAGTTTCTTGTAAATTTCAGGAATCTTTGCCTTTACTCTACTCCTCAACTCTTTACAAGGGTATGTTTCTTTTTCTCTTTAAAAAAATATTTTTTATTTATTTGCAAGCAGAAAGATAGAGATAGCTAGCTAATAGATAGATAGATAGATAGATAGATAGATAGATAGATAGATAGCTAGCTAGCTGTGGGTTTTTACCATTACCGTTACCATTCCTGGAGTCGTTGGCCACTGATGTCCTGGGTGAGGGACAGAGGAGTTGGGAGGGAAGCAGCAGGGTCCTTCCTGGAGCAGCGGGTGAGTGCGACCATGACATGACGGGCAATGAACACCTGGGAGACCGTCTGATGGACAGCACTCATTTATTCAAAAGGGGAGTGGGTTTATAAACACTTGGGGAAGGTTGAGATGGCACATACAGATTATATGGCAATCGGATGCATAGTTTATGGGCTGTTATCTAGATAGTGGAAGGTCTAGTAACTTCAAAGCTATGGGGGAAGGATAAGGGAAGGGGAAGGGTGGAAGAGGAGATTAACAGAAAGCTGTGGGGGGCAGAGAGATGGTGAGAAGGCTACGTGACTCCAGCCACATGAGGGTCTCTTGGGCAGCTAGCCACAAGGTCAGGAACTGTGGGGGGCAAATGGAATGGTCAGAGCCTTTTGGGGTCCAGGGGGAGGGCCTCGCCAGTTCTGCCCACTCTGGACGATGACAGCTCCCTACAACCTACAATGTAGGGAAGGCCAGTCACGGTCGCCAGGGCCAGCTGCAACCCCTTAGCCCAGGGTCCCTGGCCATGTCCAATAGTTCAGGCCAGCCTTCTCACAGGTTCAGCCTGTTTCTAGCAGGCCCAACAGCTAGCTAGCTAGATAGATAGATGATAGATAGATTGAGTTTAGGCCCATCAGGGCCTCTTGCCACTGCAAATGAATTCCAGATGGATGTGCCACTTTGAGCAGCTGGCTTACGTGAGCACTGAGGAATCAAACCCAGGTTGTTAGGCTTTGCAGTTAGGCCCTAACTGCTGAGCCATCAGTCTAGTCCCACAATGGTATGTTTCTATGGGGTGTGGAAATGATAGTTATACAATAGCTCTGTACTTAGTTGTTATACTGTGTTATATGAAAATCATGGCAAGAAAAATCTCTAGATGTTAGTGCAGATGAAATTTATTTTAGAATATTTAAATTTTGTGGTTGCACAGATGCCAAACCCATGAATGTGGAGAGCTGACTGTACTTTGTGTCTCTCAAAGGCACAGACTAACAAAACTTCACCATAGTCTCAGTACCACACTTCAAAATCCTAAGAGCCGGGCGTGGTGGCGCATGCCTTTAATCCCAGCACTTGGGAGGCAGAGGTAGGAGGATCGCCATGAGTTCAAGGCCACCCTGAGACTACATAGTGAATTCCAGGTCAGCCTGGACCAGAGTGAGACCCTACCTTGCAAAACCAAAAAAAAAAAAAAAAAAAAAAAAAAAAAAAAATCCTTACTAAGAATTCTTTAAAATCCACAGATTTCAATTTAGCCAACAGTTGAATTTTGGAACCATATTTCTGTAAACTTGACTCTTGTGAAAGGTGAATGAGGGTGAAGTCCAGTGGTGGAGGTCCTGCCCAGCATGCATGAGGCCGAGTTCTGTCCCTGCCCTGCTGAGCACGTGCAAGTCCCAGGTTCCATCTCAGTACCTGGCAAGAAAAATAAAACATTGAATAAGTAAATCGTATACAGTAACTTTATTACTAATGACAGAGCAAGGGGAGTGGATAGATTCTGCTCCCTGAGGGACACTTGGCAATGTGGGAATACATTTTTGGTTGTCACCATGGGTGCTCTTGAATTTAGTGGGTAGAGGCCAGGTGCACTGCTCCATCTCCTGAAAGGCCAAGGACAGATGGCCTCTATGTACAATAGGCCAAAAAGACCATGCAGGAGCTGACAGACCAGATCTGTGGATACCCAGGTACAGGTTCATTCTCTCTGCCTTTTGCTTGGATTTGCTACTATGGGGAAGTGGGTGGGCAGAATTAGATACTACTAAGGCACTCTCTCTCTCTCTCTCTCTCTCTCTCATTTTATGCTAGGTGATCCCACCTCATGGTAGAAACTGCTTTATCACCAAGCCACACCCTTAGCCCTTCACTGGGGATTCTGGGCAGAGCCCTATCTCTGAGCCACACCCCTGGGTCCTCACAGGCACATACCGTCAGCCCACCACACACTTGATGGCCCTGGTGCCCCTCCCCCGCCATTCATGACAACTAATTCCCCCATTCATGTCCACGCATATTGCAGTGTTGGGTTGGGGGCAGGGTGGCTCCCAGGTGATACTGCTGTCTTGCACAGTCCTCACAGTGTCTGGACACTGGCTTATGGAAGCTGTTACAGGGTGGGGTGAAGTGGAGGTTCTAGTCAGTGTTTTTCATTTCCACCTGCCTGGCATGGCTCTCAACATCCCAAGGCCTCCCTCTGCACACCTGGGCCCAGGCTCAACTTACATGGACGCCCCAGGGGACCCAGGTGTTGGAGAGACTGGATGGTCCCAGGCCTCAACACCTAGCTCTGGGAAACCATAGTTGCTATGGTGACCACTGAGCTCTCAGGTGAGAGGCTGGGATGATGATTCTGGTACCTGGAGGAGCCAACATTCAAGACCTTAGTCAGGAGACTACTGTTCAATAGCATTTGCAGACCAAGGGGAGCAGGGAGGGCAGTTCCCTAGGGCACTGAAGGTGACAGCAAGTTGCCAGGGCCACAAAGGGTAAGACAGGTGTCTGGCTCCAGATGGCCCTGCCTGGCCAACCTCCCAGGAAGGCCCCACGGCCATTGGCATGAGATCTCTGGGTCTCAGGCCCTTTCTGGGTAAAGGATCATCCAGGTAGGTGGGCAACATGAGTGTGGGCCCCCTGAGTCCTGGCACCCGCCGGAGGCTTCTCCAGGGTGAGGCAGGTCCCCTCCCAGCACCTCCATCCAGTGGCGTGGTCATCTTCATCAGCTCCACGATTTCAGGTAATGGCAGGGCTGGGGGCTTGAGGCCAGGAAACGCTTTGGAGAATGTCAGGGCAACAGATATGCCTCATAGGGTCCTGCAAGAGATCTGGATGTGATGAGGAGGGGCTGGTGACCACAGAGGATACAGTGTCAGGGGCTCCTGGATCCTCTGTTTCTTTCTCCCATCTCTCTGACCTCCATCTCTCTGAAGCAATCCAATACAGTTGCTGTGAGAGGCATATTACAACCAACACTTCTGACAAATTTACTATATGATACATGAGGTGCTTGCTGGGCCTTGAACAAGGGACCTGCTCAGCAGATGCTGGGGATGGAACCTGGAACCTGCAATACTTGTTGGAACCCAGGGCTTTCTGCCTGACAGACAAATGCTCTACTACTGCACTATATCTCCAGCTCCCACCCATTTTTTTTTTTGGTGTGTGTGTGTACGTAGTTTATGATGTGTGCATGCATGTGTTCAGGTTTTTTTTTATTAAAAAATTTATTTATTTATTTATTTGAGAGAGATACAGAAATAGGCAGGTAGAGAGAGAGGAGGGAATGGGCATGCCAGTGCCTGTAGCCACTGCAAATAAACTCCAGATGCGTGTGTGCCCCCTTGTGCATCTGGCTTATGTGGGTCCTGGGAGTTGAACCTGGGTCCTTTGGCTTTGCAGGCAAGCACCTTAACTGCTGTAGCAGACAGCTTCAGGTTCGCTGAGATGAATTTCCAGACCAGGCACGGTTATGGAGGAAGGGATTTTTATTGAAGCTTACAGGTTCAGGGGAAGTTCCATAATGGCAGAAGAAACTGGCCTGCCTTCACAGGACCAAACACAGAGAGCAAAAGCAAAAGCCACACAGCACAGCACACCTCAGGAACTCCAACTAGGCACACTTTGTATATCTTTAGATTGAAATCCTAAACCCACCACCACACCTTAAGATCCACCCAGAGACACTGCCTCCAGCCAGGTGGCTGCAGATGCAAACAAACTAATAAAACACTGAATATATTGGGGGCCATCTATTCAAACTGCCACAACCACTAAGCCATCTCTCCAGCTGGTGTTCAGGTTTTTGATGAAAGAGGGCTCCTGAGTGCCACAGTATAGCATAGCATGTGTGGAGACCAGAGAATTACCTCCTTGTGCTGGTTCTTGCCTTCCACATTGTTTTTTTTTTTAATTTGTAAATATTTTTATTTATGTGCAAGCAGAGAGAGAGACAGACACAGGAAGAGAGAGAAAATGGGCATTCCAGGGCCTCTAGCTGCTGTAAACAAATTCCAGATGTATGTACCCCTTTTGTGCATCAGGCTTTATGCAGGATACTGGGGAATCAAACATGGATCATTAGGATTTTGCAAGCAAGTGCCTTAACCACTGAGACATCTCTCCAGCCCTTGTTTTATTTTTTAAAATTTGTACTTATTTATTTGCAAGGAGAGAGAGAGAGTGAGAGCAAGAGTGAGAATAGGCATACCAGCCACTGCAAACGAACTCTAGATGCATGCGCCACTTTGTTCATCTGGCTTTATGTGGGTACTAGAACCCTGGCATTTAGGCTTTGCAAGCAAGTGCCTTTAACCACTGAGTCATCTCTCCAGCCCCCACCTCATTTTGAAACAAGATGTTTTATTGTTCACCTCTGTGTTTGCCAGGTTAGCTGGTGCACAAGTTTCTGGGAAATTTTCTTGTCTCCGCCTCCCTTCTTTCTGTTGGCATGCTGGGATTACAGATGTCCTTCTCTGGCATGTCCATGGGGGCTTGGGGCTTGGGGATCCAAACTCAGGTACTCACATTGTTGTGGTTTTTTTTTTTTTTGCTTTTCAAGGTAGGGTCTTGCTCTAGCCCAGGCTGACCTGTCACTCACTTTGTTGTTTTGTTGTTGTTGTTGTTGTTTTTTGAGGTAGGGTCTCACTCTGGTCCAGGCTAACCTGGAATTAACTATTAAACTATTAACTATTAAACTATTAACTAATTAAAAGTCTCAGGGTGGCCTTGAACTCATGGAGATCCTCCTACCTCTGCCTCCTGAGTGCTGGGATTAAAGGCGTGCGCCACCACGCCCGGCTTGGCACTCACATTTTTGACAGCACTTTTCATAATTACTTATTTGTATATGTGTGTGTGTGTGTGTGTGTGTGTGCGCGCGCACACACACAGGTGCACGTGCACCAGTCTCTTGCCACTGCAACTGAATGCCCATCCAGCTTTTTTTTTTTTTTCAAGGTAGGGTCTCACTGTAGCTCAGGCTGACCTGGAATTCACTATGTAGTCTCCGGGTGGCCTTGAACTCATGGTGATCCTCCTACCTCTGCCTCCCAAGTGTTGGAATTAAAGGTGTGCGCCACCATGCCTGACTCCATCCAGCTTGTTTTTTTAAATTTATTTTTATTTGAGACAGAGAGAGGGGGAGAGAATGGGCGTGCCAGGGACTCTAGCCACTGCAAACAAACTCCAGATGCATGTGTCACCTTGTGTGTCTGGCTTACATGGGACCTGGGGAATTGAACCTGGGTCCTTAGGCTTTGCAGGAAAGTACCTTAACCACTAAGCCATCTCTCCAGCTCGCTATCCAGCTTTATATGAGTAGCTGGGAAATTGAATCCTAGGCCAGCAGGTTTTGCAAGCAAGTACCTTTAACCACTTAGCCATCTTCCCCATCCCCTCAACTGCTGTTTTAAACTCATATGTTGCCTCTTTCTGACTAGGCTGTATGTTTTGTGAGAGAAACGCCTACATAGACCTATGTCCTTGATAATGTTTAATCTGTTTTCAAAACATTTAAACAAATAAAAACCATATATACACAACTATCTGATCTGCATTTTCTGCTTTTTTTTGGTTTTGCAAGGTAGGGTTTCACTCTGGTCCAGGCTGCCCTGGAATTCACTATGTAGTCTCAGGGTGGCCTCGAACTCTGGGCGATCCTCCTACCTCTGCCTCCCGAGTGCTGGAATTAAAGGCGTGCGCCACCACACCCGGCATTTTCTGCCATTTTAAAAAAATATTTTTTATTTATTTGAGAGCAGAGAAAGAGACAGAAAGGCCACCCTGTGCATCTGGTTTTACATGGGTACTGGGAATTTGAACTGGGCCGTGAGGCTTTACAAGCAAGTGCCTTTAACCACAGAACCAATTCTCCAGTCCTTTTCTGCCATTTTTTAAAAATATGGAACACTTCAAAAATTTGTGTGTCATCCTTGCGCAGGGGCCATGCTAATCTCTGTATCATTCCAATTTTAATATATGTGGTGCAAGCACTTTTCTGCATTTTTTTTGTTTTTTGTTTTTTGTTTCTGAGGTAGGGTCTCACTCTAGCCCAGGCTGACCTGGAATTCACTATGTAGTCTCAGGGTGGCCTCGAACTCATGGTGATTCTCCTACCTCTGCCTCCCCTGTGCTAGGATTAAAGGTGTGCGCCACCACGCCCAGCTACTCCTTTTTTTTTTTTTTTTTTTTTGGAGATAGGGTCTCACTCTGGCTCAGGCTGTCCTGGAATTCACTATGTAGTCTCAAGGTGGCCTCAAACTCACAGCCTCACAGCGATCCTCCTACCTCTGCCCCCCGAGAACTGGGATTAAAAGCATGTGCCACCATGCCCGGCAGGTTTGTTTTTTTTTTTTAAATATTTCATTTGTTTATTCAAGAGAGAAAAAGAGGTAGACAGAGTGAGTATGGGTATGCCATGGCCTCCTGCCATTGCATATGAATTCCAGACACAAGTGCCACTTTGCACATCTGGCTTTATGTGGATACTGGATAATTGAATCCAAGCCATCAGGCTTTACAAGCAAGCACCTTTAACCACTGAACCCCTTCTACTTAGTTTTTAGAAACAGGGTATCAATCTCTTGCCCAGGCTACTCTGACATCCACAATCCTTCTGTCTCTGCCTTCCAACTGTTCAAGTGCTAGGATGAGAGGTATGTGCTACCTAAATTTTAAATTTCTAATATTTATATTTCACTTTTGGGGGTCACCTAAAATGCTGGGGGTTGGGAAAAGGTCTCATGTACCCTAGACTGGACTTAAACTCTTTTTACTTTTTTTTTTTTTTTTGGTTTTTCGAGGTAGGGTCTCACTCTAGCCCAGGCTGACCTGGAATTCACTATGTAGTCTCAGGGTGGCCTTGAACTCATGGCGATCCTCCTACACCTGGCTTTTAAACTCTGTTTTCAAAAATTTTTTTAGGGGGCTGGAGGTTCAATTCCCCAGGACCCACATTAGCCAGATGCACAAGGGGGTGCACATGTCTGGAGTTCGTTTGCAATGGCTGGAGGCCCTGGCATGTTCATTCTCTCTCTCTCTCTCTCTCTCTCTCTCTCTCTTTCTCCCTCTTTCTCTGTCAAAAAAAAATAAGTAAAAATAAAATATTAAAACTTTTTTTATTTATTTGAGAGAGGGAGAGAAAGAGAGAGAATGGGCATGCCAGGTTCTCCTAGCCACTGCAAATGAACTCCAGATGCATGTGCCACCTTGTGCATCTGACTTTACATGGGTAGTGGGAAATCAAACCTGGATCCTTTGGCTTTGCTGGCAAGCACCTTAACCGCTGAGCCATCTCTCCAGCCCCTGGACTTGAACTCTTTTTTTTTTTTTTAATATTTATTATTATTTATTTATTTGGGAGGGGGAGAGAGGAAGAGGGGGATAGAGAGAAAGATAGAATGGGTATGCCAGGCTTTCCAGCCACTGCAATCGAACTCCAGACACATGCGCCCCTTTGTGCAACTGGCTTACGTGGGTCCTGAGGAATCCAACAGAGGTCTTTAGGCTTGGCAGGCAAATGCCTTAACTGCTAAGCCATTTCCTCAGCCCTGGACTTGAACTCTTGATCCTCCTACCTGCTCATACCAAGGGCTGGAGTGACCCACATGTGTCAAAATGCTACTACTAGTTTATTTTTTATTTATTTTTTGATGTGGTTGTTTTCGAGCTAAGGTCTCATTCTAGCTCAGGCTGACCTGGAACTCACTCAAGTCCCAGGCTGGCCTTGAACTCAAAGTGATCCTCCTACCTCAGCATCCCAAGTGCTGGAATTAAAGGCTTGCACTACCATGCCTGGCCTAAATTTTAAAATATTTTATTTATTTGTTTGAGAGAGAGCATAAGAGAGGGAGCGAGAGAATGAGTGTGTCAGGCCCTCTAGCCACTGCAAGCAAACTCCAGATGCATGCACCACCTGTGCATCTGGATTACATGGGTACTGGGGAATTGAACCTGGGTCCTTAGTCTTTGCAGGCAAGCACCTTAACCTGCTGAGCTATCTCTCCAGCCAACCCCTCCTGACAATTTTTTTTTTTTCGAGGTAGGGTCTCACTCTGGTCCAGGCTGACCTGGAATTAACTATGTAGTCTCAGGGTGGCCTCGAACTCTCGGCGATCCTCCTACCTCTGCCTCCCGAGTGCTGGGATTAAAGGCGTGCGCCACCATGCCTGGCTCTGACAAATTTTTTAACAATGGTTGTGTTAACAGCTGGTTGACAACATTGTTGAAGATTTAGAAACTGGCTTTCCCAAGCCAGTAGGACCAGACTGAAGCATGCCACATTGATTACATTGATTACATGGTTTCTTTTTCTTTTTTTTAAAATTTATTTTTATTTATATTATTCTAATTTTACATTCATAGTGGTGACTCCATTATCTTCCTCCCTGTCCTCCCTCTTCCATAGGGAGCCTCATCAATGGGGAATGTGGTTCACGCATTGTGGGGGTAGTCAAGAACTATGGGGGATAGGCCAAGTCTCTGCATACTGCCCCAACTTGTGGCTCTAACATTCTTTCCGCCCTCTCTTCCGCAAATTTCTTTCTTTCATTGTTGGTTTGGCAGCACTGGGGATGGTGCCTGCCATATTTTAACAAAAGCAAGAAAACCAGAACAATAACAAAATCAGAATGTCCTGGCTAGGGAGGGGGAGGGTATAAGGTACCTATCTAAAACCCCCCATTGAGGCCTGGAGGTGTGGCTTGGTGGTAAAGCTCTTGCCTAGAATCCCCCAGTAAGGGCGTGACTCAAAGGTAGAACACTTGCCTCACCTGTGGCAGGCCCTGGGTTCCATCTCAGCTCCTTATTTATTTAGTGTTTTTCAAGGCAGGGTCTCACTTTATCTTCAGGCTGACCAGGAACTCAATTTGTAGCCCCAGACTGGCAGTCTTCCTAGCTTAGCCTTCTGAGTGCTGGGTTCTGCTACAGTTCTTTAAATTAGACAATAAAACAGGACAACAAGTTCAATTTGCATTTCAGATAAACCACTAGTAATACTTTAGTAAGGAATGGGCTCTACTTATGCTAGTAGATTATTTTCCTGATTATCTGTAATGTGAATCAACAGAGTTCTGTGTGTGTGTGTGTGTGTGTGTGTGTGTGTGTGTTGGGTAGGCAATCTCTCTACCACTGAACACTGATTTAAAGACCCAGCCCAACATGTCTGTGTTTTATCTTGTAACCCTAATCTTGGGTTGGAGGCTACTATGCTTAGTTCACTTAGGACTGAGGGTTTCTTGGGCTATGAGATTTGTAGAGAACCCTGGGAAAGCCCCAGACACCTGGAAGGTTCATCTCCCTGGGTTGATTTTATGTTTTTTTGTTTATAATATTCTTATAATCTTTTAAAAAGTTTTTTAAAAAATATCTTATTATTTATTTATTTATTTGAGAGAGACAGAGAGATACAGAAATAGGGAGGTAGAGAGAGAGAGAGAGAGAGAGGGCACACCAGGGCCTCCAGCCACTGCAAATGAATTCCAGATGTGTGCACCCCCTATGCATCTGGCTTACATGGGTCCTGGAGAATCGAGCCTCAAACTGGGGTCCTTAGGCTTCACAGGCAAGTGTTTAACCACTAAGCCATCTCTGCAGCCCTCTTATAATCTTTTTTAAAAAATATTTTTAGTTTTTATTTATTTATTTGAGAGAGAGATTGGGAGAGGGAGTGAATGGGCACTCCAGGGCCTCCAGCCACTGTAAATGAACTCCAGACACATGTGCCACCCTGTGCATCTGGCTTATGTGGGTCCTGGGGAATCAAATCTGGGTCCTTTGGCTTTGTAGGCAAATGCCTTAACTACTAAGCCATCTCTCCAGCCCTTGTTTATAATATTCTTTGATTTGCAGGAAAGGGTTTCAGCCTTAAGGATGGTGGAGGGAATAAGGCTCAGAGCAGAGCGGTGGGGCCAAGGAATTCTAGGATCTTCCTATTCACACTCTCCGTGTCATTCCTTGCAGATATGGATGCAGAGAGAGAAGCCCTGCAGGTCATGGCCTACCCGGAAGTGCAGAGCTTCTGCCAGAAGCATGGCTTAATGTTTGAGGTAATGGTTTGCAGTCACCCCAAAGTCACAACCAGCCTCTCATTGGCAATGACTCCAAGTTCTATTTAATATCTTACTGTTGAGTCTTGAAATCCATAAAGATCTTTTTTGCTTGTTTTTTTTTGAGGCAGGGTCTTACTTTAGCCCTGTCTGTCCTGAAACTTACTCTGTAGCTCTAGGATGACCTTTAACTCATGCTGATCCTTCTACCTCAGCTTCCTCAGTAATGGTGTGTGCCATCATGCATAGCTTTTTTTTTTTTTGAGGTAGACTCTCATGTAGCCCAGGATGGCCCCAAACTATGTACCCAAGGCTATTCTTGAACTTCTGATCCTCCTTTGTGCTAGGATGGCAGTTGGCAGATGCCCCACCATGCCTGCTTTATGCAGTGCTTGGGATAGAACCCAGCCAGAGCTGCCTGCATGCTAGGCCTGTACTCAGCCAACTGAGCTACATCCCCAGCCTTCCTCCTCCTCCTTCTCCTCCTGCTTTTTTTTTTTTTTTTTTTTTTTTTCCTGAGGTAGGGTCTTGCTCTAGTCCAGGCTGACCTGCAGTTCACTACATATTCTCAGGGTGGCCTTGAACTCATGGCAATCCTCCTACCTTTGCCTGCCAAGTGCTGGGATTAAAGGCCACCACACCTGGCTTGATTTTATTTATTTATCATTTATTTTTGTGTGTATGCTTATGTGTGAGTAGGAGCACATGTATGGAGGTCAGAGGACAATTTTGGGGTTGGCCCTTGTCTTCCACCTCTTTCTTTTTTGGAGGTAGGGTTTCACTCTATCCCAGATGAATATATATATTCATCTATCAGTTCAGTTCTCTTAGAGACCCCTGATCCACCACCATAGTACCCATGGCTCAAAACCCAGCTATCTGGTTTTTCATATTCCCAAGAACTTCTTTTTGAATGTACATGTTGTATGTGTGGTGCAATGTGTATGTATAGTGTATGCACATGTGCATGCAGATGTGTGTGCCTCCATGTGCAGGCCAGAGGTGTGGAGGCCAGAGGAGAACATGCAGTGTACTCCTCTATTGCTCATGCACATATTTCCTTGAAATGGAGTCTCTTTCTGAGCCTGGAAGTGCAATTTTCACGTGCCTCAGCAATTCTCTAGTCTCCACTCTCCACAGGACTGGGGTTACAGGCATGCATGGCCAGGCCTAGATGTTTATATAGGTGCTGGGAAATTTAACTCAGATGAATCATGCCTTCTCAGGCTCCTATATTTGTGCAGCAAGCACACTTACCCATCAAGCCATTTCTCCATCCCCTCCCAAGGATTTTGTTTTGTTTCTCATTGTTCTGTTTTCTGTTTGAATTGTTGTTTGGTTGGAGACTTTTGTTTTGCTGGTTTTTTTAAACTTTTTTTATTTTTTATTATTTTTTTGGAGAGAGACACAGAGAGAGAGAGAGAGAGAGGAAGACAGAAATGGGCGCGCCAGCAGTGTCTCAGCTGCTGCCAACGAAATCCAGATGTGTGCGCCCCCTTGTGGTCAAGTGCGGCATTGCCCCCTTGCATCACTTTGCATCTGGCTAAACATGGGACCAGGAGATTGGAACCGCTGGAGATTGGAACCAGTGTTCTTAGGCTTAGGAGGCAGGTGCCTTAACCCCTAAGCCATCTCTCCAGCCCTGTTTTGGTGTTTTGAGACACAGTCTTATATAGCCCAGGCTAGCCCAGGACCTCATATGTAGCTAAAAATGACCCTGAATTCCTGATCCTCCTGTCTCAGCCTTCCAATTGCTGTGATGACAGGTGTGCACCACCATAACTCCATGTAGGACTTCTGGTTTTATAGACAGATTTCCAGAAGTATTTGCTGAGCCCATTGCAAGAACAAAACATGAAGCTGGGTGTGGTGGCATGTGTCTTTGTGTGTGTGTGTGTGTGTGTGTGTGTGATGTTTTTTTCGAGGAAGGGTCTCGCTCTAGCCCAGGTTGATATGGAATTCACTATGTAGTCTCAGGCTGGCCTTGAACTCACAGTGGTCCTCCTACCTCTCTTCCTGAGTGCTGGGATTAAAGGCATGCGCCACCACACCCGGCTATGAATGTATATTATAAAGGGGATTTATTAGATTCATTTTCACAATACCACTAGGCAGTCCAATAATGTCTGTCCACAGGCTGGAAAGACTTAAGAACCCAGGAGCTGCTCAGTCCATGAGGCTGGATGCCTCTCAATCATCCCAATCTGAATTGAAGGCTCACTGAGAACTGATTAAATGCCTTGTGCTTGCTTTAAGATCCACACTGGTGCTCCAAGGAGGATATGGCAAGCATTCTAAAGAGGCGGGGTTGAGCTGTTGTCCTGGGGGAAGAGCGCCAGAGGCTGGTCCCTGACATTTCTCATTCTCTGCATACACAACTAAGGTTCCTACTCATTTTTTCTCTCCAGACATACATAGTCCTATTGTCTAGCTATATGTGTACCTGGTTAGGAATTCATGTTTCTTTCAGTCTGGCTTACAGAATATAGGGAGGCAGGGACTGCTCTGAGTCCTTCTGTGCTCTGATCACTCCAGCCTCCCTTAGGGTCAGTGCTGCCTGCTTGAACTGAACCATTCTGACCAGTCTCTCTCCAGCCAGAGGTGGCTGCTAAGAATTTGCTGGGTTCATTTCCTGCTCAATCTAAACACCCTCCTTTTCAAAGAAAGTTCTGCAAGTATGAACATGTCCTTAGTTAAAAAGAAGCTGTGGTTAGCCGGGCGTGGTGGCATGCGCCTTTAATCCCAGCACTCGGGAGGCAGAGGTAGGAGGATCATCATGAGTTCAAGGCCACCCTGAGAATACAGAGTGAATTCCAGGTCAGCCTGAGTTAGAGTGAGCCCTACCTCTAAAACCAAAAAAAAAAAAAAAAAAAAAAAAAGCTGTGGAAACAACCAACTTCCTTCTCTAGAAAATTTATTGTTTGTTTATTTATTTATTTATTTATTTATTTATTTATTTATTTTTTGGCAAGCCCAACAGAATGGCCTTTATTTTTTCGTGTGTGTGTGTGTGTGTGTGTGTGTGACAGAGAGAGAGAGAGAGAGAGAGAGAGAGATTTGGCACTCCAGGGCCTCCAGCCACTGCAATCCAACCTCAGATGCATGCATCACCTTGTGTGCATGTGTGACCTTGTGTGTTTGCATCACTTTGTGTGTCTGGCTTACATGGGACCTGGAGTTGAACATGGGTCCTTAGGCTTTGTGGTCATGCACCTTAACTGCTAAGCCATCTCTCCAGCCCTAGAAAATTTATTTTTAAGTAAACTTTTCTCCCTTTCTGCCCTTCCCCTCTTCTTTCTTCCCTTGAGATAGGGTCTCACTTTGTAGCCCAGGTGAGCCTTGACTTCACAATCCTCCTGCTTCAGCTTCTCCAGTGCTGTGACTTTTCCCTGTTGCTCATGACCTTGGCTTTCTTAGAGAGGACCAGCTGGACATCTGGACAGTGCCTTTCTACTTAGTCTGGATATATCTGATGTTTTCCTTATAATTACAGTGACACTATGGATTTTGTTCTTTTTCCTTTTAAAAATTAATTTGTGGGCTGAAGAGATGGCTTAGCAGTTAAGGCATTTGCCTGCAAAGCCAAAGGACCCTGGTTTGATTCTCCAGGACCCACATAAGCCTGATGCATAAGGAGGCACATGCACCTGGAGTTCATTGGCAGTGGCTGGATGCCCTGGTGCGCCCATTCTCTCTCTCTCTTTTTTCTCTCAAATAAATAACTAAAATATATTTTCAAAAATTAAATTGTGTGTGTATACACAAGCTACATGTGAGCTCAGGTCAGCATCTCTTGTGGCTGCAATCCAGTGTCTGTCTGGCTTTATGTGGGTGGCTAGGGGATTGAACCCCAGAAGGCAAGCCTTGGAAGCAGGTATCTTTAACTGCTCTGGGCCATCTTCCCAGCTCTCTGTCTCTCTCTCTTTAATATTTTTATTTTATGAGAGAAAATGAGAGAGAGAGGAAGAGAGAGAGTGTGAGTTTGGGTTTCCTTCCACTGCAAATAAACTCTAGATATATGCTCCACCTTGTGCATCTGGCTTTACATGGGTATTGGGAAATTGAACTTAGGCCAAGCAAGCACCTTTAACAGCTGAGTCATCTCTCCAGGCTCTCTTTTTTCCTTTTTATGACTATACACATTTTAAATTTTTATTTATTTTGCAGGGAGAGAGAGAGAGAAAGAGAATGTGTATACCAGGGCCTCTTGCCACTGAAAATGAACTCCAGATGCATTCACCACATTGTGCATCTGGCTTTACACGGGGACTGGGGAATCAAACCCCAGGCACAAAGGCTTTGCAAGCAGTGCCTTTAACTGTTGAGCCATCTCCCTGTTTTATCTTTTGATGGAATCCAAAATATTGTATATGCTAGGCAGGCACTCTACGGACAAGCCACGTCTCAGGCCTCTCAGTGGGGATTCTTAGGAGGACATCTTCCCTGGTAGAACACAGGTGCTGAGACTCCATAAAGGAATGTAGCTATGCCCATCTGCTGTAGCATGTCTCTCTGACAAGCAGTTTCTTAAGCTAAAATCTGTCTCCTCTAAGGTTACTGTGATCTTTTTTTTTTTTTCCCAATTTTTTTTTATTAATGAGTTTCTTGTTTTAAGACAGGGTCTTCATTTTTTAAATTTAAATTTAATTTATTTATGTGAGAGACAGAGTGAGAGAAAGAGGCAGATAGAGAGAAGGAGAGAATGGACGTGCCAGGGCCTCTAGCCACTGCAAACGAACTCTAGGTACACGTCCCCCCTTGTGCATCTGGCTTATGTGGGTCCTGGCAAATTGAACTGGGGTCCTTCACAGGCAAACACCTTAACTGCTAAGTCATCTCCCCAGCCCAGTTCTGTGATTTTGATGAAAAGAAGCAGCTCCCTCACCTCACTACCTGGGTCCCATGCCGGAGTGGCAAAGTAAGACCAGGCCTCTATTGCCAGGGGTCCCAAGGCTGCTTGAAACTCTCTTATCTAGGGCCTATTGTGTCTTCTAGCAAATACTATTATTTAAGCCCACCTTTTTATGGTGCAGAACCTTCCCCTACTCTTTGGATTTTTTATTTTTTTTTTGGTGCTTTTGAGGCAGACTCTCACTCTAGCCCAGGTTGATGAGAAACTCACTCTGGGGCTGGAGAGATGGCTTAGCGGTTAAACACCTATGAAGCCTAAGGACCCCAGTTCGAGGCTCAATTCTCCAGGACCCACATAAGCCAGATGCACAAGGTGGAGCATGCATCTGAAGTTTGTTTGCAGTGGCTGGAGGCCCTGGCACACCCATTCTCTCTCTGTCTCTCTCTCTCTCTCTGCCTATTTCTGTATCTCTCTCTCTCAAATAAAAAAAATATTTAAAAATGTTTAAAAAAAAAAAAAAAAAGAAACTCACTCTGTAGCCCATGCTGGCCTTGAACTCTTGGTGATTCTCCTACCTCCCAAGTGCTAGAACTAAAGGCATGGGCCACCACACCTGGCTCCTCCAAATTCTATAAAAGGAATTTATTTGTACACTTAAAAATTTTTTGTGTGGGGGAACTGGAGAAATGGCTTAGTGGTTAAGACACATGTTTGATTCCCCAGTACCCACATAAGCCAGATGCACAAAGTGGTGCATGCGTCTGGAGTTTGTTTGAAGTGGCTAGAGGCCCTGGCGTACCCATTTTTTCTATTTCTCTCTATCTCTCTCTCTCTCTCTCTAAAATAAATAAATAAATAAATAAATAAATAAAGTATTTAAAAAATTTTTTAGCCCAGTGTGGTGGCACAAGCCTTTAATGCCAGCACTCAGGAGGCAGGGGTAGGACGATTGCTGTGAGTTGAGGCCATCCTGAGACTTCACAGTGAATTCCAGGTCAGCCTGGACTAGAATGAAACCCTACCTCAAAACTGTCCCCCCAAAAAAACTTTATTTGCAAGGAGAGAAAGAGAGGGAGAAAGAGAGAGAGAGTGAGGAGGGAAAGTAAGGAAAGAAAGAAAGTGAGAATGGGTGCACCAAAGCCTCTTGCCTCTGTAAACAAACTCCAGATGCATGTGCCACTCTGTGCATCTGGCTTTACCTGGGTAATGAGGAATCAAATCTGGGCTGCCAGGCCTTACAAGCAACTGCCTTTAACTGCTAAGCCATCTCCCCAACCCAGGAATTTCTTTTATTATTGTTCCCTGTAACTGAAGCCTCTCTCTCTCTCTCTCTCTCTCTCTCTCTCTCTCTCTGTCTTTGGGACCCCATCACAGTCATGTTCTTCCATGGTCTAATATCTCTCCCCACATACCAAATAAACCTTTTCTCCAAAAGAAATTCTTTTCAACATCTCTCCACTGAACCTGGGTAGAAAATTTCATTTTAAGTCTTGTAATTTTCCATCTCAAATTCACTGAATCCAGACATCCCCTTCTAAGGGAGATACCCAGCACCAAAAATTAGTCAAGCATTTTATGCTTTTGTCAAAGGGAATTGAAAGAAAATCTCATTAACTTCCGGATAATCCCCACCCTTATGGTTCCCAGGTGGTTGATCTGAGATTGGGTATTTGGAACACAGAGGCCACTGAACACATGACCACAGAACTCTGCTTGGAAGAAGTGGACCGTTGTCAGAAAACTTCTATAGGACCAGCTTTCATTGTGAGTGCATTGGGAAGGATGGTGTAGTTCTTATTCCTTATCCACCCCCAGAATGTGGGCCCTAATACCCAATCCAAATAGTAGAAGGAAGTGGATGATATTTTTGCTAATTTTTCATATTCCAATAGCCTGCCCATGGAAGATATTGCCAGTCAATCATAGTACACTCGTCTTCTGTAGAACTAGATGGGAGCTAGATATTAGCAGTCAAATGAAGCAGGAGGTGAGCTGGAGAGCAGAATATTGAATCTGGAGGAAATCCTAGATGTTGATCTGAACTTCTTCCACCTGTCCCACTCTGTCCACTTTATGTTTGTGGAGTTTTAGGATCGTGCAAAATAACAAAGGACATGGAAACCCATGGGGTTTTGGAAATTCATTTTCTTTATGTGCCTAGGAGTACCAGGTGCAGTTTCTGTGGCTTAGAGCAGGGTCCTCTTCCACGCATAAATGTACTTCTTCTGTCATCAAAAATAGTCCTCAAAAGCCAGGTGTGGTGGCACACTCCTTTAATCCCAGCACTCAGGAGGCAGAGGTAGGAGGATCATAGTGAGTTTGAGGCCAGCCTGAGACTACATTCTCCTACCTGGGTACTGGGATTAAAGGTGTGTGCCACCATGCCTCATTCTGTTTCTAGGTAGGGTCTCGTTCTAGCTCAGGCTGACTTGGAGCTTTCTTGATTGTGCATGAACTTTTAGCTACAGTGGGCTCCCTGTCTTCCAAATTTGGCTTAGTTCTTCTCTTTGCACACTGGTACCACTGTGTTTTAATTACTATTGCTTTAAAATATGTTCTTATACTGGGAAGGCTCTGCATTCTTGCTTGTAAATTCCCTTCACAATTACTTTTCATTCTTTTTTTTTTAAATTTTTATTATTATTATTTTAATATTTATTTTTGGAGAGAGATAGACAAAGAGGGAGAGGGAGACAGAGATGGGCGCGCCAGCAGTCTCTCAGCTGCTGTGAACAAAATCCAGATGCGTGTGCGCCCTTGTGGGCAAGTGTGGCATTGCGCCCTGCCTCACTTTGCATCTGGCTAAACGTGGGACCTGGGATTGGAACTGCTGGACGTTGGAACCAGCATTCTTGGAGGCACGCACCTTAGCCACTAAGCCATCTCTCCAGACCACTTTTCATTCTTTTTTTTTTTAATTTTCTTTTCTTTTATTTATTTATTTATTTGAGAGAGAGATACAGAAATAGGCGGGGGTGGGGAGAGAGGGGAGAGAGGGGAGAGAGAGAGAGAGAAAAGAGAGAGAGAGAAGCCAGGGCCTCTCACGAACTCCAGATGCATGCCCCCCTTTGCATCTGTTTACGTTTCCCAGAAGGAGCTTAGGGATGGCTTCAGAGATGGCTCAGTAAGCCATCTTCCAGCCCCACTTTTCATTCTTTTAAGTTTACTTTTCCAAAAGGAGCTTAGGGATGGAGAGATGGCTCAGCGGTTAAAGGTGCTTGTTTGCAAAGCCTGATGGCCTGGGTTTGATTCCCTAGTAACCATGTAAAGCCAGATGATGAAGTTCACTTTTCCAGGGATTTTTTTTTTTTTGAGAGAGAGAGTCAGAGAGAGAGAAAAAAGAGAGAGGGAGACAGAGAATGGGCATGCCAGCAGCCTCTCAGCTGCTGTGAATGAACTCCAGATGCATGAGCCCCCCTTGTGGGCAAGTGCAGCATTGCGCCCCTGCATCACTTTGTGTCTGGCTAAACATGGGACCTGGAGAATCGAAGGGGCGTTCTTAGGATTAGCAGGCAGGCGCCTTAACCCTAAGCCATCTCTCCAGCCCAATTTTTTTTTTTTTTTTTTTTTTGAGGTAGGATCTCACTTTTCACTTTAGCACAGCTCTGGAATTCACTATGTATCCTCAAGGTGACCTTGAACTCATGGCAATCCTCCTACCTCTGTCTTCCAAGTGCTGGGAATAAAGGCATATGCCACCACACCTGGCCATTTTTTTTTTTTTTTTTGAGACAGGTTCTCTTGAAGCCAGGCTTTCTTGATTGTGCATGAACTTTTAGCTACAGTGGGCCCTGTCTTCCAAATTTGGCTTAGTTCTTCTCTTTGCACACTGGTACCACTGTGTTTTAATTATTATTGCTTTAAAATATGTTCTTATACTGGGAAGGCTCTGCATTCTTGTAAATTCCCTTCACAATTACTTTTCATTCTTTAAAAAAAATTTTATTATTATTATTTTATTATTTATTTTTGGAGAGAGAGACAGAGAGAGATAGACAGAGAGGGAGAGGGAGACAGAGATGGGTGCACCAGCAGTCTCTCAGCTGCTGTGAACAAAATCCAGATGCGTGTGCGCCCTTGTGGGCAAGTGTGGCATTGCGCCCTGCCTCACTTTGCATCTGGCTAAACGTAGGACCTGGAGATTGGAACTGCTGGACGTTGGAACCAGCATTCTTAGGCTTAGCAGGCACGCACCTTAGCCACTAAGCCATCTCTCCAGACCACTTTTCATTCTTTTTTTTTTTAATTTTTCTTTTCTTTTATTTATTTATTTATTTGAGAGAGAGATACAGAAATAGGCGGGGGGTGGGGGAGAGAGGGGAGAGAGGGGGAGAGAGAGAGAGAGAGAAAGAGAGAGAGAGAGAATGGGTGCGTCAGGGCCTCCAGCCACTGCAAACGCACTCCAGATGCATGCCCCAGACCACGTGGGTCTCGAGCCTTGAACCGGGATCCATTCTTTTTAAGTTTACTAAGCCATCTCTCCAGCCCCACTTTTCATTCTTTTAAGTTTACTTTTCCAAAAGGAGCTTAGGGATGGAGAGATGGCTCAGTGGTTAAAGGTGCTTGTTTGCAAAGCCTGATGGCCTGGGTTTGATTCCCTAGTAACCATGTAAAGCCAGATGATGAAGTTCACTTTTCCAGGGATTTTTTTTTTTTTGAGAGAGAGAGTCAGAGAGAGAGAGAGAAAAAGAGAGAGAGGGAGACAGAGAATGGGCATGCCAGCAGCCTCTCAGCTGCTGTGAATGAACTCCAGATGCATGTGCCCCCCTTGTGGGCAAGTGCAGCATTGCGCCCCTGCATCACTTTGTGTCTGGCTAAACATGGGACCTGGAGAATCGAAGGGGCGTTCTTAGGATTAGCAGGCAGGCGCCTTAACCCCTAAGCCATCTCTCCAGCCCAATTTTTTTTTTTTTTTTTTTTTGAGGTAGGATCTCACTTCTCACTTTAGCACAGCTCTGGAATTCACTATGTATCCTCAAGGTGACCTTGAACTCATGGCAATCCTCCTACCTCTGTCTTCCAAGTGCTGGGAATAAAGGCATATGCCACCACACCTGGCCATTTTTTTTTTTGAGACAGGTTCTCTTGAAGCCAGCCCAGACTGGCTTTGAACACGCTATGTAGCTGAAGATGACCTTGAGCTCTTGATCTTCGTGCCTCAGCCTCCTGAGTGCTTGGAAGACATATGTGCCCCAACCATAGTCAGCTCTGTTTTATTTATCTATTTTTTTAGAGAGTGTGTGTGTGTGTGTGTGAGAGAGAGAGAGACAGGATAGAGAGAATTGGTGTGTCAGGGGCTTACCACTGAAATCAAACTCCAGACACTTGTGCCACAAAGTGGGCATTGCGACCTTGCGCTTGCCTCACTTTTGTGTGTCTGGCTTATGTAGGATCTGGAAAGTCGAACATGGGTCCTCTGTTTACTCCCACATGTAGCCCAGGATTGCCTAGAATTCATGATTTCCCTGCCTCAGCTTCCTGAGAGCAGAAAAATGTTTTTTAAAAAGGGAAAAAAAGCCAGGCGTGGTGGTGTACGCCTTTAATCCCAGCACTCAGGAGGCAGGGGTAGGAGGATCACTGTGAGTACAAGGCCACCCTGAGACTACAAAGTGAATTCCAGGTCAGCCTTAAGACCCTACCTCAAAAAAACCAGAAAAAAAAAGGGGGGAAAAAATCCCCAGCACAAGAATAAATGAACAATCCACCCTCCCAAAACAACAACAAAATCAGGCAAAAAAGGGGGGGGGGTAAGAGCCGAGCATGGTGATGCACACCTTTAATCCCAGCACTGGTTGGGGGGGCAGAGGTAGGAGGATCGCAGTGGGTTCGAGCCCCGCCCCCCAGACTACATAGTGAATCCCAGGTCAGCCTGGGCTAGAGTGAGACCCTGCCTTGAAAAAACAAGCAAACAAACAAGAAAGGGGGGGGGCATGGGCATGGTAGCACACACCTTTAATCCCAGAAGTTGGGAGGCAGAGGTAGGAGGATCACATGAGTTCAAGGCCACCCTGAGACTACCTAGTGAATTCCAGGTCAGCCTGGGCTAGAGTGACGCCCTACCTCAAAAAAAAAAAAAAAAAAAAAGTTCAGGGGGAGAGAGATCAGAGATAGGAGACAAAACAAACACCTCGAGGAATTTTGCTTCTCAACTCAAATTTCAGGTACTGAAAAACACAGGTGGCTCCCAGCTGCATGGAGATTGGGGATAGTCCCCAAGCCTCCCTCAGGTCCAATCAACTAGCCTTAGGAACCTTCTAGAAGAAGGGCTCCACCCCTGGAGCTCTACTGGCTTTCTGCTTCCCTTTTGAACCAGGCATCTCCCTCCTGTGTTCCCAGAGCCACACCATCACTCTTACAGAGGGATTTACCACAAAAATCAGACCCAGGCTGGTGTCCTTGAAGAGCTCTTTCTGTGGTAAATAAGTCATTAGCACAGGCAAGGCTGGCTCCCCAGGGTTCTTCCTTTGAGAGACTTGGTCTCTTGGGCCTTCAGCATCAACAAGGGCTCCCTGCTGCTACTGGTGGCCCCTCTCAGTCTCCTTTGCTCTGACCCTACTGAGTATTTTTACAGTTTCCTTCCCCAAACATCCACTCTGTGGTTGGCTGGCCGCACCTTTTCAAGCCTCACCAGCTCTTTGGAAGCTACAGGGGACCATGGGGAAACCCTGTGACATTCTGTCGCCACAAATTCCTAGTCAGGCTTGGTGACACAGGCCTGGCAATGCAGTTACTCATGAAGCTGAGGCAGGAGGATGGCTGAAGCCCAGGAGTTCAGAATCAGCTTGGGCAGCACTGTAAGACCCTGTCTCAAAACAACAATAATGTTGCCTGGTTCATTCACACACACTGTGGGCTAACGTCTCTACATAAAGTACTATTTCCAGTTCTTGTTGCTCTTCCTCCCCTCTTCTCTTCTTCTTCTTCCTCCTTTTCCTTCCTTTCTCCTTCTTCCTTTTCTTCCTGTTCTTTCTCATGTTCTTATTCCTTCTCCTTTTTCTCTCCTTTCTTCTATTTTTTTTTTTTTTTTTTTTTGAGACAGGGTCTCTGTGTATCCCAGACTGGTCCAGAACTCACAACCCTCCTCTCAGCCTTCTAAGTGCTGGGGTCACAGTATGCACTGCTGCACCCAGCTTCTGCCTGCGCTTCTTGGCTTAACTGTCACCCTGATGCCATCAGCAGGCACATTTTAATGTCCCTCATCGTCCCAGAGCTCAGTGCTGAGTGGGATTTCAACCTGCATCTCCCTCTCTGCCCATCTCCCTGCTAGGCCCTCCTAGGTGACCAGTATGGTCCCTGCCCAGTCCCCCCACTGATCGAGGAGAAGGAGTGGGAAGCACTGAGGGCCCAGCTGACCACCAGGCCCCGAGACCTGGAATTGGTGGTAAGACGCTTCCGGAGGGATGAGAACTCCATTCCTCCCACTTACATCCTGCAGCCGGGCACCAGTGAGGCCCATGGGCCTGAAGAGGCCACCTTGACCTCTGTCCTCCGCTGTGGAGCTGAGGAGGCCTGGAGGCTGGGCCTCATCAGCCAGAGACAATGGCTCCGCTACCACCGCTCAGGTGAGGCTGTGGGGACCCCTAGGGGTTCATGTACTCTAGACCATGTGTTCAAAATATGCCTCCCCTGGGGCCCAGCGCTGCAGTATGCAACTTGGTCAGTGTCAAACCAGCTTAGCTCCTGGGAGATGGTATTGCTCAGCTTCTGTTCCATCTACGTCTCTATGACTCTCCGCATTCCTGAAGCCTTTCCTCCTGTCTCCCAGGAAGGCCCTGGGTGGGACTCTAGGGTGATCACTATTCCCACTTTTCCTAGGACTGAAATTTACCCAGGATGCATCAAAACAATTTATTTTATTTTTATTTATTTGACAGAAAAAGAGGGAGAGAGAAAGAGAGAGACAGAATGGGCGTGCCAAGGCCTTTAGCCACTGCAAAAGAATTCCAGACATGTGTACCCCCTTGTGCATCTGGCTAATGTGGGTCCTAGGGAATTGAGCCTGGGTCCTTTGGCTTTGCAGGCAAATGCCTTAACTGCTAAGCCATCCCTCCAGCCCCCAAACAATTTTTTGATATCATGTCTTGCTATGTAGCCCAGGTTTATTTCAAACTCATGATTGTCCTGTCTTTGTAATCCCAGTGCTGGGATCATAGGTTTGTGCCACTACACTTGACTAGACCTGCAATTTTTTTTTTTTTTTTTTTTTTTTTGGCTTTTCAAGGTAGGGTCTCACTCCAGTCCAGGCTGACCTGGAATTAACTATGTAGTCTCAGGGTGGCCTCGAACTCATGGCAATCCTCCTACCTCTGCTTCCTGAGTGCATGCGCCACTATGCTCGGCTTGCTGTTTTTTTTTAAAGGTTTTGGTTTTATTTGTTTATTTATTAGAAACAGAGAGAGGAAGAAGAGAGAGAGAGAGGGAGAATGGGTGTGCCAGGGCCTCTAGCCATTGCAGACGAACTCTAGATGCATGCGCCACCTTGTGCATCTGGCTTTCATGGGACTTGGAGAATCGAACTGGGGTCCTTAAGCTTTGCAGGCATGCACCTTAACTGCTTAGCTATCTCGCCAGTCTGCTGTTTTTTTTTTTTTTTTTTTTTTGGTTTTGCAAGGTAGGGTCTCACTCTGGTCCAGGCTGACCTGGAATTAACTATGTAGTCTCAGGGTGGCCTCGAACTCTCGGCGATCCTCCTACCTCTGCCTCCCGAGTGCTGGGATTAAAGGCGTGCGCCACCACGCCCAGCGACTGCTGTTGGTTTTTTTCAAGGCAAGATTTCACTCTAGCTCAGGCTAACCTGGAGCTTACTTTGTATCCCAGACTGGCCTTGAACTCACAATGCATTTCTGGCTTTACGTGGGTACTTCAGAGTCGAACCCAGGTCCTTAGACTTTACAGGCAAGTGCCTTAACTGCTGAGCCATTCCTCCAGCCCCTGACCTGGAATTTACTATGTAGTCCCAGGCTAGCCTCAAACTCACTGTTCTTCCTACCTCGGCTTCCCAAGTACTAGGATTAAAGGCATTTGCCAGGGCTGTCGAGATGGTTCTGTGGTTAAATTCCCCAGCCACCATGTAAAGCTAGATAGAAATTCATTTGCAGTGTCAAGAGATCCTGAAATATCCACACACATATATTGTCACAGGAAACTAAGACCCAGAGAACCAGCACCAGAGACTGAATCAGGATGAGAGTTTATTTTTATGCCAGCATAGGCCCAAAGCCTGGACCTTGATTATTGGTGGTTCCAAGCTATATATATTATCTGTAACTACTCTCATTATTGTTATGTCTCAGAGCCCAGAACCCTGGCCCAGTGTCAGAGGCCTTGAATATGAGATAGGCAAGTTTTATAGAAACAGAAAAATGGTCAGTTAGCAGAAAAATGCCTGCAGCCATGCTATAGAGATAAAAAGAAGCACAAGAAACTTACAATAGTAGCTGCAATACAGATCATGGCCTTGAAACAATAAAAAAACTAGTGATCATGGCCTTGAAACAATAAAAAAATCGGGTGCAGAGATTTAACCATCAAGGCCACCCTGAAAAGACTAGTTAATTCCAGGTCAGCCTGGACTAGATAACTTTGAAAAAAAAAAAAAAAAAAAAAACTAGTGTTGGATTTAACCATCATAAAAGACTATATAGTACAGGACATAACTTTGGGGCAGGGCTTCTAAATCTCCTTATCCCAATTTGCATCTCTCTTATCTATCATCTATCTATCTATCTATCTATCTATCTATCTATCTATCTATCTATGTATCATCTATCTATCTGTCTTTTTTTTTTGTTTAGCTTTTTGATGTAGGGTCTCACTATAGCCCAGGCTGACCTGGAATTGACTATGTAGGTTCAGGGTGACCTTCAACTCACAGCAATCCTCCTGTCTCTGTCTCCTGAGTGCTAAGATTAGAGGCATATGCCACCACAGCTGGCTTAATAAATAATTTTTTTTTTTTTTCTTTCTTTTTTTTTTTTTTTTTTTGATTTTTCGAAGGGTCTCACTCTGGTCCAGGTTTGACCCACTATGTAGTCTCAGGGTGGCCTCGAACTCTTAGCGATCCTCCTACCTCTGCCTCCCAGTGCTGGGATTTGCGCCACCACAAGCTTAAATAATTTTTAAAAAGGTGTTTGCCACTATGCCCGGCTACATTCTCAGCTTTTCACAAGCATTATTCTGGAGAAATTTCTCACATCAGCTCCCAGCCTCAACATCAGGATGACTACTACACCCATGTTACAGGGAAGGAAATAGGATCAGAGAAGGGCAGAAGTGTCTCCAAGGCCACACAGCCCACAGGCAACTGAGCAAGTAGTCTTTGTCCTCCCCAAATGTATCCTCAAAGGATCTGTTATCTGTCTTCATCCCTCCTTGTCTTGTTTTCTTTCTCTCTTTTCTCTTCTTTCTTTCTTTCTTTCTTTCTTTCTTTCTTTCTCTCTTTCTCTCTTTCTCTCTTTCTCTCTCTCTCTCTCTCTCTCTCTCTCTTTCTTTCTTTCTTTCTTTCTTTCTTTCTTTCTTTCTTTCTTTCTTTCTTTCTTTCTTTCTTTCTTTCTTTCTTTCTTTCCCTTCCTGGGGATTGAATCTGGGTCCTTGCATATGCTAGGTAGGCAGGCGGCTCTTCTGCTGAGTCATACTCTCCGTCCCTCACTGGGGGTTTTTGGCAGGGTTCTACCCCTGAGCTATGCTTCGATAACCTTAGGGAATTCTGTCTCTAGCCACATCCTCAGACCTTTTTATTTTGAGACAGGAGCTTAGCTCACTCAGTTGCTTGGGCTGGCTTTGAACTTGTGATTCTTCTGCTTCAACCTCAGGAGCAGCTAGGATGACAGGCTTGTGACACTGCACCTGGCTCAGAGAGGACTTTTGAGTATCTCTTGTCTTTGACTTGGAGGTAGAACTTTGTCTCTAAGGGCCTGGTTCGTTCACTTACAGAGAGCTGGGAGACTCCACTGAGCCCTGAGCTTCTTCAAAAATATCTTCTCAGATCTGACTGCTCTTTCAAAACAACAGCCTATGGGGAGAAGTCAGTGTGGGTTCAGGAAAACATGGGTGCAATGGCAGCTGCTGCATGTTCTGCAACTTCTGTCTGCAAGCTATTGTCCAAGGGCCAAATCTAGCCCACTGCTCATTTTTATAAATAAAGTCTTATTGGAACATACCCAAATTGTTAGTTTTTTCTTTTCTTTTTTGAGGTAGGGTCTTGCCCAGGTTGACCTGAAATTCACTATGTAGTCTCAGGCTGACCTCAAACTCATAGAGATTCTCCTACCTTACCTCTGCCTCCCCAGTGCTGGGACTAAAGGTGTGTGCCACCCATGCCTGGCTAAATGATTAATTTTTTTTCAAGGTCAGGAAATGATTAGTTTACTTGATGTTGTTTACTTGCATTCTTTTTTTTTTTAAAAAAGATTTTATTTATTTATTCATTAGAGACAGAGAGAGAGAGAGACAGAGAGTAAGAATGGGCATTGCAGGGCCTCTAGCCACTGCAAATGAACTCCAGTTGCATGTGCCACCATGTGCATCTGACTTACGTGGGAGAATTGAACCTGGGTCCTTAGGCTTTGAAGGCATGTGCCTTAACCGCTAAGCCATCTTTCCAACCCCTTTACTTGCATTCTTGCTAAAATAGTCAAGTTGATTGATCATAACAGACTCATCTGGCCTGTAAAGGCTCAAATACTTGTTCTGTAGCCCTTTATCAGTATACATGCCAATGTTTGCTCTCAGAAAAGAGGAGGTGGTTTCTACCCATCTGGAGAATAGGACTTTAAGCTCATTAAAACTCTTTCTCCTGCCTCTCTGTCCTTGAAGCCTCGAATGTCCCACCTGTTCTTCTGTACCCAGGAATTCTAACTCATTCATCATTCACCATCTGTCTGTCCTTGGTGGTGGTGGTGTTGTTGTTGTTGTTGTTGTTCTTGTTCTTCTTTTTTTTTTTTTTTTTTTTTTTGAGGTAGGGTTTCATCCCAGGTTAACCTGGAATTCACTATGTATTCTCAGGGTGGTCTGGAACTCACGGTGATCCTCCTACCTCTGCCTCCCAAGTGCTGGGATTAAAGGCGTATGCCACCATGCCTGGTTTATTTATTTATTTTTTAAAGAATCTCTTTTTAAAAATATTTTAATTGTTATTTATTTATTGAGGGGGGGGAGAGGGAGGGAGGGAGAGAGAGAAGGGGCATGCCAGGGCCTCTAGCCACTGCAAATGAACTCCAGACGCATACATCACCATGTGCTTCTGGCTTACATGGGTTTCTGGGGAATTGAACCTGGGTCCTTAGGCTTCACAGGCAAGTGCCTTAACCATGAAGGCATCTCTCCAGCCCTGTCTTCAGTGAGGTAGGGTCACACTCTGGTCCAGGCTGACCTGGAATTTTTCAGTCTCAGGGTGGCCTCTCCAGGCGATCCTCCTACCTCTGCCTCCCGAGTGCTGGGATTAAAGGCGTGTGCCACCATGCCCGGCAGGGTTCTTCTACTTTTTCATTCAAATTTGTCTACTCCACTAGGGCACATCTATGTTTCATTCTCTGCTAGGTCCCCAGTATGGAGAACAGAGACAGGCTACTCAATAAGTGTTTAGTGACTGCCCCAGTGTGGTGGTTTGAAGGTAAAGTGTCTCCTATAGCATTATATGTTTATGGTTAAGCCTCATATTCAATTTCTACTGGTGGAAGCTTCAGGAGGTAAAGCCTTGCTGAAGTAGGAATCTCACTGGAGGAGAACCTTGAGATTTATTAGCCCAGCTCCAAGCCCAGTCCTTAGACTACCTCCACACAGATACACAAGATGGGAGCTAGCCTCTGCTTTGCCATGCTGTGATGAAACTTTTCCTGGAGACTGTTAGCTGAAATAAACCTTTTCTTCCCATAAGATTCTTTTGGCTGGGTGTTTTGTTCCAGCAAACAGAAGCTAGCTGCTGCATGGGGAGACACCTAAATCATACATCAATGAGATGAAATTCACTTCTTTAAAGTGAACAATTCAGCCTCATTCTCCCTCCTGTGCATCCATTACCCTTGTCTAGTTCCAGAATTTTCCATCATACCAATAAGATAGATACTCTATTCCCCTTGAGCAGTCACTCCCACTTCCATCTCCTAGTTCCTGGCAGCAACTGATCTGCTTCTTGTCTCTGAGGATTGTCTGTTACAGATGTTTCATATAATTGGACCAAGACAAGGTGTGATCCTTTCTTACAACTTTTGTTTAGTATTTAAAAAATATTTTATTTAGCCGGGCGTGGTGGTGCATGCCTTTAATCCCAGCACTCGGGATGTAGAGGTAGGAGGATCGCCGAGAGTTCGAGGCCATCCTGAGAATACATAGTGAATTCCAGGTCAGCCTGGACCAGAGTGAGACCCTACCTCTAAAAACCAAAATAAAATAAAATAAAATAAATATTTTATTTATTTGCAAGCAGAGAGTGAGAGAAAGAGAGAGAGAGAGAGAATGAATGGATGTGCCAGGGCCTCCAGCCACTGCAAATGAACTCCAGATACATGCACCACTTTGTGCATATGGCTTTCTGTGGGTACTGGGGAATCAAACCTGGGTTGTAAGGCATTGGAGGCAAATGCTTTAACTGCCAAGCCATCTCTCCAGCCATTACTTCCTTTTCTTTTGAGACGATTCTCATTATGTAGCCTAGGATGGTTTGGATCTTATAGAGTAGGCTGGCCACAAACTCAGAGTTCTCTGCTTCAGTCTCCCAGGTGCTGGGATTACAGATGTACACCATCGTGCCTAGCTCTTTACTATGTGGTCTTTTGTGTCTGTCTTCTTTCAACTAACATCATGATTGTTAGGTTTACCCATGTTGTGGTATGTGTCAATGCTTCCTTCTTTTCCATGGCTGGGTAATATTCCATTGAAAGGATATACCATAATTTATCTGTTGCCAGCATGAGTGAAAGTAGAGGAGTTTACTTCCCAGGGAATGAAGTTGGGATCGCTCCCCAAAGTAACTTCAGTGTTAAGCTGAGGTTTTACTTTCATTTTATAGTGTTTGTAGCCAAGGGGAGGGGTGAGCAAGCAAGTGGGCAGTTGGTTTACAGAAGCAGGATGTGACAGTTAGCTTGTGCAGTCTGTATGATTCAAAACATTTTTTTAAAAACATACCTATGAATCAACATGCATATGGATCATACAGTCAGGTCACCTTAACTATGAGCTCTGTTTTACTCTATTTAGTCTAAACTGTCCTTCCCTCTTATTGTCTCTTTGGGTCCCCCCTAGACAGTTTTCTCTGGGATTCCTTCAGCTACTGACAGAGAAAAGTTCAGCTCCTCAGCAGTTAACTCTCACAGTGACTTAGTGCATCAGTCCAGCTTTCAGCTTCTTTTCCACTACATATCTATTCTTTTTTTTTGAGATAGGGTCTCACTCTAGCCCAGGCTGACCTGGAATTCACTATATAGTCTCAGGGTGGCCTCAAACTCACGGCGATCCTCCTACCTCTGCCTCCTGAGTGCTGGGATTAAAGGCATGCGCCACCAAGCCCGGCTCATTTCTTTTTTTTAAAAAAAAGATTTTTATTTATTTATTTATTAGAGACAGAGAGAGCGAAAGAGAGAGAGGGAGAGTGAGAATGGGCGTGCCAGGGCCTCTAGCCACTGCAAACAAACTCCAGATGCATGGACCCCCTTGTGCATCTGGCTTATGTGGGACTTGGAGAATCGAACCGGGATCCTTAGGCTGGCAGGCAAACACCTTAACTGCTAAGCCATCTCTCCAGCCCATTCATTTCTTTTTAAAAAATATATTTTATTTATTTGAAAGAGAGAAAGAGGCAGAGAGAGAATGAGCATGCCAGGGCCTCCAGCCACTGCAAACAAACTCCAGATGCATGCACCACCTTGTGCATCTGGCTTATGTGAGTCCTGGAGAATTGAACTGGATTCTTTGGCTTTGCAGGGAAACATCTTAACTGCTAAGCCATCTCTCCAGCCCCTCCATTCATTTCTTGATGACTGTGTTGTTTCTATCTTTTGTTCAGTGTTATAGATGGAAACCAGGACTTCACACATATTAGGCAAGTGCTCTACCTCTGAGCCACACCCCTAGCCTCCCAAGGGTTCTTTGATTCATAGTCAGTGTTAGTCTCAGCAGCTGTGACATTCCTTGGGAGTTTGTTGCAAATGCAAACTCATGGTCCCCAACATCAGTTCTGAAACACACAAACACACACACACACACACACACACACGCTTTGCAATTCCTATACCCCACCCCCCAGGTGACTCTGCCATGTTTTGAACTTGAGAACAATGTCCTCAGACAGATCCAGTGATCACTGATGTCCATTCTTTCTTCCCACCCCCTCTGCATTTGCAGTCATTGAGTGGGAAATAGAACAAGGCCTCCTGAACTCAGCACGCGGGGACCAGGGAGCCACTATTTTCCTGCGAGAAATCCAAGACCTCAACAAACACATCTTGGATGACTGTGCACTCAAGATGGTGGACCGGCTAGCAGATGGTTGTCTGGATACTGATGCCCAGAATCTTCTCAGTAGCCTCAAGGGACGCATCGCTAATGCCCAGCCTGGGGTCCTTAAGACCCACTATCTGCCATGGAGCCGTGACCTCGTAAACCCTAAGAACAAGGCTCATGCTCGCTACCTGAAAGAGTTGACTGAGCAGTTTGTGGCCAGGACCAACCACCAGGTCCTTGAACATCTCAGAGAGCTGGACTCAGCCAGACAGGAGCTGGGCTGGCTTTACCAAGAAATTCGCCACCACCTTTGCCAGGGCACAGAGGCCACAAGGACCTTCTGTGGACGCCAGGAGCTCCTGGCCCAGCTTGGACAGCAGCTCAGGCAGGATGACAGCTGTTTCCATTCCCCCTTGGTGCTTTTTGGACCTCCGGGTATTGGAAAGACGGTCCTGATGTGCAAGTTGGCTGCACAGATGCCAGGGCTGCTTGGTCACAAGACAGTGACTGTCCTACGGCTTCTGGGAATGTCCCAGATGAGCTTGGAGGCTCGTAGCCTCCTCAAAGACATCTGTTTCCAGTTGTGCTTGGCCTATGGGCTGCCCTTGCCCCCTGCCCAGGTCCTGGAGGCCCACAGCAGGGTGGTTCACTTTTTTCATGTTCTCCTCCACACCATTTCCTGCAGAAACTTTGAGTCCCTGGTGCTGCTGTTGGACTCTGTGGATGACCTGGACTGTGTTCGCCATTCTCAGAGGGTCTCTTGGCTGCCCCTTAAATGTCCCCCAAGGGTCCACCTTATCCTTTCAGTGTGCTCAGGGCGGAGTGGGGTTTTAGGCAACTTGCAACAAAGACTCAGAGACCCCAACACCTACTGGGAGGTGAAGCCTCTCTCTGGAGACCAAGGGAAGGAGATGATCCAACTCCTATTGGCTGCAGGAAGGAGGACACTGAGCCCAAGCCAGAGGGACATACTTTGGGCCAGTCTCTCAGAGTGTGGGCACCCAGGGCGACTGAGGCTGGCCTTTGAAGAAGCTCGGAATTGGGCCTCCTTTACCATGCCCGCCCCTTTGGCTACCACAGCTGAGGAAGCTACACACCAGTTCTGCCTCCGCTTGGAGCAGGTACATGGGCAGGTGTTGGTGGCCCATGTGCTGGGCTACATTGTATCTTCCAGGTAAGTGTCTGTTTTTCTTTTCTTTTTTTCTCCTTTTCCTTTCCCCTTCCCTTTTATTTGGTATGTGTATTATATGTGTGCATTGTATGTGTGTGTATTCATGTGTGAGTGGGGGCACACATGGGCCATGGTGTATGTGTGGAGGTCAGCGGACAACTTTTGGGTCATTCAGTTCTTGTCTTCTACCCGAGTTGAGCCAGTGACTCTCCTTCACTACTCCATTCATGAGTTCCTGGGAAATTCTCCCGTTTCTCTCTCCATTCTTGCCAAATGGTCACTGGGATTGCAGAAGCTCACCACAGCTTCTGGCTTTTACCAGGGGACTGGGGATCCAAACTCAGTTACTCAGAATTACACAGTAAGAGCTTTATCCATTGAGCCATCTCCTTAAACCTCCCTTAATTCCTTCCTTTTTTCCTTTCTTTTTCTTTTTCTTTTTCTTTCTTTTTTTTTTTTTTTTTTTTTTTTTTAATGGTTTTTTCGAGGTAGGGTTTCACTCTAGTCCAGGCTGACCTGGAATTAACTATGTAGTCTCAGGGTGGCCTCGAACTCTTGGCGATCCTACTACCTCTGCCTCCCGAGTGCTGGGATTAAAGGCGTGCGCCACCACGCCCGGCTTTTTTTTGGTTTTTTGAGGTAAGGTCTCACTGTAGCCCAGGCTGATTTGAAATTCACTATGTGGTCTCAGGCTGGCCTCAAACTCATAGAGATCCTCCCACCTCAGCTTCCTGAATGCTAGGATTAGAGGCATGAGCCACCATGCCCACCTCCTTAATTCATTTTTTTTTCTTGAGATAGGTCTCACTCTTGCCCAGACTCTATAGCTCCAGGCTGGTCTCAAACTCATAGTGGTCATCCTACCTCTCCCTCCCAAGTGCTGGGATTAAAGGCGTGTGTCACCATGCTCAACTTCAATTTTTTTTTTTTTGCACACTGTATTTATTTTGTTCCTCATTGTCAAAGATTAGGGAACATTCTTAATATCCTTCCATATTTTTTATTTTAATTTTTAAATTTTTATGGACAACTTCCATAATTATAAGCAATAAACCATGATAATTCCCTCCATTCCCCCACTTTCCTCTTCACAAATCCACTCTCTGTCATATCCCCTCTCAATCAGTCCTCCTTTTGATGTCATCATCTTTTCCTCTTATTATGAGGTCTTGTGTAGGTAGTGTCAGGCACTGCGAGGTCATGGATATCCAGACCATTTTCTGTCTGAAAGAATGCATTGTAAGCAGTCCTACCCTTTCTTTGGCTCTTACATTCTTTCCACCACCTCTTCTGCAATAGTCCCTGAGCCTTGGAAGGTGTAATAGAGATGTTTCAGTGCTGAATACTCCTCTGTCACTTCTTCTCAGCACCATGGTGCCTTTTGAGTCATCCCAGTAGTCACCGCCATTTGAAAAGAGAAACTTCTTTAACCAAAAGTGAGAGTAGCGTTAATATATGGGTATAAATGTTAAGTAAAGTGCTTACAGGGCAGTTTGGTGAGCATAATATATGCATTTAGCCAGACCAGAGCATGCATTACACTTCTAAAGCTCATGACCTCCCCCACCACAAGCTTTTGATTGGGTTTTCAGTACCAGGCATGTATTCCCTCCCATGGAGTGGGCCTCCAGTCCAATTAGAGAGCAGTTGGTTTCCCCATAACAGACATGCCACTATTGTATCCATTGGCTCATTTGACTTGGCTGGCTAAGCATAAGGCTTGCAGTGTCCACTATTGTTTATCTTCACTGATGACTTCTGTCTCCCATAGGGCTGCATGCAGCATAGCTTTTACCACCTTTCTATCAGTTGGTCTACAGGGAAGAGGTTTTCAGCTTGACTCCAGCTTAATTTCACAGTGACCTTGTAGCCCAAGCATGTGAAGTCTTCAGCAATAGGGTCTTACCCCCTATTTCTGGTGGCAATGGCCTGTAATGTTTTTGGGGCATCAGGAATCTCCCTGGCAAACAACTCCCTGGAAGTATCCATGCCTGGCACTGAAATTTTTCTAGTAACAATCTGTAGCTTCTGGGTGCACCATTATCCTAAAAAGTAGGTTTCCACATGGCTTATTAAGTTTTGATTAACTCACCCCATGCTTCCTTTATGCAATCTCTTCCCCTGACCTCATTTAGGCCATTACACCCCCAGTAATATGTTCATCTAGTTAACTATATGCAATAACATCCCCTTAAGTCCTCTCCTCCTTACCTTACAGCCTCTTTCTAGCTTACTACCCACTGCTATCATTTTTTTTTAATTTGAGAGAGGCACAGAGCAAGACAGAGATAGAGAGAGAGAGAAGAGAGAGAATGGGCGCACCAGCAGCCTCTCAGCCTCTGTGAATGAACTCCAGGTGCCTGTGCCCCCTTGGTGCATGTGCAACGTTGCGCGCTTGCGTCACTTTTGTGTCTGGCTAAACATGGGACCTGGAGAATCGAACAGGCATTCTTAGGCTTCGCAGGCAGGCACCTTAACTGCTAAGCCAACTCTCCAGCCTTCTGCTATCAATTTTTACTCCAGTTCACATACAAGTCTAAACAATTGCAGCGAGGGTCCACATATGAGAGAGAACATGTGGCATTTGGTTTTCTGGGCCTGGGTTACCTCACTTAGTATAATCCTTTCCAGATCCATCCATTTCCCTGCAAATTTTATAATTTCATTTCTCTTTACCACTGAGTAGAACTCCGTTGTGTAAATGTGCCACATCTTCATTATCCACTCATCAGTTGAGGGACATCTAGGCTGGTTCCATTTCCTAGCTATTGTGAGTAGAGTGGCAATAAACATGGGTGTGCAAGTATCTCTAAGGTAGTGAGATGAGTCCTTGGGACAGACATATGCCTAGGAGTGTTATAGCTGGGTTATGGTAAATTTAGTTTTAGCTGTCTCAGGAACCTCCACACTGATTTCCACAATAGCTGGACCAGATTGCATTCCCACCAATAGTGTAGAAGTGTTCCTCTTTTTCCACTTCCTTGCCAGTGGAATTTATTGTCATTTGTTTTCTTGATGATAGTCATTCTGGCAGGAGTGAGATGGAATCTCAAAGTATTTTTTTTTCTTTTTTTAAAAAATATTTTATTATTTATTTATTTATTTGAGAAAGAGAGAGAGATACAGAATGGGTACACCAGGGCCTCCAGCCACTGCAAACGAACTCCAGATGCGTGCACCCCCTTGTGCATCTGGCTTACATGGGTCCTGGAGAATCGAGCCTTGAACCGGGGTCCTTAGGCTCCACAGGCAAGCATTTAACCGCTAAGCCATCTCTCCAGTCCTCAAAGTAGTTTTAATTTGCATTTCCCTGATGGCTAAGGATGTAGAACTTTTTTTTACATGTTTATAGGCCATTTGTATTTCTTCTTCGGAGAACTCTCTATTTAGTTTCATAGCACTTTTTTTTTTGAGAGAGAGACAGAGAGAGAGAGAGAAAATGGGCGTGTCAGCGGCCTCTCAGCCACTGTGAAAGAACTCCATACATGTGTGTCCCCTTGTGGGCAAGTGTGGCACTGCACCCTTGCATCACTTTTTGTATCTGGCTAAACATGGGACCTGGAGAATCAAATGGGTGTTCCTAGGCTTTGCAGGCTGGAGTCTTAACTGCTAAGCCATCTCTCCAGCCCCATAGCATATTTTTAATTGGGTTGTTTGATTTCCTATTATTTAGTTTTTTGAGTTTGTTGTATAGCCTAGATACTAATCCTCTGTCAGATGTATAGCTGGCAAAGGTTTTCTCCCATTCTGTAAATTGCCTCTTTGCTCTATTCATAGTGTTTTTTGCTGTACAAAAGCTTTTGTTGTTGTTGTTGTTGTTTTTGGTTTTTTGAGGTAGGGTCTCACTCAAGCCCAGGCTGACCTGGAATTCACTATTTAGTCTCAGGGTGGCCTCAAACTCATGGCAATCCTCCTACCTCTGCCTCCCTAGTGCTGGGATTAAAGGTGTGCACCACCACGCCTGGCTACAAAAGCTTTTTAATTTCATGAGGTCCCAGTGGTTGATCAGTGGTTTTATTTCCTGAGTAACAGGGTTATAGTCACAGAGTCATTGCCTAGGCCAATATGTTGAAGCGTTTCTCATATTTTTTCCTCTAAGGGTTTCAGAGTTTCAGGTCTAATATTAAGGTCTTTGATCCATTTGGACTTCATTCTTGTGCATGGAGAGAGATAAGGATCTATTTTCATCCTTCTATATCTAGATATCCAGTTTTCCCAGCACCATTTGCTAAGAGGCTGTCTTTTCTCCAATGGATATTTTTAGCATCATTTTGAAAATAAGATGGCTGTTGCTGCCTGGATTTACATCTGGGTCCTCTGTTCTATTCCATTGATCTACGTGTCTGTTTTTGAGCCAGTACCATGCCATTTTGTTATTATGGCTCTGTAGGATAGCTTAAAATCAGGTATAGTGGTAACATCAGCCTTATTTTTGTTGCTCCAAATTGTTTTGGCTATTTGAGGTTTTTTTGTGCTTCCAAATGAATTTTTGGATTGTTTTTTTCTATGTCCATGAAGAACGTCATTGGAATTTTAATAGGGATTGCATTACAGGTGTACATTGCTTTTGGTAAGATTGACATTTTCACAACATTGATTCTTCTAATCTAAGAACATGGATGTCTTTCCATTTCCTAGTGTCTTCTGCAATTTCTCTCTTGAGTGTTTTAAACTTTTCATTTTAGAGATACTTCACTTTCTTGGTTGGGTTTATTCCAAGGTACTTTATTTATTTTTTTTTTTGAGGCAGTTGTGAATGGGAGTGATTCCCTGCTTTCATCCTTTGCATGTTTGTTGTTAGTATATAGGAAAGCTACTGATTTCTGTGTGTTTATTTTGTATCCTGCTACATTGCTGAAAGTGTTTATCAGCTCTAACAGTTTGCTGGTAGAGTCTTTAGGTTCCTTCATGTATAGAATAATATCATCTGCAAATAATGATAATTTGATCTCTTCCTTTCCAACTTGTATCCCTTTTTTGTGTGTCTCTTGCCTTATTGCTATAGTGAAGACTTCCATTACTATATTAAATAAAAGTGGGGACCCTACTGTCCCTCCTGGGCTGGCCTTAGGGGGGACCACAACAGGGGACAGTGGACACCTTTATCTTGTTCTTGATTTTAGTGGAAAAGTTTCAAGTTTTTCCCCATTTAGTATTATTTTGGCTGTAGGTTTGTCATAAATAACATTTATTATGTTGAGATATGTTCCTTTCATTCCCAGTTTCTATAGGACTTTTACCATGAAGGGATATTGGATTTTGTCAAATGTCTTTTCTGCTTCTATTGAACTAATTATGTGATGTTTGTCTTTCAGTCCATTTATATAGTGTATTACACTTATCAATTTATGTATGTTGAACCATTCCTGCATCTCTGGGATAAAGCCTACTTGGTTGGGAATGAATGATCTTTTAAAATTTTTTTTGTTTATTTTTATTTATTAGCAACAGACAGAGAAAGAGAGAGAGAGAGAGAGAATGGGCACACCAGGGCCTCCAGCCACTGCAAACAAACTCCAGGTGCATGTGCCACCTTGTGCATTTGGCTTACGTGTGTACTGGGGAATTGAGCCTCAAACTGGGGTCCTTAAGCTTCATAGGCAAGCACTTAACTGCTAAAGCATCTCTCCAGCCCCAATCTTTTTGATATGTTCTTGTATTCTGTTTGCCAGTATTTTGTTGGGATTTTTTATTTTTTTATTTTTATTTTTTTTATTTTTTGCTTTTTTGAGGTAGGGTCTCAATCTGGCCTAGGCTGACCTGGAATTAACTATGTAGTCTCAGGGTGGCCTCAAACTCTCAGCGATCCTCCTACCTCTGCCTCCCAAGTGCTGGGATTAAAGGCATGCGCCACCACGCCCGGCTTTGTTGGGAATTTTTGCGTCAATGTTTATGAGGGAAATTGGTCTGTAATTTTCTTTTTTTGTTCTGTCTTTGTCTAGTTTTGGTATCAGGGTGATGCTGGCTTTGCAGAAGGAATTTTTAGTATTCCTTCCTTTTCTGTTTTATGGAAAAGTTTGAGAAGCAGTGGTGTTAGTTCTTTTATGGAGGTCTGGTAAAATTCCCCAGTGAATCCATCTGGGCCTGGACACTTTTTATTTGGGAGATTTTTTTTTAATAACTGCTTGGATCTCCATACTTGTTAATTTTTTTTTCTTGGTTTTTCAAGGTAGGGTCTCACTCTAGCTCAGGCTGACCTGGAATTCACTATGTAGTTTCAGGGTGGCCTCGAACTCATGGCAATCCTCCTGTCTCTGCCTCCCGAGTGCTGGGATTAAAGGCATCTCCACCATGCCTGGCTTCATACTTTTTATAGGTCTATTTAAGTGGTTAATCTCATCTTGATTTAATTTTGGTAGGTCATATAAAAAAATCTAGGAAATCATCCATTTCTTTCAGATTTTCAAACTTAGTGGAGTATGTGTTCTTAAAGTATGTCCTTATGATTTTTTAAATTTCATTGATATCTGTTGTAATGGTACTTTTTTCATCTCTGATTTTATTAATTTGTGTCTCTTCTCTTTTTCTTTTGGTCAGATTTGCTAAGGGTTTATCCATCTTGTTTACCCCTTCAAAGAACCAACTCTTTTTTCATTGGATTCTTTGTATTGTGTTTTTGGTTTGTATTTCATTAATTTCTCTCCTAATCTTTATATTTCTTCCTGTCTACTGATTTTGGTTTGCCTTGTTCTTCTTTTTCCAAGTCATTGATGTGAAGCATTAAGTTGTTTACTTGTGACCTTTCTAATTTCCTTTTTAAAATATTTTAAAGCCGGGAGTGGTGGCGCATGCCTTTAATCCCAGCACTCGGGAGGCAGAGGTAGGAGGATCGCCCAGAGTTTCAGAGGCCACCCTGAGACTCCATAGTGAATTCCAGGTCAGCCTGGACCAGAGTGAGACCCTACCTTGCAAAACCAAAAAAAAAATTATTATTTTGATTTATTAAATTATTATTATTATTTGTTTTTTTCAAGGTAGGGTTTCACTCTAGCTCAGGCTTACCTGGAATTCACTATGGAGTCTCAGGGTGGCCTTGAACTCACAGTGATCCTCCTACCTCTATCTCCCAAGTGCTGGGATTAAAGGCATATGCCACCGCACCCTGCATAATTTATTAATTTATTTATTTGAGAGAGAGATACAAAAATAGGCAGGGAGAGAAAGAGGGAGAGAGAGAGAGAGAGAGAATGGGCACACCAGGGCCTCCAGCCACTGCAAACAAACTCCAGATGCATGCACCTCCTTGTGTATCTGGCTTACGTGGGTCCTGGGGAATCGAACCTGGGTCCTTTGGCTTTGCAGGCAAGTACTTAACCTTTAAGCCATCTCTCCAGCCCTCTAATTTCTTAATATAGGCAATTAAAGCTATAAATTTCCCTTTTAGAACTGCCTTCATTGTGTCCCAAAGGTTTTGGTATATTGTGTTATCATTTTCATTTGATTCCATGAATTTTTTGATTTTTTAAATTTCTTCAATGACCCATTCATCATTCAGTAGTTTACTGTTTAGTTTCAATTATTTGTGTATGCTCTACAGTTTTTCTTACTGTTAATTTGTAGGTTAATCCCTCTGCAATCAGATAGAGTACAGGGAATTATTTCAATTCCTGAATTTGTTAAAATTTGCCTTATGTCCTAAAATATGGTCTATTTTAGAGAATGTTCCATGTGCTGATGAAAAGAATGTGTGTTCTGCAGAATTTGGATGGGATGTTCTGTAGATATCTGTTAGGTCCATTTTTTTTTATGTCATCATTTAATCCAGATGTTTCTATCTATTTTTTGCTGGTATGCCCTGTCAATTGATGAGAGTGGGGTGTAGAAGTCACCCACTATGATTGTGCTTGGTGTTATCTATGATCTTAAGTCTAATAGTGCTCGTTTGATGAAATTGGGTACCCCCATGTTAGGTGCATATATGTTTAGAATTGTAATGTCCTCCTGTTGAATTGTTCCTTTAATCAATATAAAATGACCTTCTTTATCTTTCCTAACTAATGTTGATTTGAAGTCTATCCTGTCAGATATTATGATAGCAACCCCTGCTTGTTTCCTAGGCCCATTTGCTTGAAATACCATTTTCCATCCTTTCTCCCTGAGATATTGTCTGTTTTTTAAGGAGAGCTGAGTTTCTTGGAGGCAACAAACACAAGGATCCTGCATTTTAATCCAGTTTGAAAGCCCATGTCTTTTGGTTGGGGCACTGAGGCCATTGATATTAAGAATTATTATTGAAAGGTGTGTATCATTCTTGTCATTCTTGTTTTGTAGTGCTTCCTGTTTTCCCTTTACTCTCTTATGTTAATTATTATTTGAGTATGGTTTATTTTCTCCTGTTCCCTTATGTTGTGTGTGCTTTTCTTTCTCTTCAGTATGAAGGATTCATTCATATTTTTGTGTATTTGTGTAGAACTGGGTTAGTTGTCATATATTTCTTTAGCCTGCTTTTGTTGTGGAATGTCCTTATTTCTCTGTCAATTTGGATGGATAGCTTTGCTGGATAAGGTAATCTTGGTTGACAGTTGTTATCTTTCAGAACTTGGAATACATCATTCCAAGCCCTTCTGGCTTTAATGTTTGTGTTGATATGAAATTTTCAGGGAAATGGATGGACCTGGAAAGGACTGTACTTAGTGAGGTAACCAAGGCCCAGAAAGCCAAGTGCCTCATGTTCTCTCTCATATGTGGATCCTAGCTACAAATGTTTGGACTTGTATGTGAGTTGGAATAAAACTCAGTAGCAGAGGCCAGTAAACTAAGTGGGGGAGGGGATATTAAGGGGATGGTATTGTATATATGTAAATAGATGAACAGATTACTGGGGGTAGACAGACCTAAGTGAGGTCAGGGGAAGAGAATGAATAAGAGAAGGGTAGAAGGAAGGTTAATCAAAATCTAAGAGAGTATGAATATTCCATATGGTAATCTACTTTTTTGGACAATGGTGTATCCAGAAGCCATAGATTGTTACTATAAAAATTTCAGTGCCAGGGATGGGATACCTTCCAGTGAGTTGTTGTCTAGGAAGGAACCTATTGCCTCCAAAACATTATAGGGCATTGCCAAGGCTCTTGGTTTCCCACCAGGAATAGATGATAAAATCCTATTGCTGAAGACTCCACACGCTTAGGCTACAAGGTCACTGTGAAATTAAGCTGGAGCCAAGCTGAAAACCTCCTCCCTGTAGACCAGCTGTCAGAAAGCTGGAAAAAGCTATGCTGTATGCAGGTCCATGGGAGAGAGAGAAAACACCAGTGGAGATAAACACTGTAAGCCTTATGTTTGACCAGCCAGGTCAAATGAGCCAATGGTGCAATAGTGGCATGTCTGTTATTAAGGAAACCAAATGGTCATTAATTGGCTGGAGGCCTGCTCTATGGGAGGGCATATATGCCTGATACTGAAAACCATGACAGGGGAGGTCATGAGCCCTAGGGGTATAATGATTGCTGGTGTCTGGATAAATTCATACATTATGCTGACCAAATTGCCTGGTAAGCACTTCTCTTAATGTTCATACCCATATATTAATGCTATTCTCACTTTTGGTTAGAGAAGCTTCTCTTTTCAGATGGCAATGACCTCTGGGGTGACTCAAAAGGCACCATGGTGCTGAGAAGAAGGGACAGTGGAGTGCTCAGCACTGAAACATCTCTATCACACCTTCCAAGGCTCAGGGTCCATTGCAGGTGGCCAAAAGAATGTAAGAGCCAAAGAAAGGTAGGACCGCTTACAATGAATTATTTCAGACAGAAAATGACCTGGATATCCATGACCTCAGCGTGCTTGGACTACCTACATATGACTTTAATAGTAGGAGGAAAAGATGATGACATCAAAATAAAAGAGAGACTGATCAGAGGGGGAGGGGATATGATGTACCCTGAAGTTGTGAAGGGGAAAGTAGGGGTTTGAGGGAATTATCATGGTCTTTTGTCTATAATTATGGAAGTTGTCAATAAAAAGAAAATTAGGCCAGGCATGGTGGTGCACGCCTTTAATCCCAGTACTTGGGAGGCAGAGGTAGAGGATTGCCATGAGTTCAAAGCCACCCTGAGACTACATAGTGACTTGCAGGTCAGTTTAGGCTAAAGTGAAACCCTACCTCCAAAAAGCAAAAAAAAAGTTTGTGTTATTGGTGGTTATCCTGATGTGCTTGTCTTTACAGGCGAGCAGATGTTTCTCTCTAACTGCTTTCAATGTATGTTTTTGGTTTGTGTGGTTTTTTTTTTTTTTTGGTTTTTCGAGGTAGGGTCTCACTCTGGCCCAGGCTGACCTGGAATTAACTATGTAGTCTCAGGGTGGCCTTGAACTCTCGGCGATCCTCCTACCTCTGCCTCCCGAGTGCTGGGATTAAAGGCATGCGCCACCACGCCCGGCTTGGTTTGTGTGTTTTGTAGTTTAATTATAATATGGTGAGGAGAGGTTCTTTCCAGATTTTGTCTGTTTGGTGTTCTGAAGACTTTCTATATCTGCATTGGCATCTCTTTCCCTATTTGGGGGAAACACCTACTGTGGCTTTAGAGTGAAATTTTTCTTCTACTATGCTCTGAATTCTTTTTTTTTTTTTTTTTGACGTAGGGTCTCAAACTCATGGCAATCCTCCTACCTCTGCCTCCCAAGTGCTGGGATTAAAGGGTGCGTCAGCTTCTCAGGCTCCTTTTATAGGGTGAAACCATAGAAATCACAGGGTAAGGGGTTTTGGGATGCAAGCAAGCATGGTGATAGAAGCAGACCAGCCGTTACAGTTAAACTACTTCTCAGAGTGTTATGAACAGTAACTGGGGAACAATTTGTGGCCCCAGCTCAGACATATAAACTTGGAGAAACAGAAACTTAACCTATTCATTATATCAAAATGGCTCTTGCTGTTAAGATGGAGTCAGGTTGGCTCTTCAGTACCAGTTTACATTCCCACCAATAATGGAGAAGGTTCATTCCCCCCCCCATCCTCACCAGCACGTACTATCATTTGATTTCTTGATGATTGCCATTCTGAAAGGAGATGGAATCTCAAAGTTTTTTTTTTTTTTTTTTAACTGAGGTAGGGTTTTACTTTAGCCCAGGCTGACCCAGAATTCATTATATAGTCTCAGGCTGGCCTTGAACTCATAGTGATCCTCCTACCTCTGCCTCCCGAGTGCTGGGATTAAAAAACATGCACCACTATGCCTGGCTCAAAGCAGGTTTATTTTGCATTTCCCTCATGGCTAAGGATGTAGATGTTTTTAGGTGTTTGTTGGTCAATCATATTTCTTCTTTTGAGAACTCTCTATTCAGTTCTATATAAATTTTTGTTTAAAAGTAAGGAGAGGGCTGTGGGTCATAGCTCGATGGCAGAGTGCTTGCCTAGAATTCCTCAGTGAGGGGCTAAGGGCAAGGTTTAGGGATAGAGCCCTGCTTAGAACCCCCAGTGTGGGACTGGGGGTATAGCTTGGTGACAGAGCTCCAGCCTAGCATGTATTAGGCCTTAGATTCCATCCCTAGTATGGAAAATAAATAAATAAATAAATAAATCCAACCCTCAAGAGCTCCCTGTCTCTTTATATTGTGTGAAGACATAGCAGGTGTCACCTATAAACCAGAAAGTGAATTCTCAGTGGAGATCGGTTGCCATCTTGGCCTTGGACTTCTTGGCCTCTACAGTGGTTAGAAAAAGTTTTTTCAGGAAGTCTACCATATTTTTGTTGAAATTTCATGAAAAGAGTAAGAAAGGTGTGGCTATGATTGGATGTGGTTTGAGTGTATCTATCAAGGGTTCATATTTTTCAAATTTAATCCCTACAGTGAGGGATTAAGAGGATGGGATCTTAATCCAATTATTCTTTTAGATTGGTCTTTAGAATTTGGATCAGGTAATATCACCAGGATAGGGCCCTATGTTTGAATTCTGGTGGCTGTATAAAAAGAGAGGGCTAGGGCTGGAGAGATGGCTTAGTGGTTAAGGCACCTGCCTGCTAAGCCTAAGAACCCAGTTCCAATCCCCAGGTCCCACGTTTAGCCAGATGCAGTGATGCAAGGGCACAATGCCGCACTTGACCACAAGGGGGCGCATGAATCTGGATTTCATTCACAGCAGCTGAGAGACTGTTGGCGCGCCTATCTCTATCTGTCTCCCTCTCCCTCTCTCTCTGTCTGTCTCTCTCTGTGTCTCTCTCCAAAAATAAAAAAAATTTTAAAAAGAGAGAGGTATAGAGAGATGACTCAGCTGTTAAAGGCACTTGCTTGCAAAACCTGCCTATGTGGGATTCGTTTCCCCAGTACCCACGTAAAGCCAGATGCACAAAATATTTCATTTATTTATTTTCAAGGACACACACAGAGAGAATGGGTGTGCCTGGGCTTCTAGCTGCTGCAAATGAACTCCAGATACATGCACCACTCCGTGCATCTGGCTTTACATGGGTATTAGGGAATTGAACCTAGGTCTTTAGGCTTTACAGGCAAGTGCCTCAATTGATAAGCCATGTTTCCAAGTCCCCCAAAAATATTTCTTTTAAAGCGACTGTGGAGAGAGAGAGAGAGAGAGAGCACTAGGTATATAGCACATAACCCCTGGGAGCCTTCTTCCCCCTGCTCTCACAGTTCTTTTTCTTGTTGTTGTTTTCTGAGGTAGGGTCTTGCTCTAGCTCAGGCTGACCTGGAATTCACTATGTAATCTCAGGGTGGCCTTGAACTCACAGTGATCCTCCTACTTTTGCCTTACAAGTGCTGGGATTAAAAGAGTGTGCCACCACTCCTGGCCCTTCTCAGTACTTGAACTAGGAAGTTCAAAGCTAAGATGGTGGTGGACCCACTTCCTGGTATATATTTGACAGAGAAAGAGAAAGAGAGAGAGAGAGAGAGGGAGGGAGGGAGAGTGAGAGAGAATGGGTGCCCCAGGGCCTCTAGCCACTGCAAATGAACTCCAGATGCATGCGCCCCCTTGTGCATCTGGCTAACGTGGGTCCTGGAGAATAGAATCTGGGTTCTTTGGTTTTGCAGGCAAACATCTTAACCGCTAAGCCATCCTCCAGCCCTCCTTAATTTTTTTTAAGTAAATCTTTTTTTTTTTTTTGAGGTAGAGTCTTGCTGTAGCCCAGGCTAACCTGGAATTAGCCTCAGGTTGGCCTCAAACTCACAGTGATCCTCCTACCTCAGTCTCCCAAGTGCTGTGATTAAAGGTGCACATCACCACACCCATCTTTTAAAAAAATATGTTTTTTATTAGTACTTACTTATTTGCAAGCAGAGAGAAATAGAAGAGACAGAGAAAATGGGTACATCAGGGCTTCTAGCTGCTGCAACTGAACTTCAGATGCATGCACCACTTTGCATCTGGCTTTATGTGGGTACTGGGGAATCAAACCAGGGTCATTAAGCTTTGTTGGCAAACTCCTTAACCACTGAGTCATTTCTTCAGGCCCCCCCAAATAAATCCTTTTTTTCCCTTGGTTTTTTGAGGTAGGGTCTCACTCTAGCCCAGGTTGACTTGGAATTCAATATGTAGTCTCAGGGTGGCCTTGACCTCAAGGCAATCCTCCTACCTCTGTCTCCTGAGTGCTGGGATTAAAGGTGTGCACCATCCCACCTGGATAAATCCTTTTTTTTGTTGTTTGAGGCAAGCCCAACAGACTGGCCTTTTTTTATGTGAGCAAGCGAGAGAGAGGGTGGGGCAGAGAATTGGTGTACCAGGGCCTCTAGCCACTGCAACTGAACTCCAGATGCATGCACCACCTTGTGTACTTGCGTCACTTTGTGCATCTGGCTTATGTAAGACCTGGAGAGTCAAACATGGGTCCTTAGACTTCACAGGTAAGCACCTTAACCCCTAAGCCATCTCTCCAGCCAGTAAAATTTTTTTTTTTTTTAATATTTTTATTTGCTGGGTGTGGTGGTGCACACCTTTAATCCCAGCACTCAGGAGGCAGAGGTAGGGGGATTGCTGTGAGTTCAAGGCCACCCTGCGACTACATACTGAATTCCAGATCAGCCTGGGCTAGAGCAAGACCCTACCTTCAAAAACAAAGCAAAACAGGGCTGGACAGATGGCTTAGCAGTTAAGGCGCCTGCCTCCTAAGCCTAAGAACGCTGGTTCCAATCTCCAGCCATTCCAATCTCCAGGTCCCATGTTTAGTCAGATGCAGTGATGCAAGGGTGCAATGCCGCACTTGCCCACAAGGGGGCACACACATCTGGATTTCGTTCACAGCAGCTGAGAGACTGCTGGCATGCCCATTCTCTATCTGTCTCCCTCTCCCTCTCTCTGTCTGTCTCTCTCTGTGTCTCCAAAAAAAAAAAAATTTTTTTTAAAAACAAAGCAAAACAAAATATATATATATATTAGGCTGGTCATGGTGGTGCATGCTTTTAATCCCAGCACTTGGGAGGCAGAGGTAGGAGGACTGCTGTGAGTTCAAGGCTACCCTGAGACTGCATAGTAAATTTCATCCAGGTCAGCCTGGAGTAGAGCAAGACACTACCTCAAAAACCCAAAAAATCTTTTTTAAATTTAATTGCAAGCAGAGAGAGATAGAAGAGAGACAGAGAGCATGGGCATGCAAGGGCCTGTAGCCAGTGCAAATGAACTCCAGATGCATGTGCCACTTTGTGCATCTGGCTCTACGTGGGTACTGGGGAATCAAACCTGGGTCATCAGGCTTTGCATGCAAATGCCTTAACTGCTGAGCCATCTCTCCAGCCCCAAGTGACGTTTTTTTCTTTTTCTGTGTTCCTTTCTCTCCTATTCTGAGGTGACCTCCACTGGGTTGCCCCCCATTGCTGATGAAATTTTTGACAAGTTTTGCAATTTTTGCAGTCTGGTACTTATGCTCTGCTTAGCTCCCAGTGTTGAAACCTTTAATTGCTCACTGTATTTAGTGACACCCTTATCTCTAGTCCTGCCCCTTTTCAGGACAGGAAACAGGAAGCAGGTCAGGGTGGACCTAGAGTACAATTGAGTTTACTGGTCTTCAATTTGCAGCAGCCCTCCTGCTTTTGCCTTCTGAGTGCTGGAATTATGTGTGTTTGCCACCACACTCTGCTTCATGTTTTGCCTTTTCTATTCTTTATTTCTTTTCTTTTCTTTTTTTTAAATTGTACTGTGTAGTAATTTTTATTTTATTTTTTAATTATTTGCAAACAGAGAGAGAGAGAGGAGACAGATACAGACAGAATGGGTGTGCCCGGGCCTCTAGCAACTGCAAACGAACTCCAAATGCATGCACCCAATTGTGCATGTGGCTTACATGGGTACTGGGGAATTGAACCTGGGTCCTTTGGCTTTGCAGGCAAGTGCCTTAACTGTTAAGCCATCTCTCCAGCCCCTTTCTTTATTTCTTTTCTTCGAGGTAGAGTCTTGCTCTAGTTCAGGCTGATCTGGAATTCTTGTGAACTCTCAGGGTGGCCTCAAACTCAGAGCAATCCTCCTACTTCTGCCTACTGAGTGCTGGGGTTAAAGGCATGCGCCATCATGCCCTGCAATTTTTGGCTTTTTCATTTTATCTTTTGAGACGAGTCTCACACAATAGTCTAAGCTGGCCTTGAACTCACTTCATAGCCCAGGCTGACCTTGAACTCCCAGCAGCCTTCCTGCCAAAGACTCCAGGATGCTAGGATGACAGATATGCAGTGCCATGTACAGCTGAAGGCACCCTAAAGTTTGGGAGTGAGTGGCCCGTGATTATACAGGGATGTCATCAATGTTCTTGCTTGTGGAGTAATGAGGCCCTGGCACACAGGGAGTGCTATTAAACACTGATCTTGACTCTTAAACTCACTGCTCTGGGCAGGTAGTGCCTACCAGCAGCCTCGCAGCCCAGTCACAGGTATATTCCAAAGCTCCCTGCCTTCTCTTGCAGGTATGGCCTCTCTGAGGCAGAGCTGAAGGATGTGTTGTCCTTGGACGATGAGGTCCTACAGGCTGTGTACCAGGATTGGACGCCACCCAGCAAGGAGCTGCTGCGCTTCCCACCCCTGCTGTGGGTGCGGCTCCGGAGGGACCTAGGCAACTTCCTGGTCAGGCGGCCAGGAGATGGCTGCACACTTCTGGCCATCGCCCATAGGTAGGTCCTGTGGGTTGATGGAGAAGACACTGGCTGGGTGGGACTTCAAGAACAGGGGCTCACCAACCAAATCTTATTTATTTATTTATTTAAGTTTTTCTTTTTTTTACAATTTTATTTATTTATTTTAATTTTATGCTTATGTTGGTGCCTCCGGTAGCCTCCTCCCTGTCCTCCCCCCTGCTGTAGCCCAGGCTGACCTGGAATTCACTATGTAGTTTCAGGCTGGCCTCGAACTCACAGCAATCTCCTACTTCAGCCTCCAGAGTGCTGGAATTGAAGGTATGTGCCACCACTCCTGGCCCAAACCTTACTTATTTACTTATTTTATTATCTTTGTTTTAAGGCAGAGTCACACTCTAGTCCAAGCTGACCTGGAACTTACTCTGTAGCTCAAGCTGGCCAATTCATGGCAATCCTCCTACTCCAGTGCTAAGATTATTGGCCTAAACTATGCCCCTAGTCCCTTACTGGAGGATTTATTTAAAATTATTTTTTATTTATTTTTGGAGAGAGAGACAGAGAGAGATAGACAGAGAGGGAGAGGAAGATAGAGATGGGCGCGCCAGCAGTCTCTCAGCTGCTGTGAACGAAATCCAGATGCGTGCGCCCCCTTTGTGGGCAAGTGTGGCATTGCGCCCTTGCCTCACTTTGCATCTGGCTAAATGTGGGATCTGGAGATTGGAACCGCTGGACATTGGAACCAGCATTCTTAGGCTTAGCAGGCAGGCGCCTTAGCCGCTAAGCCATCTCTCCAGCCCTGGAGGATTTTTTTTTTTTTTTTTTTTTTTTTTTTTTTTGGTTTTTCGAGGTAGGGTCTCACTCTGGTCCAGGCTGACCTGGAATTAACTATGTAGTCTCAGGGTGGCCTCGAACTCTCGGCGATCCTCTTACCTCTGCCTCCCGAGTGCTGGGATTAAAGGCGTGTGCCACCACGCCCGGCTTGAGGATTATTATTTTTTTTTTTTTTTGGTTTTTTTGCGAAGTAGGGTCTCACTCTGGTCCAGGCTGACCTGGAATTAACTATGTAGTCTCAGGGTGGCCTCGAACTCTCGGCGATTCTCTTACCTCTGCCTCCCGAGTGCTGGGATTAAAGGCGTGCGCCACCACGCCCAGCTTTGAGGATTATTTTTAACTGGAGGATTTTAAGTAGGTGCTGTACTGTTGAGGTATGCCCCTAGACCTCTTTTCACATTTTTTATTATTCATTTTATTTTATTATACTACACACACACATATATATATATACTTTTATTATATGTTTTTTTAATGTTGAACATTCTAGCATGTTCCTTCAAGGAGCGTTGTGAGGGTTAATTAATCCATGTAAAATAACTTCAGCACAGCATACAAGTTACTTACTGTAATTTGGAATTGTCCTAGGAAGTAATCAGTAGCCAGTGCTGAATTTTTTTAAAATATATTTTTTATCTATTTTAGAGAAGTAGAGAGAATGGGCATGCCAGGGTCTCTAGCCTGCAGACAAACTTCAGATACATGCACCACCTTGTGCATCTGGCTTTATGTGGGTACTGGGGGATTGAACCTGGGGACTCCTTAGGCTTTGCAGGCAAGCACCTTAACTGCTGAGCCATCTCTTTAGCCCCCTATTTTAGTTTTAGTGTGTGAGTGTATGTGTGCGTGTGCACGCATGGGTGTGCATGTCACAGCTCACAAGTGGAGGTCAGAGGACAACATGGAGGTGTCTGTGCTCCACCTTCTTTGAGACAGGGTCTCTTGCCACAGCATATGAACTGCCAGACTGCAGATGAATGTTAGAGTAGCTGGCTCACAAACTTCATACTTTCCTGGCTCTGCCTCCCATTGTCATTGGTACATTGGAATCATAGATGCGTGGGACACTTTGTATCTGGCTTTACATGAGTGCTGGGGATTGAATTTGAGTTGGCAGGTTTTGTAAGCAAATGCCTTTAGCTGCTGAACCATCTCCCCAAACCCTCATTTTACTTTATTATTATTATTGATTTTAACTTTTTTTGTTTTTTGGAGGTAGGGTTTCACTCTACCCCAGGCTAACCTGGAAATTCACTATTGTAGTCTCAGATGAACCATCTCCCCAAGCCCTCATTTTACTTTATTATTATTATTGATTTAAAATTTTTTTTTTTTGTTTTTTGAAGGTAGGGTCTCATTCTAGCCCAGGCTAACTGGAAATTCACTATGTAGTCTCAGGGTGACCTCGAACTCAGTCTCCTGGATGCTGGGATTAAAGGCATGCACCTCCACGTCTGGAAATTTTAAATTTTTATTTATTTATTTATTTATTTATTTATTTATTTATTTATTTATTTATTTTGGTTTTGCAAGGTAAGGCCTCACTCTAGCTCAGGCTGACCTGGAATTCACTATGTAGTCTCAGGGTGGCCTCAAACTCACGGTGATCCTCCTACCTCTACCTCCCGAGTGCTGGGATTAAAGGCGTGCACCACCATGCCCGGCAAAATTTTAAATTTTTATTTAAACATTTTATTTATTAGGGAGAGAGAAAGAGATTGGGCACATTAGGGCCTCTAGCCACTGCAAATGAATTCCAGACATATGTGCCATCTTGTGCACCTGGCTTACATGGGTACAGGGGAATTGAACCAGGGTCCTTACCCTTTGCAGGCAAGTACCTTAACTGCTAAGCCATCTCTCCAGCCCAATTTTAATTTATTTGAGGTAGTGTCTGATTGTAGCTCAGGCTGCTCTGAGACTCACTTAGTAGCCCAGGCTTCTCATAAACTAATGGTGATCCTTCTACCTCAGCCTCCCAAGTGCTGGAATTAAAGGTGTACACTACCATACCTGGCTCTTTTTATTTTGAGACAGAGCCTCACTAAGTTGCCCAGGCTGACCTTGAATTCACCTGATGTCCACCTGATGTCTAGGCATGACCGGAAATTATGATCCTGAGAGTTGGGATAACAGTGTATGTCACTGTACCCAACCATAGGTTCTTTTTTAAAGTAAATTTATTTAAAGGGAAAAAGAAGGGACAAAATGTCATAATAAAACCTATTACTGTATGTAAATAATATATGCTAATTAAAACTTTGTTTATAAAAGGGCCAACAAGCAGGACAGGAGGTACACAGCTACAGCAGACACCCAGTGCTGCTTTTGAGCTAACCTGGTCCCCCTGTCTGACAGCCTGTGTCCTTCTTTTATAGGCAACTGGCTGAGGTGATCCATGTGCGTTATTTGTCTGGATCAGAGAGAGCAAAGAGGCATTGTGTCTTGGCCGACTTCTTCTCTGGAACCTGGAGCCAGGGCACCAAAAAGCTCATTACTCTGCCACTCGTGGGGAAGCCCCTGAACTTGGATCGCAAGGTGAGGTCCGCATGTCCTCATGACTGCTGTGGTTTTTCCCCTTTTCCTTTCTCCCATTCAGAACACCTCCTGACACCCCTCCATTCCCTTTTCCCTCAGCCCCCAAGCATAATTAGGGGTATGAGGAGTAGTAGATATGAAGGATACATAACTTTTCCAAGGGGAAAGAAATCACATCCAGAGGTGGGAGAACTGTCCCCCACTGCATTGCAGAGTTTAAATTTCTTCCCTTTGATTCCCCGTGGAGGTCTGATGGCTCCCCACTCATCAACATGCAGTCTGCCCGCTTTATGCACAGATTTTACATCCTCAGACACAGCCAATGCAGGCTGAAATATTTGAAAGCAAAAATTTATCTTTATTGAACATGCACATTATTTTCTTCCTCCCTCCTCCTTTCATTCCTCCCTCCCTTGCCCCCTCCTTCCCTCCCTTCTTTTCTCCTTTCCTTCCTTCCTTTTACTGTTTTTTTGGCACCTATGTATATGTGAGGTATGTGTGCCTGTGTGTTCATATGCATGTGGGCCACATGTTTGTGCATGTGAACATATACGTGTGTGTGCTGTTTAGTATCTTCCTTGATCACATTCTTCTTTATTTACTGAGACAGAGTCTCTCATTCCAACCCATATCTCTCTGATTCTGCTAATTCAGCTAGCCAGAGTTCCCTGGGGATCCACTGTCTCTGCCTCTTGAGTGTTTGGATTATAAGAGTGTGCCCACAGTGCCTAGCATTTATGCAGGTGCTGGGGATCTAAACTCATGCCCTCATGCTTGTGTGGCAAGTATTTTACTTTCTAAGCCATTCCCCCAGCCCTCTTAGTGTTTTGAAACAGGGTCTCCACGTCATATAGCCTAGAATGACCTTGAACTCCTGATCCTCCTGTCTCCATCAACTGAGTACTGGGATTACAAGTGTGCACTACTGTGGTGGTTTGATTAATGTGTCCCCCCATAAACTAAGGTGTTCTGAATGATAGGTCCCCAACTGATGGCAATTTGAGAATTGAATCCTCCTGGGGGCAGTGTATTGTTGGGGGTGGGTTTATGGGTATTATAGCCAGCTTCTTCTTGCCAGTGTTTGGCACACTCTCCTGTTGCTGTTGTCCACCTGATGTTGGTGAGGAGATGATGTCCACCTTCTGCTCATGCCATCATTTTCCCCTGCCATCATGGAGCTTCCCCTCAAGTCTGTAAGCCACAATAAACCCTTTTCCCCCCACAAACTGCTTGTGGTCATTTGAATATATGCCCCCCAATATATTCAGTGTTTTATTAGTTATAGTTTGCATCTGCAATCACCTTGCTAGAGGCAATGTCACGGGGGGCCCGGTCTTAAGGTGTGGTGGTGGGTTTGAGATTCCATTGTAAAGATATGCAAAGTGTGCCTAGCAGGAGTTCCTGAAGTGTGCTTTGGCTGTAGTTTTTGCTCTGTGTGCTATGTGCCTGGTTGGCTCTTTCTCTCTGCTTGGCCCTGTGAGAGCAGGCCACTTCTCCTGCCATTATGGAACTTCCCCCGGATCTGTAAACTTCAATAAATAATATCCCTTCCTCCATAACTGTGCCTGGTCTGGAAGTTCATCTCAGTGAACCTGAAGCTGTCTGCTACACTGCTTTTGAGTGGGTGCTTTCTGCCAGCAATGTAAACCTGGCTGCAACATAAAGTTGATACTGAGGAGTAGTGTCATTGCTGCTAGACACCTGACTTGTGTGGCTTTTGGCCCTTTGGAGGTGATTTTCAAGAGAAATGTGGAAGGATTTGAAACCTTGGCCTAAGAGACACCTTGCAATGCTGTAAGTCCAGCTTGATGGACCATTCTGGTTAGAGTTGAAAGAAATGAATGCAGTAAGAACTATGGACTGTGAGGTTTGGCTTATGAAGGTGAGAAAGAGCTTTGCTTGGACTGGGCTAGAAGCAGCTTGTATGAGAGGCTTGCTGTTATGCCCATGTCCTGAAAACTTGTGTAGGGTTGCAAGGGTTGCATTGCTTAGAAACGGACTGGTGTGAGCAGAGAGACATGGCACAGAAATGAAATCTTTGGGCTGAAACTTCTGCCCACTCATCTGCAATTATATGAAAGATTACAACTTTTGTGATTGGACAAACTGACCTGCACTGGGGCAACAGGAGGAATGTAGACTCTTTTGATGGGGCCTGGATGCTCAAGGAGTGTCCTGTTCTTCAAAGTCTACTTTATTATCCCCTGGATCAACAAATTGGTACCCTACCTGGTATTGTGGAGTATAAGAAATGCAGGAAAGAGAGGGTCATTGAATTTGCAACACAGTCTTGTGTTTTGGAAATGGCCATGGGCAGTGTGAAGCAGGTTTGCTGGATGCCTGCATGGAGACCCGATGGAGCTGTGTGGGTGAACCGTGGGTTACAGTGTTGATCCAATGTAGATGCTGGGACCACGAGATGGTTGCTATGGAGAGCTGTCAGCCCTAGATGAAGTTTTCCAGGACTGTGAGTAGTCTAGTTGGAGGGGAGGAATTAGAACTCCAGAGACTTGTTGCTAGTTAGAATTATTGGACTTGAGCCGGGAATGGTGGCACACGCCTTTAATCCCAGCACTCAGGAGGCAGAAAAAGGGAGGTAGGAGGATCACCATGAGTTTGAGGCCACCCTGTGACTACATAATGAGTTCCAGGTCAACCTGGACTAGAGTGAAACCCTACCTCAAAAAAACTTATCGGACTTGGAGATTTGTCACTGACTAGAGTTGTTGGACTTGGATCTCTACAGGATTTGATGTTTTACCTGTTTAAATCTTGCATTGGTTGAATATTTCTTTGCTATGCCAACTGCTTTCTTTTGCACTGCGAATGTTTGTTCAGTACCATTATGTGTTTTTTTTTTTGTCATTATGGCTCAGTTAAAAGACCTTGGACTATGGGGATGTTTGATCATCATTAGGATTGATAAAAAACTATGCAGACTTTTAAAGTTGAACTGAATGCATTGCATTTTACATCATGGATGGTTATCAGCTTATGGAGGCCAGGGGCAAAATATGGTGGTTTGATTCAGGTGTCCCCCATAAACTTATGTGTTTTGAATGCTAGATCCCTAGCTGATGGCAATTTGAGAACTGAATCCTACTGGAGGCAGTGTATAGTTGGGGGCTAGCTTATGGGTATTATAACCAGCTTCCTCTTGAGTTTGGCACACTCTCCTGTTGCTGTTGTCCACCTGATGTTGGTGAGGAGATGATGTCCACCCTCTGCTCATGCCGTCATTTCCCCCTGCCATCATGAAGCTTCCCCTCAAGTCTATAAGGCAAAATAAACCCCTTTTTTCCCTCACAAACTGCTCTTGGTTGGATGCTTTCTGCCAGCAATGCAAACCTGGCTGCAACAACTACCATGCACAGATAGAAATTTATTTAAGAACAGTTCTTGGGATAGAGAAATGCTCAGTTAGTAAAATACTTGCAAGCATAAGGACCTGAGTTCAAGACTCAGAATTTCCATTAAAAAACAAAAAACAAGCCAGGTATGATGGCGCACACCTTTAATCCCAACACTTAGGAGGCAGAGGTAGGAGGATTGCTGGGAGTTCAAACCAGCCTGAGACTACTTAGTGAATTACAGCTCAGCCTTAGCTAGCGTGAGACCCTACCTCAAAAAAAATTAAAAACCAGAGCCTGTGGAAATGGCTTAGCAGTTAAGGTGTTTGCCTGTGAAGCCTAAGGGCCCTGGTTCAATTCCCCAGGACCCACGTATGCCAGATGCACAAGAGGGCACACACATCTGGGGCTTGTTTGCAGTGGCTGGATGCCCTGGCATGCCCATTCTCTCTTTCTCTCTGCCTCTTCCTCTCTCTCTCTCTCTCTCAAATAAATAAATGAATAAAATATTTAAAAAAATTAAAAAACCAAAATAAATAAACAAACAAATAGGTATGGTTGCATGAATCTGGGAAGGTGGAGACTAGAGAATCCTTGAGTCTTCCCAGCCAGCCAGTCTGGCCCAATTGGTAAGCTTCTGGTTCTGTGAGAGACCTTGTCTCAAAGGAGGTGTGTGTCAGGTTGTCCTCTGGCCTTCACACACATATGCACACGTGTGTACCTAGCACAAATACATGCATATAAACAAAATAAATAAAAATAAAAATAGGGCTTGAGATATGATCACTCAGTGGTTAAGGCACTTGCCTACAAAACCTAAGGACCCAAGTTCAATTTCCCAGTACTCACATAAAGCAAGATGCACAAGGTGGCACATGCATCTGGAGTTTGGGTATAGTGGCTAGAGGCCCTGGCAGGCCCATTCTCTCTCTCTCTCTCTCAAATAAATAAGTAAACAGATAAAATATTTAAAAATAAAAGTAGATACAGTTCTTTTAATGTACATATAATTTTTTGGATTTTTAAAAACATTTTATTATTTATTTATTTGACAGAGAAAGAGGAAGAGAGATCAGGCTTATGTGGGTCCTGGGGAATTGAACCTGGGTCCTTTGGCTTTGCAGGCAAGCACCTTAACTGCTAGGCCATCTCTCCAGGAACCCCCCCCCCCTTTTTTTCGAGGTAGGGTCTCACTCCAGCCCAAGCTGACCTGGAACTCACTCTTGTAGTCTCACAGTGATCCTCCTACCTCTGCCTCCCAAGTGCTGGTATTAAAGGCGTTTTGAGGTAGGGTCTCGCTGTAGCCCCAGGCTGACCTGGAATTCACTATGTAGTCTCAGGGTGGCCTTGAATTCACTGCAATCCTTCTACCTCTGCCTCCCAAGTGCTGGGATTAAAGGCGTTTTGAGGTAGAATCTTGCTCTATCCCCAGGCTGACCTGGAATTCACTACAACCCTTCTATCTCTGCCTCCTGAGTGCTGGGATTAAAGGAATGTACCACCACGCCTGGTCAGCATACATAGAATTTTACCATGTATTTAAAGATGAAAAATTTGCATACTAATGAAATGGATGTGCTCATTTATTTTCACATAAATTATTAAATCTTAGGGCCTGAGAGATGGCTCAGTGGGCAAAGTGCCTGCCATGCGAACATGAGGATCTGAGTTTGATCCTCAGAACCCACAAAAATGCCAGGCATGGCAAAACATGCCTATAATTCCAGCAATGAGGAGATGGAGACAGAAAGATCCTTGGGGCTGGCTGGCTGGCTACTCTAGCCAAATTAGTGAGCTCTAGTTTCGTTAAGAGACCCTATCTCAAAGAATAAGGTGGACAGCAACTGAGGAAGACATCTGATACTGACTTCTGGCATCCATGTGCATCTGCACGCATATGTTGCCCCTCTACACACTAATATGGATATACACATGAACATCTATACATACATATACATGTGTAAAACAGACAGCAAGCAAAAAATAATGAAGAACTAAGTTTTTTAAAAAAATATTTTACTGCCGGGTGTGGTGGCGCACGCCTTTAATCCCAGCACTTGGGAGGCAGAGGTAGGAGGATTGCGGTGAGTTTGAGGCCACCCTGAGACTACATAGATAATTCCAGGTCAGCCTGGACCAGAGTGAAACCCTACCTCAAACCCCCCCCCAAAAAAAATTATTTTTTATTTTTATTTATTTATTTGAGAGAGAGAGAGAGAAAGAGGCATAGATAGATAATGGGCATGCCAGGGCCTCCAGCCACTGTAAACTAACTCTAGATGCATGTGCCACCATGTGGATCTGGCTTAAGTGGGTACTGGGAAATCAAACCTGTGTCCTTAGGCTTCACAGGCAAGTGCCTTAACTGCTAAGCCATCTCTCCAGCTCAGTACTAAGTTTTTATGTTTTTTGTTTGTTTGTTTGTTTGTTTTTGTTTTTCAAGGTAGGGTCTCGCACTAACCCATGATGGCCTGGAATTCACTATGTGCTTTCAGGCTGGCCTCGAACTCACAGTGATCCTACCACCTTAGCTTCCCGAGCCCTGGGATTAAAGGCATGCCCAGCAGAACTAATTTTTTTTAATATATAATTAAAAATTTTTTATTTACTTATTTGAGAGTGAGAGGCAGAAATAGAAAGAGATGTACACCTGGGCTTCCAGCCATTGCAAATGAACTCCAGATACATGTGCCACCTTGTGCATCTGGCTTATTATGTAGGTACTGGGGAATTGAAACTGGGTTCTTAGGCTTCACAGGCAAATGCCTTAACTGCTAAGCCATGTCTCCAGCCCTTTTTTTCTATTTTTTAAAAATATTTTTATTAGCTGGGCATTGTGGTGCAAGCCTTTAATCCCAGCACTTGGGAGGCAGAGGTAGGAGGATCCCTGTGAGTTTGAGGCCAGCCTAGGACTACGGAGTGAGTTCCAGAGCAGCCAGGGCGAGAGTGAGACCTTACCTCAAAAAATATATATCTATTTTTATTATTTGCAAGCAGAGAGAGGTGGAGTGTGGGGAGAGAAAGGGCCCACTGAGGTCTCTTGCCGTTGCAAATGAACTCCAGATGCATGTGCCACTTTGTACATGTGGCTGTGTGGTTTAATGGGCACTGGAGAATTGAACCCAGGCCATCAGGCTTTATGCTGGAACCACAAGTGCTCACCACTGTGGCATTGTTCTGAGGTATTTTGTCAGGCAGATTCCTAACTTACCCTTTGAGTGCCAGTTCTGCTACTCCACCCCCAGGAAAGCTTCCATATTCACTCTTGGACTCTTCAGGTCCCCAGGTCCCTTTCTCAGGTTCAGACTAATAGTGAAGGTCTGTGGTGTATCTGCCACTGTGTGCCTGTCCCCTCCATCACCATGTGGTGCCCGCCTGGCCTGTGTTTGTGGGGTGGATGAATGAGCTCCAGCTGGTGCTGTTCCCCTCAGGTGGCCCCACAGCCGTTGTGGTTCACAGACACCATTGCCAACCTGCGTAAGCTGAAGGAACTTCCTTTCCACCTGCTGCATGCGGGCCGCATGGAGGAGCTGAAGCAGGAGGTGCTAGGTAAGGGTTCCAGAGGGCTACAGAGGCCCTGCTGTGTTCCTGCCTCCCAGAACCTGGGGAGTGGCAAAGGGCTGGCTTAGTAGTCCTTGCCTCCATCTATGGCAGTCATTCTCCAGAAGGGTGATTCTGTATCCCAGAGACCCTTCACTTTATCTGTAGGCAATTTTGAGTGGTTACCCACTCTTCACCAGAGCCAGCAGGAGTGTATGGGTTCAGGAGGAACTGTAAGAAATAGCAGGAACTTTGGGAAGGAATCCTAGTGGCATCCTAGGAGCAGAGGCTGGGACATTGTTCGACTTTCTGTGGTGTGTAGGATGTCCCATTGTAGAGGGATCTTTGCCCCAATGTTGAAGCTGCAGAGGGGGACGAGCTGCCTAGCGTGAGAGAGACTAGTCTATCCACTTATCCAAGCATCCATCCATCTATCCACCCATCCACCCACCCACCCATCCATCCATCCATCCATCCACTGTCTACCCCTCATGCATTCATCCACCCACCCATCCATCCACATTTCCATCCATTCATCCATCCACTCACTCATTCACCCACTCATCTGTCTGTTAACTTATCTTTCCATTTACCTATCCGTCCCTGATTCTCAAAGAGAGAACATTCTGTCCCCCAGGTGACACTTGGCAATGCCTAGAGACATTTCTAATTCTCATACTTGGGAGTAGAGGTGCCGGTGGAATTTGGCCGTGGAGGCCCAGGTTGTTATGTACCTTGTAGTGCACAGTTCAGGGTCCACCCCAGAGAACCATTCAACACTGAGCTTAGGAACTCCTGGAGGAAATGGAGAGGTCATTCTCTGCCTCCCAAAATGAGCTAGAAGGAAGTGAGCACTTCCCATATCCTCACCCACTCTCCTCCACAGGGAACATGAGCTGGATCTCCTGTCGGGGTGTTTCTGGGGGCATTGAGGACCTTCTGGATGACTTTGACATGTGTGCCCCTCATGTGGATTGCCCTGAGGTTGGCCTAGTCCAAGAAGCCCTCCAGCTATGCCGCCCTGCTGTGGAGCTCCGAGGCATGGGTGAGTCTGCTGGCCTGGACAGGAGGGTATACTCTACACATATTTCCAGAAACTTCTAGAAGTCCATTCCCCTCACTGAGATTCAAGTTGATCTTTGAAAAAATATTTTATTTATCTATTTGAGGGGGGGAGGGAGGAAGAGAGAGAGAGAGAGAGAAAATATGAGCATGCCAGAGCCTCTAGCCACTCCAAATGAACTCTAGATGCACGCATGACCATGTGCATCTGCCTTACGTAGGTCTTGGGGAATCAAATCTGGGTCCTTAGGCTTCACAGGCAAGTGCCTTAACTGCTAAGTCATGCTCTCCAGCCCTCAAGTTGATTTTTCATTGACCAATCCATTCATCCATTTGTCAATCATGTATCATTTATCTATCTGTTCATCCACCAATCCACCCACCCACTTCTCTCTCTCCATATCCATATACTCATCTTTATGTCCATTATCTGTTCCATTCATTATTTGTCACACCTTTCTTATCTCATCCTGAGGGTTTTCCTTCAGTGTCAACATCTAGAAATTTGAATGAAACCTGGAAGATTTTGAAGCAGTTTTATAACCAGTGGGTACCCTTCCTTCTGTACTGTTACTGTAATCTAGAAAAGCCCAAATAAGAGATATTTCTGGGGGTGAGAGGTGGAGGGAATTAAGTTCATACTTAAGTAACAAGAGAGAAAAATAAGTTCTCACAGATTTTTCACTGATGAAATTCAACAAATGAGAATAGTCATCGAAGGCGACTCAGGTGTATAAACCTGTCACCCCAGCACTCGTGTTGATGCAGCAGAATCACTATAAATTTAAGGTCAGCCTAGGTTACATAGTAAATTCTAGGGTAATTTGAGCTACAATGTGAGATCTTGTCTCAAAAAACACACACACACACACACACACACACACACACACACACACACACAGAGCATATATATGGAGTGCTGGGGACATAGCTCAGTGGATAAATCACTTGCCATGTAATAATGAGAACAAGTTTGTATTTCCAGCACCCACATAAATGTCAGGTGGGCATGGAGGCTGTCAGTAATCCCAGAGTTCAGGAGGCAGAGACAGGGAAACCCTGGGGCAAACTGGGAAGCCAAATTAGCTGAATTGGCATACTCTGGGATTAGTGAATAAGGTGGACAGTAATCCAGTGATTGAAGGAGACAATGTCAACCTTTGACCTCCACACACACCAAAGAAAACATAGATTTATAAAGATTATTCTTTCTCTTTTCCTTCTCCTTAAAAAAAAAAAAAAAAACACACATTCATTTATTTATTTGCAAGTAGACAGAGAGAAAATGGGTGCACCAAGGTCTCTAGCTGTTGCAAGCAAACTCCAGATGCATGTGCTATCTGGTGCATCTGCTACATGTGGGTACTGGGGAATCAAACCTGGGTTATTAGGCTTTGTAGGCAAGCACATGTTAGGCTTTGTAGGCAGGCATGAACCACCATGTTCAGCTTTATAAAAACTGTTCTTGTGCATTGGGCTGGGTCTCACCCTCAGATCAGTTTTCTACCCCTTCTCTAAGGGCTTGAATAATCTCTCAGAATCTTCCTTTGATACTTAGGATTTAAAACTTTATTTGGCTGGGCGTGGTGGCACATGCCTTTAATCCCAGCATTTGAGAGCAGAGGTAGGAGGATTGTTTCGAGTTTAAGGCCACCATGAAAGTACATAGTGAATTCCAGGTCAGCCTGAGCTAGAGCAAGACCCTACCTCTAAAAACCAAGAAAAAAGTTATCTGTGTGTACACATGTTTGTGCATGAACGTGTGTGCCAGGGCATGCATATGGAGGTCAGAAGACTACTTTTTTTTTTTTTTTTTTTTTTTTTTTCTGAGGCAGGATCTCACTCTAGCTCAGGCTGACCTGGACTTCACTATGTAATCTCAGGGTGGCCTTGAACTCTTGGCAATCCTCCTACCTCTGCCTCCCAAGTGCTGGGATTAAAAGGGTGCACCACCACCCCTGGCTTAGAGGACTACTTTTGGGTTGGTCATCGCCTGTCCACTTCATTTGTGGCACTCTGGATTCTTGTTCTGCTGTTCTATGCTGGGTTGGTCTTGAGTTTCTGGGAAATTCTTCTGACTCTCACTTCAGGTTGCTGGAATTACAAAAGGCTGCTACTATTTTAATTTCAATTTAATTTAATTTAATTTAATTTAATTTAATTTAATTATGAGAAACAGGGAGAGAGAGGGAGAGAGAGAGAAAGAAAATGAGCATGCTAGGGCCTTTAGCCATTGCAAATGAACTCCAGACATATGTGCCATCTTGTGCATCTGGCTTTATGTGGGTTCTGGGGAATCAAACATGGGTCCTTAGGCTTCGCAGGCAAGCACCTTAACCACTAAGTCATCTCTCCAGTCCTACTTTTAACCTTTTTATTGACAACTTCCATAATTATAGACAATAAACCATGATAATTTTCTACCTCCAAACTTCCGCCTTTTTTTTTTTTTTTTTTTTTTTGGTTTTTTGAGGTAGGGTCTCATTCTAGTCCAGGCTGACCTGGAGTTCACTATGTAGTCTCAGGGTGGCCTTGAACTCATGGTGATCCAGCTACCTCTGCCTCCCAAGTACTAGGATTAAAGGCGTGTGCCACCATGCCCAGCAAAACTTCTGGCTTTTGACATGGGGTCTAGGGAACAAACTCAGGTGCTCAAGCTTGAGCAGTGAATGTTTTTTCATTCTTCAGCCCAGAATGTTTTCTTTTTATTTGAAAAATATGTATATATTGGTGCTGAGAATGGAACCTGGTACTGGAGTCCTGGACTAGAGTCCTAATTCTGGGAGTCCCAAAAGTCCAGCTCACCCAACCAACCAAACAAATAAGAGCTAAGCACTGGTCAATAAACCAGGTGTGCTGGTGAGTACCTCTCATTCCAGCACTTAGGAGGTGGAGGCAAGAAGACCAGCAGTTCAGTCTCCAGCTTCAACCTCATCTATATAGCAGGTTTGAGGCCAGCCTGGTCTGCATTAGAATAGGTCTCAGAAAACCTTAAAAAAATGGAATTAGTTAGGATAATGACTAAGTGTATCCTTCAGACTTCTGACAATGGCTGGAGACCTCTGAGTGCCATGCTGCAGGTGGTTGGTGTGGAATGGAAGGTTGCACAAGGTGGTATGCTCTCCTTGCAAATTCAACAATGACTTAGTTGCCCTGAGCACAGTGTCTTCAGCCTTGAAGGGACAGGACCTCCAGCTCCGATGAACACTCTTTAAGTTACTCACATGCAGTATTTGTTACTTTTACTGCCACTGTGACCAAAATACCTGACAGAACCACTTGAGGGAGGAGGGTTTTATTTTGGCTCACAGGTTCAGAAAACATAGTCCATGGTAGGTTGCTCCAAGCCCTTGACGAGAACATCGTGGTGGTGGGAATGTGTGGTAGAGGCTGTTGTTCCCTTCGTGGCAGACAGAAAGCTGAGAGAAGGGGATATAGGAAGAGGTTAGGACAAAGTGTAAACCTAGGGCTACACCCACAGTGATGTGCTTTGGGCTCCACTTCCTACTGTATACCACCTCCCAATAATTCACCATAATAGAAACCTATCAAGGGATTAATCCATTGATTAGGTCAAAAGGCCTCCTGATTGAATTATCTTTGGCTATACAATCAAAGATACACACCAAGGTGTGGCAGAGTAGTCTCTAATACTAATCTCTAATAAATAGAGATTAAATAATCTCTAATTATTTTTTAAAAATTTAAAAATATGTTATTTATTTATTTGAGGGAGAGAGAAAGATAAATAGAAAGGGTGAAGGGGGTCACCAGAGCATCTAGCCAATGAAGACGAACTCCCAATGCTTGTGCCACCTTGTGCATCTGGCTTACATGGGTACTGGGGAATCAAACCTGGGTTTCCAGACTTTGCAGGCAGGTGCCTTAATCGCTAAGCCATCTCTCCATCCCTTCTCTCTCTCTCTTTCTGTGTGTGTGTGTGTGTGTAATATGTGCGGTGTGATGTGTGTATAGTGTGGTATACACATATGATGCGTGATTTGTGAAGATATTGGAGCAGAGGCCAGAGGAGCACACTGGGTGTTCCCCTCCATTGCTCATCCACTTGTTTTCTTGACACAGTCATTTTACAGATTCTTGAGCTTGCTGTTTTCATAAGTCCCAGCGATTCTCTGGCGTCTGCTCCTTATAGGACTAAGGTTACAGACATGTGTGGTCATACCTCAGGTATTTATGTGGGTGCTAGGAATTCAAACTCAGTAGTCTCAGCCCCCTCAAGCTCCCTCAGGCCATTATGCTTGCACATGAAGTACTGCTAACCACTGAGCTATATCTCCAGCCCAGTGTTCCTTTTATTCAGTGTGTGTATGTGTGTGTATAGAATTCACTATGTAGTCTCAGGCTGGCCTTGAACTCAGACTGATACTCTTATCTCTGCCTCCCAAGAACTGGAATTAAAGGTATGCGTCACCATGCCCTGATCCAACTTAATTTTTAAAATATTTACTTATTTGATACAGAAGAGAGAGAAAGAGAGAGAGCTGGGTGTAGTGGCACATGCCTTTAATTTCAGCACTTGGGAGGCAGAAGGATCACTGTGAGTTTGAGGACACCCTGAGACTACATAGTGAATTCCAGGTCAGCCTGGACTACAGCAAGACCCTACCTTGGAAAATCAAAGAGAAAAAGAGTAAGAGAGAGAGAGAGAGAGAGAGAGAGAGAGAACAAGTGCTAGAGAACAAAAGAAATAGAGTATGGGAATGCCAAAGCCTTTTGATACTGCAAACAAACTCCAGATGCATGAGCTACTTTGTGCATCTGGCTTTATGTGGGCACTGGGGAATTGAACCTGGGCCATTAGAGTTTGCAAGCAAAATGCCTTGAGCCATTGAGCCATACCTCCAGACCCATTAATTTATTTTTTGAGATAGGATCACTTACTGAACCTGGAGCTCACTAATTTGGCTAGACTAGCTAGCCAGTGATTCCCCAGGAATCCTCCTGACTCTGCCTCCCCAGCACTGGGAATATAAGGATTTGCTCCCACACCTGAAATTTTATGTAGGTGTTGGAGATTTGAACTCAGGTACGTGGCAAGTGCTTTACCCACTGAGTCATCTCCCTAACCCCCTACAAGAGGTTTCTTTTCTTTTCTTTTCTTTTCTTTTCTTTTCTTTTCTTTTCTTTTCTTTTCTTTTCTTTTCTTTTCTTTCCAAGGTAGGGTCTCACTCTAGTTCAGGCTGACCAGGAACTTTACTTGGAATTTATTCAGTAACTCCAGGCTAACCGGGAACTCACAGCGATCCTCCTACCTTAGAGCCTCCCATGTACTAGGACTAAATGCATGCACCACCATGCTTGGTTCACCAAAAGGTTTCTTTTCTTTTCTTTCTAAGGTAGGGTCTCACTCTCGCTCAGACTGACCTGGAATTCACTATGTAGTTTCAGGGTGGCCTTGAACTCATGGTGATCCTCCTACTTCTGCCTCCCCTGTGCTAGGATTAAAGGCGTGCGCCACCATACCCAGCTTTTTGTTTTGTTTTGTTTTGTTTTTTGAAATAAGGGTTCACTGTGGTCCAGGCTGACCTGGAATTATGTGGACTCATGGTGGCCCTGAACTCACAGCAATCCTCCCACTTCTGCCTTCTGAGTGCTGGGATTAAAGGTGTGCATCACCATACCTGGCTAAGGTGTTTCTTTTTTTTATTTTTTAAAAATGTTTTTAATTTTTAAAAATATTTTATTTTTATTTATTTATTTATTTGAGAGAGAGAGAGAGAGAGGTGCAGAAATAGACAGGTAGAGAGAGAAAGAGAGAATGGGCGCACCAGGGCCTCTAGCCACTGCAAATGAACTCCAGATGCATGTGCCCCCCCTTATGCATCTGGCTTACGTGAGTCCTGGAGAATCAAGCCTCGAACCGGGATCCTTAGGCTTCACAGGCAAGCGTTTAACCACTAAGCCATCTCTCCAGCCCTTAATTTTTATCTTATTTATTTATTTGAAAGAGGAAGGGAAAAAAGGAGGGAGAGAGAGTGGGAGGGAGGGAAGGAGAATGGGTATGCTAGAGCCTCCAGCCACTGCAAAGGAACTCAAGACACACACACCACCTTGTACATTTGGCTTATGTAGGTACTGGGGAATTGAACTGGGTCCTTAGGCTTCTCAGGCAAGTACCTTAACTGCTAAGCCATCTCTCCAGTCCTCCTTTTTAATTAATTTATTTATTTGAGAGAAAGGAAAGAGGCAGAGAGAAACAGCAAGAGAGAGAGAGAGAGGAAGAGAGAGAGAGAGAGAGAAAGGGTGTGCCAGGGCCTCCAGCCACTGCAAACGAACTCCAGATTCATGAACCATCTTGTGTGTGTGCTTACATGGGGCCTGAAGAGTTGAACTGGGATCATTTGGCTTTGCTGACAAGCCATCTTAACTGCTAAGCCATCTCTCCAGCCCCAGTCCTCCTTTTTATTGTTTTTTTGTTTGTTTGTTTTATTTTCCGAGGTAGGGTCTCACTGTGTCCCAGGCTGACCTGGATTCACTCTGTATTCTCAGGCTGGCCTTTAACTCATGGTGATCCTCCTACCTCTGCCTCCCCAGTGCTGGGATTAAAGGCATGCGCCACCATGCCCAGCCCAGTCCTCCTTTTTAAAAGTTCATTATTTATTCATTTATTTGTAAGGAGAGAGAGAGAGAATGAGCATGCCAGGGTTCCAAGCTGCTGCAAATGAACCCTAGATGCATATGCTGCCCTGTGCATCTGGCTTTATACACGGGTATTGGGGAATTGTACCCGGTCATTAGGCTTTGTAGGCAAGCCATCTCTCCAGCTCCCCCCCTTTTTTTTTTCAAGGTATGGTCTTACTCTAGATCAGGCTAGCCTGGAATTCACTATGTAGTCCCAGGCTGGCCTTGAACTCACAGTGATCCTCTTCCCTCTGACTCTCGAGTGCTGGGACTAAAGGTGGACACCATCACACCTGGCTTTTTTTCTTCTCTTAAAAAACTTTGGGCTGGAGAGATGGCTTAGCAGTTAAGGCGCTTGCCTGCAAAGTCTAAGGACCCATGTTTGATCTCTCTTCAGATCCCACATAAGCCAGATGCACAAAGGTGACACATGTGCAAGGTCACACATGTGCCCTAGATGGTGTAAGCATCTGGAGTTCAATTGTAGTGGCTAAGGCCCTGGTATGCCCATTCTCTCTCTGTGTAAAATAAAAAACTTATTTTTTATATAAGAGAGAGAAAAAATGGGCATGCCAGGGCCTTCAGCTACTACAAACTCCAGACGCATGCATCAGTCCTCCTTTTTAAAAATTTCATTATTGGGCTGGAGAGATGGTTTAGCAGTTCTTAGGCTTGCCTGCCAAGCCTAAGAATGCCCATTTGATCTCCAGGTCCCACGTTTAGCCAGACATAAAGTGATGCAAGCACACAATGCCACGCTTGCCCATGTCTGGAATTTGTTCAGCCACTGATGAACCCATCCTCTCTCTCTCTGCCTCTTCCTCTCTGTCTCTGTCTCTCTCAATAATAATAATAATAAATTTCATTATTTATTTATTTATTTGTAAGGAAAGAGAGAGAATGGGCATGTCAGCATTCCCAGCTACTGCAAATGAACCCCAGATGCACCTACTGCCCTGTGCATCTGGCTTTATATGGGTTTTGGGGAATCAAACTCGTTCATTAGGCTTTATAGGCAAGTTCATGGCTTAACCACTAAGCCATCTCTCCAGCTCCCCTTTTTTCAAGGTATGGTCTCACTCTAGCTCAGGCTGACCTGCAATTCACTATGTACTCCTAGGCTGGCCTTGAATTCACAGTGATCCTCTTACCTCTGCCTCCCAAAGGCTGGGATTAAAGGGCTTTTTTTCTTCTCTTAATAAATTTTGGGCTGGAGAGATGGCTTAGCAGTTAAGGCACTTGCTTGCAAAGCCTAAAGACCCATGTTTGATCTCTCTCCAGATCCTATGTAAGCCAGATGCACAAAGGTGACACAAGTGCAAGGTCACACATGTGCTCTAGGTGGTGCAAGTATCTGGAGTTCAATTGCAGTGGCTGAGGCCCTGGTGTGCCTATTCTCTCTCTCTCTAAAATACAAAAAAAAAATATGTATTACAGAGAAAGAGAGAGAGAGAATATAGGCCTTCTAGGGCCTTCAGCTGCTACAAACAAACTCCAGACACATGTGCCACCTTGTGCATCTGGCTTACATGGGTCCTAGGGAATCAAACCTGGCTCCTTTGGTTCTGCAGGTAACACCTTAACGGCTAAGCCATCTCTACTGCCCTCCTGTGTGTGTGCGTTTTTTTTTTTAAGATTTTGCTTATTTATTCATTTGAGAGAGAGAGAAAGAGACAGAGAGAGAGGGAGAGAGAAAATGGGCATGTCAGGACCTCCAGCCACTGCAAACGAACTCCAGATGCATGCTCCCCCTTGTGCATCTGGCTTACATGGGTCCTGGAGAATTGAACCTGGATCCTTTGGCTTTGCAGGCAAACACCTTAACTGCTAAGCCATCTCTGCAGCCATCCTGTGTGTTTTTAATAGACTTCCTAATGTGTGTACTTGTGTGAATATGTGTTCGTGTATGTGTGATTGTAGGCATGTACATGCCACAGTGTCTGTATGGGAGTCAGAAGCCATCTTTTGGGCTCGTCCTTGCTGGCCCACATCATTTGCAGCAGGGCTTCTGTCTCACTCTGTCTTTCCTGCACTCACAACAGCTTCAGGGAAATTCTTCTTTCTCTGCCTCCTAACTCACTGTCAGAGTCCTTAGATTCCAGAACTCTACCAAAGCTTCCTATTTTTTTTTAATTTTTTTATTTTTGGAGAAAGACACAGAGAGAGACAGAGAGAGAGAGAGGGAGAGGGAGAGGGAGACAGAGAATGGGCGCGCCAGCAGTCTTTCAGCTGCTGTGAACGAAATCCAGATTCGTGTGCCCCCCTTGTAGGCAAGTGTGGCATTGCGCCCTTGCGTCACTTTACATCTGGCTAATCGTGGGACCTGGAGATTGGAACCGGGTTCTTAGGCTTAGTAGGCAGGCGCCTTAACCGCTAAGCCATCTCTCCAGCCCAGGCTTCCTATTTTTTATGTGGGGTCTGAGGCTTGAAATCAGGTACTCAAGCTTGAGCCACAAGCACTTTATCCACTGATCTGTCACTCCAGCCTAGATCCTCTTATCTTTCCATTCTTCCTTTCAACCTATCCATAGTTCAATCCATATATCCACCCAATCTGCCAATCTTCTTTCACTCTTTTATCCATCTATACCTCCATCCACCTATCCACTCATCCACCTATTCCATCTACCTATCTTCTCATCTACCCACCACTCATCCATCTCCCACTCATCTCTCCACCCATCCATCCACCCACCCATCTCTCCACCTAGCCATACATCCATCCACCTGTCCATCCATCTATCCATCCGTCCACCTATATACTCATCCACCCACTCATTCATCCACCCATCTACCTATTTATCCACCTATCCACTCATCCTCCTACCCACCCATCTATCCATCTATTCACCAACCCATCTGCTAACCTATCCACCTATCCATTTACTCTTCCCATCCTCCCAGTCTTCCTTCTACTCATCCATCCATGCACCTGTGGTCCCAACTACTTAGGAGACTGTTGAGAATACCTCTTGAGCCCACAAGCTCAGGGCTGGTGTGGACAATGACAAAGTAAACAAATAAATTCAGATGCAGTCTTGGCTACAAGGATGATGAGGAGACAGTGATTGGTCTGAGGAAGAGGAAGGAAGGAAGAACCCAAAGCAGAGGGACAGCATCAGGAAAGGTTGGCTGTTGGACTCTGTGACTGTAAGCTCAGGGTGATGTTTCTGGGCAGCAAACAGGTAGGCAGGAAGGGAGGACTGAGCCACATCCAGAGCTGTTCCAGCTTCTCTTCTCTCCTGCAGCCTGTGGTGGCTCAGCTAGGTAGGGTCACTCACATCCCCTTTGTTGCAGAGAGAAGTGTCCTGTATACAGAGCTACTGGCCAGGCTACATTTCTTCGCCACATCACATCCAGTGCTCGTGGGACAGCTGTGCCAACAAGCCCAGAACTGGTTCCGGGCATGTCCATATCCTGTGCTGGTGCCCCTGACAGGTTTCCTACAGCCTCCTGGAGGACCTCTGTGTGCGACACTCACTGGTTGTCACAAAGGTGAGTAACCAAACAATTACAAAAATCTGGCCAGGCCATTGCCTACCTCGAGTGCTAATGGCAGGTATTTGGGGCTCTCCAGGGCTCCCCTTTGCCACACAGGAAGTCCCTAGAGTGCCATAGGGACTGCCCATGCTATCTCGCTCTGACTCTTCTTTCTCTCTGTCCCCTAGGACTATAGATTACTGGTATAAATACCGCTAATGAGCCTGAGCTGGAGGATACCTCTGAGATCCCATCCCAAAGGCCAGCCTCAGCTAGTGCAGTCTACGGGCTCATATCAGGCAGTGTGGAGGTGAGAAAGGAAGTCTGACAGGCCAGAAGAGGCTGATGGGAACACAGGCTAGTGCTTGAAGCCTGAGCGTCAGGGGGAGAAGAGGGCATCATAGCCATTCATTTGTCATCTTATTTCATTTGTCATCTTATTTTTCCTTCCACCCATCTATTGACCCGCCCACTACTCATCCATCCTTCCATCTACACATTCACCTATTCATCTTTCTATCTACAACTCATCCATCCATCCTTCCTTCCACATACTCACCCATGTATCTTTCCATCCACACACTCACTCATCCACTGACTCATCCATCTACTGACCCATTCATCTATCCACCCAATCATCCATCCACCCACCTATCCCCTTCTATCTATCCACCCATCCACTGATACTTCAGTGGTTCTATTCTTCCATTACACATCCATCTTCTGTCCATCTTCCTTTCACCCTGTACTCATGGACTCCTCCATTCTCTTCCCTGGGCTGTCTCCCACCCACTTACCTTCCATTTGTGCTCCCAGCCATTCTCCAGCTCACCCACAGAACTGATTTCCCCTTTCTACCTGTATCTCCATTACCCAAAAACCAGGAGTCACCAGTCTCTCCATCTACCCACCTGTCGCCCTCATTTCCTGTGTTCCTATCTGCCCATGCAGTCTCTCACATCCATTGTCAAAGTGTTGCAGTTACCACCACGTTTTTGTACCATATGAGCTGGTAAGAAAGCTGCGCTCCCAAGACACTTTTATTTTCAAAATAGAGATTGTGAGTGCTAAGTAGAATACATAGAGGGATTGATTCAGTGGCAGCACGCTGCCTTGAGGACTCTGACCATGAACTTGACCTAGTGGGAAAGCTGCGGACTCATTAGGATCTAGGTTGTAATGTTATAGAGCCCAAGATAGTGGCTTAAATAAAACAGGAGCTTGCTCTTATGTAATAGTTCAAACATAAGCACAGATAAAATTGTGTCCCTAAGGTGTCATGGACCAGAGTCTTTCAGTCTTGGTGCTCTACCAGTTTTTAGTATGAGGTTCATTGGCCCAGGATTGCTGCTTTAGTTCTTAAAATCACAATGGCAGTCTATCCAGTGGGGAAGGGGAAGGAGAAGTGGATGGCAGACCCTTTCCTTTTAGGAGCATACTACTGAGAAAGACCTTACCATTTCATCTCTGGTCTTATTGTCTAATGTTTAGATATCTCCACTTGTAAACCAATCTAGGAAGACATTGTCTTTGTGTGAATATGGTATGTTTTTCTTTTCTCCTCTGTGTTTTTATTTTTGTAGTTCTGTGGATTGAGTTTGAATGGATAACTATGTGGTCAACTAAAACTTGTGGGCTTTGGGGCTTTCTTACTGATAGAAGAATGAATGATAGAATCGCTAAAGGACACAAGCCACAGATAGTGCAGTGATGGTGTGATTGATTAGTGATGTCTGCCATGGGCCAGGCAGGGGAAGTTACAACTTAGAGTTTCTGGAGCAGGGGAATGTTTTATGCCTGCTTGAATGCCATCTGGTCATGTGAAAGTTGAGAAAATTCCCCCTTAGTCCGCATTTCACTTTCTCCATTTTTTAGTGGGAAAAAAATCTGACTTAAAACTTAAAATGAGAAGAAATAAGAAAAAGAAAGCAGACCCTACCAAGTCCCCACTTTATAACCTGGGAAACTGAGGCACAAAGAAGAATTCAGTCAGGGACATTCAGAATGTCTGGTCTCTTCATACCAGGCCTGGTGATTTTTGCAGTACAACTGGGTATTTCTCTGTTTTTTTTTTTTAATTAAAAAAATTTTTTTATGGGCTGGAGATGGCTTAGCGGTTAAGGCGCTTGCCTGAGAAGCCTAAGGACCCATGCTCTACTCTCCAGACCAAGCTGTGGTTTCGTTTTTTGTCCTAAGAGTATCATAAATGTTCTAGCCCAAATCCAAACCAGACACCTGACAGTGCAGATGACGTACTGTGGTCCTGCCTTTTAACTGGCTGTGTGGCTGTGGAGAGGGAACTGCATCTGTCTGTGTCTCAGTTTTGCTGTCTGTGAAGTGGATCCTCTCAGAAGGGTCAGAGGCTGAGCTCTCATTCACAGCACTGAGGTCACTGCTGTCCTCTCTGCAGGCATCACCGCCATGGCCTGGGACCTGGAGGAGCAGTTGCTGGTAGTTGGCACCCAGGATGGAATTGTGACCATGTGGGACATACAGGAGCAGCAGGTGGTCCACATTCTAACTGGACATACAGGTGAGGCACAGGAAACAGAGTAGGTCAACATCTTCCTCTTGTCTCAAAATGGTGTCTTTCCAGCATCCCTTGACAGAGTCAACATCCTTGTATTGAAACTTTTTTTTGTTTAGCATCCGTTAGCTAGAGCTGTGTAACAAATTGCCTCCCACACAGTGACTGCAAACAAGCTGTCTCTTTTTGTTGTTGTTGTTGTTGAACATGTGAGGGTGCACATGTGTCATGGTGCATATGCAGTGGTCAGAGAACAACTTTAGGTGTTGGTCCTCTCCTTCCACCTTGTTTGCAGCAGGGTCTCTCATTGTTAATTGCTGTATTTGCCAGAGTAGCTGGCCCATGAGCTTCCAGAAAATTCTACTTCTGCCTTTCTTTTCTCTCTAGGCGTGCTGGGATTACAGACCCTGTTTATAGTGTCCAGCTTTTAGATAGGTTCTAGGGACCCAAGTTTAAGCACTCATGCTTTATCCACTGAGCCATCTTTTCAGGCCCACAATCTGTCTCTTTTTCTCATCATCTGTGGGTTGTAATTCAGGCTGTGTTCTGCTGGGTGGTTCTCTGGTCCCTGAGTCTGCTAATGAATCAGCAGTTAGTTGATGGGTCATAGGGGAACTGGCTAGTTCAGGATCTTCTTGACTAAGACACCTTTATCTCTTGATGGAAAGAACAACAAAGTCACATTGTCAAGGGAAAGGTCTAGACCATACTGTCAAGGAGGGTATAGATTATAGTGGGTAAAGAACTGTAGCTAGCCCGGGGAAATGGCTCAGTGGGCAAAGTACTTGCTGCACAAGCATGAGGCCCTGGGTCCATATACCCAGCACCCATGCAAAAATGTCAGGCATGGTAATGTGTGCCTGTAATCCAGCACTGGGGAGATGGAAACAGGAGGATCCCTGGGGTTCACTAGATAGTTTGTCTATCGGAGATGGTAAACTCCAGGTTAAGTGAGAGACCCTGTCTCAAAAAATAAGGTAGACTTTCCAATGTGGCCACATTGAATAAATCTCATGTTTTTTGGGGGGCGGGGGAAGGAGGTTCAGGGTAGGGTCTCACTCTAGCCCAGGCTGACCTGGAATTCACTATGTAGTCTCAGGGTGGCCTTGAACTCACAGCGAATCTTCTACCACTGCCTCTTGAGTGCTGGGATTAAAGGCATATGCCATCATACCATGTTTTTACTTTTCATAAAACAAAAAAACAACATGGGGACTGGAGAGATGAAGAGATGGCTTAGAGGTTAAAGTTATTTGCTTGTAAAGACTGCTGGCCCAGGTTCAGTTCCCCAGCCACTCATGTAAAGATAGATTCAAAAGGCAGCACAAGTACTGTGGCTTTGCAACAGCAAGACACGCTGGACACAAACATATGTGAAAATAATAAATAAATTGTTAAAAAGTTCTCACCACGAATATCACTTTCTCCTTGGAAAGAAAAAATTTAATGATAAATAAATAAATGGGGAAAGAGTGACTGAAGAAGACCAATGTCAACCTCTTCATATGCATGCACACCTGTGCACCTACACACACACACACACACACAGGCATGCATATGCACATGCACACCATGTACACATGCACATTAAAAATTATAGTCATCTTTGGACTGTGTCTTACTACACTTTCTGCTGCTATAACAGAATACCACAGACTGAGTAAGTTATAAACAATAGAAGTTTATTCTACTCATGGTCCTGGAGGCTGGGAAGTCCAGGTACTTCTGATGAGGGTCATCTTGCTCCATCCTAATGTGATGGAAGGTATCTCATGGTGAAGGGATGGTTGACATGAAGAAAATGGGGACCAAGCAAGCTCTTTTATAATTATCCCACTCTGGTGATGTTGGCCTTCATTCATAAGCCCATATCCTCAGCAGCTCTTTTTTAGGTTTATTTATTTATTTATTTATTTATTTATTTATTTATTTATTTATGACAGAGAGGGGGAGGGAGAGAGGGAGAAAGAGAGAGAATGAGAGTGAGAATGGGCATGCCAGGGCCTCTAGCCACTGCAGACGAACTCCAGACACATGCACCACCATGTGCATCTGGCTTATGTGGGACCTGGAGAATTGAACCAGGGTCCTGGCTTCACAAGCAAATGCCTTAACTGCTAAGCCATCTATCCAGCCCCTCAGCAGCTCTTAAAGGGCACACCTCTTCACACTATTCTATCAAGGACACTAAATCTGGGGGAGACATGCAAACCATAGCAGATCCTAAGAAATATTTTAATTTCTTCCTTGTCCCTTCAACAGATATGGTTTATTCACTGGATTAATGTTGAGTGCCTACTGCATACAACACTACAAAGATAATCTTAGTTAAATTATGTTAAAACAATGTTATGGGCTTGGGAGATGGTTCAATGGTTAAAAGCATTTGCTGCACAGCCTGACAACTGGAGTTCAGATAACCAGCACCACATAAAACAGGATGCAAGTGGTATATGCATCTGTAATACCAGCATGCCCATGGCAATGGGAAGCAGAGTCAGGAGAATCCTGAAGTTTATGGATTAGGTAATCCAGTATTTAGAGAGTACAGGAGTGGGAGAGCAAGAGTGAGATGACCTCATCTCAGACAAGGTGGAAAGGGGGACTGACACCTCGAGGTTGTCTTTTGACCCCCACACATGTGCTGTGGCAGGAACATACCCATGCATGCACGTTCATACCATACATATACATACACATATGTATACACAAAAACAACAAGGGCCAGGCATGGTGGTGCACACCTTTAATCTCAGCACTTGGGAGGCAGAGGTAGGAGAATTACCATGAGTTCAATGCCACCCTGAGACTACATAGTGAATTCCATGTCAGCCTGGACTAGAGTGAAACCCTACCTCAAAACAAAACAAAACAAAACAAGGGCTGGAGAGATGGCTTAGTGGTTAAGGAGTATTCCTTCCGAAGCCTAAGGACCCCAGTTCAATTCTCCAGGTCCCACATAATCCAGATGCGCATGGGTCTTGAGTTTGTTGGCAGTGGCTAGAGGCCTTGGCGGGCCCATTCTCTCCCTCTCTCTCTCTCTCTCTCTCTCTCTCTCTGTTTCTAATAAATAAATAAAAGTCTTTTTAAAAAACCCAAAATAAAACAAAACAAAAACAACAAGGTTATAAACACTGAGAACTCATTACTTATTTTCCCACCCTTTACTCTTCAATTTTTAAAAAATATTTTATCATTTATTTATTTATTTATGAGAGAGAGAGAGAGAAATGAGTGCCAGGGCCTCTAGCAAACAAACTCATGGGTTCTGGGGAAGCAAACCTGGGTCCTTAGGCTTCATAGGCAAGCACCTTAATGGCTAAACCATCTCTCTAGCTCTGATTTGTTTTTAGAGGGGTCTCATGTATCTTAGGCTGGCCTCTAGCTCACTATGTAGCTAAGGATGATCTTGAACTCCTGATCCTCCTACCTCTATCTCCTGGGTGCTGGGATGATGAGTGTGCACCACCATACCAGTTTTCCCACCCTTCACTCCTACCTATGCTCTGGACAATTGCACTGTGTAAGGAGATGGTATGGAAGGGTCATTTCTTCCCAACTCTATGTTCATTGATGTCACGCTAGGATTGAAACCAACTGTGATGGGGATATTTACATCATGGAAATGGGCAGACACAACAAAGCATAGTCTTCCAACTGATGGGACTGTTACATATTTACCAGACTATATTCTGCTTTCTCTCAGGGGATTTTTGATTTGTATTCCTTCAGATTAAACAGGTAAAATATGTAACACATACATTTTACAACCTCAGATAATTTTTTATAACCTTTTGCCTTTTGTGTTTTTTTGTCTTCTTCATTGTTGTTTGTTGTTGTTGTTATTATTATTATTATTACTATTATTTGTTTTTCAAGGTAGGGTCTTGCTCTAGCTCAGGATGACGTGGAATTCACTATGTAGTCTCAGGGTGGCCTCAAACTCACAGTGATCCTCCTACCTCTACCTCCCGATGCTGGGATTAAAGGCGTGCACCACCACACCCGGCTTGTTATTATATTTTTGAGACTGGGTCTTGTTATTAACCCAGACTGGCCTTGAACTTGCAACAGTTCTTCTACCCAAGCCTCCTGAGTTCTAGGATTGCAAGCATGTGCCACCATGCCAGTCTCCTTTTTTATTTTTTATTTTTATTTTTATTTTTTTTTGGTTTTTCCGAGGTAGGGTCTTATTCTAGCCCAGGCTGAGCTGGAATTCACTATGTAGTCTCAGGGTGACCTCAGACTCACAGTGATCCTCCTACCTCTACCTCCCGATACTGGGATTAAAGGCGTGCACCACCACACCTGGCTTCTATCTGTCTTTTCTTTGGTAAACCAGGATACTTCCAAGCTGATAGACATTTTAGTAGTTACCAGGACATACTGTCCCCAGCTAACAAGGAATCCCAACCATGTCCCAATCCAGCTGAAGTGACGTGTGTGGAAGTGTTTGCCAATGGGACTCGTGCCCTCTCCACCTCAAAGGACCACACATTGCGTCTGTGGAATTTGCTCTCTGGCCAGGAGGAGTTTGCTGCTTCTCTTGGAGGCTTAACACGTTCCACTAACCCTCAGACCTGGGATCTTCACGTGGATGAGGTGAACGCAGTCGTGTATTCCACATCAGGCTCAAAGGTAAGCAACCCTCCCCCATTTGGAAAGCAAAGAAGAGGGCAGAATATTCAAAGATTGGCTCATTGCCATGAGGAGGGGCTCTCTGATATGGGTGTGTGTGGATAGGGACGCACCATCACTTACAAGGCTGTTAGAAGCCAAGTGTAGTGCCACCCACCCGGAATTCTAAAACTTGAGAAGCTGAGACAGGAGGGTTGTATCCAAGTTCCAGGCCAGCCTGGGCTACAGAGTAGAACTCTGTCTCAAAAAAAAAAAAAAAAAAAAAAAAAAACTACCTTACTTTTTGAGACAGGATCACTCACTGACCCTAGAGCTCAGTGCCTGAGCTAGAGTGGCTGTCCAACAAACCCTACAGCTCCATCTGTCCCCACCTCACCAGTACTGGGATTACTTCACACCTGGCCTTAATGTGGGTCCTGGGGATTTGAACTCAAGTCCTCATGCTTGCACAGCAAGCACTTTATCCACTGAGTCATAACCCAGCCCTTCATACACACACTTTTGCATATATAATTATGTATATGTATTCTGATTTCTTTAATGTAATATAAAAGCCAGGGGCCAGGGGTGTATCTTGGGGGTATGGCCCTGCCTAGAATCCCCAGTGAGAGTCTGGGGGCATGGTTCAATGGTAGAACCTTCCTTAGCATATGTAAAACTCTGGGTTTTGTCCCCAGCACTGCAAAGTAATATATATATAATTTTGCATATATATACACACATACATACACACACATGGTGTGTATCAGAAATAGAATTAACAGGCTCGAGAGATGGCTCAGCAGTTAAGGCGCTTGCTTCCAAAACCTAACCACCTGAGTTTGATTCTCCAATACCCTCATAAAGCCAGATGCAGAAAGTGGCATATGCATCTGGAGTATGTTTGCAGTGGTTAGAGACCCTGGCACGCCCATTCTCTTCAGGTGTGGTGCCATACATCTTTAATCCCAGCACTCAGGAGGCAAAGGCAGGCGGATCATTGTGAGTTTGAGGCTAGCCTGACACTACATAGTGAATTCCAAGTAGAGCAAGACCCTACCTCAAAAAACAATATATATAATGACAGTTGCCATGTGCTTCTCACCCAACATCCCTTACGGTCAACATCATATTGTTTTGTTTTGTTTTTTATTTTTATTTATTAATGTTTTAAAATATTAAACTTATTTATTTGAGAGAGAGAGAGAGGGACAGGGAGAGAGAAAGAGGCAGATATAGAATGAGTGCATCAGGGCCTTCAGCCACTGCCAACAAACTCCAGACACATGCACCACTTTGTGCACCTGGCTTTATGTGGGTCCTAGGGAGCTGATTCTGGGTCCTTTGGCTTTGTAAGCAAGGGCCTTAACTGCTAAGCCATCTCTCCAGGCCTGTGTTGTTTTTTAAATATTTTATTTATTTATTTATGAGAGAGAGAGACAGAGAGACACAGAGAGAATGGGCCTGCCAAGGCCTCCAGCCACTGCCAATGAACTCCAGGTGCATGTGCCGCCAAGTACTTCTGGCTTATGTAGTGTTGTGGGAAACTTTTCCCCTGGGGTGATGCAGACACATGCCTTCACCCCAAATAGGGTTCAGATGTTTATACCAATACCAGTTCAGTGAACCAATGAGGTTATTGGGGGGTCACTTAATATAAAGAGAGGTTGCTTATAGGAACATGAGGCCCTGAAGCAGCCCCTTTGATGGAGATTGCTGTGTCAAAGTTACTCCTTGGATGCTCCTCCCTCAGCCTGGGAATGAGGGCTGCCTTTTAGGACCTCAGCGCAGCTGCACCACAAAGAAGTCCCATTCCACCCTGAATGACAACTTTCCCGTGGCCACTTTTAGAAGCTTCTTCTCCCTGTTTAAGAGTATGAGACCACAGAGCAGCACTTCAGTGGGGCTCACTATACTAGAATTACCCCTGCGGATGCTCCTCTCTCAGTCTCGGGCTTACACAGCATGGAGACTCCAGAGACACCACCTCAATAGAGCTCATTGGAGCTCCTTGTTCCTAAATCTTTTCCTCTTTACATACTCTATCTCAACCACTCAGATCATGAGATTTTGTGCATTATTGTATACAGCTGGCACAGGTGAGGTGACCCTCCCTACACCTTCTCTGGTGAGTTGACCTAGCTGCGTCTGATAAAGCTGGCTATAGTTGTTTATACCTTACATTGTGGAGGGAATTTTCCATACAACATGTGGGATCTGGGGAATTGAACTTGGGTCCTTAGGCTTCACAGGCACATGCCTTAACCGCCAAGCCATCTCTTCAGCCTCATCATTTTGTTTTGAAACTGAGTCTTACTCTATAGCCTAGAATTCTTTCAAACTTGTGACCCTCCTCCCTCAGCCTTTTGAGTTCTAGGATCGTCTCCATGTGCCACCAGACCTGGCTCAAAAAGCTATTTTATAAACTGGAGAGATGGCTTAGTGATTAAGATGTTTGCCTGTGAGGCCAAAGGACCCATGTTTGATTCTCCAGGACCGATATAAGCCAGATTCACAAGGGACACATGTGTCTGGAGTTTGTTTGCAGTGGCTATAGGCCCTGGTTGTGCCCATTCTCTCTCTCTTTTAAATTTATTATTATTTTTTTATTATTTTAGGAGAGAGACAGAGAGAGAGACAGACAGACAGACAGAGAGGGAGAGGGAGACAGATAGAGATGGGCGCTCCAGCAGTCTCTCAGCTGCTGTGAACGAAATCCTGATGTGTGCGCCCCCTTGTGGGCAAGTGTGGCATTGCGCCCTTGTGTCACTGCATCTGGCTAAACATGGGACCTGGAGATTGGAACCAGCGTTCTTAGGCTTAGCAGGCAGGCACCTTAACCGCTAAGCCATCTCTCCAGCCCTGCCCATTCTCTCTGTGTCTGTCTCTCTTCTTTCTCTCTGTCTCTTTCTCTGCTTGCAAATAAATGAATAAAACTTTTAAAAAAGAAGGGACCACTGGGATCACCAAAAGGCAACATAGTGCTGAGAAGAAGGGATAGAGGAGTGCCCAGCACTGAAACACCTCTGTCACACCGTACAAGGTTCAGGGACCATTGCGGAAGAGGGGGCAGATAGAATGGAAGAGCCAAAGGAAGGGTATGACTTCTTACAATGCAACTGCCCAGACAGAAATTGGCCTCGATATCCATGACCTTGCAGTGCCTAGCAATACCATCGCAAGACCCTCAAAATAGAAGAAAAAGATGATGACATCAAATTAAAAGAAAAACTAATGGAGAGAGGGAGGGGATATGATGGAGATTGGTGTTCTAAAGTGGAATGTGGGGAGGGGAGGGAAATATCATATGCTTTTTGTATGTAAGTATAGAAGGTGTCAATAAAAAAAATTAATAATTTAAAAAAAAAGAAGGGGACAGCCAGGTGTAGTGTCGCATGCCTTTAATCCCAGCACTTGGGAGGCAGAGGTAGGAGGATCACTGTGAGTTTGAAGCCGGCCTGAGATTACATAGTGAATTCCACGTCAGCCTGGGCTAAAGCAAGACCCTACTTTGAAAAACAAAAACAAAGGGCTGGAGAGATGGTTTAGCGGTTAAAGTGCCTGCCTGCTAAGCCTAAGAGTGCCAGTTCCAATCCCCAGGTCCCACATTTAGCCAGAAACAAAGTGATGCAAGGATGCAATGCTCCACTTTCCCACATGGGGGCGCATGCATCTGGAGTTCATTCACAGTGGCTGAGAGGCCCGCCCATTCTCAATCTGTCTCCCTCTCCCTCTTTCTCTATCTCTCTCTGTGTCTCTCTCAAAAAAAAAAAAAAAAACACCAAAAAACCCATAACTAGGGGGCTATAAAGATGGCTCAGAGGTTAAAGACACTTCCCAGCAAAGCCTGCTGGCCTAGGTTCACTTCTCCAGCACCCATGAAAAGCCAGATATAAAAAATTGATGCAAGTGTCTGGACTTTGCCTCAGCAGGAGACCTTGACACATCCATACCCACATGTGTACACACACTCATGTGCAAATAAATATTTTTTTCTTTTTTGAGGTAGGGTCTCACTTTAGCTCAGGCTGACCTGAAATTCACCATGTAGTCTCAGGGTGGCCTTGAACTCTCAGCAATCCTCCTACCTCTGCCTCCCAAGTGCTGGAATTAAAGGCGTGTGCCACCATGCCTGGCTATAAATAAATTTTTAAAAATATTTTTATTTATTTGAGAGAGAGAAAAAGAGAGAACGGGCTTGCCAGAGACTCTTGGTGCTGCAAATGAACTCCAGACATGTGTACCACATTGTGCATCTGGCTTTATGTGGGTATTGGATAACTGAACCTGGGTTGGTAGGCTTTGTAAGCAAGTGCCTTTAACCACTGAGTCATCTCCCAGCCCAAATAATTTGGGGGGGGGAGGGTTTCAAGGCAGGATCTCACTTTAGCCCAGGCTGACCTGGAATTCACTTAGTCTCAGGGTGACCTTGAACTCATGGCAATCCTCCTACTTCTGCCTTCTGAGTACTGGGATTAAAGGCATACACCACCATGCCTAGCTCCAAATTTTTATTTTTTTTTTTATTTTATTTTATTTTATTTTTTGGTTTTTTGAGGTAGGGTCTCACTCTGGTTCAGGCTGACCTGGAATTAACTATGTAGTCTCAGGGTGGCCTTGAAATTTTTTTTTTTTTTAGCAAAAGAGAGTGTAGGACGATTGCTCAGTGGTTAAAGGCACTTGCTTCACAAGCCTACTGAGCAGAGTTCCATCCCCAAACCCACATAAAGCTAGACCCATAGTGGCACATGGGTCTGTAATCCCAGCGTACCTACAGCAATGGGAGGTGGAGTCAAGAGAATCCTGAAGCTCACAGGCCAGCTAGTCTGGCATTTCCAGCAGCAAACTACAAAAGAGACTGTTTCAAACAAGGAAAAAAGGAGGACCAACACCCTGAGGTTGTCCTCTGACCTTCACACATGCACCATGGGTGTGTACGTGCACATACACACACGAATAATAATATTTTAATAAAGAATGGATCTAACCGATGTTAGTGACCTTTATCTGTAGTCTCATATACTTGGAAGACCAAAGCAGGAGGATTTCTTGAGCCCAGAAGTTCAGATAAGATCAGGTGCACTGAGGGTGGTATGGCTGTAGATGAGCCCAGGAGTTCAAAGCCAGCCTGGCCAACAAAGTGAGACCCCATAGCAAAAGAAAAGAGAGCTAGAGAATGAATGGAAGGAGAATAGATCTCTGTTCAGGTCCCCCCTGAGACATCTCTTGTTTGTCATTACTCTGTTAGGTTACCGCATGGCATCTAGAAACTGCACAACTGGTTTTCTGTATCCTGGAAGATGCCTCTGATCCCTGGATGTGCACGGCCATGTTGCCTTCCCAAGCCCAGCTGTTGACTGTGTCAGAGAATGGCATAGTCAGTCTATGGAGCTTGGCCACGGGAAAACTACAAGACAAGCACCCATTGTCCAGCATTAAAGAAGAGACTCCCACGTGTGCAGCCTCCCTCCAGAAACAAGGCAGGATGGTCACTGGGTTCAGCAATGGCTCCATCTCCTTGGTAAGCAACTTTCTCCACTTATCTCAAAAGTTCAGAGGTATCCTAGAACTTGGGAGGAATGATGTTGCCTGTGGCTCTTACTGAGTGACACAAAGCTGCAGCTGGTGTTTCTCCATCCTCTTCTTCCTCTTTACTTTTTCTCCTCCCCCTTCCTCTCCTTCTCCTCCTCCTTCTTCCTCCTCCCTCATTCTTCTTCTTTTTTGGTGTATGTGTATTATGTGTGTGTGTGTGTGTGTGCATTTGGTGTATGCACATGTGTGTGCAGATACACACACTACACACAAGTGTGTGGAAGCCAGAGGAGCACGCTCTTCCATCTAAAGGCAGTGTTGTCAGTGAGCTTGGAACCAGATTGAATGGTGAGCCCCGGTAATCCTCCTGTCTCTACTCCCCTGAGCACTGGGTTACAGGTATGCATGGCCACGCCTGGATATTTATGTGGGTGCTGAGGGTCAAATTCAGGTTCTCATGCAAGTGCTCTTACCTGCTGAGCCATCTCTCCAGCCCCACAGGTTCTTTTCTTTTAAATATTTTTATTTATTTGGAGAGAGAGAGCACCAGGTACATACGCTACTTTGTGCATCTGACTTTATGTGGGTACTGGGGAATGGAAATCAGGCTGTAAGGCTTTGTAAGCAAGTGCCTTTAAGTGCTAAGCCACCTCCCCAAGTGCATAGGCTCTTTTTTTGTTTTATTTTGTTTTGACGCAGGGTGTCACTGTAGCCCAGGCTGATCTGGAACTCACTCTGTAGTTCCTGGCTGATCTGGAATTTATAGCAATCCTCCCACCTCTGTTTCCCTAGGGTTAGATTAAAAAGCATGTATACCACACCCATTAAAATATAATTTTTTTCAATTTATTTTTTATTGACAACTTCCATAATTGTAGACTGGTAATTCCCTCCCTCTCCCCACTTTCCCCTTTGAAACTTCACTATCCATCATATCCTCTCCCCCTCTCAATCAGTCTGTCTTTTATTTTGATGTCATCATCTTTTCCTCCTATTATGATGGTCTTGTGTAGGTAGTGTCAGGCACTGTGAGGTCATGGATATCCAGGACATTTTGTGTCTGGAGGAGCACGTTGTAAGGAGTCCTACCCTTCCTTTGGCTCTTACATTCTTTCCACCCCTCTTCTGCAATGGACCCTGAGCCTTGGAAGATGTGATAGAGATATTTCAGTGCTGAACACTCCTCTGTCCCTTCAGTGCTGAGCACTCCTCTGTCACTTCTGAGTACCTTCTGAGTCATCCCAAGGTCACCGCCATCTATAAAAAGGTTATCTAACCAAAAGTGAGAGTGGCATTAATATATGGGTATGAACATTAAGAGAAGTGCTTACTGGGCAGTTTGGTGAGCATAATATATACGTTTAGCCAGACACCAGCAAACATTAAACCCCTAGGGCTCATGACTACCCCTGTTGTAGGTTTTCAGTATCAGGGATGTATTCTCTCCCATGGAGTGGGCCTCCAGTACAATTAGAGAGTGGTTGGTTTCCCTCATAACAGACATGCCACTATTGTACCCTTTGGCTCATTTGGCCTGGCTGGCCAAATTTGAGGCTTGCAGTGTCCACTGTTGAGTATCTCCACTGGTGATTCCTCTCTCTTCCATTGAACTACATGCAACATAGCTTTCTCCAGCTGGTCTACATGTAGGAGGTTTTCAGCTCAGCTCCAGCAGGATTTCTCAGTGACTTTGCAGCCCAAGTATATGGCGTCTTCAGCAGTAGGGTCTTACCAGTATTCCTGATGGGAAACCAAGAACCTCGACAATGGCCTGTAATGTTTTGGGGCTATCAGTGACCTCCCTGGCCAACAACTCACTGGAAGATATCCCACCCCTGGCACTGAGAATTTTCTAGTTACAATCTATGGCTTCTGAGTGTTCCATTGTCCATAAAAGTAGGTTTCCATATGACTTATTTATATCCTCTTAGATTTCGATTAGCCCTCCCACCACCTTTCCTTTATTCAATCTCTTCCCCTGACCTCACTTACGCCTTTTCACCCCCATTAATCTGTTCTTCTACTTACATATATACAATACCATCCTATTAAATCCCCCTCCCTCCCTTTCTATTCCCTTTATATCCCGTTTCTAGCTTACTGGCTTCTGGTACTGAGTTTTATTCCTACTCACATAGAAGTCCAATCATTTGTAGCTAGGATCCACATATGAGAGAGAACATGTGACATTTGGTTTTCTGGGCCTGGGTTACCTCACCAAGTATAATCCTTTCCAGATCCATCCATTCTCCTACAATTTTCATAATTTAATTTTTCTTTATCACTGAGTAGAACTCCATTGTGTAAATGTGCCACATCTTCATTATCCACTCATCACTTGAGGGACATCTAGGCTGGTTCTATTTCCTAGCTATCGTGAATAGAGAGGTAATAAACATGATCAAGCAAATATCTCTAAGGTAGTGAGAAGAGTCCTTAGGATATATGCCTAGGAGTGCTATAGCTGGGTCATATGATAAATCTATTTTTAGCTGTCTCAGGAAATCTCCACACTGATTTCCACAATGGCTGGACCAGATTACATTCCCACCAACAGTATAGAAGGGTTCCCCCTTTTCCACATCCTCGCCAGCATTTATAGTCATTTGTTTTCATGATGGTAGCCAATCTGACAGGAGTGACATGGAATTTCAACATAGTTTTAATCTGCATTTCCCTGATGACTAGGGATGTGGAACATTTTTTTAGATTTTATATACCATCTGTATTTCTTCTTTTGAGAACTCTCTACTTAGTTCCATAGCCCATTTTTAAAAAATTGTTTATTTTTTATTTATTTGAGTGTGACAGACAGACAGAGAGAGAAAGAGGTAGAGAATGGGCATGCCAGGGCCTCCAGCCACTGCAAACGAATTCCAGATGCATGCGCCACCTTGTCCATCTGGCTTACGTGGGTCCTGGGGAATCAAGCCTCAAACTGGGGTCCCTAGGCTTCACAGGCAAGCGCTTAACCACTAAGCCATCTTTCCAGGCTCCATAGTCCATTTTTAATTGGGTTCTTTGATTTCTTGTTATTTAGGTTTCTTTTTAGTTCTTTGTATATCCTAGTTATTAATCCTCTGTCAGATATATAGCTGGCAAAGATTTTCTCCCATTCTGTAGGTTGCCTCTTTGCTCTATTCACACTGTCCTTTGCTGTATAAAGCTTTGTAATTTCATGAGGTTCCAGCAGTTGATCTATGGTTTTATTTCTTGAGCAACTGGGGTTATATTCAGAAAGTCTTTGCTATGACCAATATGTTGAAGGGTTTTCCCTACTTTTTCCTCTAGCAGTTTCAGAGTTTCAGGTCTGATATTAAGGTCTTTGATCCATTTGGACTTAATCCTTGTGCATGGACAGAGATAAGGATCTATTTTCATCTGTCTATAATACATATCCAGTTTTCCCAGCACCATTTGCTGAAGAGGCTGTCTTTTTTCCAATGAATATTTTTGGCTTTTTTTCTTTTTTTGGTTTTTCAAGGTAGGGTCTCAAGCTCAGGCTGACCTGAAATTCACTATGTAGGCTCAGGGTGGCCTCGAACTCACAGCAATCTTCCTACCTCTGCCTCCCAAGTGCTGGGATTAAAGCCACCATGCCCGGCTTATTTTTGGCATTTTTGTCAAAAATCAGATGGCATTATCTCTCCAGACTTAAATCTGGGTCCTCTATTCTGTTCCATTGATCTACATGTCTGTTTTTGTGCCAGTACCATGCTGTTTTTGTTATTATGGCTCTGTAATATAGGTTAAAATCAGGTATGGTGCCGGGCGTGGTGGCGCACGCCTTTAATACCAGCACTCGGGAGGCAGAGGTAGGAGGATCGCCATGAGTTCAAGGCCACCCTGAGACTACATAGTTAATTCCAGGTCAGCCTGGGCCCGAGTGAGACCCTACCTTGAAAAACAAAAAAAAAAAAAAATCAGGTATGGTGATACCACCACCCATATTTTTGTTGGTTGAAATTGTTTTAGATATTTGAGGGTTTTTTAATGCTTCCAAATGTATTTTTGGATTTTTTTCTATTTCCATGAAGAATGCCATTGTAATTTTAATGGGGATTGCACTAAATGTATAGATTGCTTTTGGTAAGATTGACATTTTCACAATATTGGTTCTTCCAATCCAAGAACAAGGGATGTTTTTCTATTTCCTAGTGTCTTCTGCAATTTTTCACTTGAGCATTTTAAAGTTTTCATTGTAGAGATCCTTCACTTCCTTGGTTAGGTTTATTCCAAGGTACTTTATTTATTTTTGATGCAATAGTGAATGGGAGTGATTCTCTGATTTCATCCTCTGTGTGTTTGTTGTTAGCATATAGGAAGGCTACTGATTTCTGTGTGTTTATTTTTATCCTGCTACATGGCTATAGGTGTTTATCAGCTTTAACAGTCTGCTGGTAGAGTCTTTAGGGTCCTTTATGTATAGAATCATATCATCTGCAAATAATGATAACTTGATCTCTTCCTTTCCAATTTGTATCCCTTTTATGTATGTCTCTTGCCCTATTGCTATGGCCAAGACTTCCAGTACTATATTAAATTAAAGTGGGGACAGTGGACACCCTTGTCTTATTCCTGATTTTAGCGGAAAAGCTTCAAATTTTTCTCCATTTAGTGTTATGTTGGCTAGAAGTTTGTCATAAATAGCCTTTATTATGTTAAGATATGTTCCTTCTATTCCCAGTCTCTATAGGACTTTTATCATGAAGGGATGTTGGATTTTGTCAAATGCTTTTTCTGCATCTAATGAGATGATCATGTGATTTTTATCCTTCAGTCCATTTATATAATGTATTCCATGACCTTCCTTATCTTTCCTAACTAAGGTTGGTCTGAAGTCTACCCTGTCAGATAATAGGATAGTAATCCCTGCTTGTTTTCTAGGCCCATTTGCTTGAAAAACCATTTTCTAACCTTTCACCCTAAGATACTGTCCATTGTTTATAGAAAGGTGAGTTTCTTAGAGGCAACAAATTGAAAGATACTGATTTTTTTAATATTTATTTTTTTATTTATTCATTTGAGAGAGGGAAAGAAGCAAAGTGAGAGAGAGAATGGGCACACCAGTGCTTCCAGCCACTGCAAATGAACTCCAGATGCATGCATCAACTTGTGCATCTGGCTTACATGGGTACTGGGGAACAGAACCAAGGTCCTTTGGCTTTGCAGGCAAGCTCCTTAACTGTTAATTTAAGCCTTGTCTCCAGCCCCAAGGATCCTGCTTTTTAACCTAGTCTTCAAACCTGTGTCTTTTTGTTGGGGCATTGAGGCCGATGATATTAAGAGTTATTATTGAAAGGTATATATATATATTTGCCATTTTTCTTGTTTTGTAGTTCTTCCAGTTTTACCTTTGCTCTCTTGTATTAACTAGTATTGGAGTATGGTTTGTTTTTTCCAGGTTCCTTATATGTGTGCTTTTCTTTCTCTTCAGCATGGAAGATCCTTTCAAGTATTTTCTGTAGAGCTGGTTTTGTCTTCATATATTCTTTTAGCCTGCTTGTGTTCTGTAATATCCTTATTTCTCCTTCTATTTGAATGGATAGCTTTGCAGGATAAAGTAACTTTGACAGCTGTTATCTTTTAGAACTTGGAATACATCACTCCAAGCCCTTCTGGCTTTTAAAGTTTGTGTTGAGTAATCTGCTGTGATCCTGATGGGCTTGCCTTTGTATGTGACTTGCTTTTTCTCTCTAGCTGCTTTCAATATATTTTCTTTGGTTTGTATGTTTGGTAGTTTAATTATAATATGGCGAGGAGAGGTTCTTTCTGGGTTTTGTCTGATTGGTACTCCAAAGGCTTCCTGTATCTGCATTAGCATCTCTTTCCCAATTTGGAAATTTTCTTCTGTGATTTCATTGAAAATGCCTACTATGCCTTTGGAGTGAAATTCTTTTCCTTCTACTATACCCTGAATTCTTATGTTTGATCTTTTCATAGTGTCCAGAATATCTTGAAATTCTCATTCATACCTTCCTTTTAGTTTGTCTTTCTCTTTGTTGGCTTGTATTAGATCTGCCACCTGGTCTTCTAGTTTAGATATTTTGTTCTCTCCTTCATACATTCTACTGGTAAAATTTTCTGCAGAGGTTTTTTTTTTTTTTTTTTTTTTTTTTTTTTTTTGACTCACTGTTTGTTTGTTTTTTTCTTTTTACTTTTTTTTTGGTTTTTCGAGGTAGGGTCTCACTCTAACTCAGGCTGACCTGCAATTTACTATGTAGTCTCAGGGTGGCCTCAAACTCATGACAATCCTCCTACCTCTGCCTCCCAAGTGCTGGGATTAAAGGCGTGTGCCACCACGCCTGGCTACTGTGTTTTTTATTATTAGTATTTCTGACTATTTTTCTTTATTATTTCTACTTCCTTATTCGTGTCTTGTATTGACCTCCTTATTTCATTAAATTGGTTTCCTGTGTCTTCTTTGATTCCTTTGATTTCTCTTTTATTTCTTTGACCATATTTATAATCATTCTTTTGAAATCTTTCTCAGGCATTTCCTCTAAATCAGTCTCACTGGATGTCATTTCTGATGGATTAATATTTTTTGGTGGATTTATATTGTCTTGATTTTTTGTGTTTCTTGTATTATAGTGTAGAGATTTTTGCATCTTGGATTAATTTAATGCTTGGATTTTCAAAAATATCTGCAGTATTATTAGATGTATCAATTAATCTGATGTTATATATCTTCAGGGTAGAAGCTTAAGGGTGTGGCTTTTAAGACACTCAGAGTCTAACCACAAAAGTGACCCTAGGTGTTGGGTTTGCCTGCTATGAGAGTATTCTAGTAGGCTGGGTGGAACAAAATATAGGCAAATTCTAAAATTTAACTAAACAATATATACATTAAATGAAAAACAGCACAGAGTATTTGTGCAAGAGTAGGTATTATGGCAAACAGATCTTCTAACAAAGTCACAGGCTCTAAGAATGTGTGTTGCCCCACACCTTTTATCCTCTCAACTGGGAGGCTGAGATTTCTGGTCTGTAGAGGGTTCCCAAGGTCAGCTTGTGACTGAGTGAGACCCTTCTCCAGTGAATGACAGAAAATGAGATAAAGGCACTATAAATCAGGAAGCAACAAATGACAACCCCAAAATACAGCTTATTTAAGAAAGGCAAATCTGGCCATCCATTAGATTTAACATATAATTTACCCTGACAATGAAGGTGCAATTTAGCACTTCCGATGCAAGCCTGTATACCAGGCTTTTGGGGCGGGTACTGACCTGGTGTACTCTCAGTTACCTTTTGGGATGGCTTTGGTCTCAGCTACGGTGCACACTGGTTTGGGTCCCTCTTTGCTGTGCTATGGGCCCAGATAGGTTGGCTGGGTCTGTGGGTCGCTGCTCTGAGTGTCGGGTGCTATGTAGGTGAGCTCCCTTCACCAGGTCTCTAGTGCTTGCTGGTGCTTGTGCTGTTGGTGGAGGGAGGGGAGGCTGTGGATGGTGGCTGAAGTTCTCCTGCTGGTCCTTGCAATCCAATCCTCTTCCTCACAAGCTGCTTCACTTGTCTCTGCTGTCCTTCTTTCACATTTCTTGAGTTTGCGAGGAGGCCAGTGTAAGTAGAAAATCCCCTCTCCTGGCTTTTCCTGTGGCTCAGGTTGAGCCGGCAGCTGTGACCACACAGACCTGGTGCCCCCGCTGCTGGAGTGGCTTCTGCCTGCTTCTGTGGGCTCTAGATGCTCTGGATCTCTCCTACTTCTCTGCTGTGATTGATAATTTCTTATACACCTCACTTTTTAGAAGAAGAGTATTTTGCTGGGCTTTTTTTTCTCCCCTAGGCTGCTTTGGCATGGTTCCTATGCTGCCATCCTAACTAGAAGTCCCTAATTTTTTAAATTCATTTGAGAGATAGAGATAGAAAGAGATGAGGTTGAGAGCGAATATAGGTGTGCCAGGGCTTCCTGCTGCAGCAAAGGAATTCTAGACATATGTACCATTTTGTGCATCTGCCTTTACATGGGTATTGGGGAATAAAATTCAGGCTGTCAGGTTTTGTAAGCAAGTGCCTTTAAGCACTGTGTCATCTCCCCAGCCCTGCATAGGTTCTTAATTCTAAGGACTTTCAGTTCAGCACAGTTCAGGAAACATCCTTGCATGTTTTGTAGGGGCTAGCCTAGTGGACAATGTTTGCAGCTTCTGGTAACATACTTCTACAGGACATTCTTTGGAGTTGTTCCCACTGTGATGTGATAGTTGGAATGTGAAATGTCCCCACAGGCTCATTTGTTTGCACACTTGGTCTCCAGGTAGTGATGATGTCTTGGGAGGTTGTGGAATCTTTGGGATGGTGGCCCAGCTACAACTGAGACCTTGGGAGTGGGACTTGAAGGTGATATCCACTTTGGTTCTGGTCTATGTTCTCTGCTTTCTACTCAAGCAAGATATGAACAAGCTAGGCTGCAAGCTTCCACTGCCACATACAGAGCTATGCCAGCCACCATGCCTTCTATATTACTTTACCCACTGTTGTGACCAAATACCTGACAGGAAGCAGCTTAAGGAAGGAAAGGTACATTCCAACAGGTCCAGGGGATGCAGTCCATTATTGTGGGGAAGGCATGGAAGCAAGAGCAGGAGGCTGGCTGGTCACATTGCAGTCACAGCCAAGAAGCAGAGTATGTCAGGAAATGAGGCTTGGCTATAGGATCTCAAAACCTGCCCCCAGTAACCTACTTCTTCCAGCCAGGCTTCATCTCTTAGGAAGTATATAACCTTTTCAAACAGTACCACTAGCTCAGACCATGTGTTCAAGCACATGAGCCCATGGGAGATATTTTACATTCAAACCACAATACCTTTGTCACCATAATAGACTGTATCCTCCAAATTGTGAGCCAAAATAAGTTCCCTCCTTTGGGTTGCTTCTGTCAGAGTAATGAGAAAAGCTAATCCAAGCTCCTTTTGTGGTGAGTGAATGGCTGCTCCCATGAGCATAACCGCATGGGTCAAACATGCTGGGTTTGCTGGAAGAGCAAAGCCCATAGATGCAAAGCTATAGGTATTTGAAGTAAAAAGCCTTTGGGAGCAGAGAAAATGTTAAGAGGATATGGATAGGGTGCCAATAGAAGTTACATAAGGATCCAGGCATGTTGGTGCATGTCTGTAGTCCCAGCACTTGGAGGGTGGAGATGGGGGTCAGGCTTGCCTCAGCTATATAAGTGAGTACAAGGCTAGCTTGGGCTACATGAGACTGTCACCAAACAAAACAAAAACAAAACAACCAAAACAGTAGCTAGGGTGATGGCTTAGTCAGTAAAGCACTTGCCATGAGAGTATGAGGACCTGAGTTTGGATCCCAGCATCCATTTAATGCCAGACAGGCCTGGTAGCCTTTCTGTAATCCCAGGAGACAGAGACAGAGGATACCTGGGGTAAGCTGTCTAGCTAGACTACCTGAATTGGCAAACTCTGGGTTTAAGTGAGAGACATCTGATATACATCTCAGGCATGCACTCACATACTTGCCTACACACATGTGAACATACACATATACATATATATACACATCAGACATACAACAAAACCCCAAACAAAAAAAAAATGAAGTTATAGAAGAAGCTTGGCCACCGTGCTAGGAACTGAAGGTATACAAGAACTCTGTCTTAGCCCACCTTGGATTGCTCTAACAAAATATCTGAGGCTAGTGTTGGAAATATGAGACAGGCTCCCCCACCCCTGTGTTGAACAAAGACACTATAGAGATCAGGATGCCTCCATAAAGCAAATTTTACTTTTGCACAAGGGTGTGGAATATCTCTAAAGTGAGCTAGCAAGCACACCGGGTAGGTGGTCTGTCCAGTTTTTATCCCTAATGCTGAAAAGAAAGGAGGGAAGTTAACACTTGCTTCATTGGCTGAGGCCTAGGCTTACAATCTATGTCATGAGTGGCAAAGAGGAAAAATGATAGCAAAGACAGAACAAAGGAAGGCTGAACAGATGGTCAGGAATGATGGAGCTCTTGCTATTAACCCTGAGTGATTTTGGAACTTTATTGTCCTGGGATGGTGTGTGACCTAAAATGCAGTCATTTTAGTGTAATAGGAAAAGGTGGGTTTTCTCTCATTTCCCCTCTTCTATCTAGATGTGGATTATTTTCTTCAAATTCTTCTAATAATAGTTGTCTTTGGTATTCATGATCATCTAATATAAGAAGGTTAGTGGCATGTGGAGGAGTATCTGGTAAGGGCAGTTCCAGTAAGTGTTTGAGTTAGGCCTCTGACACAGGGAATAACACAACATCCCATCAACCCTAAAACTCCAAGAACTATGATTAGTGAGGTTATGATGAATGTCGCGATTCCTTTCCATTCTCCAAACCATCATTCCATGAGATCTGTAATAGGGCACAATAAATTTTATATAATTATCAGATGGAAAACATATATGCTGAGCATTTGGATATAACTTAGTTATCTTAATCAGAGATACTTTTACAACCCTTTTCATCTATCAGCACATATTATATATTTTATGTCTTAGTTTAGGATCAGGATGATTTTTTCAATGTTACCAGGGACAAAGGGAACTGGGTCTGTATTCTAATGACCTCCAAGTCTAATGTCAGTGAAGGGAGACCCCAAGTTTTTGGAAGATGGATGGCAGGGTCAAGTCTTTCAAGCTGAAGTGGGATGGTGAAAGGGGGAGTCTCTACTCCTGTTGACTTTAAGGCCTTGGAGAACCACCAAAAGGGGCCCAGATAGATAGAGTTAGTCTGTGATCGGGCACTCTGAAGTGAGCTGGTGGAACTGTAAAGGTCATTTATATCAATCTTATAAGAAGAAACACAAGATAATTTTCAGTACAGGTCAGAAGCTGTAAAACAAATTATGGCCTTGAAGCAGTACAAAAACTACAGTGTCAACACAAGACTATGCAGTATGGAACATTATCAATACAAAAATCCATTATAGGGCTGGAGGGATGGCTTAGCAGTTAAGGCGCCTGCCTCCTAAGCCTAAGAACACTGGTTCCAATCTCCAGCGGTTCCAATCTCCAGGTCCCACGTTTAGCCAGATGCAAAGTGACGCAAGGGCGCAATTCCGCACTTGACCATAAGGGGGCGAAGGCATCTGGATTTCGTTCGCAGCAGCTGAGACACTGCTGGCATGCCCATCTCTGTCTCTCTCTCTCCCTCTCTCTCTCTCTCTCTCTCTCTCTCTCTGTGTGTGTGTGTGTGTGTGTGTGTGTGTGTGTCTCCAAAATAAAATAAATCTATTACAGTACAGGACATAACTTAAGGTCAAGGGCTTTTACATTTTCTAACCCCAATTTTTATCTTTTTAAAAAATATGTTTTATTTATTTATTAGAGACACAGAGAGAGAATGGGTGCACCAGGACCTCCAACCACTGCAAACGAACTCTAGATGCATGCACCCCCTTGTGCATCTGGCTTATGTGGGTCCTGGAGAATCGAACCAGGATCCTTTGGCTTTGCAGGCAAATGCCTTAACCACTAAGCCATCTCTCTATCCCCCAATTTTTATCTTAATATATGACATGGCACTATAAATAAACTTACCATCTGATTACAGAGAGTTGAGTTTGAAATAGATAAACAATTAAGATGAGAGAAGTACAGAGAAACAACTTTTAATTTTAACTCATCTTAACTGAAAACACTTTAACTGAAGACACACTTAGGCAGAATTTTCTTCAGAGAGAGGGAGAGAGCTTTCACCGAAGCTTCATATATGGAGTTCCCAAACATTGATTGTGCCAGAGTTTCACATCTTGACAATCCTCTGTTTGAATTTTCCTGTGTTTGTAGAGGAAAGAGATCTATGGTCTGTGAGGGTCAAGACATTCATTTCTGTCAAATAAGACAGGTTTCTGTCTCCTGAGATAAGGTAGTTACATATTGTCTAAAAGGGCCAGGCCCAGGAGTCAGTTCCTTTTTGTTATCTTTTAGCTATCATAGAGGAATCTTCCTTGAAGCAGTTTCAGAAGAGGGAACTGTAATATCTATTGTTTCACTGAAAGACTTAGGTGTATCCACACATTTTCATAGATACATTTATTATACTACATCCCGACTGATATAGGCTAGAAACATTAGAAATATAATAACATTTTAAAAATAATTTCATTCAACAGAAAGCAGACATACCATATCTTAATATTCATAAATATAGGTGAAACATATCAATATGTTTGTGTTTTATCAGTGAACCCAAATTAATATTTTTCGAAAGATTTACGTCTTAAACATTTAGAAGGCATTGTTAGCGGCAGGATCAAACCCTGGAATATAAACATGCAGTAAGCATGAACTAGCAAAAAGTTAGAAATATACCAGAAATCAGGTTTTAGTAATTTAATGTTATCTTAAAATATATCTATAAGCATCAGAATGCTTACTGACCATAAGCACTGGAACAATTAGTGACCATGAATTTAGTCACACATAAAGACAGACAACATAAAACACTGAACACATGACATGACATGGCTGGCCAACATTGGACATGACAATAAACATGAACCATGAAGAGACATCTTCTTTTGAAGATTTTAGTTTTACTTTTTAGGGGAGGAAGACTAACATGTGGGAGAGGCCTGCATGCCCTCCGGGAAGGCATATAGCTGATGAGCAGGTCCAGTTGATTTTACCTGGAGTCATAAAGAACAATCTGTGTGGACACTGTTTATGACGGGTAAAGGAAGACCCACCCAGGAGAGAACAGAGTCCTCATCTTACCATGTGGCTGTGGCTCAGAGGCAGATCTTTCTAGGAAAGCAATCAAGTTAGAAAACTTCAAGGTAGAACAAGAGGTGCAAGGATATCAGCTGGAGGCCAGTTTTATAGCTGTACTTTGAACAAAAACAGGTTAAGCAAACAATTGCAGGTTAGGAGTAGAGAGAGGGTGGAGAGAGACTGTCACTTGTAGGGCTTGTGGTCATCCTCTTGGGCTAAGGAAGGGTGGGTCACTAATAGGAACTGTTTAATGGGGTAGAAGGAAGATTGTTTTCCCAGGAGGGCCTGGGTCAGCAAGCAGAACTGACAGAGAAGAGATTAGGGGTAGAAGAATAGAGCCAGTTGCCAATCCAGTTTATGAAGTTATTAAGATTTTTAAGAATTTGGAAGACTAATGTGTCATTTTTAGTACAAGGGAATCATTATCCAATTTTTTTTTTTGTGGCCAAACTGTGTTGTAGTAAAAAAAAAAAAAAAAACAAAACATAGGTGCTCAGACTTTATGTCTCCTTTTAGGCCAAGAGTTTTAAGACTGATCAGGGATAACCCAGCATGGAGGCCAGGGGAGTTTTGGAAATTTGGGAACCCATAGAGGGGTAAGAAATTGCTGGGGCATCTGTCTGAGGATCAGGAGTCCCTGATCTGAAAACAGAGGTCAGAGACCTTCTTCTGGAGAAGGACAGGGATCAGAAGGCAAGCAGGCATTTTGACCCGAGGCCTTTAGGGCAGTCCTCAAAGCACAAGACAAGCAACGTACCTTAGGAAATCAGACAGAGGCTTACTCACCCCCTCTTAAGGGCTAAAATGAAGTGGGTATGGCAAATGGCCTCTCTATGGTTAGAGGTAGGGCACATGAATTATTTTATCTGGCTATTGGAGATCGGTTCCAACCATCTGGGAGTTTTGAAAGCCCAGGGGAGCTGGAATTTTCAAGCAATTTATCATGATGAAAGGAGAGAGAGAGAGATAGGGTAGATACCAGCAGAAACTGTATGGGATTTGGGTTTGGGCCTGGGACAGGAAGCCACCAATAACAGGGCAATAGCTGTCCTTAGTTTGAATTTTAAAATTGACTTTTTTCTCTACTAGCCATTAGCCACAGGCGAGGACTTCTTCAGGTGCCTGTGTTTATTTTATCTAGCTGTGAGGCAGTTGTTGGTTCACTGTGATTGTCTTGCCTCCCCTGCAGGTTTTTCTTTGGCAGGAAAGGGGGAAAGCAAGGCAAGAGAAATTAGGTATCCATATGCAGAAGGAGGTAAGGAAGCCCAGTAAAGAAAGTAAAGTTTTTTTTAAGAAGGCAGGTATTTGATTTAGTGAGATGGCTTGAATTTGGTGTGAAAGGGAGAGACCCTGGCAAGACATGGCTGGCTGTGTATGACAGATAGTTTTAGGAGGGGTAGGAGCAGGGGATGGAACCTTTTGCTGTGTCATTGGAGAAAGTTATCAAGACAAGTGAAAATGTTGAAATCCAAAATATCAAATTCAGGCCAGCATTGGCCATTTTTTAGAGAATATTGTGGCCAAATTTGGATAGAGGGTTGGAGTCATTTGGCAGGCAGGAGCTCAGGAAGTTTGAGCTCCTTTAAATTAGCCCGAGACAAGCCATTGGAGTGTTTTTTGGAGCAGATAGTTTAGAGCCCATTTTGGAAGACAAGGACTAGAGTGGCCAATCCTGCCACCAGGGATGTCTCCCAGGCTTAGGGAGGGCAAACAAAACCCAAGGATTAGGAAGGAGCATCCTCGCAGTCCTAATGCTTGGGGTGTACGGTAGAACAACATGTAGGAGGCTCCCAGAGTCTGCCATTGTCCACAGACCAATAATTGAGAAACTCCTGGATTTTCTAAGGTCTGGGATGGGGTATCTCTGCCACAGACCAAGAATGAATACCTTGTCCTGAAGCTGTAATCTGATGAGGGTGTGGATGCAGTGGATCCCTCAGCAAGTGGCCTCTTATCAGGAGTTCAAAAGTCCAGCGGGCAGAGGTAGGAGGATCACTGTGAGTTCAAGGCCACCCTGAGACTACATAGTGAATTCCATGTCAGCCTGGGCTAGAGTGAGACCCTACCTTGAAAAACAAAACAACAACAACAAAAATGTCCAGCGAGAAAGGGGATGGAGAAGAAGAGAGAGATATGACCCGGTGGATTACTCAAAGGGCTGTCAAAGACTCTGCTGAGCTCAGAGAGGGATTTTGGACATTCACCAGGGAGTAGCCCTGGCCAGAACGCCTCGGTCTCTACAGACGAGCCGTTGAGCTCACACAATCCGAGGGTCAGAGTGAGAGGGAGAGGAGAAGGAGAAAGCTGCCAGGTGTCAAGCTGGGTTTACACAGAGCACCAGTAAAGCTCCCTGAGCCACGAGGCTGAACAGAACTTGCACTGCTCACATAGACAAAAGCCACAAAAGACCAGAGGTCTCAGGTCAGACTGGTGACTGCTTAGTCCAAATAGTGAGCTTGGTGAGTGTCCATGCTCCCAAAGGAGTGATACACTGCAGGGAAGTGGGGAAGAGGAGAGGAAAAGAAAAGGGGAAGGCATATGACCTGAAAGCCCCAGAGGGATCCAAGTCACAGCACCAAAATATAAGGAAAGTGTAAGAAAAAAGTAAGAAAGAACACCGGACTTGATCTCTACAGACAGATTGTTTATTGGGAGGTAGGGAGGGGCAGCAGCCTTCCCACGGGATGAAGGCTGAAGCGCTGAGTCAGGCTGGGGTTCAAACTTATAAGGAGGATCCTAAGACAAACAGACTGAACCAGCTACAGGTCCAAGGGAAGCAGATAAGGCATCAAAGTTATTTGCTCAGAATAGGCTCTTTAGCAGAATTGGCTAGGGAGGACTGGATGTCTCCATTCTTTACAGTCTTCTAATCTTAAAGTTAGTTGTTAACTCTTTAGTTCCCTCTAGTTTTCAGGGAAGGCTATTAACCCTTCATACCCCAAAGGCATACCTTGCATTGGCATAAATGGTCTCTTCTTTCCTCTCTAGATGTTTGAGAACCTTGTTCAATGCAAATAATTTGCAGGTTTGTGCAGACCAGCCATTTGGAAGCCTTCTTGACTCTATAACAGATAGGGTTTTCTCATAACAGAATATCCATCATGGGTTTTCTCACTCTGGTCCATCTATGTCTCAGGGTGGGAATATCCATTATGTACCTTTTCATTGGGATTATAATCCTTCCATCATGATGATCTATAATCTAGATGAAATGGTGGGACCATGTTTGGAAATGGGTCTCACAGGGGTCTGCCTAATGTTTTTGATAATCAGTAATGTCCATGCATTAATGTTCTGGGCACCCCAGGAGTGGGTCCCCTATTAGAAAAGTAGCTGGATTAAGAATCCCATCTGTGGATAAAGTTAACTCATCTCTTTCTAACAGGATAGCCTCATAGTTCAATATTCCAGGGTCTGTTGGCCATCTTCTAGTCTTCTGGTTAAGGATAGTTCTAACTTGGTGAGGAGTGATAACTGTCAGTTTCTCAACAAAGGTCAAATTTTGGCTTTTCTTCCTCAGGAGGTGGCAGCCATTACAGATTGAATGCATTCTAGCCATCCTCTAGTGACTGGATCTAGGATGTTCAACAGGAAAATAACAGTTGGTGGTGCCCTCCGTGTTCTTAGGTTAAAAGCCCCAGGGCCGGTCCCTTCCTGGTGTTTACAAATAAGTACAAGGGCTTTCTAAAGAAGGTAGTACTGAAGCAGTAATAAGTTCCTTTTTTTTTTTAATTTTATTTATTTTTGGAGAGAGACCCAGAGAGAGACAGACAGAGAGGGAGACAGATAGAGATGAGCGCACCAGCAGTCTCTCAGCTGCTGTGAAGGAAATCCAGATGTGTGCGCCCCCTTGTGGTCAAGTGTGGCATTGCACCCTTGCGTCACTTTGCATCTGGCTAAACGTGGGACCTGGAGATTGGAACCGCTGGAGATTGGAACCGGCGTTCTTAGGCTTAACAGGCAGGTGCCTTAACCGCTAAGCCATCTCTCCAGCCCTAAGGTCCTGTTTTAAATCTTCTATTTGTTTAATTTCCTCTGGGGTCCAGAGGACGTGGTCTCTTGAGTTAATTTGAGGTAAAGAGAATGTAGGAATCTATCCAAAGGTGGTAGTATCCAGTCAGACCCAGGAATTTCCAAAGGTTTGGTTTGCTGCCTGGCAAGGAGAGGTTTAGGGTTCCTTCAGTTCTTTCAGGAATTAATTTTCTTCCTCCTTTGCTGATTAAGTGCCCCAAGTATTTTACTTCCCTTTCTGTGAACTAGGATTTGCTCTTGGAAACCTGTAATCCCTGGGATCTAAGAAGTTTAAGAAACTAATGGTGGTGTTTATAACTTCACTGTGTGTATCCCCTTAGAGTAATAGTCATCTACATATGGAATAAGGCACATCTGGGAGGGTAAACTAAATTTTTCTAAGATATATTCCAGAATCTGAGAGTTGAGGGGAATCAGTGAAACCTTGGGGAAGGACAGTCCACCAGTATTGCTGTTTTTGGCCAGAGTGGGGGTCCTCCCATTCAAAGGTGAACATAGCTCTATGTCTTTTGTCAGGGGGACATGCCTACAAGGCAGCCTGTAAGTCTATGACACTGAACCATTGACAATCAAAGGAAATTCTCTTATGGGTTCAAAACCACAGAACGTTTGGTTCTGGTGATCTGATTAATGGTTCTAAGGTCTTGAACAAGTCAATAGGATCCATTGGCCTTCCTGATGGATGGTTTTGGAGTATTAAAGGAGGATATACAGGGTTTAACAAAGCCATCCCAGATTAATCTTCCCTCTAGGGAAATCTGGTATTGTCTTCTCATAACCTCTTCAAGGTTTTTTAATTAAACATGTATGGCTGGGATCAGTACACTTCCTCAGTTCCCCTCAGTGGCCCAGACAGTGGGCTGAATCATCTCAGGACCAAGATATCTGACCTTCTCCTGATAGATTTGAGCCTTTTTCTTAGATACCTTATATGCAGCCTCCCATAGAAGGGTGGGAATCATATGCATCCCTTCCATACAGTCCTCTTTAGCGACTCTGGCTAGCAATAAATCATCCCATTGCAGAGCACCTGGACACCTTTGTAGAAAGAGGGGCTGCTGAATTGGCTTCCTCAGTATTTCCCCACTGTAGTATAAGGTAATCAGCTTCATCTGATGTTGGTGCTACAGGTGGCAGTTTGGGGTACAAAGATGCATTATGGTGGGGGAACTTCTTCAGGATCCTCAGCTGAAACAGGTTTCACAGGCTCCAGTCTACATTTAGAGAAAGGTATTGTTCTAGCTCAGGCTGACCTGGAATTCACTATGTAGCCTGAGGCTGGCATCAAACTCACTGTGATTCTCCTACCTCTACCTCCCAAGTGCTGGGATTAAAGGTGTATGCCACCATACCTGGTCTACAGTTCTCTTTTTTTTTAATTTTTTTTTTTTGGTTTTTTTTTTTGAGGTAGGGTCTCACTCTGGCCCAGGCTGACCTGGAATTAACTGTGTAGTCTCAGGGTGGCCTTGAACTCACGGCAATCCTCCTACCTCTGCCTCCCCGAGTGCTTTTTAATTTTTAAAAAAAATTTTATTTATTTTTGGAGAGAGAGACAGAGAGAGATAGATAGAGAAGGAGAGGGAGACAGAAATGGGCACGCCAGCAGCCTCTCAGCTGCTGTGAATAAAATCCAGATGTGTGCGCCCCCTTGTGGTCAAGCGCAGCATTGCACCCTTGCCTCACTGCATCTGGCTAAACGTGGGACCTGGAGATTGGAACCGCTGGACATTGGAACCAGCATTCTTAGGCTTAGCAGTCAGGCGCCTTAGCCGCTAAGCCATCTCTCCAGCCCTACAGTTCTCTTTTTTTAAAAAAATATTTTATTTATTTAAGAGAGAAAGAGGGGCTGGAGAGATGGCTTAGCAGTTAAGGTGCATGCTTGCGAAGCCTAAGGACCCCAGTTCGATTCCCCAGGACTCACGTAAGCCATATGCACAAGAGGGCACATGCGTCTGAAGTTCGTTTGCAGTGGCTAGAGGCCCTGGCATGCCCATTCTCTCTTTCTCTCTAGCTGCGTCTTCTTCTCTCTCGCTCATAAACAATTAAAATATTTTTAAAAATAAATCTTAAAAAAGAGAGCAATAGGCAGATGAGAGAGAGAGAGAATGGGCACACAAGAGCCTCTAGCCACTGCAAATGAACTCCAGACACATGAGTTCCCTTGTGCATCTGGCTTACATGGGTTCTGGGGAATTGAACCTGAGTCCTTAGGCTTCATAGGCAAACACCTTAACCACTAAGCCATCTCTCCATCCCAGTTCTCTTATAACACATTTTTCTTCAGTTCTCTTGTAAACACATTTTTCACCAACATGGTTGTAAGAGGCCAATATCCTACCAGCAGTCAATGGAAGGAAACTGATTAGGGTATTCTGGTTTCCCATTAACCTTAAATACTTATTAATTGCCTCCTTATCCAATGACCTCCCAGGGGTCATTCCACCCCAAATGATGGCTAATCTATTTACAGAAGTTCTAGAGTTTTCCAGGAGACAGTATAAGACCATAATCTCCTGAATATGCTTTCTTGAAATTTTTCCCTAGACAGTTTAAATGAGTATGTTTGCTCTGTTTTCCATTCATTTTCTCCCAAACACAAGAAAAGAAAGATGCCGGGTGATGGATGGTGGGAATCTAATACTTTCTCCAGTCTTTTTACCAACTGGCAAATCTGTATAATCCCAGAATCCAGATTAAGATCTCAGGAAGTGGGCTGGAAAAATGGCTTAGTAGTTAAGGCACTTGCCTACAAAACCTTAGGACCCAAGTTTGATTCCTCAGTACCCATGTAAGCCAGATTCACAAGTTCATTTGCAGTGGTTAGGGGCCCTGGAATGCCCATTCCCCACCCCGAAGTAAATAAAATATATTTTTTAAAAGATCTCAGGAAGTGATGAATCCCCCAGAGAGTCTGACATTGCCTTAAGCCATATGAGGTTGGGTTGCCACAGAAGCAGATTTTTGGAACTCCACATTCAGTTCAGTCCTTTCACTGAGTGGGAACTCTCCCTTTGTCTCATTTGCTCAACATCTCCAAACCATGCCCAGTGCTCTGGAGCCACTATAGAGTTGCATTTCATCTTTTTTCCCCATAAGATCACTCAGGCGACTCTGCCCTTTGAGGGCAGGCTGACCAGAACCAAAATAGACCTTACCCATGCGATGGGCATTGCTTCCTCACCTGGTTCCTGGGCCTGAGTTCCATTGCATTTCCAGGTCCTTGACCCAATACATCAAGAGGGCCAGTTTCCTACAGATCATCTGGTCTAGTGCCAGGTGACTTGCTGCTCCCATCACTCTGACAGTAAGGGAGGAAAACACCTTCCCCTTTTCTGGCCTGCACAACAAAAATGTTGCAGGGAGGGATAAAAAAAATGGGACTGTGATGTAGTCAGTTCCACATTGCTGGAATAAACATCCAAACCAGACACAGTTTATTTCAGGCTTACATATCCAGGGGAAGTTGCATCAAATGGCAGAAGCTGGTTCCTATTCATAAATCCAAGCAGAGAGTTATCACCAAACACTCAGCAACACAAGCAAGCACAGCCAGAGCTCAAAACCTCTCTGCTTATCTTTAGACTAGAATCCAGACCCCCCCTCCCCCCTGTGACACAGCCTTCCATCTATATGAGGAGTCTACTAGTGGCTAAAGCGATAAACCTCCTTCAGCAAGGCTTCACCTCCAAAACTGCCATCAACTGGGAACCAAGCATTGAGAGCACATGAGGTTATGAGGGATTCAAACCATCACACTTGGCTTCTGATTAGCATAAAGCTGCTTCATAATATGGTGGCAATCTGAAGCAGGAAGTGAGTGTGTGGAAAAGAATGTGAGAAAAAGTAGAGGAGAGTGTGACCTGATTTAGTTTTTTTTGTTTTTTTTGTTTGTTTGTTTGTTTGTTTTTTGAAGAAGAGTCTTGCTCTAGCCCAGGCTGACCTGGAATTCACTATATAGTCTCAGGCAGGTCTCAAACTCACTGAGATCCTCGTACCTCTGCCTCCCAAGAGCTGGGATTAAAGGCACACCATGCTGGGCTGATTTAGTTTTTCAGTGTGTGTATGTGTGTGCATGCATGTATGTGTGTATGTGTGTATGTGACATGGGAAACTTTCGCTGGGGAAATGGGAACATACATCTACTCATCCCAACTAGGGCCCAGACAACAGACTACAGTTCAATTGCATAAAAACTAGTTTTGGCAAGTTTTAAAAAAATATTTAATTTATTTTATTTATTTATTAAAGATAGAGGGGGAGAGAGAGAATGAGCATGTCAGGGTCTCTAGCCACTGCAAACAAACTCCAGAAATGTAAGGAAAGTGTAAGAGAAAAGCAAAAGAGAACACCAGATTTGATCTCTACAGACAACACTGTTTATTGAGAGAAAGCAGTGAGGGACTTCAGCTTTCCCTTGGGATGAAGGCTGAAGCACTGGGCCAGGCTGGGGTGCAAGCTTATAAGGGGGATCCTGAGAAAACAGGTTGTACCAGCTGCTGATCCAAGGAAAGTAGATAAGGAATTGTAGCTCTTTGTGACTTTGCTCAGAATAAGCATTTTTAGCCAAATTGTCTAGGGAGGATAACTGATCAAATGGTTTCTGTTCCTTCAAGGTTTTCTGAGCTAAGGGAAATTTAGTTTATCATTCGGGAGTAGACAGGCCTGTGAAGGCCATGCTTCTGAAGTTTTATGGCTTGTTGGTCTTAGGGATATCCATTAACCCTTTAGTTCCCTCTAGTTTTCAGGGAAGTCTATTAACCCTTCAGACGCATGTGTCACTATGTGCATCTGGTTTACATGGGACCTGGAGAATCGAACCTGGATCCTTAGGCTTCACAGGCATGTGCCATAACCACTAAGCCATCTCTCCATCCCTAGTTTTTGCGAGGTTATTTCAGTTACTTACAGAGCAGGTTGAAGGGTTGCTTAGAGGAGCATGGGTGACTCAAAGGCATCTGAATCACTGAAAAACCCACCCCTGCATGTGTAGTGACTCAAGAAAGCTGCCTCTCTGGAGCTCTCTACATGACCTGCAGGCAGCTGGGCAGGGCAGGTGGAAGTATCTCCTCTCAAGCAGTTGTTTAACCTTAAGGAGGGGTCTTGCAACCTCTTAGACTTTTTGACCACTTGACTCCCTTCTCCCTTCAGGAGGGAATGTTTCAATTCAGAGAGACTTGCTATACAACACTGGCCAAAACCTTCCCCTCAAGCCAGGTATGGTGGCGCACGCCTTTAATCCCAGCACTTGGGAGGCAGAGGTAGGAGGATCACCATGAGTTTGAGGCCACCCTAAAACTACATAGTGAATTCCAGGTCAGCCTGGATTAGAGTGAAACTCTACCTTGAAAACCAAAACAAAACAAAAGAATGAATCCTGTCCCTCAACAGTTCTTTATTGTTCCTATAACCTTGGGTAGTGGTCATGTGACCTTTTAAGTTTCAGTTCTCCCAGACTTGTTGACCTCTTGACTCCTTCCTCCCTTTAGGAGGGACTATTTCAATTTGGAGGAATTTGCTATACAACAGCATGTTCAGATGTCATTCCTCTTTGGTGTCATACACCTTTCTTGATCTCACTGGCCTGGAACTTGCCAATTAGGCTGGATTTACCAGTCAGTGAGCCCTGGATTGGGATTACTGGCATGTGCTTCCATGCCTGGCTTTTACATGGGTGCTGGGGATCAAAACCCAAGTTCTCACACTTATAAGACAAACACTTTACTCACTGAGCTGTCTCCCTAGCCCATGACCCAATTTATTTATTATTTTTGTTTTTGTTTTTTTCAAGGTAGGGTTTCTAGCATAAGCTGACCTTGCACTCACTCTATAGCCCTAGACTGGCCTTAAACTCATGCTGATCCTCCTATCTCAGCCTCCTGTGTGCTGAGATTAAAGGTATTTGCCACCATGCCCATCTTTATTTATTTATTTTTTTGAAGTAGGTACTTAATATGTCCCAGGCTGACCTGGAATTCATTATGTAGTCTCAGGTGGCCTTGAACTCACAGCGATCCTCCTACCTCTGGCTCCCAAGTGCTGGGATTTAAAGGCATGTGCTACCAATGCAGTCAGCTAATGTGTGGTGTGGTGGTGTATACCTCTAATCCCAGTTTCACGAGGTAGAGGTAGAAGAATCAGAAGTTCAAGATCATCCTTGGCTTCATAGAGCATTCAAGGCCAGCCTGCACTACATGAGACTCTATATCAAACAAACAAAACAAAGCGTCTAGAAAAGCTGCTTAATTGGCAAAGCCCCTATAAGACTCTGAGTTTGAGCTCCAACACTTCAAACACACACACACACACACACACACACACACACACACACACACACACACACACACACTCACACACACACACACAGAGTGTATAGTACAGCCTTGCAAGTATAAGTACCTGATTTTAATCCACAATACCTATGGAAGATGCTGGGTGTGGTGGTTTCAAATGTAATTCAGCTATGGGAAGGCAGAGACAGGAGGATCCTTGATGGTCTGTGGCCAGCTAATGTAGTCTAATTGGTGAGATCCAAGCCAATGAGAGACCCTGTTTGAAAAAGAGGTAGGTAACATTCCTTAGGAAAGATACCCAAAGTTGTCCTCTGCTCTCCTACATACACAGACATGACTGTACACACACACACACACACACACACACCACTAAGAAAAGTTTATTGAAATCATGAAAATACCAATACAAAGAAAAAAAGAACATGGATCAGGGAAGAAACCAAAAATCTGAGAACTATAGGACAATATCAGATGATCTAAAGTACACTTAAAGTGTCTGAAGGAGAGGAGACAGAATGAAACAGAATTTCCCAAAATTTATACAAGAACTTATAGAGCACAGAGAAGGGCAAAAACAAGCTGGGTGTAGTGGCTCACACCTTTAATTCCAGCACTTGGGAAGCTGAGGTAGGAATATCATCATGAGTTTGAAGTCAGTCTAGTTATAGCTGGACACCATAGTGCTCTTAGAATCTGTAATCCCACCTTGCCTAGCATGCGATGGGAAGTGAAGACATTAGAATTGACTAGAAGCTCATGGGCCATGAAGCCTGGCAAATGCAGCAGTGAATATGAGAAACCCTGCCTCAAACAAGGTGGCAGGCAAAGACTGACACCCAAAGTTGTCCTCTGACTTCCACACACATGCTATATGCACTCCCACACATGAACATGTGCACACACTCATACACAACACACACAAACACACCACTAAAACAAAAGAAACTAAGGAACTTACGTTGTTTGGAAGAAAATGGAATGATAAATCATGTATGTCAGAGGAAGGCTGGCAAACAATGACCTCCCTTCTTTGTACAACTGAAACTCAAGGTGGTTTTTATGTGATTGAAAAAAAATCAGAATATTTTGCACCCTATAACCATCCTAAGCATTCCTTGTTTAGGTGTCCAGAAATAAAGCACACAGCTATGCCTGTCCTCTTACTGCCCATGGCTGTATGTGTCACAGTGGCAGGACTTACATGCTATGAGGCCATATAGTAAACATGTTTTGGGGCTAGGGAGATTGCTCAGTGGTTAAACACACTTGCTTGCAAAGCCTGCCATCCCAGGTTCAATTTCCCAGCAACCATGTAAAGCCAGATACACAATATGGTCCGTGCATCTGGAGTTCATTGCAGTGTCAAGAGGCCCTGGTGTGCCCTTTCTCTCTCTTTCTTTCTCTGTCTCTCTCTCTCTCTCTGCCAAATAAATAAATAAAGTATTTTATTTCTTTGCAAGTAGGTTGAAAGAGAGATAGACTGAGAGGAGTGCACCAGGACCTCCAGATGCTACAAATGAACTCAAGACAATGTGCCTCTTTGTACATGTGGCTTTACATGGTTACTGGGATATCAACCCTGGGTCATTAGGCTTTGCAGGCAAGCACCTTAATCACTGAGCCATCTCGAGCTCCCACACAAATTTTTTAAAAACAGTTTTATTTATTTATTTGGGAGAGACAGATGGAGAGAGAGTGGGCACATGGGGCCTCTTGCCACTGTGAACCTAGATGTATATGCTACTTTTTGCATCTGGCTTTATGTGTGTATGGGGGAGTTGAATTGGTAGCAAAAAGCTTTGCAAGCAAGTGCCTTTAACCACTGACAATCTCCCCAGTCTTTATACAAAAAAAAAAAAATTTTTTTTTTTGTTTTTTTGAGGTAGGGTCTCACTCTAGCATATGCTGACCTGGCATTCACTATGTAGTCTCAGGATGGCCTCAAACTTTCAGCGATCCTCCTACCTCTGCCTCCCGAGTGCTGGGATTAAAGGCATGCATCACCACACCCGGCTCTTTACACAATTTTTTTTTTAAAGGGGAAAACAGCTGCCACTGTAGTTAGGCTGTGTGCCATGACTCAGTTCTTTACACATTTCAGCCCCTCACAGCCCTGTGCTGGTTCCATTTAATAGTGAGACAGAGGTGCTGAGGGGTAGAAGGATCCTAAAAAGTCCCAGAGCTGGTGAGTGTCAGAGCTCTCAATCAATCCTAGTTCTAAACCAATGGACACACCTGACACTCCACTTTTACTCTGCATAGGTTTCTTCTGAAGGAGACAGATTGCTGGAGAAGCTTGCAGAAGCTGTGGGGTTCCTGGTGGTTTCTGAAGATGAATCCCTTCTGGCAGCAGGTAGTATTGATCTCTCATTGTTCTTTGTTGAGAGGCAGATTAAAAGTTAGCGGCTGAAAAAAAGAAATTGGAGGCTGAAATAAAAAATTGGAGGCTGGAGGTGTGGCTCAGAATGCTGACTGAGAATACCCAGGGTTCCACACTCAGCATGCGTGAGGCCCTGGGTTCCATCTCAACACCACCAGAAAAAGATCAATAAATAAAATAGAATTGGGGCTCGGGGATAGGTGATATAAGACAACAAACCATTTCTATAAAGCACCACATATTTTTTTTTGGCACTGTAGTTCAGAGAAGATAGTCTTTTGTAGGGCTTCCACAGACACGTGAAGTGAATGTGGTCATGTGACAATAAAACTTTATTGACAGTGACATTTAAATTCTGTATTGTTCTCATACATCATGAGATTTCAATCTTACTTTTTTACTTCTTTCAACTGCTTAAAAATGCAAAAACTGGGGCTGGAGGGATGGACGGTTTGGGTGCCAAAGGACTCGATTCCCAATGGCCAGATGCATGGCAAAGTCCTGCAGTTCCAGCACTCCTGTTAAATAAAAATTAATAAAAATAAAAAAAGCAAAAACTGGAGTGCAATGGGCTGGCAAAGTCCTGATCCAGGCAAAAAATTTGATTTCTTTATTTCTTACCTACCCGTCAAGGAGGACTTCACAGTAAAGTGACTAACATGTGCCACAGCATAATTTAAAAGCGTTTCATTGAGACACAATAGTTGTCCATATTTTATGGATTACAAGGAGATCATTTGGTGGGATATTCAGCTCAGGGTAGTCAGCATTGCCATCTCCTTAACCAGTGACCATCTGTGTGGAAATATTTAAACTCAGCTCAGATCTTCTAGTTCTTCTTTTTTTTTTTTTTTTTTTTTGGGGGGGGGGTTTTGCAAGGTAGGGTCTCACTCTGTTCCAGGCTGACCTGGCTCAGGGTGGCCTCAAACTCTGGGCGATCCTCCTACCTCTGCCTCCCAAGTGCTGGGATTAAAGGCATGCACCACCACACCCAGCTTAGATCTTCTAGTTCTTTATAAAATATATGATAGCATGTTAAAAACCAAATCAGCTTGCTATGCTATGGAAGATTAATCTATTTCTCCAACTTAACAAGATTTTGGTACCTGTTATCCAAACTTCCTCTATTTCCCCTTCCTTCTCTCCTCCCCAATTTTGGTAACCACTATTTTATTCTCTACTTCTCCCCTCTCCCACACAGGGTCTTCCTTTAGCCTTAGGATGACCTAGAACTCACTCTGTAGCCAAGGATGACCTTGAACACAAGGTGATCCTCCTACCTCAACCTCCCAAGTGCTGGGATTAAAGGTATGAGCCACCATGGCCAGCTAATACTCTATTTTTTTCCTTTTTCTTTTTCTTTAATGAGACAGAGAGACAGAGAGTTGACATGCCAGGGCCTCTAGACACTGCAATTGAACTCATGATGCATGTGCCACCTTGTGAGTCTAGCTTACATGGGTTCTGGGGAGTCAAACCTGGGTCCTTAGGCTTTGCAGGCAAGTCTTAAATCTCTCCACTTTTTCTTTTCACTCTACTTTTTTTTTAAATTTTTTTTAATTTTTATTTATTTTTGGAGAGAGACACAGAGAGAGACAGACAGAGAGGGAGAGGGAGACAGATAGAGATAGCGCGCCAGCAGTCTCTCAGCTGTGAACAAAATCCAGATGTGTGCCCCCTTGTGGTCAAGTGCCATCTCTGCGTCACTTTGCATGGGACCTGGAGATTAGCGTTCTTAGGCTTAGGAGGCAGGCGCCTTAACCACTAAGCCATCTCTCCAGCCCTCACTCTACTTTTTTAAATCAACTTTTTTTTTTTAGCTTCCACATATGACTGAAATCATGGATTTGATTTTCTGTGACCTGTACCTGGTTTATTTTACTTAATATTTTCCATTGGTTCTGTCTACATTATCATACATGATAGAATCTCATTCATTTTTATGGGTGGATAACCATACATTATATACATATATATGAATGTCACCACCTGATTTTTATAAAGATATCCCTATATCCACAGAGGCCCATGCATGCATGGCTGTAATTTGGCATATTTTAGTGACTTTATTACAAAAGGTAAAGAGGCTGGGCATGGTGGTGCACGCCTTTAATCCTAGCACTCAGGAGGCAGAAGTAGGAGGATCGCCATGAGTTCTACGCCACCCTGAGACTATATACAGTGAGACCCTACCTCAAAAAAACAAAAAAAAAATAAAAGATAAGGTGGAATTCATACTAATTGCATACTTAATTTTTTCCAGTATGCCCAATTTTTTAAATTTTTTTTTAATTTTCATTTTTATTTATTTATTTGAGAGCAAGAGAGAGAGAGAGAGAGAGAGAGGCAGATAGAGAATGGGCATGCCAGGGTCTCCAGCCACTGCAAACAAACTCCAGATGCATGCCCCACCTTGTGCATCTGGCTTACGTGGGTCCTGGGGAATAGAGCCTCAAACCAGGGTCCTTAGGCTTCACAGGCAAGCACTTAACCACTAAGCCATCTCTCCAGGCCCTAAAAGTTTTTTATTGACAACTTCCCTAACTATAGACAATAACCCATGGTAATTCCCTCCATCCCCTCACTTTCCCCTTTGCAACTCCACTCTCCATCATACCCTTTCCCCTCTCAATCAGCCTCTCTTTTATTTATTTTTTTTTTAATTTTTTTATTTTTTTTTTTTTATTTTTTTTTGTTTTCCGAGGTAGGGTCTCACTCTAGCTCAGGCTGACCTGGAATTCACTATGTAGTCTCAGGGTGGCTTCGAACTCATGGCAATCCTCCTACCTCTGACTCCCGAGGGCTGGGATTAAAGGCATGCGCCACCACGCCCGGCTTCTCTTTTATTTTTAAGTCATGATCTTTTCCTCCTATTATGATGGTCTTGTGTAGGTAGTGTCAGGCATTGCAAGGTCATGGATATCCAGGCCATTTTTTGTCTGGAGGAGCACATTGCAAAGAATTCCACCCTTCCTTTGTCTCTTACATTCTTTCGGCCACCTCTTCCGCAATGGACCCTGAGCCTTGGAAAGTGTGTTAGAGATATATCAGTGCTGAGCATACCTCTGTCACTTTTCAGCACCATGGTGCCTTCTGAATCATCCCAAGGTCACCATCATCTGAAAAGAGAAGCTTCTCTAACCAAAGGTGAGAGTATCATTAATATAGGTATGAACATTAAGAGAAGTGCTTACCAGGCAGTTTGGTGAGCATAGTATATACATTTAGCCAGACACCAGCAGACGTTACACCCCTAGGACTCATGACTACTCCTGTTGTAGGTTTTTACTATCAGGGATGTATTCCCTCCTATGGAGTGGGCCTGCAGTCCAATTAGAGAACAGTTGGTTTTCCCCATAACAGACGTGTCACTATTGAACCCATTGGCTTATTTGGTCTACCTGGCCAAATTTGAGGCTTATGGTGTTCACTGTTGAGTATCTCCACTGGTGATTTCTCTCTCTCCCATTGAACTGCATGCAGCGTAGCTTCTTCCTGCTTTCTGTCAACTGGTCCACATGGAGGAGGCTTTCAGCTCAGCTCCAGCAGAATTTCTCAGTGGCTTTGCAGCCCAAGTATGTGGTCTTCAGCAGTAGGGTCTTACATCTATTCCTGGTGGGAAACTGTGGTGGTTTGATTCAGGTGCCCCCATAAACTTCGGTGTTCTGAATGGTAGGTTCCCAGCTGATGGAGATTTGGGAATTAATTCTTCCTGGAGGCAGTGTATTGTTGGGGGTGGGCTTATGGGTATTATAACCAGTGTCCCCTTGCCAGTGTTTGGTGCACTCCTCTGTTCCTGATATCCACCTGATGTTGGCCAGGGGGTGATGGCCACCCTCTGCTCATGCCATCGTTTTCCCCTGCCATCATGGAGCTTCCCCTCGACTCTGTAAGCCAAAAATAAACCCTTTTTTCCCAAAAGCTGCTCTTGGTGGGGTAATTTCTCCCAGCAATGCAAATCTGACTGCAACAGAAACCAAGAGCCTTGGCAATGGCCTGTAATGTTTTGGGGGCATCAGGGACCTCCCTGGCCAACAACTCACTGGAAGGTATCCCATCCCTGGCACTGAAAATTTTCTAGTAACAAGTCTATGGTTTCTGGATGTTCCATTGTCCAGAAAAGTAGGTTTCCATATGATTTATTTATATCCTCTTAGATTTTGATTAGCCCTCCCTCCATCTTTCTTTTACTCAGTCTCTTCCCCTGACCTCACTTAGGCCTTTCACCCCATTAATCTGTTCTTCTACTTACATATATATAATACTATCCTATTAAGTCCCCCCTCCCTCCTTTCTATTCCCTTTATATCCCCTTTCTAGCTTACTGGCCTCTGCTATTGAGTTTTATTCCTACTCACAAAGAAGACCCTATGTAGTCTCAATTTCGGCGATCCTCCTTCTTTTTTTTTTTTTTTTTTTTTTTGGAGAGAGACAGAGAGAGAGGGAGAGGAAGACAGATAGAGATGGGCGTGCCAGCAGCCTCTCAGCTGCTGCGAAGGAAGCCCAGATGTTCCCTCCCCCTTATGGTCAAGTGCGGCATTGCGCCCTTGCGTCACTGCATCTGGCTAAACGTGGTACCTGGAGATTGGAACCGCTGGAGATTGGAACCAGCGTTCTTAGGCTTAGGAGGCAGGCGCCTTAACTGCTAAGCCATCTCTCCAGCCCAAAGTTCAATCATTTGTAGCTAGGATCCACATATGAAAGAGAACATGTGACATTTGGCAATATATGCCCCAATTTTTTGTTTGTGTGTGTATATATGTGTGATGTTTGTACATGCAGGCATGTTCATATTGTTACAAGAAACTGAGGCACACAGAACCAGCACCAGAGACAGAGTGGAGAATCAAGATGAATGTTGATTATCACAACAGCATGGGCCAGGGGAATCTCTTCCAAAGCCTGAACATTGACCTCCGATGGCAGTATGGCAGGCAGTTTGACATCACCTCGAGTTGTTTTGTTGTTGTTGTTGTTGTTTTGTTTTGTTTTGTTTTCTGAGGTAGGGTCTCTAGCCCAGGCTGACCTGGAATTGATTGGGTAGTCTCAGAGTGGCCTTGAACTCACAGCGATCCTCCTACCTGTGCCTTCCAAGTGCTGCGATTAAAGGCATGTGCTTCACCTTGAGTTCTTTATAATATTGGTGGGTTAAATGTCTGGCCTACGTCACTGGGCACTACAAGCAGAAAATGACAGAAGTTCAGGGGAGTTTGCCTATAGCTGCACTAATCAGATAAACATATTACAAGCAGGGTGCGACTGCTCTGATAGGGAGGAGACTCTGGGTCATTCTGTCTCCCCGGTAAATGCTTGTACAATAGAAACTGTGCTTTAGAGCATCACCTGGGTCTGGTTCTTCTGTCCAGTTTCTTCCACCACATTCACCCATTTTAATGTCTTTTGTAGATATTATCACGAGACATCACCTATTACTGTATCCTCATAGATGTTAACCCTCTGCTATCCTTGAAATAGTATTTGAAATTTGATGGTTTTTAATTGGGTACAGACTAACTGAGTGATCAGATTGATGATGCAGGGCCTGAAACAGAGAAGTAGGTAACTAGTGAATATAAGCTTACTTTTTCTGGGTAAAGTGAGGCCAGGGCTCACGTGGGCTAAGGCATGTGCTACAAGAAGTGGGTAATACTTCCAAGGAGACTTTTTACATTCATATAGAATATGGCCAGGACAGTTTTCTGTCATTGACTTCAATCTCCTAGGGCTGTTATTGTCTGGCCTATAGAAAATATCAGTATAACCAGTACTATTAAACCCAGTGGGACAGGAGCACATCATGACCATGAACCCTGGGTGTTCCCCCACACAATCTCCTCAGACTTCTGCCATGCATAGACCAGGTGTATGCCTGGAAAGAGCTGTGGACTTCTCAAGCTTCTGCCATGCACAGACTAGTCAGCCTCCTGAGTGCCCAGAGCAGGGCCATAGTCTCCTTTTCAGCAGGAGCAGGTTCCTCTGGAGCTTGACCCTGAGGTGACTCTCTGGCTCTCTTGGTAGCTCACCAGCTATCACAACTGGATGTGGATGCTACTTTCTTGACTCAGGTTTGATGAATCTGAGGGATGACACCTGAAACCTTAACTGCAGTTGGGGTGGCCAGCACCGTCAAGTGAGGTCCTGTCTATACCAGTTGGGGAGGTTTTTTCTTTTGGCTGATGAAGATGGTCCCTATTCTCCAGGGGTAAGGGGATCCTCTTAGGTTGGGCCATCCAAAAGCAAATCATGTACATGTTGAAGCCGATTACAGTTGAGGGATTCTCCAGCAAAGGCTATTAGGTCCATAGCTAATGGCTACCACAACAGTGTAGGGGAGTTCTTGAACCCCTGTGGGAGCCTCATCTATGTCATCTGGACTTTTCTCATAGTTATCAGATAAAGGCAAACAGCAGCTGATTAACTGGGGCCAGATAGAGGCAGAAGGCATAAGTCAATGTAAGAGCTTAAGCCTTAAACATTTAAGAGAAGTGGATAGCTATATTTTGCATCGGGTAAGCCTGATAACCTAAATCTTTCTTTACATTGTAATATTCTGTGGTTGTATTCTCTTGCTGGGTATTTAAGATCATGCAAACAGCTAAAATTAACTATGTATTGTATTTTAGGAGGTCAGGAATGGCTCTGTAGGAGACATGCTTAGGGAGGTGTGAAGAGCTCTATGACTCTCAGCATTGTGTCATATGGTCGGATAAGTCAAGGCCATGCTGACCATGTGGCTTCCTTTGGTAGAATTTCTCTGTCATGTCTCCTCTCTGGCAGATACACTAACTTGGAGTCTGTCTCTGGTTCTCTGTGTCCTCTGTAATCAAGAAAACAGGTAACTTACATGGTCTCTTGTAGCCTTTTAAAAAAATTTTATCCTTTTAATTTAATTTATTTATTTGAGAGAGAGAGAGAGGCAGATAGAGAGAGAATGGGCATGGCAGGGCCTGTAGCCACTGCAAATGAACTCCAGATACATGTGTCCCTTGTGCACCTGACTTATGTGGGTCCTGGGGAATCAAACCAGGGTCATTAGGCTTCACAGGTAAGTGCCTTAACTGCTAAGCCAGTTTCCCAGGCCCTGCTGTGGCCATTTTGATCTGGGAGCAGATCAACATTGGTTGTCCTTTTTAGCTCTGACATTTCCAACTTGCTTTGGCTTTTATATATGATTATTAATTGCTCAGAAAGACTGTTATACTAGTCTTTGAAGAATAGTGTAGATATAAAACATTTCTGATTAGTAAAACAGATCTAGTTAAAGAAATGCAGAACATATCTTGTTAACAAAACAGATCTGGTTAAAGAATGCCACAAAAGGCTTAAAATAATTCTGATTAACATTTTAGTTGTCAGTGACAATGAAAGTCATATATAGAATATATAAAACAAGCATATCTTATCTTTTAAGTATCTGTCAGTTATATACATAGGCAGAACATGTTAATGGCCCTGGAAACAATATTTTACCAACAACTCTAAATCAATTGATTTGATCTAGAAATTATATGTCAGGAAAAGATAAGACAGCATAAAATCTTGGCATCTGTATTTGAGAACATCTTTGGTCAGTCCGTATACCTGTGTGGTTACCAATCACCCAGAAGCAGAACAGTAGATCTTGAGACCATTTTTCTTAGATTTAGATCACTTGCACATGAGAGAGATTATATCCTGAAGCAGGGAATTTTGAGAGTTTATTTACTTGTGAGCAAAAAACTTGAGCCAGGCTTGATGGCACACACCTTTAATCTCAGCACTTGGGAGGTAGAGGTAGGAGGATCTCTGTGAGTTCAAGGCCACCCTGAGACTACATAGTGAATTCCAGGTCAGCCTGGTCTAGAGTGAGACCCTGCCTTGAAAAACCAAAAAACAAAAAAAACAAAAAAACAAACAAACAAACAAACAAAAAAAACCCTCAAAATACCAGAAATGACAATTACTTAAATACAACCTTGACTAAGACTATTTGATTACACATAGTTTAAAAATAGAGTAAAACCTCTTAATTGTTGAACAACAACAACAACAAAGCCTGATTTTAATATATATTAGAGACTTTATTTTTGTATTTTGGTTTCTTGATGTAGGGTCTCACTCTAGCCCAGGCTGACCTGGAATTCACTATGTATTCTCAGGCTGGCCTCAAACTCACAGTGATCCTCCTACCTCTGCCTCCCAAGTGCTGGTACTAAAGGCGTGTGCCACCATATCCAGCCCCACTAGGGACATTTTGATAGACCTAAAGCAATTATCTAATCAAGTATCTTTAACCATTGAGTCATTTTTATTATTTACATAAAGTAATATTCGTGAGTGTTAAAATATGTGAAGCTTTGGTAAAATATAACAACATTATTTGTACATAGCAGGTTTGCTTAGGACATGGGTAGTTTCTTTAGCTCTTTTAAGAACAAAAGTAAAAATGACTGAACTATTTTTGTTTTGTTTTGTTTTGTAGCCCAAGCTGATCTGTAATTCACTATGTAGTCTCGGTGGCCTCAAACTCACAGTGATCCTCCTACCTCTGTTTCCCAAGTGTTGCGAACAAAGGTGTGCAGTACCACGCCCAGCTGGATTACCTTTGGTTTGGTTTGGTTTTTGAGGGAGGGACTCACTCTAGCCAAGGCTGACCTGGAATTCATTATGCAGCTCAGGGTGGCCTCAGATTCACCACAGTCCTCCTACCTCTGCCTCCTGAGTGCTAAGATTAAAGGCATATGCCACCATACCTCACTTGTGTGCTTCCTTCCCTTTCTTTCTTTCTTTCTTTCTTTCTTTCTTTCTTTCTTTCTTTGTTTCTTTCTTTCTTTTGCAATCCTTTCTAGTAGGATCATTAAAAACAATCACTTTTTCAGATGGAGAGATGGCTTAGCAGTTAGGATGCTTGCCTGCAATTTGTAAGGACCCGTGTTTGACTCTCCAGATCCTGTGTAAACCAGATGCAAACGTGAGGCAAGTGTAAGGTCTCCCATGCCCACTAGGTGGCACAAGCATCTGGAGTTCCATTGCAGTGGATGAGGCCCTGGTGCACAAATTCTCTTAAAAATTTTTTTAAAGTGCTCACTTTGGCAGCACATATACTAAAATTGGAATAATACAGAGAAGATTAGTGTGGTCCCTGTACAAGGATGACACGCAAATTCATGAAGCGGTCCATATTTTTAGTTGGGTCATTGTGCACAGAGACATTGCCTCTCCCCCATAACTGATGGCTACCCCCACAATGCAAGACCCACAATCTCCATGGGGGGAGGACAGGGAGAAGGACAATGGTACCATCGTGGCTGTATACACACTATATACATAACTAATAAATAAATAAATATATGTAATTTAAAAAAATTTTTAAACAATCACTTTTGGGCTGGGGAGATGGCTTAGTGGTTAAGGCACCTGCCTGCCAAGTCTAAGAACACCTGTTTGATTCTCCAGTTCCCATGTTTAGCCAGACAGAAAAGTGACGCAAGCATGCAATGCTGGGTTTGCCCACAAGGGGGCACATGCGTCTGGAGTTTGGTCACTGTGGCTGAGAGGCTGCTGGCGTGCCCATTCTCTCTCTCTCTCTCTCTGCCTCTTCCTCTTCTCTCTCTCTCTGTGTCTCTCTCAAATAATTTTTAAAAAATCACTTTTGTGCCTGGTGTCTTGGCACATGCCTTTAATTCCAGCACTCAGGAGGCAGAGGTAGGAAGATCTCTGAGAGCACAAGGCCACTCTGAGACTACATAGTGAATTTCAGGTCAGCCTGGGCGAGAGCAAGATTCTACCTCAAAAGGCAAAGAAAAAGTCCTTTGGGGCTGGAGAGATGGCTTAGAGGTTAAGGCACTTGACTGCAGATCCAGATTTTCCCCAGTATCCACATAAGCCAGGAACATAGAATGGAGTTTGTGTGTAGTGGCTAGAGAGCCCTGGTGTGCCCATTCTCTCCCTATCTATTTGCCTCTTTCTCTCTCTCTCAAATAAATAAATAAAAATAATCACTTTTTACTATATAAACATATCACAGGTTGGTCCTATTCCTTCATGGTTATCTTTTTTTTTTTTTTTTTTTTTTGGAGAGAGACACAGAGAGAGATAGAGGGAGAAGGAGAGGGAGACAGATAGAGAATGGGCATGCCAGCAGCCTCTCAGCCACTGTGAACAAACTCCATACATATGCCCCTGTGGGCAAGTGCAGCATTGTGCCCTTGTGTCACTTTGTGTCTGGCTAAACGTGGGACCTGGAGATTGGAACCAGCATTCTTAGACTTAGCAGGCAGGTGCCTTAACCGCTAAGCCATCTCTCCAGTCCCATGTTATCTTTTTTTAAAGTTTATCTTATTTATTTAAGAGAGAGGAGAGGGAGAGAGTGAGAATGGATGTGCCAGGGCTTCAGTCTTTGCAAACAAACTCCAGATGCATGCACCATCTTGTGCATTTGGCTTATGTTGGTCCTGGGGAATCAAACCTGGGTCCTTTGGCTTTGCAGGCAAGCACCTTAACCACTAAGCTATCTCTCCAGCCCCTCATATTATCTTTTTATATTCCCCCTTTTGTTTTGGTTTTTCAAGGTAGGGTCTCACTCTAGCCCAGGCTGACCTGGAATTCACTATGTAGTCTCAGGGTGGCCTTGAACTCACAGTGATCCTCCTACCTCTGTCTCCCAAGTGCTAGGATTAAAGGCATGCACCACCTTGCCTGATCCTGTCCCCCACCCCGTTTTTTGCTCACTTTCCACTGAAGGTACCCCCCTCAGAGGGAATATTGGTATTCACCATGGGGTTATGAATGTATTAGCCAGTATCTATGGGGGGGGGTGGGAAACAATATGTTAGGATGCTCCTTTTTTAAAAATTTTAATTTAGGGCTGGAGAGATGGCTTAGGGGTTAAGGCGCCTGCCTCCTAAGCCTAAGAACACTGGTTCCAATCTCCAGCGGTTCCAATCTCCAGGTCCCACGTTTAGCCAGATGCAAAGTGATGCAAGGGCGCAATGCCGCACTTGACCACAAGGGGGCACATGCATCTGGATTTCGTTCGCAGCAGCTGAGACACTGCTGGCGCGCCCATCTCTGTCTCCCCCCCCCCTCTCTCTCTCTCTCTGTGTCTCTCTCCAAAAAAATTTTTTTTTAAATTTAATTTTAATTTATTTATTTGAGAGAGAGAAAGAGAGAGAGAGAGATAGAGAGAATGAGCACACCAGGGCCTTCTCTCACTGCAAATGAACTCCAGATATATGTGCCACCCTGTGCATCTGGTGCACATAGGTATGGATGCTGGGGAATTGAACCTGGGTTCTTTGGCTTTGCAGGCAAGCACCTTAACTGCTAAGCCATGTCAGCTATTAATTCCTCTGTTCTCCAAAGGCAGCCCTGGGAGGTCATTATTTTTATTTATAGGTAAAGAAATTAAAGCACAGAGAAGTTAAGTAATTGGCCTGAGGAGAGCCTATGGTTTGAACCCACAATCTGCCTTGACTCTACATTGTCAAATGTGATGCTGGCCTACATCTGAATATATATATGTCAATAATATTCTATTTCTGAACATCTGGAGGAATGACCTGATGGCCTGCCAATCTCATAAGCAATAACTCATGGGAGAATACATAGTATCTGTATGAACAGGATCTGTGTTCACCCAGTACCCACAGCCAAACCTGAGGCAGTTCAATATGTTCTATGAAGGGAATTCTTTTTCTCATTTGGCTTGGCTGGCCAAACCTGAGGCTTGCAGTGTCCACTGTTTTTACCACTGATGGCTTCTGTCTTCCATAAGGCTGCATGCCGTGCATCTTTTTCCAGCTTTCTGTCAGCTGGTCTACCAGGAGAAGGTTTTCAGCTCATCCCCAGTTTGATTTCTTGGTGGTCTTGAAGCCCAGGTATGTGGAGTCTTCAGCAATAGGATCTTATCATCTATTCCTGGTGGGAAACCAAGAGCCTTGGCAATAGCCTGGAATGTTTGGGGGGGGGGTGGCAACAGGGACCTCCCTGGCAAACAACTCACTGGAAGGATACTAACCTTGGCACTGAAAATTTTCTAGTAACAGTCTATGGCTTATGGGCGCGCCATTATCCAAAAAAAAAAAAAGTAGGTTATCAGGTGGCTTATTCACAACAGCCTGAATTTTTATCACCCCTCCCCCATACTCCTTTTACTCAATCTCTTCCCCTGACCTTGCTTAGGCCATTCCACCCTCAGTAATCTGTCCATCTACTTATACAGTACCATCCTCCTAAGTCCACCCCTCTCTTCCCTCACTTATAGCCCTTTTCTAGCTTACTGGCCTCTGCTACCTATTTTTACTCCAACTTAAACACAAGTCTGAACATTTGTAACTAGGATCCACTTAAGAGAGAAAACATGTGACGTTTGGCTTTCTGGGCCTGGGTTATCTCACTTAGTATAATCCTTTCCAGATTCATCCATTTCCCTGCAAATTTCATAATTTCATTTTTCTTTACTGCTGAATTGTATAAATGTACCACATCTTTATTATCCACTCATCTGTTGAGGGACATCTAGACTGGTTCCATTTCCTATCTATTGTGACTAGAGCAGCAATAAACATGGCTGTGCAAGTATCTCTAAGGTAGTGAGAAGAGTCATTAGGATATATGCCTAGAAGTGCAATAGCTGGATCATATGATAAATCTATTTTTAGCTGTCTCAAGAACCTCCACACTGATTTCCACAATGGCTGGATCAGACTACATTCCCACCAACAGTGTAGAAGGGTTTCCCTTTTTCCAAATCCCTACCAACATTTATTGTCTTTTTTTTTTTTTTTTTTTTTTTCAGTTTTCCGAGATAGGGTCTCACAGTAGTTCAGGCTGACCTGGAATTCACTATGTAGTCTCAGGGTGGCCTCAAACTCTCAGTGATCCTCCTACCTCTGCCTCCCTAGTGCTGGGATTAAAGGGGTGTGCCACCATGCCCGGCAATTGTCATTTCTGAGACTGAGAAAGAAAGAGATTGGGCATGCCAGGGCCTCCAGCCACTGCAAACAAACTCCAGATGCACGCGCCCCGTTATGCATCTGGCTTATGTGGGTCCTGGAGAGTCAAACCGGTATCCTTTGGGTTTGCAGACAAACACCTTAACTGCTAAGCCATCTCTCCAGCCCTGTCATTTGTTTTCATGATGATAGCCATTCTGACAGGAGTAAGATAGAATCTCAAAGTAGTTTTAATTTGCATTTCCCTGATGGCTACTTTTTTAGATGTTTATATGCCATTTGTATTTCTTCTTTGGAGAACTCTCTATTTAGTTCCATAGCCTTTTTTTTTTTTTTTTTTTTTTTTTTTTTTTTTGAGGTAGGGTCTCACTCTAGCCCAGGATGACCTGGAATTCACTCTGTAGTTTCAGGGTGGCCTTGAACTCATGGTGATCCTCCCACCTCTGTCTCCCAAGTGCTGGGATTAAAGGCATGTACCACCACGCCCAGCTCCATGGCCCTTTTTTTTTTTGCTTTTAATTATTTTATTTTATTTAAAATTTTTTTTTATTAATTTTTTTTTTATTGACAACTTCTATACTTACATACAAAAAATGCATGATAGTTCCTTCCCTGCCTCCATACCCCTTTAGAACTCCAATCTCCATCATATCCCTTCCCTCTCTCCATTAGTCTCTTTTAATTTGATGTCATCATCTTTTTCTTCTATTATGAGGGTCTTGTGAAGATATTGCTAGGCACTGCAAGGTCATGGATATCAAGGCCAATTTCTGTCTGGACAGTTGCCATAGCCCATTTTTTAATTGGGTTGTTTGATTTCTTATTGTTTAGTTTTTTGAGTTCTTTGTATATCCTGGATATTAATCCTCTTTCAGATATATAGCTGGCAAAGATATTCTCTCATTCTGTAGGTTGTCTCTTTGCTCTATTCACAGTGTCCTTTGCTGTATAAAAGCTTTGTAATTTCATGAGATCCCAGTGGTTGATTAGTGGTTTTATTTCCTGAGCAACTGGGGTTATATTCAAAAACTCATTGCGTATGCCAATATGTTGACGGGTTTTCCCTACTTTTTCCTCTAGTAGTTTCAGAGTTTCAGGTCTGATATTAAGGTCCGTGATCCATTTGGACTTGATTTTTTTTTTTTTTTGATTCCTTTTTTTTTTCCTTTTTATTGACAGCTTCCATACTTACTGACAATAAACCATGATAATTCCTTCCCTCCCCCCTTTCCCCTTCACAAATCTACACTCCATCATATCCCCTCACTCTCTCCATGAGTCTCATTTTTTATTTTGATGTCATCATCTTTTCCTCCTATTAGAAGGGTCTTGTGAAGATAGTGCTAGGCACTATGAGGTCATGGATATTGAGGCCAATTTCTGTCTGGTAGTTTGCATTCTAAGCAGTCCTGTTCTTCCTTCAGCTCTCACATTCTTTCCACCAACTCTTCCACAATTGACCCTGAGCCTTGGAAGGTGTACTAGGGATATTTCAGTGCCAAATATTCCTCCATCCCTTCTTCTCAGCACTATGATGCCTTTTGGGTCATCCCAGTGGTCACGGCCATCTAAAAAGAGAAGCTTCTTTAGCCAAAAGTGAGAGTAGCATTAATATATGAATATGAACATTAAGTGTACTGCTTTCAGGGCATTTTGGTGAGAATAATATATGCATTTAGCCAGACAAGAGTAGGCTTGTCTAAGACTCATGACCTCCCCTGCCATAGGCTTTTGATTAGGTTTTCAGTACCACACATGTATTCCCTCTCATAGAGCAGGCCTCCAGTCCAATTAGAGAGCAGTTGGTTTCCCCCAGAGAGGACATGCTACTATTGTACCTGTCTGGTCATTTGGCCTGTGTGGCCAAACTTGAGGCTCCAGTGTCCACTGTTTTGCTGCTGATGACTTCCGTCTCCCATACGGCTGCATGCAGTGCAGCTTTTTCCAGCTTTCAATTAGCTGGTCTACAGGGAGAAGATTTTTAGCACACCACCAGCTTGATTTCTCAGTGACCTTGCCGCCCTGGCATGTGAAGTCTTCAGCAATAGGGTCTTATCATCTGTTACACGTGGGAAATGAAGGGCTTTGGCAATAGCCTATAATGTTTTGGAGGCAACAGGGACCTCCCTAGTCAATAACTCACTGGAAGGTATCCCATCCCTAGCACTGAAAATTTTATAGTAGTAATCTATGGCCTTCTGGATGTGCTATTATCCAAAAAAAGGAGGCTTTCATATGTCTTATTCAGAATATCTTGAATTTTGATTGACCCTCCCCCCACACTTCTCTTACTCAATCTCTTCCCCTGGCCTCACTTAGGCCATTCCCCTGCCTGTAATCTGTTCTTCTACTTACATAGATACAATATCATTCCCTAAAGTCCTTCTCTCTCCTCCCTCCCTTATAGCCTTTTTCTAGATTACTGGCCCCTGCTACTGATTTTTGGTTCTAGCTCACACACAAATCTAAACATTTGTAGCTAGGATCCACATATGAGAGAGAACATGTGACATTTGACTTTCTGGGCCTGTGTTACCCTCACTTGGTATACTCCTTTCCAGATCCATCCATTTCCCTGCAAATTTCATAATTTCATTTTTCTTTACTGCTGAATAGTACTCCATTGTGTAAATGTACCACATCTTTATTATCCATTCATTTTTTTTTTTTTTTTCTTTTTTTTTTTTTTTTTTTTTTTGGTTTTTTGAGGTAGGGTTTCACTCTGGCTCAGGCTGACCTGGAATTCACTATGTAGTCTCAGGGTGGCCTCAAACTCTTGGCAATCCTCCTACCTCTGCCTCCCAAGTGCTGGGATTAAAGGCGTGCGCCACCACACCTGGCCCATTCATCTGTGGAGGAACATCTAGGCTGGTTCCATTTCCTAGCTATTGTGACTAGAGCAGCAATAAACATGGTTGTGCAAGTATCTCTAAGGTAGTGAGAAGAGTCATTAGGATATATGCCTAGGAGTGCTATAGCTGGATCATATGCTAAATCTATTTTTAGCTGTCTCAAGAACCTCCACACTGATTTCCACAATGGCTGTACCAGATTGGGGATCCACCAATAGTGTAGAAGGGTTCCCCTTTTCCTGCATCCTCGCCAACATTTATTGTCATTTGTTTTCTTGATGGTAGCCATTCTGACAGGAGTAAAATGGAATCTCAAAGTGGTTTTAATTTGCATTTCCCTGATGGCTAAGGATGTGGAACACTTTTTTAGTTATTTATCTGCTATCTGTATTTCTTCCTTTGAGAACTCACTATTTAGTGCCATAGTCCATTTTTTAACTGGGTTGTTTGATTTCTTATTGTTTTGTTTTTTGAGTTCTTTGTACATTCTGGATATTAATCCTCTGTCAGATGTATAGCTGGCAAAGATTTTCTCCCATTCTGTACATTGTCTCTTTCCTTTAGTCACAGTGTCCTTTGCTGTACAAAAGCTTTGTAATTTCATGAGATCCCAGTGGTTGATTAGTGGTTTTATTTCCTGAGCAATTGGGGTTATATTCAGAAAGTCCTTGCCTATGCCAATATGTTGAAGGGTTTCCCCTACCTTTTCCTCTAGCAGTTTCAGAGTTTCAGGTCTGATATTAAGGTTCCCTCATCCATTTGGACTGTTTTTTATGCATGGAAAAAAACAAGGATCTATTTTCATCCTCCTATATATAGAAATCCAGTTTTCCCAGCACCACTTGTTGAAAAGGCTGTCTTTTCTCCAATTAATATTTTTGGGATTTCTTCTTCTTTTTTTGGTTTTTAGAGGTAGGGTCTTGCTCTAGCTCAGGCTGGCCTGGAATTCACTATGTAGTGTCAAGGTGGCCTTGAACTTGTGACAATCCTCATATCTCTGCCTCCTGAGTGCTGGGATTAAAGGTGTGCATCATCATACTGGCAGTTTCTGTGTTTTTTTTTAATTTAATTTATTTTATTTTATTTTTCATTTTTTTTATTTATATTATTCTGATTTTACATTCATAGTATTGGTTCCATTGTCCTCCTCCCTGTCCTCCCACTTTCAAAGGGACCTTCATCAATGGGGAATGTGGGTTGTGCATTGTGAGGTTAGTCCAGAGTTCTGGGGTGTAGGCCCCAGTCTCTGTGCATAATGCCCCAACTTGTGACTCTAACAATCTTTCCGCCCCCTCTTCCGCGAGTTTCCCTGAGCCACTTTGGGGTCATTTTAGTTCTTTTTCAGTGATGAGGTTTTTGGGAGCCTCTGTGTCTCTGGATATCTGGCTTAGTTGGAGTTGGATGTTCTCTGTGTTTATCTCCTTCAGCCTTTTTCTGGTGTCGTGATCGCCATGAACGCTGAACTCTTGCCCTTCCCCTGCGTTGTTCTATGGTTTCAGCTGGGGCCCTGGTGAGGTGTGATTAGCTGATCCTCCCTTCAGGTTCGTTGTCCACCTGAAAAAAGATAAGCAAATTCTCCAACGGAGAGAAAAGTTAGTACTAGGTAGAAGGGATGACCATCTATGTTTTGGAGGGAATTTTGTATGCGTTGGCTCTCTTCTAGCCCACATTTGGTGGTATCTTGCTCTTGGAGACTGAACTTATTTTTTGTACCTGGTTTTGACTTATTTCCCAGTTCCAGCAATGAGTTGCATTCCACTGAGTGGATCTGTTAGCCAAATCAAGAGCAGTTGGTTTATTTTATTTATTTATTTGAGAGAGAGAGAGAACTAGGCAGGTAGAGAAAGACAGAATGGGTGTGCCAGGGCCTCCAGCCACTGGAAACAAACTCCAGATGCAAGCGCCCCCTTGTACATCTGGCTTATGTGGGTCCTGGGGAATCAAACCTGGGTCCTTTGGCTTTATAGGCAAGCACCTTAACTACTAAGCTATCTCTCCAGCCCTATTTTTGGCACTTTTGTCAAAAATCAGATGGCTGTGGCTGCTTGAATTAATATCTGGGTCCTCTATTCTGTTCCATTGATCTATGTGTCTGTCTTTGTGCCAGTACCATGCTGGTTTTGTTATCATGGCTTTGTAATATAGCTTAAAATTGGGTATGGTGATGCCTCCAGCCTTATTTTTGTTGCTCAAAATTGTTTTGGCTATTCGAGGCTTTTTGTGCTTCCAAATGAATTTTAGGATTTTTTTCTATTTCTGTGAAGAATGCCATTGGAATTTTAGTGGGGATTGCATTAAATGTGTAGGTTGTTTTTGGTAAGATTGACATTTTCACGATGTTTATTCTTCCAATCCAAGAACATGGATGTCTTTCCATTTCCTAGTGTCTGCTACAATTTCTTGCTTGAGTTTTTTAAAGTTCTCATTATAGAGATCCTTCACTTCCTTGGTTGGTATATTCCAAGGTACTTTTATTATTTTTGAGGCAATTATGAATGGAAGAGATTCCCTGATTTCATCCCCTGTATGTTTTTTGTTAGTATATAGGAAAGGTACTGATTTTGTGTCTTTATTTTACTTTATTTTTTAATTTTTATTTATTTATTTTTGGTTTTCTGAGGCAGGGTCTTGCTGTAGCTCAGGCTGACCTGGACTTACTATGTAGTCTCAGGGTAGCCTAGAACTCATAGTGATCCTCCTACCTCTGCCTTTCAAGTGCTGGGATTAAAGGCATATGCCACCATGCCCGGATTTATTTTTTTTTTTTTTTTTACTTATTTATTTATTAGAGACAGAGAGAGGGAGGGAGAGAGAGAGAGAAAGTGTGAGAATGGGTGTACCAGGGCCTCTAGCCACTGCAAATGAACAGATGCATGTGCTACCATGTGCATCTGGCTTACATGGGTCCTGGGGAATTGAACCAGGGTCCTTAGGCTTCACAGGCAAATGCCTTAACCACTAAGCCATCTCTCCAGCCCTGTGTGTTTATTTTGTATCCTGCTATGTTGCTAAAAGTGTTTATCAGCTCTAACAGTTTGCTAGTAGAGTCATTAGGGTCCTTTATGTAAAGAATCATATCATTTGCAAATAATGATAATTTGATCTCTTCCTTTACAATTTATATCCCTTTTATGAGTGTCTCTTGCCTTATTGCTATAGCGAGGACTTCCAGTACTATATTAAATAAAAATGGGGACAGTGGACACCCTTGTCTTGTTCCTGAATTTAGTGGAAAAGCTTCAAGTTTTTCCCCACTTAGTATCATGTTAGCTGTAGGTTTGTCATAAATAGCTTTTATTATGTTGAGATATGTTCCTTCTATTCTGTTTCTATAGGACTTTTACCATGAAGGGATGTTGGATGTTGTCGAAGGCATTTTCTGCATCTATTGAGATAATCATGTGATTTTTGTCCTTCAGTCCATTTATATACTGTATTACATTTATCAATTTGCATATTTTGAACCATTCCTGCATCTCTAGGATAAAGCCTACTTGGTTGGGGTGAATGATCTCTCAGATATATTCTGGTATTCTGTTTGCCAATATTTTGTTGAGAAATTTTATATCTATGTTCATGAGGGAGATTGGTCTGTAATTTTCTTTTTTTGTTCTGTCTTTGTCTGGTTTGGGTATTAGGATGATGCTGTCTTTGTAGAGTTCAGTAGAATTCCTTCCTTTTCTATTTCATGGAAAAGTTTGAGAAGCATTGATGTTAGTTCTTCCATGAAGGTCTGGTAAATTTCAACAGTGGTCCATCTGGGCCTGGACTTTTTTTAGTTGGGAGACTTTTTATAACTGCTTGGATCTCCGTACTTGTTATAGATTTATTTAAACAGTTTATCTTATCTTGATTTAATTTTGATAGGTCATATGAATCAAGGAAATCATCCATTTCTTTCAGATTTTCAAACCTAGAGGCATATATATTCTTTTTTTTTTTTTTTTTTTTTTTTTTTTTTTTGAGGTAGGGTTTCACTCTAGTCCAGGCTGACCTGGAATTCACTATGTAGTGTCAGAGTGGCCTTAAACTCGTGGTGATCCTCCTACCTCTGCCTCCCAAGAGCTGAGATCAAAGGCGTGCGCCACCACGCCTGGCTAGAGGCATATATATATTCTTAAAGTATATCCTTATGGTTTTCTGAATCTCTTTGCTATCTGTTGTAATGGTGCCTTTTTTCATCTCTAATTTTATTAACTTTTGTCTCTTCTCTCTTTCTTCTGGTCAGATTTGCTAAGGGTTTATCAATCTTTTTTTTTTTTTTTTTTGTTTTTTTTTTTTTTTGGTTTTTCAAGGTAGGGTCTCACTGTGGTCCAGGCTGACCTGGAATTAACTACGTAGTCTCAGGGTGTCCTCGAACTCTCGGCAATCCTCCTACCTCTGCCTCCCGAGTGCTGGGATTAAAGGCGTGCGCCACCACGCCCGGCTAGGTTTATCAATCTTTTTTATCCTTTCAAAGAACCAACTCTTTGTTTCATTGATTCTTTGGATTGTTTTTTGGTTTCCATTTCATTAATTTCTGCCCTAATCCTTATTATTTCTTCCTGTTTACTGATTTTGCCTTGTTCTACTTTTTCAACAGCCTTAAGGTGAAGCATTAAATTGTTTACTTGTGAACTCTCTAATTTCTATTTTTAAATTTTTTAAAATTTTTTATTACTTATGTAGATAGTAGTGTGTATACAGTCATGCTTGGTACCATCATTAGTCTCCTCCCTGTTCTCCCCCCTCCAAAGGGACCCTCCTTATTGGGGAATGTGGGTCGTGCATTGTGGGGGTAGCCATCAGTTATGGGAAGAGGCAGTGTCTCTGTGCATAATGTCCCGATTTGTGGCTCTAACAATCTTGCCGCCACTTCTTCGGTGAATTTCCCTGAGCTATGTTGGGTTCATTTTAGGTCTACTTCAGTGATGAGGTCTTGGGAACCTCTGTATCTCTGGATATCTGGTTTGGTAGGAGATGAATGTTCTCTGTGTCTATGTCCATCACCCTTGTGCTGGTATCAGGTTCATCTAGAAAGCAGCACTCTGCTCATTTCCCCAGTTACTCTATGGTTTCAGCTGGGGCCCAGGTGAGGTGCGATGGGCTGATTCTCTCCTCAGGTTCTGTGTCCACCTTTCCTTCTCTGTGAGGTGAGGCTTGGTTAGGTGGACACTATCTTGACTGGAAGTCTTTTTTTTTTCAAGGTATGGTTTCACTCTAGTCTAGGCTGACCTAGAATTCATATTTTATAAGGTATTTTTTATTATTTTATTTATTTTTGGAAAGAGACACAGAGAGAGACAGACAGAGAGGGAGACAGATAGAGATGGGCACGCCAGCAGTCTCTCAGCTGTTGTGAACGAGATCCAGATGCGTGCGCCCCCTTGTGGTCAAGTGTGGCATTGCGCCCTTGCATCTGGCTAAACGTGGGACCTGGAGATTGGAACTGGCGTTCTTAGGCTTAGGAGGCAGGCGCCTTAACCGCTAAGCCATCTCTCCAGCCCAAGAATTCATATTTTTAAAAAAATATTTTATTATTTATTTGAGAAAGAGGCAACCATACATACATACATACATACACACACACACATAGAGAGAGAGAGAATGGGTACACCAGGACCTCTAGCCCTTGCAAATGAACTCTAAACACATGTGCCACCTTGTGCATCTGGTTTATGTGGGAACTGGGGACTCAAACTTGGATTCCTAGGCTTTGCAGACAAGCGCCTTAACCACTAAGCCATCTCTCAGGCCTCCATGGTTGTTTTTATTTTCCTTGACAACTTCCATAATTGTAGACAATAACCCATGGTAATTCCCTCCCTCCCCCCTGCCACTTTCCCCTTTGAAACTCCACTCTCCATCATACCCCTCCCCCTCTCAATCAGTCTCTCTTTTCAGTTTGATGTCATGATCTTTTCCTCTTATTATGATGGTCTTGTGTAGGTAGTGTCAGGCATGGCAAGGTCATGGATATCCAGGCCATTTTGTGTCTGGAGGAGCATGTTGTAAAGAGTCCTACTCTTCTTTTGGCTCTTACATTCTTTCCGCCACCTCTTCCTCAATGGACCCTGAGCCTTGGAATGTATATTCTGCAGCATTTGGATGGAATGTTCAGCAGATATCTGTTAGGTCCATTTGTTCTATGACATCATTTAATCCAGATGTCTCTTGGTTAATTTTTGCCATGATGAACTGTCAATTGATGAGTGGGGTATTGAAGTCACCCACTACTATTGTGTTTGATGTTATCAGTGACTTTAAGTCTAATAGTGTTTGATGAAATTGGGAGCCCCCATGTTAGGTGCATATACTTTTAGGATTTTAATGTCCTCCTGTTGGAGTGTTCTTTAATCAGGATAAAGAGACCTTCTTTATCTTTCCTCACTAATGTTGGTTTGAAGTCTGTCCTGTCAGATATTAGGACAGCAACACCTTCTTGTTTCCTAGGCCCATTTTCTTGAAATACCATTTTCCATCCTTTTACTCTAAGACAGTGTCTGTCTTTCTGGAGGCAACAAACAATGGGATCCTGCCTTTTAATCCAGTCTGCAAGCCTGTGTCTTTTGGTTGGGGCATTGAGGCCATTGATATTAAGAGTTATTATTGAAAGGTGTGTATTTATTACTGCCATTCTTCTTGTTTTGTCATGCTTCCTGTTTTCCCTTTACTCTCTTGTTTTAACTGTAATTTGAGTATGGTTTATTTTTTCCTATTTCCTTATGTGTGTGCTTTGCTTTCTCTTTATCATGAAGGAATCCTTCAAGTATTTTCTGTAGAGCTTCATTGTCATAAATTCCTTTAGTCTGCTTTTGTTGTGGAATGTCCTTATTTCTCCATCTATTTGAATGGATAGCTTTGCTGGATAAAGTAACCTTGGTTGACAGTTGTTACCTTTCAGAACTTGAAATATTTCATTCCAAGCCCCTTTGGCTTTTAAAGTTTGTGTTGAGTAATCTGCTGTGATCCTGATGGGCCTTTATAGGTGACTTACTTTTTCTAACTGCTTTCAATATATATAAGCATCAAAGGCAATAGTAGCCAACCCCCAAATACAGTTTAATTGAGAATGGTAAAGCCAACCATGAATATGTAACCCATAACCTGCCCTGACGTAGAAAGAGATTAACACTTTCAGTGCTGGCCTATGTACCTGCTTTTTTGTCAGTCACCTTGTTACCTTTTAGGGTGGCTTCCAATCTCACCAATGCTGAGTGCCCACCTTGATTCCTCCATGTTGTGCTGTGGACTTGGTGTTCTGATCAGCTGTGCTGGATGCCCTGCTGCCGGGGGCTGAATGAGCTCTCTGGAGGTTCATGGTTTTGATGCCTGGGGGATGAGAGAGTGCAGGAAGCCTGGACTTGTACTGGAACTGCTCAGCTGGTCTCTGCTGTCTCCCTTTCAGGTTTCTTGACTGTGCAAAGAGGCTTATGAGGTTGGAAAAATCTCCTTGTTTCATCTCTGCTCCTGCAGTTTGGGCATGGAGAGCAGATCAGGGCTGCAAGTGCCTCGGTGGGATTCTGGCCAGTTTCCTCCTTTCTGGTAGATCTTGGTCTCTTCTGCTTCTCTGCTGTAGCAGATAATAACCTGTACACCTTCACTTTTCAGAAGAAGAGTTTATTTCCTTCCCTAGACTGGTTTGGCGTGATTCCTATGCCACCATCTTACCCAGAAGACCAAACAAAATTTTTATTCAGAATTGAACTTAAACTCACAACTTTCTGCACAAGAAGGATCCCCAAAGGGATTGCCCTGTTCTCATGTAGCCCAGGCTGGATTCAAACTCACTATGTAGCCAAGGATGACCTTGAACTCCTGATCCTCCTGCTTTGGCCTCTCCAGTGCTGAAATAACAGGTGGGCACATCACCCCTGCTTTCTTCTACTTCTGACAGTGTTCTTGTACTTCTCACCCATAGATCTTGCCTCTACCTCTGTTGTCATTTTACCTCTTTCTTCCATCCCTCCTTCTTTCCTTCTTTCTTAGTCCTTTCTTCCTTCCTCCCTCCCGCCTATACACTTTCTCTCCCTCCTTCCTTCTTTGCTTTGCCTCTTCCTTCCTCCCTCTTCTTTCCTTCTCGATCTCCTTTTTTCCTTCCCTCTCACTACCCCTTCCTCCCTTCTTTTTCTGTTCCTTTTTTTTCCCTTCCCCTTCTTCTCTCCTTTTCTCTACTTTCTTCCCTTCCTCTTTCCTTGCTCTCTATTCCATCTTCTCTTTTCCCTTTTTCCATTCTCTCCTTCCTTCCTTTGTTTCTCCCTTCCTTCCTCTCTCCTTCCCTCCCTATTTCCCCTGTCTGCTCCTTATGGACCTCTCTCTGCATTTGTGTGGCTACATGTTTGTATATGTGTTCATATATTCCACTGTGTGTGCATGGAAGTCAGAGGACAACTTTTGGGACTGCCCCTCAGTCTCATTCTGATGCTATTCTTTTTTCTGCACTCACTGAGAGCTTCAGGAAAATCTCCTGTCTCCACCTCCCATCTCACTATCAAAATACTGGAATTATAGAATCCCACCACAGCTTCTAGCTTTTTATGTGAGGTCTGAATATTGAACTTGGATACTCAGACATAAGTGGTGAGTGCTTAATCCATTGTGCCATCCCCCCAGGCCTCTGCTCTGCATTTCCAGACCTGTGGCTTTCTCTGCTCTTTAGGAACTTAGCATGTTTTGAGAATAAAGCACCTCACAAGTTTCCCTAAGATTGATAACTCTCATCCCTTTTTATCCATCAGCTGTGGCACCACTTCTACCTCCTTTGTCCCTATATTACTTCTGTTGAAGTACAGTAGGTGCTGCAGAAGGTCTCTGTTGGCTTGGGAAGTATAACTGGGTCCTTCCGTTGCAGGTTTTGGGAGATCTGTGCGGATATTCTTGGCTGACTCACAGGGCTTCCGCCGATTCATGGCCACAGATCTACAACATGAGGACATGGTAGAGTCAGCAGTTTGGGGTCCTGAGAACAATGTGATCATCACTGGGTCCCGGGATGCACTCATTCAGGTGAGGCTAGATCCAGGATCCTGCTCTCTTCTCAGCCTGTGCGACAGAATGTGTGATTCCTTAGACTTTTGTTTGTATGACACAGAAATGTACCACAGTAAGTTCAGGCCAAAACAGGGCAGCATGTTGGAAATTATTAAAATGTTCCATGAAGCAGGCAATATTTACAACTGGATATGAAGAATCAGGAAGACTGTGGCCTTCAGAATGGAGTTCTGTAGGAGAGGAAACTTAGTGAGTTTGAAGTCACCAAAACTGGTGAGAAAATTGCATAGCAAGCACCAGTTCCCTAGTAACTTGTCTAATGAGCTCTCTTCCTGTCTAAACAGATTATTGAAACTCTCAGAGAGCTCATTTATACAGAATTAAATATAACACAAGGACTAGAGAGATGGCTTCATGGTTAAAGCACTTGCCTGCAAAGCCAAAAGACCCAGGTTCAATTCCCCAGAACCCATGTAAGCCATACGCACAAGGTGGTGCATGCGTCAGGAGTTCATTTGCAGTGGCTAGAGGCCCGGGCACCCCTATTCTCTCTCTCTCTCTCTCTCTCCCTCTCTAAAAATAAATAAATAGAAATAATAAAATATTTAAAATATAAAGCAATATATGTGACATGCAACATACATATGAGGTACTGTTACATTTTCTGTACCTTAATGGAATATGTGAGGCTGAGAACTTAAAGGTTTATCTAGCTAATAGTTTTGGAGGTTGGATATCCAAATGTCTTGGGGCCAACTCTGGTGAGGCCTCTGTCTACATCATATCATGGCAGATAGTTGGGAGCCTATGAGAGAGGGAAAGATTACATGTAGGGACAGGAAAACAGAAAGGGAGAGACCAGACTTGCTCATCTATCACAGCACCCTCTCCTGGGAACTAATGAGAGTCCTTAATCCTTTCTCACTTAAAAAAAATTTTTTTTGATACACTGTAACTCAATCTGGTCTCAAACTTACTAAGTAGCTGAGTCTGATCCTGAACTCCTGATCCTCCTACTTCACCTCCTGAGTTCTGAGGTGACAAGAGTGCACCTGGATACTCTATCTTAGGACAATATACTGAGTAACTCCATCATATACTACTAGGCCCCACCTTTTAAGGGTCCTGGGACCTCTCACATCATACCTGGGACCAAGTGTCCAACACATGTATCCCTTGGGAAAGAGACAACATTCTATCCATGGCTATAAAGTCGACATAGTAACACATGTCTGTCATCCCAGCTTATGGGAGGTGGATGCAATTGGATCTCCTAGGAGTTAAGGCCATCCTTGGCTACATAGTAAATTTGAGTCAGCCTGGGCTACATGAGACCCAGTCTCAAAACAACAACAAAAATAAAAAGAAAAGGAAAAAGAAAAAGGAGGCCATCCAAAAAATACATATCCATGAATTATGAATTGATGAACATGACATGTTTGTGTGATAATATTTTAATGAAACCAAAGAAAAAATATGACTTATATGAAAATATGCATTCATTAGATGAGTGACATTTTTTTATGTTTTTTCAAAGTGGTTTAAGACTTGGCTTACAGAGACAGCTGAACTGTCTCATTTGATTCTGAATTCTCACAGTTGTTATGCCATCACACATCATATAGCTTATGTAAAACTCTATTGCTTACCCATGCAAAGAAGACAACAGAAAAGACTATCTTAGAATTATTATAAAAAATAGGGCTATGGAGCCGGGCATGGTGGCGCACACCTTTAATCCCAGCACTTGGGAGGCAGAGGTAGGAGGATCGCCGAGAGTTCGAGGCCACCGTGAGACTACATAGTTAATTCCAGGTCAGCCTGGACCAGAGTGAGACCCTACCTTGCAAAACCAAATTTATAGATATATGGCTAGGAAGATGGTTCAGTTGGCAAAATTCCTGCTACACAAGCAAGACAACCTGAGCTCAGATCCCAGCACTCACATCGAATTTTGGGCATGGTGAAACACAATTGTAATCCTAGCCCTCAGGAGGTGGGCACAAGTGATCCCTGGGGCAAGCTAGCTAGTAGACTAGCTGATTCCACAAGCTCTGGGTTCATTGAGAGACCCAGTCTCAATAAATAAGGTAGAGAGCAATTGAGGAAGACACCTGACTTCAGCCTCCACATGCATGTGCACACATGTGTATGCACACCTATGCACATCACATATATACACACAAGGTCTGAGATGACCTGGGGAGATGCCTCAGTGGGCAAAGCACTTGCAGTACACGAGTGAGTACCTGAGTTTGAAGCCTCAGAACTCAAGTAAAAGCTGGATGCGGTAGTGTGTATTTATAATCCCAGCCTTCATATGGTGGGGGGGAGCAGAGACAGGAGAATCCTGGAAGCTTGCAGGCCAGCTAGCTTGGTGTACAGAATGGAGAACAACAGAGACCCTTCCTCAGACAAGGTAGAAAGTGAGGGCCAACCATTGCTTGAGGTGGTCTTCTGACCTCTACATGTGTTTTCTGGCATGCACATGTCCACACTCATGGACACATGAACAGGTGCATGCACACATACAGATTAAATAAAATATGGAATACCCTTTATGAATTTCTATGGGAGCTGAAAGATAAGGTATAGGAAGGTTTAAGAGCTTGGGGAGATGTGAGAACCTCGGAATCACAGCCTAAATATTCAACTTAGGAGAATAAATGGATTTACATGTTTCCCAAGAGCAGTGGTCTAAGGAAGGACTCAGACCAGTCCTGCTGTTTTCTACCCTCAGGTGTGGAGTCTGTCAGACCAGGGGACCCTTCTGGATGTTCTTGAAGGTGTTGGGGGCCCTGTGAGTCTGCTAATACGGGGTGGGACTTTGATGGCATCTGCATCCTGGAAGTCTTCATCTTTCAAAGTCTGGGATCTCAACTACATTCAGAAGCCTCGTCCTTCTACTCCGTTTCTGGATCGTACTGGCCTCACAGCAGTGTCCCACAATGGAAGCTATGTCTATTTCCCCAAAAGTGGGGACAAAAATAAAGTCACAATTTGGGATGTGGTAGAAGGTTTGTAAGAGATGAATACAGTCAACTATGTGGGTAAGAATGGAAGCTCTGCCTTAGCTGAGGCTGGTAGGACATGTCTCATACACACAGCGGGTCTAATCACAAACACTCATGGTTCTAGAGGCTAGAAGTCTAAGACAACAGTGCCAGCTAACCTGTGTTCTTGTGAGGGCTCACTTCCAGATGCATATATGACATCCTTTTGCTGTATCCTCGTAAGATCGGACTGACAAGGAGGTTCTCAGGAGTGTTTTTATTTTATCTTATTTATCTATTTTTCTGAAGTAGAGAGAGAGACAGAATGGGCATACCAGAGCACCACTGCAAACAAATTCCAGATGCATCTGCCACTTTGTGCATCTGGATTAATGTAGGTACTGGGGAATCAAACCCAGGTTATCAGGCCTTGTAAGCAAGTTCCTTTAAACACTGAGCAATCTCCAGCCCCAGGAGATTTTTTTTTTTTCATACTAGCCAGGCATGTTGGCATATGCCTTTAATCTCAGCACTGGGAGGCAAAGGTAAGAGGATCATTGTGAGTTTAAAGCCAGCCTCAGACTACATAGTGACTTCCAGGTCATTCTGGGCTAGAGTGAGACCCTACCTCAATAAATAATTAAATTTTTAAAAATACTGAGGTAGGAGGATCACCATGAGTTCAAGGCCAGCCTGAAACTACATAGTGAATTCAAGGTTATCCTGGGATAGGGGCTGGAGAGATGGATTAGCAGTTAAAGCATTTGCCTGCAAAGCCAAAGGACCTCAGTTTGATTTCCCTAGGACCCACATAAGCCAGATGCACAAGGTGGCACATGCATCTGGAGTTTGTTCTCAGTGGCTGGTGGCCCTGACACACCCATTCTCTCTCTCTCTCTCTCTCTCTCTCTCTCTTTCTCTCTCTCCCTCCCTCCCTCCCTCTTTCCCTCTCTTGCTCTCTCAAATAAATAAATAAATAAATAAATAAATAAATAAATAAATAAATAAATAGGTTAGCCTGGGCTAGAGGGAGACTACCTCAAAAAAAAGGCACTAATCCCTTTCCTGAGGTTCTATCTTTGCAACCTAATCACCCCCAAGACCTACTCCCCAATATCATCCCATCGAAGAGGAAGTTTCAACATCTGAATTTGGTGGGGGCTGTGGAGGACACAAAATTCAGTCCATAGAAATCAAGATTTCTTTCTCCTCCTCCTCCTCCTCCTCCTTCTTCTTTTGGTTTTTCAAGGTAGGGTCTTACTCTAGCCCAGGCTGACCTGGAACTCCCTCTGTAGTTTCAGGCTGGCCTCAAACTCACAGTGATCCCTCCTACCTCTGCTAGGATTAAATGCATGTGCCACCATGCCTGGCTGCAGTCAGATTTCTAAAGGACAAGTCTGTGTTGAAGTAAGAGAGGTCATGTAAGATTTCAGCCTCTGAGAAGGGTTTGACTGATTCTCTGAGGGACATGGAAGGCCCATTAGAAGATTAAATAGGGCACTGAGGTGATACAATCGTCACTTTATATAGACTAGAAGTTGGGTTGGTAGTATTTGCCTGAAATTATAGCTACTTGGGAAGCTGAGGCAAGAGGTGACTTGGAGACGAGACTGGACAACTTAGGCAGAGCCCGTGTCCCATGATTTTCCTGGGGAGTCTATTTTGTTTCACCCCAGATAGAGCATGCCATGACAAACTAAAGAAAGGACTCTTTGCAAGCCCAGCTTGGTGAACAAATAGGTTTCTAGGGGTTACTTAAAGGAGCATGGGCAGAAAAACCTACCCCAGAATCCGTGACAACTCACAAAAGCTGCATCCTTGGAACTCCCTTACACAAGTTTCAGGCAGCTCCACCAGAGTCTCCTCCCAGCAATTGCTTACTGCTTTGATAATCTTAGTGAAAAGGCCTCATGGGTCTTGTTTCTGTGAGTTTCATAAGGCAGGGAGCCTTATTTATACAAATTTATACAAGAGCCAGGTTGTTATCAGTGGTGAGATCTGGCTAAGGAGAATGGAAGGGGGCTCCACCCCTGCACTTATGCATGTGTGAGGCCCTAGTTAGCCCCCTAATGCCTGGTAAGCATTCGAGAGGCCCTGGGTTCCCAACGCCACCTGGAGGCCCCTGGTTTCTATCCTCAGCTTGGTAGTAGGGTGGTGTAATCAGGAAAATTTATACTACTCAAGTTGAATTTCATGGGTCTGGAAGCTTTAAAATGACAAAGTGAGAGGCCTCTGTGACTCATCGTTGGTTGTCTTCTCCTGTAACAGGTGAGGAGCAAGAGTCCCTGGACACCTCCAATGAGGTCACATGTCTGGAGATTGCTGAGCAAGCCAAGCTCCTTTTCACAGGCCTCGTTTCGGGGATTGTCCTTGTGTTCCCCCTGAATTCCAGGCAAGATGTACTGTGCATCCCCCCTCCTGAAGTTCGGAAAGCCATCAACTGCATGTCCTTGAGCAAGAGTGAGGATCGTCTGGCCATTGCCTATGACAACATTGTCCTGGTGCTAGACATCAGCCCTGGAGACCCCTGTCCTGTCATCGAGGGGCCAACATATACCTTTTATACCCAGCTGCCCGAGACCATAGCCAGCGTGGCCATTCTGGCTGACTACCGAGTAGTCTATGGCATGACCAACGGTGACCTCTTTCTTTATGAGTGTGTGAACTCCAAAGTGTTCCCTTTGGAGGCACACAGGGGCAGGGTGACTTGCGTGGAGGTCAGCCACAAGGAGGAGCTGGCGGTCAGCGGGTCTGAGGATACTCTGCTGTGTCTCTGGGACCTGCAGGCTTGCAAGTGGAAATTAGAGATGAGCTATACGGTGGGTGGCCCACTACCTGTCTTGTTGAGTCTTGGCTTTAGAATTCAGAGAAGCAGCTGACACTTATTGTGTCAGTGACCAGGACAAGGACTGTGGAGGAAGGTAGGAGAGGCACTTGCCTCATGAGCAAAACTTGGGGGGATTTCAGAAAACTCAGCAATTAATCTGGGTGTGGTAGTACATACCTGTGATTCCGGATGCTAAGGTAGGAAGATCACATGGTTGAGATCAGCCTGTGCTAAGTAGTGAGATCAAGGTCAGCTTAGAATATAGAGTAAGAGACTTTCTCCAACAAATGACCAAAAACAAAACAAATTTAAAGGCACATTAGCATCCACACTTATAAACAAGAACACACACACATCTCTGAAAACAAAACAGGGAGCCTGGGAAATGACTCAGTGGCTAAAGGTACTTGCTTGCAAAGGGTCCCAGCCCAGGTTCAAGCTAGCACAAGCATCTGGCATTCCTTTGCAGCAACAAGAAGTCCTAGCACACCCATATATACACACACACACACACACACACACACACACACACATGCAAATAAATAAAATATTTAAAAATACAGATTGAGGGCTGGAGACATGGCATCGCAGTTAAGGCACATAAGCCAGATGCACAAGGTGGCACATGTGTCTGGAATTCATTTACAGTGGCTAGAGGCCCTGGTGTGCCCATTCTCCCTCTCTCTGTCTCAGTCTCTCTCTCTCTCTCAAATAAATAAATAAATAAATGATTAAAAATATAGATTGAATGTTCCTTACCCAAAATGCTTGAGACCAGAAGTGTTTCAGATTTTGGAATATTTGGATATGCATAATGAGGTATCTTGGGGATGGAACCAAGTCTAAGCAGGAAGTTCACACGAAGAACAATTGCATCATATTTTAAGTATTTTGTACACGAAACCACATTTCAAGGTGTGAAAATTTCCACTTGTGACTTCATGTCAGTGCTTTAAAAAGTTTGGAATTTTACATTTCAGATTTTTTTTGTTGTTGTTATTTTTTTAAGGTAGGGTCTCATTCTAGCCCAGGCTGACCTGGAACTTACTCTGTAGACCCAGACTGGCCTCAATCTCACAACGATCTTCCACCATGTGCATAAAAAGATCATTTATGCAAATGAATACACAAGGCATGATGGTGCATACCTGTCATCCTAGTACTCAGGAGGCTGGGGAATGAGGAGTAGGAGTTTAAGTCCAGCCTGGGCTACAGAGTGGGACCCTGTCTCAAAATAAAAGAGAAATTGTATCTTATTTTCACTATCTAATGCAAAATATCTCCAAACCTCTCAATTCAGCCTCTATGAAGATGTATCTCAGTCCTTAGAAAGTCTTATCCACACATCTCTTTGGGTTTTCCTTTGATCCTTCCCTCATAGAGTGTTTCCAAACCTGACTACTTGGGGGTTGGTCCAGGTGTCTCTTAGTTTGGAACTAGGGTTACATGGTATATTACTTTTTTCATTGCTAGAATCAAATACCTGACAAGAAGCAACTTAAGGGAGGAAGGTTTGCTTTGGCCTAAATGTGAGGGGATGTAGTCCATCATGGTGGAGAAGACATGGTGGCAGGCAACTCTATGATGGTGGGAGTGTGCAACTGGGGCTCTTCACTTCACATTTTAGCAGAACAGGAAGCAGAGAGCAGATAGGAAATGAAGCCCAGCTATAAATATTGCCTCCAGCAGGCCCCTCATCTTGAAGGTGCCAAAACCTTTTAGAGTAGTGCTCCCAGGTAGGGAGTTCAAACACATAAGACTATTGGGGACAGTTCAAATCTAAATCACTTGATACACGGTCTGTTTTCAACAGAGTTCCTACTGCAGAGGGATACAATGTGCTTGCTTCTCCAAGGATGACAAGTATGTGTTTGCAGGCTTGAAGGACCGTTCTGTAATTGTGTGGAGCACACTGGATGGTGAGGTTTTTGTTTTTTGGTTTTTGAGATAAGGTCTCGCTCTAGCCCAGGCTGACCTGAAATTCACTATGTAGTCTCAGGGTGGCCTCAAACTGACAGCAATCCTACCTCTGCCTCCCAAGTGCTAGGATTAAATGTATGTGCCCCCATGCTCCTAAACTGATTTTTAAATTTTTTTAAATATACTTTCTTTCTTTCTTTCTTTGAGAGAAAGAGGAGAGAGAGAGAGAAGGAAAGAATGGGCGTGTCAGGGCCTCTAGCCACTGCAAACAAACCCCAGATGTATGTGCCCCCTTGTGCATCTGGCTTACATGGGTCCTGGAGAGTCAAACCAGGATCCTTTGGCTTTGCAGGCAAACACCTTAACTGCCAAGCCATCTCTCCAGCCCTGATTTTTAAAAATGTTTATTTAGGGCTGGAGAGATGGCTTGGCAGTTAAGGCGCCTGCCTGCTAAGCCTAAGAACGAAGGTTCCAATCTCCAGGTGCCACATTTAGCCAGATGCAAAAAGTGATGCAAGGACGCAATGCTGCACTTGCCCACAAGGGGGCATACGTGTCTGGCATTTGTTCACAACAGCTGAGAGGCTGCTGGTGTACCCATTCTCTCTCTCTCAAATAAAAAAAAATTATTTATTGGGTTGAAGAGATGGCTTAGCAGTTAAGGTGCTTGCCTGTGAAGCCTAAGGACCCAGGTTCAATTCCCCAATACCACGTAAGCCAGATACACATGTTGGTATATTTGTCTGGAGTTCATTTGCAGTGGCTATAGGCTGTGGTGCCCCCATTGTTTTTCTCTCTCTTTTTCTCTAATAAATAAACAACAAAATGTTTTTAAAAATCAGTTTAGAGAGAGCCTGAAGGATTGCTCAGTGGTTATATGTGCTTGTTTGCAAAGCCTGCTGGCCCAGGTTCAATCCTCAAGTGCCCATGTAAAGCCAGATGCACACAGTGGTACATGGATCTGGAGTTGTTTTGCATCAAGAGGCCCTGTTTTGTCCATTCATATTCATATTCCCTCTCTCTTTCTCTCTCTCTCTCTTGCTTGCTCACTTTCTTTCTCTCCTGGCAAATAAATAAATACAAATCAGTTCAAGGGATCAAGACTTTAGTTCAATTTACAGTTCCAGGTTACAGTATATCAGGGCAGGGAAGGTATGGCAGCAGGGTCTTGAAGCAGTTCAGGTTCCATTCAGCCCTGTGAGAAAGCAGAGAGTAATGAATGCCAAGGCTTTGCCAACTCTTTCTTTTTTATATAGTCCAGGACACAGGTCCATGGATTGGTGATGCCCACAGTTACGGTGGGTCTTCCCACCTCAATTAACCTAATCAAGATAATCTCCCACAGGTATGCCCAGAGGCTAACTTCATCTAAATAATCTCTCTCAGGTGATTTTAGGTACTGTCAAGTTGATAATCTATACAAACTATCACAGAGGTGGTATAGATGTCCTGATTAGAACTATATAGATAATAGCCACTTATTCTCAGTACTTTGTCAGCTACGCATATCTGCATTAACTTGTGCCTGCTGCAAAAAAAAAAAAAAAAAAAAAAGGGCCTTCTGTCTATGGATATAAACACAAATATTTAGAAGGCAATTTGATATCTTGTCCATTTAGTCTAGCAACAGTAGTAGCTTCCCCTTTAGGACCTGTGACATCTCTAGCCACAGGCTTTTTGACCAGGTTTACAGTGCTGTGGCCTGGGGCACTGAGCACTGACACGCTACAGTCTCAAGGGCAGCATTCTGGTATGTTGCTGTTGCAACTGTACACTGTAGTCAAACACACTGTAGCAAAAAGAAAAAAAGCTGAGATCTGAAGATTGTGACCTTGACAGCCCATCTTGACTAGTTCCAAAACTTCTTGTCTCTTTTCCCACTTCTCCAACAATACTAGTATTTACCAAGCTCTCTAAGCACCTGCTATGCAATATGACTTTAACTCTTCAAAGATTCTATTTGACAAATAGGTTCTGCTATCATTTTCATTTTGCAGATGAAGTGAGAAAGACTGAGAGATTAAATGTCATGTCAGGAATTTGACCTTAGGATATGTAGAATTGGGTCTCTATAGTCCAGTTTTATTCGTTATTGTTTTGACAATTTTGTACATGTACAAAATGTATTTTGGTACTGTTCATCTCCCATTACCCTTTCTTGACCCCCTCCCACTCCTGCTGATCCCCTTCCTCTTCCTAACTAGTCACAATCCTACTTTCATATCTGCTTTTTGTTTTTTCGATGACTCCAAGAGTTTAATTAAGATTAAATACATGGGTGAGGGTTACTCACAGGAGCATGGGAAAATTACCAGTGACTACCTCACTTAAAAAAAAAAAGTCTTTCCCTCCTTCAACAACCCTTAACTGACAAGAGCTCTTTAATATTTTATTTTTATTTACTTATTTGACAGAGAGAAAGAGGAAGGAAGAGAGAGAAAAAAATGGGCATGCCCAGGCCTCCAGCTACTGCAAATGAACTCCAGATACATGTGCCACCTTGTGCATCTGGCTAATGCAGGTCCTGGGTCCTTTGGCTTTGCAGGCAAACACCTTAACTGCAAGCCATCTCTTCAGCCCAACAATAGCTCTTTAGAGAGGTGTGGTGCCTCATAGAAACTGCCTATATAGATCCTCAGTAGAGGCATGGCCTTGTGAACCCCTCCCCCTAGGAACCGTTAGTGCTTATATAAATCCTCAGGAAGGGGTGGGCCTGTGAAGCCCTCCCCCTAGCAAGTGTTTACTGCCTATAGATCCTCAGTCAGGGGTGGGACATTGTGAGTATCTTCCCCTAACAACCTTTAACTGCCTATAGATCCTCAGGAAGGAGTTGGGATTTGTGAGCGCTTCCCCCTAGCAACTGTTAACTGCTTATAGATCCTCAGAAAGGGCTTGGGTCTTGTGAGTCTCTTCCCCTTGCAACCATTAACTGCCTATAGATCCTCAGGAACAAGCGGGGTCTTGTGATTCCCTGCCCCACCCATGATGGAATGCTGATGGGTCTAATCTCATGCAGGTTTGGTTTTCTTATTTGTGCTCTGCCCTTCATCCCCCACAGGGACTCTGCTGGCTGTCCAATTTGTCCATGCAGTGGTGAACAGAATCATCCCAACGTCTAATGGCTTTATGGCCCCCACAAGCCATGGCTATCTCATCCGAGAGCGCTTCCAATACCCATCTGCAAGAACCTCCCAGCAGGACCCTCTCAAAAACTTCAAGAAGGCAGTGTGGCTGATCAAGACCAGGCAGAAAGAAGAGCTGGCTGCAGCAGCAGAAGCACCTCAGGACTCAGGATCAGAGATTGTGCGGGGAAGTGAATCAAAATCAAACAAACGCTCACAGGTCTGCCTGCTGGTGTGAACCTCCATGGGGCTGAGGCTCCAGTTAGCCAGGAGCCATCTGGTGGAGCTAAGAGACCAGTGGCCACCTGGGCCAAAGCCTCACTCTTCCCATCCTTCCACTCTTCCTTCCTTTTTTTTGGTTCCTTCTCAGACCCTTCTCTTCAAGTTAGCAACATGATGGCCAATATGCCTCCATCTGCAAGTTCAGTAGAAAAGATAACTTCCTTGGGCTGGGGAGGTACTCAGTAGGTAAAAAGCGCTCGTTTGCAAGCATAAGTTTGGAGCTCCAGAACCCACATAAAAGCCAGACACTGTCACACAAGCATCTGTAATCCCTGTGTGCTTTTCGAAAGATGGAAGGTTGGGACAGGAGAAACTACAAGAAGCTTATGGGTCAGATAGCATGATATAGTAGTAAGCAAGAGACGGTAGAAGGCAAGAACCAGCGTCTTCTCCCACTAAGCCAAGGCCACAATGGGTATGCTAGACAGGACCTTTGCCACTGACCCATGTGTCCAGCATAGAAAATGAGGCCTTTAAGTTAGTTTGTTTAAGTTTGTTTCCCAAACTGGGGTTCCAAAGCAGGCTTTAGCAGTTCTGTAAATGTTAGCAGGAGATATTTTTAAAATATATGAAATTGTAATTTTAAAATGTGTGCTCAGATATATTTGGGCAGTAGCTCTTTTTAGGTTTTTAAAAATTACATTTTGGGGCTGGAGAGATGGCTTAGCAGTTAAGGGGCTTGTCTGCAAAGCCTAAGGACCCTGGTTCAATTCCCAAGTACCCACGTAAGCCAGATAGATACACAAGGTCACCCACATACCTGGAGTTTGTTTGCAGTGGCTGGAGGCTCCAGCACACCAATTCTCTCTCTCTCTCTCTCTCTCTCTCTCTGCTTCTTTCTTTCTCTCAAATAAATAAATAAATAAATAAGCTTGGCATGGTGGTGCATGCCTTTAATACCAGTCCTCAGGAGGCTAAGGTAGAGGATCACTGTTAAGTTTGAGGCCAACCTGAGCTAGAGTGAGATCCTACCTTGGAAAACTAAAAACCCAAGAAAAAAATTTAAAAATTACATTTTATCTTTGATTAACATATATTAATTGTACATATTAGTGAGGTTCAATGGGATACTTCAGCACATGCTTACAGCAGATACTAATCAAATACAGCCTCCATTTTACTACCCTCTATATTCTTCCCAACATGTAGTCATTACTATTCTACATTTAGGTTAACATTTTTAAACTTCTACATATGAGAGAGAACATGTAGTACTTGTCTTTCTGTGTCTGGCTTTTTTATTTAACGTAATGTCCTCCATTTCTATCTATTTGGCTATAAATTATTCCATTTTCCTTTGTGGTTGAATAATATTTCATTGTATGTATGTACCAGATGTTCTTTTTCCATTCATTCACTAAGAGGTTGGAGGATTGGGATTTCCCTCCCACCTACCTCCATTTGATTAAAGATCCTCTTAACTTATGAAATGAGTCTTTGAAAAAAATAGCTACTTTTTGCTACTACTTCTCTGTGAGTGAGTCAGGGGATTGACCAATGCAAAAAGTGGATGTTGAAACAGAATCAGGTCTCATGTCCAGATTTTGGTGCATAAATCCAGTTCCCTGTCACCTAATGGTGGGAATACATTATGTGAGAAATGTGTCATCAGATGATTATGTTGTGTGAATATCATAGCGTGTGCTTAAGCAAACTAAGACAACTTACACTCCACCAGACAATGGAATCTTCTGTGACTGCTATGGCATATGTGGGCTACTGTCAACTGAAATACTACACAGCACATAGTGGGACTAATGTAATCATGGGAAAGACATTTTTACTAATAAAGTGCTCTTCCAGATGACTGGTTGTTTTCTTAGTTAATTTTCTCATTGTTGAAACCAAATACCTGAAAAGAAGCAATTCAAAGGAGGAATAGTTTATTTTGGCTCAGTTTTAGGGATGCCAGTCCATCACGGTGGGGAAGGCATGGCTGCAGAAGGGGTTGTTGACCATGGCTCACACCTGGGAAGACTGGAAGTGGAAAAACGGGAATGCCAATGTTCATCTTACTTTCTCCTTTTTCTGTTTTTTTTTCTTTTCTTGCTTACATATGTGTGGTATGTGATCATGTACATACATTGTATGTGTGTGGGTGCTCTTGAGCGTGCAAGTGTGTGTAGAGGGAAAAGGTCAACATCAGGTGTCTTCTTTGATCCACTTTATTTGAGACAAGGTCTCTCACTAAATCTGGGGCTCATTGATTTGGCTACACTAGCTAGCCAGAAATCCCTAGGGATCCTCCTGTCTCCAAATCCTCACCAGCTCTGGGATTACAAGCACATGCCACCATACCTGGGATTTCATATGGCCACTGGTATGCGTGCTAGAGATCTGAACTCAGATATTCATGCTTGTTTGACAAGTGCTTTACCCATTGAGCAATCTCCCCAGCCTCTTTTCTCCTTTTTATTCAATTCAGAACATTGGCCTATGGAATGGTGCCCCTCCCCCCTTTTAATCACACTTAATGTTTTTTGTTTGTTTATGTAAGGTGATCTTCCTATCTCAACCTCCAAGCGCTAGGATTAAAGGTATGAATCACCAGGTCTGGCTCATGGGTTTGTTTTTTTTTAAGGTCAGGTCTCACTTTAGTCTTGGTTGACCTGGAATTCACTATGTAGTCTTAGGCTGGCCCTGAACTCACAGTGATCCTCCTACCTCTGCCTCCTGAGTGCTGAGATTAAAGGCCTACACTACCAATCTCAGCAGAGAGAGAGAATGGGCACATCAGGGCCTCTAGCCTCTGTAGATCAACTCCAGACACATGTGCCACCTTGTGTATCTGGCTTTTTATGGGTACTGGGGAATTGAATTCAGGTCCTTAGGCTTTGCAGGCAAGCACCTTAATGTCTAAGCCATCTCTCCTCATTTTTAAAAAATATTTTATTCATTTATTTGAGAGAGAGGAGAGTGAGAGAAAATGAATGGGTTCACCAGGGTCTCTAGCCATTGCAAATGAACTCCAGAATCATGCACCCCTTGTGCATCCAGCTTCACGTGGGCACTGGGGAATCGAACCCAGGTCCTTGGACTTTGCAGGCAAATGCCTTAACCACTGAGCTATCTCTCCAGCCATCTTTTTTTTTTTCTTTTTTTTTTTTTTTTTTTTGAGACAATTTTTCATTCAACAGTTTGGCACTTGTCTCTTATCCCAGCACTCAAGAGGCTGACAGAAATCATGAACTCAAGGCCAGCCTGGGATACAGTTTGAGACTTTGTCTCAGAAAACAAAAGCAGCAATAGCAAAAAAGAATTTGACCTCTGTGGATGCTTGACTGTGGCTGTGCTTTAACTCCATCTTTGCAGGAGAGCCCCAAAGGAAACAGCCACAGAAATGTGGCTATTTCAATCTCTATTATTCTCTCACAGCTAAGTGGGACTATATAATATCATATACTATGGAACACGTTTTGAGAACATTTACTCCCAGGCAACAAAATAGAGTGTTCCAAGACAGGTGGAAGACACTGTCTCTCTAGTAACAGTAGGAATGAATTTATGTTAAATCCTGGAGACGTTTTGCTTGCGTGTGTGTGTGTGTGTGTGTGTGTATGTGTCAAGATGACACCTCAATCTATGTATGAAATGTCTAGGAATAAGGTCATTCTCCTATAGAATTCACATACCTATGAAAACTATCAGTTGTTTTTAATCCATGCGTGTGCATGCGCATGCACGCTACAGCATATGGGCGAAGACAATATCCTTAGGTGTTGGTCCTTGCCTTCCACCTTGTTTCAGGTCTGGTCTCTTGTTCGCCACTGTGTTCCCCAGGCTAGCTGGCTTGTAGCTTCTGATAGGTTCTCTTGTCTCCACCTCCCTTCTCACCCTAGGCACGCTGGAATTAAAGATGCTTGTGCTACAGCATCCAGCGAGGTAGGGTTTCATGTCCAGGCTAACCTGGTTCTGTCTCAAGATCTGAACTTATGTGGGTTCTGAAGATCTGAACTTAGGTCCTCACACTTGCATAGCAAACACTTCACCCAATGAGCCATCTCCTCGACCCTGAGACTTTTTGTTGTTCTGAGGCAGGGTCTCTGTAACCCAGTCTGTCCTGGAACTTAATGTGTAGCCCAGGCTGGTCTAAACTCATAATAGTCCTCTTGCTTAAGCCTTTTGAATGCTGGAATTATAGGTATGAGACACCATGCCTGGTTTGGATTTTATGTTTTAGAGCTGTTTTAGTTTCACAGCAAAATTGAGAGGACAGCACAGAGCAGCCCCTCCTCCCTGTTTCCCCACATACAGCCTACTGACCATTGGCATTTCCCACAGAACCACCTCGGTTGACAGATCACTATCACAAGGGATGTTTTAGGAGCAAGGCTATTCCACCGCTGTATTAGTTCTTTATTGTTGCTCAGCAAATTGTTGCAAAATTTATCAGTTTCCATCCACTCCTGATTCCATCTGGGCCGCAATCTAGATAAGGCTAGACTACATTCTCACCAACAATCCAAGACTGAATCCAAGTTCCCTCTGATTACTGGCATTGTTGAGCTCCTTAAATCGTGGACCTCAGTTTCTAGGGACCTGCTTTGTCCCCATGGGCAGTTTACAAAACAGCTACTTCCTTCTTCAAAGCCAACAGGATTGAATTTCTCTCCCCTGAAAACTTCTCACTTCCAAGTTAGCTCTTCAGTGATATCTATGCTTAGACCAGACCCACCCAGTATGTATATGTGTGGGGTGTGTATGTATGTGTTTGTATGTGTGTACAGGCCAAAGGACAACCTTCAGTATTATTTTCAGAAGTATCATCCACCTTAAGAATTTAAAAAATAAAAATAAAAAAGAATTTTTTTTTTGAGACAGGGTCGCACTCTAGTCCAGGCTGACCTGGAACTCATGTCTGGAACTCATTTCTTTATGTCTTTATGGTTTTATTTTTGAATATTTTCCTAAAAAATATTTGTTTATTCTTCAGAGAGAAAGAAGCAGACAGAATGAGTATGGGCTTGCTAGGTCCTTCTAACCACTGCAAATGAACTCTAGATATGTGTGCCATTTTGTGCATCTGGCTTTATGTGGATACTGGGAAACTGAACCTGGCCTTTCAGGCTTTGCAAGCAAGCACCTTTAATGTCTTAGTCATCTCTCCAGCACCCCTTTTTTGAATTTTTTCCACCTTTTTTTTGAGACGGGAGTCTTTCATTGACCTGGAATTAGCTAATTAGGTTAGACTGGCTGCCAGTGAGCCCCACCATGCTTCTTCAGTGATGGGATTATGGGTGCATGCCACCATACTCAATTTTTAAAAAATATTTTATTTATTTACTTATTTATTTTCAAGCAAAGAAAGGCAGAAAGAATGGGCATGTTAGGGCCTCCAGCCACTGTAAATGGACTCCAGATACATGTGCCACTCTCCATTTTTTTTTAACATGGGTTCTGGGGATTGAACCCAGGTCCTCATGCTTGTGAAGAAAGCACTTTACCAACTAAGTTCTCTCTCCAGCTGTTCTTTTGTAGTTGTTGAAATCACTCTGTAATCCAGGCTGGCCTCAAACTCACATCAACCCTTCTACTGCAGCCTCCTAAGTGTTGAGATGATAGACATGAAACACTATGCCTGGCTTGTGGTTGAGTCTATCCCCCCACCCCTTTTGAGGTAGGGTTTCACTCTAGCCCAGACTAACCTGGAATCCACTATGTAGTCTCAGGCTGGCCTTGAACTCATAGTGATCCTCCTACCTCTGCCTCCTGAGTGCTAGGATTTAAAGGTATGCTCCACCATGCCCAGTTGTAGTTGATTCTTAAATAAGTTTATGAATTTTGTGTGTGCATGTGATGCATGTACAGATGTGTACCTACCTTGAACACATATCTGAACAATATCTGGTATCCTCCTCTATTGTTCTTCCACCTTACTTTTCTGAGACAGAGTTTCTCACTGATCATGGAATTGCTATTTTTGGTTAGTCTGCCTGTCCTAGAAGCCCAAGCTATGTTCCCCTCTCTCCTCTCTATCTTATTGCTGGGGTTACAGGAGTATACTAATATAGTAATTTAGCTAGAGGACTGACACTACTCTGGGCATATTCTAGAATGGAGGGTTCAAATAGGGGACATGTTACAATTTAGCTCTTTTTTTTTTTTTTTTTTTTTTTTTTTGAGGTAGGGTCTCACTCTAGTTCAAGCTGTCCTGGAACTCACTCTGTAGTCCCAAGCTGACCTTGAACTCACAGTGATCCTCCTACCTCTGCCTCCTGAGTGCTGAGATTAAAGGTGTGCACCTCTATAGCAGTCAGCCTGATATTGCTGGGATGAACCAGACCAGACACAGTTTATAGAAGGAAGAAGGTATTTATTTGAAGCTTACAGATCCAGGGGAAGTTCCATAAAGGCAGAAGAAGTTGGCCCTCTTTCACAGATCCAAGCAGAGAGGAAAGCCACCACTGACACTGTAAGAAAGTGCACTTCAGGAACCAGACAAAACCCCAGCACTTTGCATCTCTTTAGACTGGAATTCCAAATCCACCTCCACACCTTAGGGTTGGACCCTAGGATCTGCTCAGTGACACCTCCTGGCTGGAGATCTAAATCACAAGCTTTAATAAACTCCTGAATATATATAGAGGGACATCCATTCAAACTACCACAACCTGGGCTAGAGAGATGGCTTAGTAGTTAAGGTGCTTGCCTGCAAAGCCTAAGGACCCATGTTCTACTCTCCATATCCCATGTTAGCCAGATGCACAAAAGTGAGGCAAGTGCAAGTTCACACATTCCCGTTAGGTGGCACAAGCATCTAGAGTTTGATTGCAGTGGCTGAGGCCCTGCCAATTCTCTATCTCTCAAACCCCTCTAGCTTTTTTTTTTTTTTTTTTTTTTTTTTTTTTTTTTTTTAGACAGGATCTTGCCACGTATTTCAGACTAGCCTTGAACTTGCAACCCTCCCACTTCAGCCTCCTGAATTCTGGGATGACAGGTGTATACCACCATAACCAAATCTGTTGGTTGGCATGTCTTCATAGGGAACCAGTTAATTCTTCCTGGGTCCTTATCTATCCACCTGAAAAACTGAATGGACAGACAGGAAAGGGTGGCTGAATGAAGATTTAGTTACATGGAAATACAAGTTAAATTGAAACTAGACTCCTGGTGGCTGTGTGCTTGCCAACAAGGAGGGAAAAGTAGTTACAGCTAACTTCTGATGGCCAGGTTGCCTGCCAAGCTAGAGGGCACAAGTGTTACAGCCCTAACTCTTGGTGGCAGCTGGTTGCTGGTCATGAGGCCACCCAAAAGTGTTACAGCTCTGAATCCTTGACAGGCTTCTGGATGTCAGTCAGGAGGCACAGAAGCAGGAACCAGGACCACAGAGCCATAGTAGGTCCCATAGGATCAGGAGCCAGAGGCTACCAAGGCAGCAAGAAGCTGGAGTCCAGATATGGAGGGCACAGGTGCCAAGTAGAGGCAGGGCCAGGCTGTCAGCAGATCTAAGCCTGCAGAGGTGGGAACAAGTTCAGCACACAGAGCACAGTGGATTAGGGGGCTCTTGGAGGCAAAGCAGGTCCGACTGCTGGAGCATGAAAGGATATGGGGGCTCAAGCCCAAGCAGCTCAAGGGGCTGAGGACCAGTAGCCCAAGCAGCCCTGAGGGTGGGGGCAGCCATGGCAGGTCTTCCTTTTCAAGTATCCTCTCTTGGGACTTTGGTGGAGCTGTATCTTTTGAGAAACTGATTGCTGAGCATATCTAGACAAAGGATAGCCCTGATTGGTATATGTAAAACAGGAGAACTCATGGAGACCAATCAGAAGAGCCAGTGAACCATCAAAATTAAAAAGCTCCCACCAGCATAAAGCCTGCTCTTGTCTGGCTAAATGTATATATTATTCCCACCAAGCTGCCCTGAAAGCACTACACTTAATGTTCATACTCACATATTAATGCTACTCTCACTTCTGGTTAGAGAAGCTTCTCTTTTCAGATGGCAATGACCACTGGGATGACTCAAAAGACAACACAGTGCTGAGAAGAAGGGATGGAGGAGTGTCCAGCACTGAAACATCTCTGTCACACCCTCCAAGTCTCAGGGACCTTTGCAGAAGAGGGGGCAGAAAGAATATAAGAGCCAAAGGAAGGGTATGACTCCTTACAATGCAGCTGTCCAGACAGAAATTGGCCTCGATATCCATGACCTTGCAATGCCTAGCAATATCTTTGCAAGACCCTCAGAAGAAAAAGATGATGACATCAAATTAAAAGAGAGACTAATGGAGAGGAAGGGATATGATGGAGATTGGAGTTCTAAAGGGGTATGGGGGCAGGGGAGGGAAATATCGTGCATTTTTTGTATGTAAGTATAGAAGTTGTCAATAAAAAAAATAATTAATTTAAAAAAAAAGCTCCCACCAACCACATCCGTTTCCTTGGCTCCAGAGCAGCAGCCAACTAGTGGCATCAGTTTTCAAAAAGGTGGTGGGGACTTCCAGGTAAGAGGGCAGCATAGGAGCCATGCCAAACCAGATCAGGGAGGGATTTAAGCAAAACTACAGCAAAATATACTCTTCTTCTGAAAAGTGCAGAATAGTTTTTCTGGTGAGTTGAAGCAGGAGACAGCCAGAATCCCACTGTGGAGCTTGTGGCCCAATCCTGGGCAGCCCGGTCCACCGCGGCCCCTGACCACCATGGCCCCGATCAATCCACGTACCAGGCACCACCCACCAGGCGTGCCTAGCAGCAGCAATAAAGACCAAACAAGGGGACTTTGCAACCTCATCAGCCTCCTTGCAGAGCCCAGAAACCTAAAGAAAAGTCAGCTGAGCTACTGAAAGAGATACAGGGGAACAGTGTGAGCAACTACAGGCTTCCTGAACTCGCCCATCCCCCGACCATCAGAACCATGAACTGCCAGCATTCAGCTCCACAGCACACCAGCAGTGCATCCAGCACAGCTGAGCAAAGCTCAAGCTCCACAGCTCAGGGAATGAGATGGGCACTCAGCATTGGTGAGTTTGGAAGCCACACCAAAAGATAACAATGGTGAGCTGAGCCACACCAAAAGGTAACAAAAAAAAAAAAAAAAAAAAAAAAAAAAACAGGTACATAGGCCTGCATTGGAAGTGCCAATCTCTCTTTCCATGTCAGGGCAGGTTATGGGTTACATATTTGTGGTTGGCGTTACCATTTCCAAATAAGCTTAACATGGGGAGTTGAATATTGCTGCCTTTAATCCTTTTAGATTTATAGGGCCTTTATCTTTTGCTTCTGTCATTATTGGGGGCAGGGTCTGACCCAGATCCAAGCTGACCTGGAACCCAATTCAGAAAAGAATCCTCTACCTCCTAGCTGACAGGATTAAGGGTGTAGAGCAACACACACCTTTAGGGATTTTGGCCATATAAGATTGTTTGTTTTAATCCCCACACTTGTATACTCTGTGCTAGTTTTTATTGAATGTGTATTTTGCTCAGTTGAAGTTTAGAATTTGCCAGTAAATTGTTCCAGCCAGTCCACTACAATACTTGCTTAACAAGCAAACTCAACAGCTAGGATTACTTCTGAGGTTGGATTTGGATACAAGTGCTACACTTGGCACCTTAAACTCATATCTTGAAAGTATATAAAGGTGGATCACCACACCTAAGAACACTGCAGATAAATAGAAAACCTAAGCATCAAATCAATCCAGGATGCAAAAGTCACTACATTATAATACAAGAAACACAAAGAATCAAGACAATGCAATCCCACCAAAAATTACAAATCCATCAGAAATGTTCACCAATGAGACTGTTTTAGATGAAGTTCTTGACAAAGATTTCAAAAGAATGATGTTATCTATACTCAAAGAAATGAAAGAAGAAATGAAAGGAACCAGAGAAGAAAACAAAGGAATTAAAGAAGAAAACAAGCTCCTGAAAGAGAACACAGGAAACCAGCTTAAAGTAATAAAAAGGTCATTACAGGACATGAGTAAGGAAATAGAAATACTGAAGAAAAACCAGGCTGAAATTCTAGCTCTGAAGAACACAGTCAGTGATATAAAAAACTCTGTGGAAAGTCTCAACAGTAGAATGAATGAAGGACAGAACAGAACATCTAAACTAGAAGACCAAATGGCAGACCTATCACAGTCCAACAAAGAGAAAGACAAGCTAATAGAAATGTATGAATGGGAATTACAAGACATCTGGGACACTATGAAAAGATCAAACATAGGAATTCAGGGTATAACAGAAGGGGAAGAATTTCAATCCAGAGGCTTAATAGGTGTTTTCCACAAAATCACAGAAGAAAAGAAATGCCAATGCAGAGCTGGGCATGGTGGCGCATGCCTTTAATCCCAGCACTCGGGAGGCAGAGGTAGGAGGATCACTGTGAGTTCGAGGCCACCCTGAGACTATATAGTGAATTCCAGGTCAGCCTTTGGCTAGATCGAGACCCTACCTCAAAAAACCAAAAAAAAAAAAAAAAAAGAAAGAAAGAAAGAAAGAAAGAAAGAAAGAAAGAAAGAAAGAAAAGAAAAGAAAAGAAAAAAAGAAAAAAGAAATGCCAATGCAGATACAAGAAGCTTTTAGAACACCAAACTGACAAAACCTAGAAAGATCCTCTCCTCACCATGTTATAATTAAACTACTAAACATGCAAACCAAAGAAAATATATTGAAAGCAGTTAGAGAGAAAAAGCAAATGACCTTCAAAGGGAAACCCATCAGGATCACAGCAGATTACTCAATACAAACTTTAAAAGCCAGAAGGGCTTGGAATGATGTATTCCAAGTTCTGAAAGATAAAAACTGTCAACCAAGATTACTTTATCTATACAAATTTGTCAGAGACCATGAGCAGCATAACAGCCATCTTGTATGAGAAGCCATCTTATGGACTCAAAAGGCCTTAGGATCAGAATTGCCCCAGCTACAAGCCCTGGCTGCAGGCAATCACTTTATCTACCTATCGGATCAGAGTTGCTCCAGCTACAAGCCCTGGCTGCAGGCGATTACTTTATCTGCCTATTGGAATGTAACAACAGACCTTCCCATGACCCCTGGGATTAAGAGTCCCATGATCAAACCTTGAGTCCCATGATCAAACCTTATCAATCAGAAAGTCTTGTGACCCTGGGTCAGTTTCTAGTTTACCTTCCTCCTGCCTTCCCTATATAAACCTCTGTGAAAAATAAAAATTTGAGACTTTGACCAGGTATTAGGCTTAGTTTCCTTCTTTGTGTCTGTTTGTCTCTCTCATCCAGGTTAATCTCCCCTCGGGCTCTTGTTGAACTCCCGCTGGTCGGGGCACAAATTGATGGAGAAACATGGATATTCCACAACAAAACCAAGCTAAAGGAATTTATGGCAATTAAACCAACTCTACAGAAAATACTTGAAGGAATCATTCATGCTAAAGAGAAAGCAAAACACACACAGCAGGAAATAGGAAAAAATAAACCATACTCAAATAACAGTTTAAACAAGTGAGTAAAGTGAAAACAGGAAGAACTACAAAACAAGAAGAATGGTGAGAACAAATACATATCTTTCAACAATAACTCTTAATATCAATGGCCTCAATGCCCCAATCAAAAGACACAGGCTTGCAGACTGGATTAAAAAGCAGGATCCTACCATCTGTTGCCTTCAGGAAATTCACCTCTCAATAAAAGACAGAAACCTTCTTAGGGTGAAAGGTTGGAAAATGGTATTTCAAGAAAATGGGCCTAGAAAAGAAGCAGGGGTTGCTATCCTAATTTCTGACAGGATAGACTTCAAACAAACATTAGTGAGGAAAGATAAAGAAGGTCCCTTTATACTGACTAAAGGAACACTCCAACAGAACATTACAAACCTAAATATATATGCCCCTAACATGGGGGCTCCCAATTTCATCAAACAAACACTATTAGACTTAAGGTCCGAGATAACTCCAAACACAATAGTAGTGGGTGATTTCAATACTCCACTCTCATCACTTGACAGGTCTACCCAACAAAAAATGAACAGAAAGCTGGGCGTGGTGGTGCACGCCTTTAATCCCAGCACTTGGGAGGCAGAGGTAGGAGGATCGCCATGGGTTCAAGGCCACCCTGAGACTACATAGCTAATTCCAGGTCAGCCTGGACCACAGTGAGACCCTACCTCGAAAAACCAAAAAAACAAAACAAAACAAAAAATGAACAGGGAGACATCTGCATTAAATGATGTCATGGAACAAATGGAACTAACAGATATATACAGAACATTCCATCCAAATGCTGCAGAATATACATTTTTCCCAACAGCACATGGAATATCTAAAATAAATGATACATTTGGATTCAAAGCAAATCTTAACAAATACAGGAAAACTAAAATAATTCCTTGTGCTCTATCTGACCACAATGGGATTAAACTGAAAATCAGCAACAAGAAAAACTACAGCATACAGAGATTCATGGAGACTGAACAGTACACATTATTGGATAATGTATGGGTCATTGAAGAAATTAAAAAGGAAATCAAGAAATTCATAGAATCAAATGATGATGAGACTACAACATACCAAAACCTTTGGGACACAATGAAGGCAGTCCTGCAAGGGAAATTTATAGCTCTAAATGCCTATATTAAAAAATTAGAGAGTTGGGCTGGAGAGATGGCTTAGCGATTAAGGCACCTGCTTGCTAAGCCTAAAATCCCGGTTCCAATCTCCAGGTCCCACTTTTAGCCAGATGCAAAGTGATGCAAGGGCGCAATGCTGCACTTAACCACAAGGGGGCGGACACATCTGGATTTTCGTTCACAACAGCTGAGAGACTGCTGGCGCACCCATCTCTATCTGTCTCCCTCTTCCTCTCTGTCTGTCTCTCTCTGTGTCTCTCTCCAAAAATAAATAAAATAATAATAATTTTTTTTTTAAATTAGAGAGTTCACAAGTAAACAAGTTAATGCTTCACCTTAAGGCCTTGGAAAGAGAAGAACAAGGCAAACCAAAAATTAGTAGACAGGAAGAAATAATAAAGATTAAGACAGAAATTAATGAAATGGAAACCAAAAAAAAAAATAATAATCAAAAGAATCAATGAAACAAAGAGTTGGTTCTTTGAAAGGATAAACAAGATTAGCAAATCTGACCAAAACAAAGAGAGAAGAGACAAAAATTATTAAAATTAGAGATGAAAAAGGCAATATCACAACAGATACCAAAGAAATTCAGAAAATCATGCGGACATACATTAAGAATATATATGCCTCTAAGTTTGAAAACCTGAAAGAAATGGATGATTTTCTTGATCCATCTGACCTACCAAATTTAAATCAAGATGAGATAAACCATTTAAATAGACATATAACCACTACAAAGATCCAAGCAGTTATAAAAAGTCTCTCAACTAAAAAAAAGTCCAGGCCCAGATGGATTCACTACTGAATTTTACCAGACATTCCTGGAAGAACTACACCAATGCTTCTCAAACTTTTCCATAAAATAGAAAAGGAAGGAATTCTACCAAAATCCTTTTATGAAGCCAGCATCAACCCTGATACCTAAACCGGACAAAGACAGATCAAAAAAAAAAAAAAGAAAATTATAGACCAATCTCCCTCATGAACATAGATGCAAAAATTCTCAATAAAATACTGGCAAACAGAATACAAGAATATATCAGAAAGATTATTCACCTCGACCACATAGGCTTTATCCCAGAGATGCAGGGATGGTTCCACATAAGCAAATCCATAAATGTAATACACCATATAAATGGTCTGAAGGACAAAAATCACATGGTCATCTCAATAAATGCAGAAAAGGTAAAAGTATTACAGAAACGGGGAATAGAAGGAACATATCACAACATAATAAAAGCTATTTATGACAAATCTACAACCAACATAATACTAAATGGGGAAAACCTTGAAGCTTTTCCACTAAATTCAGGAACAAGACAAGGGTGTCCACTTTTCCCACTTTTATTTAATATAGTACTGGAAGTCTTAGCTATAGCAATAAGGCAAGAGACACTCATAAAAGGTATACAAATTGGAAGGGAAGAGATCAAATTATCATTATCTGCAGATAATATGATTCTATACATAACAGACCCTAAAGACTCTACTAGCAAACTGTTAGAGCTGATAAACACTTTTAGCAATGTAGCAGGATACAAAATAAACACACAGAAATCAGTAGCTTTTCTATACACTAACAACAAACATGAAGAGGATGAAATCAGGGAATCTCTTCCATTCACAACTGCCTAAAAAAAAAATACCTTGGAATAAACTTAACCAAGGAAGTGAAGGATCTCTACAATGAGAACTTTAAAACACTCAAGCAAGAAATTGCAGAAGACACAAGGAAATGGAAAGGCATCCCATGCTCCTGGATTGGAAGAATCAATATTGTGAAAATATCAATCTTAGCAAAAGCAATCTACATATTTAATGCCATCCCCATTAAAATCCCAATAGCATTCTTCACAGAAATAGAAAAAACAATCCTAAAATTCATCTGGAAACAGCAAACAACCTCGAATAGCCAAAACAATTTTGTGCAACAAAAATCAGGCTTGTGGTATTACCATACCTGATTTTTAAGTTATATTACAAGGCCATAGTAACAAAAACAGCATGGTACTGGTACAAGGACAGACAGGTAGATCAATGGAACAGAATAGAAGACCCAAATATTAATCCAGATAGCTACAGCCACCTGATTTTTGACAAAAATGCCAAAAATATTCATTGGAGAAAAGACAGCCTCTTCAACAAGTGGTGCTGGGAAAATTGGATATCTGTATGTAAAAGGATAAACATAGATCCTTGTCTCTCTCCATGCACAAAAGTGAAGTCCAAATGGATCAGGGACCTTAATATCAGACCTGAAACTCTAAAACTGCTAGAGGAAAAGGTAGGGGAAACCATTCAACATATTGGTTTAGGCAAGGACTTTCTGAATATAACCCTAATTGCTCAGGGAATAAAACCATTAATAAACCACTGGGACCTCATGAAATTACAAAGCTTTTGTACAGCAAAGGACACTGTGAATAGAGCAAAGAGACAACCTACTGAATGGGAGAAAATCTTTGCCAGCTATACATCTGACAGAGGATTAATATCCACAATATACAAAGAACTCAAAAAACAGAACAATAAGAAATCAAACAACCCAGTTAAAAATTGGGCTATGGGCCGGGCGTGGTGGTGCACGCCTTTAATCCCAGCACTCGGGAGGCAGAGGTAGGAGGATTGCCGAGAGTTCGAGGCCACCCTGAGACTACATAGTGAATCCCAGGTCAGCCTGAGCCAGAGTGAGACCCTACCTCAAAAAACAAACAAAAAAAATTGGGCTATGGTACTAAATAGAGAGTTCAGAAGATGAAATACAGATATAAACATCTGAAAAAGTGTTCCACATCCTTAGCCATCAGGGCAATGCAAATTAAACCCACTTTGAGATTCCATCTCACTCCTCTCAGAATGGCTACCATCAAGAAAACAAATGACAATAAGTGTTGGCATGGATGCAGAAAAAGAGGAACACTTCTACACTGTTGGTGGGAATATAATCTGGTCCAGCCATTGTGGAAATCAGAGGTTCTTGAGACAGCTAAAAATAAATTTGCCATATGATCCAGCTATAGCACTCCTAGGCAATATATCCGAAGGGCTCTTCTCATTACCTTAGAGATACTTGCACAACCATGTTTATTGCTGCTCTATTCACAATATCTAGGAAATGGAACCAGCCTAGATGTCCCACCACAGATGAATGGATAATAAATATGTGGTACATTTACACAATGGAGTTCTATTCAGCAGTAAAGAAAAATGAAATCATGAAATTTGCAGGGAAATGGATGGATCTGGAAAGGATTATACTAAGTGAGGTAACCCAGGCTCAGAAAGCCAAATGTCACATGTTCTCTCTCATATGTGGATCCTAGCTACAAATGTATACACTTATGTGTGAACTGGAACCAAAAATCGGTACCAGAAGCCAGTAAGCTGTTAAAGGCTATAAAGCAGGGAGGAGAGGGAAAGACTTAAGTGGATGGTATTTACATGTGTAAGTAGAAAAACAGATTACAGGGAGGGGAAAGGCCTAAGTGAGGCCATGGGAAGAGAATGCATAAAAGAAGGGCAGGGGGAGGGTCAATCAAAATTCAAGATAGTCTGAATAAGACTTATGTAAACCTAATGGCACATCCAGAAGCTATAGATTGTTACTAGAAAATTTTCAGTGCCTGGGATGGGATACCTTCCAGTGAGTTGTTGGCCAAGGAGTTCCCAGTAGCCTCCAAAACATTAAAGGATATTGCCAAGGCCCTTGGTTTTCCTTGAGAAACAGATGTAAGACCCTATTGCTGAAGACAACTCTTGCCTGAGAGCCAAGGTCACTGAGAAAGCAAGCTGGTGCTGAGCAAAAACCTTCTCCCTGTAGACCAGCCAACTAAAAGCTGGAAAAAAGCTGCAGTGCATGCAGCCCTATGGTAGACAGAAGTCATCAGCAGTGAAAATAGTGGACACTGGAAAACTCAAGTTTGGCCAATGACTGAACGGGTGCAATAGTGGCATGTCTGCTCTTGGGGAAACCAACTGCTCCCTAATTGGACTGAAGTCCCTCTCCATGGGAGGGAATACATGCCTGGTACTGAAAAAACTAAGCAAAAGTCTATGGCAGGGGAGGTCATGAGCCTTAGAGGTATAAAGCCTGCTCTTGTCTGACTAAATGTATATATTATTCCCACCAAGCTGCCCTGAAAACACTACACTTAATGTTCATATTCACATATTAATGCTACTCTCACTTCTGGTTAGAGAAGCTTCTCTTTTCAGATGGCGATGACCACTGGGATTACCCAAAAGACAACATAGTGCTGAGAAGAAGGGATGGAGGAGTGCCCAACACTGAAACATCTCTGTCACACCCTCCAAGGCTCAGGGACCTTTGCGGAAGAGGGGGTGGAAAGAATGTAAGAGCCAAAGGAAGTGTATGACTCCTTACAATGCAACTGTCCAGACAGAAATTGGCCTCGATATCCATGACCTTACACTGCCTAGCAATACCTTCGCAAGACCCTCATAATAGAAGAAAAAGATGATGACATCAAATTAAAAGAGAGACTAATGGAGAGAGGGAAGGGATATGATGGAGAATAGAGTGCTGAAGGGGAATGGGGGAAGGGGAGGGAAATATCATGGTTTTTTTTGTATGTAAGTATAGAAGTTGTCAATAAAAAATTTTTTTAATCTGACTGAAGCTGGGCATGGTGGCGCACGCCTTTAATCCCAGCACTTGGGAGGCAGAGATAGGAGGATTGCCAAGAGTTTGAGGCCACCCTGAGACTACATAGTGACTTCCAGGTCAGCCTGGGCTAGAGTGAGACCCTACCTCGAAAAAAAAAAAAATCTGACTGAACCTAATGCCTTATTATGAAGACTCAGAATCAAATAGAATTGGCTATGTCAATCCCCTTTCATTTGCTATCCTAAAATACAAGAATGATTAAAGTTGGTTATTATTATTTATTATTATAAGTGCACATGCCCATATGTGTGGACATATGGGTATGTGCATACCACAGTGTGTGTGTGCAGAAAAGAGGACAACTTCTGGATGTCTGTCCTTTCCTTATACTTTGTATGAAACAGGCTTTTTTTTTTTTTTTTTTTTTTTTTGTAATTATAGAGCACCAGACTAGCTAACTTGTGAGCTTTGGGATTCTCCTGACTCCACCTGTCATTGCTGTAGGCGAACTGAAATTACAAACACATGCACTACTTGTCTCCAGCTTTATGTGGATTCTGGGGATCTGAATCCAGATGTCAGGCATGTACATCAAGCACTTCTAACTGCAGAGCTTTCTCCCCAGGTGAGGTCTGTTATTTAATGTGAAAACAACTCTGGAATGAACAAATAAGTATTGGTAAAGCAAACCCTAAATTTAAACAAAATCAGACAAATATTAGTGGAATGGAAACTAGTTGGGAAGAAGGGGTTCAGCAGTAGTGGGGAAAAAACTGCTTCCTCAAGCAAAGAATGGATTCTAAAATAATACACAGAGCACCCTCTGGGGAGCTATCTGAAACTTCCAAAAAGTGTTCTTCTTGGACAAAATTTACTTATTTGAGAGGGAGAGAGAGAAAGAGGCAGACAGAGAGTGAGTATGGACATATCAGGACCTCTTGCCACTGCAAATGAACTCCAGATGCATACACCATTTAGTTCATCTGGCTTGTACTGGGGAATTGAACCCAGGCTGTCAGACTTTGCAAGCAAGCGCCTTTAGCTGCTAAGCTATCTCTCCAGGCCCAGAAAGTTTTTTTTTTTTTTTAAAGTTTAAACTTGAACTTATTTACTTAGAGAGAGAGAGAGAGAGAGGAGAAGGAGAGAGGGAAAATATGGGTATGCCACGACCTCTTGATGCCACAAACTCCAGACACATGAGCCATGTTGTGCATCTGCCTTTATATGGGTACTGGGTAATCAAGCCCAAGCCAGCAGGTTTTACAAGCAAGCACCAAGCCATCTCCCAGCACTGCCCCCACCCCAAAATGTTCTTTACATCATTTCTGTAGAACAAATCAGTGAGAAGTGCTACCCTACAAACTTGGATGTTCTCTTTCTTAAAATGTTTGGTAGCCCAAACATCCAAGTGTGTACTTTATCCTTGAAAACTCTTCTGGAAAAGACTCATTGTTTGGAGCAAGGCAGAACCCACCATTCTTTGCAGAGAAACAGCACAGAGCCTTAGAAAAACAACTGAAAGGAATTTGATAGACCAGAAACTGATAAAGCTGGAAAAAGACATAAGGTTACAGTCAAGCTCACCCTGTCTTGTACTCAGAGAAGCAACTTACTGAAATGTTCAAATGGAATGGTTCTCAATGTGTAGCTTTAAAGTATGGCCATGAAGCAAGGGCCCAACTTCACAGGGAAAAGGAACATCATTAGACAAAGCTGTGTGAGAAACACTGGATGTCTTAGAAAAAGAGGTTTCTAAACTGGGCGTGGTGGCACATGCCTTTAATCCCAGCACTTGGGAAGTAGAGGTAGGAGGATGGCAATGAGTTCAAGGCCACCCTGAGATTACATACTTAATTCTAGGTCAGCCTGAGCTAGAGTGAAACCCTACCTCAAAAAAAAAAAAAAAAAAAAGGAAAGAAAGAAAGAGAAAGAGAGAGAGAGAAAGAAAAAGGGTCCTAGACTCATCATAACTCAGCCAACTGCATAGGACATGTCTATCAGGCATGTGTGCACATGAACTGTTACCCAGAGCTTGGGAGACTGAGGCAGGTGGATCAGGAGTTCCAGACCAGCTCAGTCTACAGAATGAGACCCTGTTTTGACAAATTATAAAAAATCCATAAAGCGGCTTTGATTTAATATACCTTTGTGAAAATTTATTTTTGTTTATTTTTATTTATTTATTTGAGAGTGACAGACAGACTGAGAGAGAAAGAGGCAGATAGAGAGAGAGGGAATGGGCATGCCAGGGCCTCCAGCCACTGCAAACGAACTCCAGATGTGTGTGGCCCCCTTGTGCATCTGGCTTACATGGGTCCTGGGGAATTGAGCCTCGAACCGGGGTCCTTAGGCTTCATAGGCAAGCGTTTAACCACTAAGCCATCTCTCCAGCCCTGAAAATTTATTTTTGAGACAGGGTTTTGTATAGCCCAGGCTTGCCTCAAACTTGGTATGTAGCCAAGGATATCCTTGAACTCCTTGATCTGCCTACCTCCACCTGCCAAGTGCTGGGATTACAGATGTGCATGCTTTATAATAAATTCACACTTGTTGACCTATCTTTCCAGAAGCCTATTAAAAATAGAAAAAGGAAAGGAAAGGAAAGAAGGGAGACACAGAGAGAAAGAAAGGAAGGAAGGAAGGGAAGGGAAGGAAAGAAATCAAAGTTTGGAGCTGGGTGTGGTGGCACACACCTGCAATCCCAACATTGGCATGGTGGAGGCAGGAAGATCACAAAATGGTGAGTTTGAGGGCAGCCTCACAGCATTACCCTATCTCAAAAAATGAACAGGCAGGGCTGGAGAGATGGCTTAGCGGTTAAGGCGTCTGCCTGCGAAGCCTAAATACACCTGTTTGATTCTCCAGGTCCCACGTTGCATCCAGATGCAGAGTGATGCAAGGGCGCAATGCCACAGTTGCCCACAAGGGGGCACACACATCTGGAGTTTGTTTACAGCTGCTGAGAGGCTGATGGCATGCCCATCTCTATCTGTCTCTCTCTCTCTGTCTCTCTCTCAAAAAAAAAAAAAACCAACAGGCAACCAGGTGTGGTAGTGCATGTCATTAATCCCAGCACTTGGGAGGCAACAACAACAAACAAAGGCTGGGGATGTAGCTTAGTGGTCAGGAATTTGCCCAGGGTTCACAAGATCTGGGGTTCCATCCCCAGAACTGAAAAAACATAAAAGTCTGGAAGTAGTAGTGGAAATGTGTTAGTTCTTTGTACCACTTACCTGGGAAAACTGGTTGAAGGCTTACAAACTTCCAACTGGGAAGTGATAAAATCAAGACCAGGGAAATAAAGGGCTGACATAATGGCTCAGTGGGTAAAGGGCTTGCCCTGAAAGCATGAGGACCTGAGTTAAATCCCCAGAACCCATGAAAATGCAGGATGTAGTGCCCCTTTAATCCTAGCACTGAAGAGGTGGAGGCAAGGTGGATCTCTGGAGTTCACTGGACAGTCTATCCTAATTGGTGGGCTCCAGGCCAATGAGAAACTTTATCTCAAAAAGAGGTAGACAGGGCCTGGAGAGATGGCTTAGTGGTTAAGCACTTGCCTGTGCAGCCTAAGGACCCCAGTTTGAGGCTTGATTCCCCAGGACCCATGTAAGCCAGATGCACAAGGTGGTGTATGCATCTGGAGTTTGTTTGTAGTGGCTGGAGGCCCTGGCACACCCATTCTCTCTCTATCAGCCTCTTTCTTCTCTCTCTGTCTGTCACTCTTAAATAAAAAATAAACAAAGAAACAAAAAATAAAAAAATAAAGAGGTAGACAGCACCTGAGGAACACCACCAAGTCTGTCCTCTGGCCTCCATATGTGTTGGGCCCTAAGAGGCCCCGGTGTGAGGCCTAGTGGTTCTGAGCCTAGCTAGAGTTTAGCGACCTGTCATTGGCCTACTCCCGGGTGTGAGGCCTAGTAGAACTTCCTGAGCCTGACTAGAGTTTGGCGACTTGTCTTTGGCCTACTACTTAAGAGTGACTCAGCAAGGCCTAAGCCGAAACTGCCTCCACCCAGCTACTGCTGACGTGGTGAAATACTATTGGCCTTACACCTTTATCTCATCCTTTTTCCCACCCTCTTTCTCAAAATATATAAACACCTTCCCATTACAATAAACCAAGTTTTCCTGCCTTGACAGACTCCCGGCTCAGTGTGTTTTTTTTTTTTTCTCCAGTGTTTTGGGGAAAGGTTTGAGCCGCGGCCACCCGCCTTCCCGCTCAGCCTCAAGAGAGAAGTGGCTGGCCCGGCTCTCTCTCTTCCGCTCTACCTGCCTGCGGAGAAGAACCAGCAGACTGGTGCCCCGTGTGAGGAACGGTAAAGCACGGATCTACCTGCCGGCGGAGAAGAACCGGCACATATGCACACATTGTGGACACACACACTAATATTTTTTTGAGGCAGGGTCTCCCTCTAGCCCAGGTTGACCTTGAACCCATTCTGTAGACAATGTTGGCCATGTACTCCAGGTAATCCCCCTACCTCAGCCTCCCAAGTACTAGGATTAAAGATATTGGTGGGCTGGGGAAATGTCTTAATGGTTAAGGCATTTGCCTGAAAAGCCTAAGGACCTCAGTTTGATTCCCCAGGACCCACATAAGCCAGATGCACAAGGGGGCACATGCATCTGGAGTTTGTTTGCAGTGGCTGGAGGCCCCTGGAGTGCCCGTTCTCTCTTTCTCTCTGCCTCTTCCTCTCTCTCAAATAAATAAATAAATAAATAATTTTTAAAAAGATATTGGTTACCATACCACTTGCATAAAATTAAAAATATGAGGGCTGGAGAGATGGCTTAGCAGTTAAGGCACCTGCCTGCTAAGCCTAAGAACCCGGTTCCAATCTCCAGGTCCCACGTTTAGCCAGATGCAGTGATGCAAGGGTGCAATGCTGCACTTGACCATAAGGGGGCGCACACATCTGGATTTCGTTCACAGCAGCTGAGAGACTGCTGGCACGCCCATCTCTATCTGTCTCCCTCTCCCTCTCTGTCTCTCTCTCTCTGTGTCTCTCTCCAAAAATAAATAAAATAATTTAAATTTTTTTAATTAAAAATATGGAAACAAAAGAATAGGGAAGTGGAGCTAGAAGAAAAAGGACCATAATTTAACAATAACTCATTGCAGAAGGCACTGGATTAGGGTGCTGTTTTGCCTATAGGCTGTTGTCAATCAGCCCTACAAAGCAGAGGGCTCACAAGCTTTTTCTAGAAAAGGCCAAATTGTTAAAATACCAGACTACAGGCTTTAGGATCTTTCAGGGCTTTCACCCTACTATTGATGCACAAACATGCCAGGAGATGCAAGTGGAAAGCCTCATAATCCAATACAACAGTATTTGATAAGATCAACACTGAAATCTGAATTTTTTTCTTTTCTTTTTGTTTTAATATTTTATATGTTTGAGAGAGAGGCCGATATAGAGAGAAAATGGGTGCACCAGGGCCCCTAGCCACTGCAAACGAACTCCAGACACATGTGCCACCTTGTGCATCTGGCTTACATGGGTCCTGGGGAATCAAACCCCGGTCGTTAGGTTTCAGCCTTAACCGCTGAGCCATCTCTGCAGCCCTTCTTTTTTTTTTTTTTTTTTTTTTGTTTAATTTTTATTTATTTATTTGCAAGGAGAGGTAGAGAGACAGACAGCGAATGGGCATGCCAGGGTCTCTAGCCACTGCAAACGAACTCCTGATGCATGTGCCCCTTGTGCATCTGGCTTAGGTGGGTCCTGGAGAATTGAACCAGGATCCTTTGGCTTCGCAAGCAAATGCCTTAACTGCTAAGCCATTTCTCCAGCCTGCTTCTTTTTGTTTTTGAGACAGGGTCTCGCTACGTAGCCAAGGCTCATACTCCCGATGACTGTCCTGCCTCAGGCTCTTAGTGCTGGGATGACAGGCATGCACCACTACATCTACCTCTAAACTGAGAAGTGAATTTCATAGATTTTTTTTAAAGTAAGTAAAACCAAAGCTAATAACTTCTGGGCTTGTGGGACAGGAAGAAGAAGCAGGCAGCAGCGCGCAGCAGTCAACTACCTGGGAGGAAGCAACCAGTCTAGGAGACTGGACTGCCCCGCCCCGCCCCGCCCCGCCCCGCCCCGCCCCGCCCCGCGCCCCGCCCCGCCCCGCCCCGCCCCGCCCCGCCCCTCTCCTCTAGCGAGGGCCTGGTGCGGCCACGCCCTTCTCCTGGTGCTACGAGGCTCCACCCACTAGGAGGCGTCGCTCGCGCCTGCGCGGGTAAGCTCCGGGCGGGGGGCGGGGGGCGGGGCAGACCGTGGCTATCATTTCCAACATGGCGCACGCTGGTGGCGGTGGCTCTGCGGGCCGGGGGTTCAGCGGCGCCCGCTGGGGTCGCTCGGGCTCGGCGGGTCACGAGAAACTGCCAGTGCACGTGAGTGTCGCTTCCACCTTTCTGGGGGCCCCCGCTTTCCTGCGACTACCGCGAACGGGCGCTCTTCAGCGCGGCCCCGCCCGGCCCCGCCTCGGCCTCCTCTCTGCGCAGTCGGCTACGCGGGACCCCGCAGTCCTCCCCACGGTCCTCTGGAGGCCTGCCGCGGCTCCCCTCCACCCGCACCTGTCATTGCTCACCCCAGCCCTGTCATCCCCCTGCCTCCGCTTCCCGAGTCACTGGAGCCCTCCCCTCCCCACAGGTGGAGGACGCTCTCACCTACCTCGACCAGGTAAAGATCCGCTTTGGCAGCGACCCAGCCACCTACAACGGCTTCCTGGAGATCATGAAGGAGTTCAAAAGCCAGAGGTAACCCGCGGACCCCATCCGCATCTCCGACAGCACCCCTCCCCCTCCGGGGGCAGGACACCCCTATCCCAGATGCAGTCCCCTGCGGTAGGATGACCTTGCACAGGTTGTGGGTCCCCAGGGAACCTCAGCTCCTCCTAAAATTATCGGAATGGTGGCTCCCTCTATGAGGCTCTGTTGCGGGAAGGGGGGGGTCTTTCAGGAAAAAGGGAGGGAATGGGAGAAATGAGACCCGGACTCTGGCTGAGCTGGGTTGATTTTTTTTTTAATTGAGTTTTGTTTTTTAAAATGGAGATTTGGGGGGAACACTATCTTATCTTATTTTTTAGTTTGGTATGGACTCCCCCTTAAATCTTGTCCTCAAGGTGCCTCTCTTGGTGCCCCCTATTTTCAAGCTGGCTTGGGCTTGGATGGAAACATCGTGAGGAACCTGGCTTATAGAAATCAATAAAGCACTTGAGCTGTTTTTGTAGGCCCAGAATCAGAGGTATTGGGGCACCTCACAGTAGTGCCCGTTTTTTATAGGATACTCATGGGGGAGGGAGCCAGGAAAATGGCTCAAGCCTGAGTACCTGAGTTTGGATCTGTGTAAAAGTTGGAAGCCATGGCCAGCTTCTGTAATCCTAGCATGTTGAAGAGGAGAGGGGAAGCGAATTCAACATAATCTTTCCCAATCCCCCCTCCCAAACTTGCACACCAGCTAGCCTGAACACAGCGGTGAACAAAGAGAACAAGTGACCCTGCCTTAAACTGAGGTGGAAAGTGAGGACCAACACCTGAAAGTTGTTCTTGGATCTCTGAACATTGTGGCACATGCGTTCCCATACTCATACACATGAACATGCATGCACATGCATTCCCCTCCAAAATAGAAGAAGGATACTCACTGGGGCTTGATGTAGGTAAGGGACATTCTTTAGCAGTAGAGGTGAGACTAAAACTCGGGCTCACAGTCTAAGATTTTTGCAGGTCATATTGCTAGCCTGCTGCTGCCCTTCTTAGGAAGCATGGAAGGACTGGTTTAGTTTTGCCATCCATGAATGTGAGGTGCTGAGGCCTGGGTAGTGAACACAGGCAGAATGAAGAGGGCAGAAGGACACCAGACCTAGCAACAGGTGGTGCCACCTGGGTCCCATCTTAGGGGGCTTTGTGATCATTGAGCCTGGGATGATGGCAGTGTCACAAGAGTTGGAAATGGATTTTCCTTTGAATTTGCCTACTTGGGTTCTTTCTTCCAGCATCGACACTCCTGGAGTGATCAGGCGTGTGTCACAGCTCTTCCATGAGCATCCTGACCTCATCGTGGGATTCAATGCTTTCCTTCCACTTGGATACCGAATAGACATTCCTAAGAATGGCAAGCTCAGCATCCAGTCGCCTCTGACAAGCCAGGTAGGCTTGGTTTGAGTGATAGGGATCTCATTGTTCCCCTCCTGCTCTTCAGAGCAAGAAGCGTGACTTGTTTGTGGTAAAACCCTGTGTACACTCTGTTCTTTTTTCCAGGTTTGCTAATTGCTTCTAACCATAGGCAGCCTCTACCTCCCAAGTTGATCTTTTTGGAAGACTTAAATCAAGAGTAATGGCTGGAAGCATGGCTTAGTGGTAGAACAAGCATTTAGCATACCCTAGGCCCTGGTTACATCCCTAGCACTGCAAAAACACAAAAACAAAACTGATGTCAGGGAGGTGTTGGTGTTCAGTCAAATAATGACATCAACAGTTGCTGTGGTTTGAGGTCTTCCCTTAAGACTTTTCCAGGAAGCCTACTTACCAGCTAACCCTTGACCTTGGACTTGTGGGAGTCAAGCATCTGATTATTTGTTTGCTTTTGGTTGATCTCAGAACCACCAACAAAATAAAAGTGGTTGAGCTGCTCTATGCATGTGGAATAACTATGTTTGTTGTTGCTATGCTTCATTAAATTGCCATAGGTCATTTCTCAGCTCAGACTTGGGGCTTCTGTATCTTCTATTATGGTAACACCTTGCCCCTTCTACCTCTGTAGTCCCTTTTTTTTTTTTTTTTTTTTTTTTTTTTTTTTTTTTTTTTTTTTGAGATAGGCTCTATGTGTAGCTGAGACTGGCTTTGAACTCAAAATCCTCCTGCCTCAAACTCTGAAGTGCTGGGTTTATAGCTGTGCACCATGTGCCAGGCTTCCAGTTAGGAAGTTGAGATTTGGAGAGGGGCCAGAAAGGGTGATATGGCCATGACAGGTCCCTCCCTAAGATTGGCCCTGTGTGAATTCTGCTTTTTTTTTTTTTTTTTTTTTTTTTTATTTTTGTACAAGCCAGCACCTTCCCCCATTAGCATGTTGTCTCATTAAAGCCAATAAGTACAGATAGTTTTTGAAGGGGAATGGATGTGTGTCTTATTTGCATCTGGAACCCATGATCCAAGGGCCAAATTCCTGCTTTCAAAATCTTAGCAGGAATGATTTCTAGAAAATCCGTGGCCAAGGCACAATGAGCCTAGCTCATTTGCAACAGATCCTGAGAGAAGTCTGGAGGTGTGAGCAGTGTGAACACTGCCTAATGGCTGGCTGGGGTTCCATACCTGCTGGGACATCACCCTTGCATGCTCTGGTGGTGCTGGTGACCCTGGCTCTGCAGCCCACAGTTCAGCAGGCTAGTTCGAATTAGCTAGACCCTTAATATAGAGGGGTATTGCTGTCTCCCACACACTATAGAGCTAGTTGTTGGACAGATACAGAGGCCTGATGCATTCTTACCTCCTCCACTGGAGGCTTAGGTGACTAGGAGGGCCCCTTGACTTGCAGAAAAGCTTGACAAGGACTTGTCTCTGAACATCTCCACAACTGGTGTTCTTGCTGCAGTGTGGAGACAACTACTCCTGGGATACCTCTGTCAGCTGCCACAGTCGCTTGTTCCCTTCAGGGCACTTTGGAGCCCCCCAGTCTCCCTGACAGCCCCAAGCTGACTTTCTAACAGGTTCACACAACATGAGACACCATTACATCCAGGGAACCTTCCAGGGCTTCATGTGTCCATGCTCTGGAGATTTCCTTTTGTTTAAGTTCAGTTTTCTTACTTTTTTTTTTTTTTTGAGAGGTAGGGTCTCCCTCTAGTTCAGGCTGAACAGCTGACTTGAAATTCACTATGTAGTTTCAGGGTGCCCTCTAACTCACAGGAATCCTCCTACCTCTGCTTCCTCAGTGCTAGGATTAAAGGCCACCATACCTGGTTAAATTCAGTTTTCTAACTGCCAGGTGTGGTGGTGCAAGACTTTAATCCCAGCATTTGGGAGGGTGAGGCAGGAGGATCACTGTGAATTAGAGGTCAGTCTGAGTTACACAGTTAGTTCCAATTCAGCCTGGGCTACAGTGAAACCCTGTTTCAAAATAACAAAAACAGGGCTGGGGGATAGCTTAGCAGTTAAGGTTCTTGCCTGCAAAGCCAAAGGACCTAGGTTCAATTCCCCAGGACCCACGTAAGCCAGATGCACAAGGTGACACATGTGCCTGAAGTTCGTTTGTAGTGGCTGGAGGCCCTGGCGTGCCCATTCTCTCTATCTCTCTCTCTTTCTCTCTCAATAAATAAAAATAATTGTAAAAAAAAAAAAAAAAAAAAAAACTAAACTAAAATAAATTCAGTTTCTAGCTTTGTTGTCTCTTTTTTCCCCCCTTAGCCTTCATGTACCACCCTGCCACTAGCTTTACTGTTATGAAATGTAGCTCCCCCCCCCCATTTTTGTCAGGGCACCTGCCAATCCCATATAAGAAGTGCCCTTATATGAGGAGAAAGATGATTAGAGAGTCCTAGCCTTGGGGATGTCTGGTGGATGTGTCTGGACTGCAGCAAGGTTGTCCTCTGGAGGCAGCATCATTCTTTCTCTTGGGCCACCTCCCCGGCCTTTGCCCCCATGATGCCAGGATCATGAATGATCTAGCCACAGCAACTAGAAATGGCACTCAGCCGGTGGCCATTACAGCCACAGTTTAGAGCACAAATCTCAAGATGGCAGACTGAGCTGCCTGTGGTAGCTTATGCATGTCATTCCAGCTCTCGGGAAGCAGAGGCAGGAGGATAACCACAAGTTCTAGGCCAACCGGGCTACAGAGTGAGATCAACTACTCCTATCCCCCAATGAAAGAGACAGACAGGTGGGCCACGGGCTACACAGAGCCACAAGAGCCCACTTAGCTGCTGGGGACCCACCTCCTGAGTCATTAGCATTGGAGTCTCATGCCCAGGCCTGGGTTGTAATGCCTCCTCTGACAGCCCCTGCAGCCTCCCCTGTTGGTGTGTAGTGTCAATGTGGTCTCTGGCCAACCATTCCCTTCAGAGGTGACAGCTTGTGGGCCTCCTTTGCATCTGTTCCAGAACTATGCCAGGAAAGAACAGGATAACTATTGGTTGGAAAGTAGGGACCATAGCTCATCAGGGGTCTCTCCTGGGGGCAGCAGCTATCTCAAAGAAAGCAAGAGGAGCCTGTGAAGAACAAGCAGGTCCAAGGTCCAGGTGACTGAAGAGGGCCTCCCTCCCATTCTTTTTGGGGAGCTCCACCGGTTACAAGCACAGCCAGCAGCCACCACTTTCCTGGAACTGGGCTTGGACTTTAATCTGAGTCTGAGACCTCAGGTGCCAGCAAGGTAGAAAAGGAGTTGAGGAGAGATAGGTAGGTAGACAGGGACTCTGTGGATGGTGGGAGGAGCTTAGCGTTCTGGATCTGAGATGGTAACAGTCCCCAGGAGAAGGGCAGGACCAGGTTTTGATAGCCCCCTGAGAGGTCAAGGAAGGGCCCTGGAGTGAGTAATGGGGGTAAAGTGAATGATGAATGAGGGTCAGGAGGGGGCCATGCCACAGGACAGAATGATTAGTGACAACAACCAGGAGACTGTGAGGAGGACAGAGTGGATGGTGAGAAGAATGGGATGGTCAGTGAGAGCGGGGACATGTGGATAACCTAAGGTGGCTGGTGCTGTGGTAGAAGTTGGTCTCTGAGGTAAGGGAGGTGGAGTGCTGCTCTGTTATTACTTGGTACTATTTAGCCACCCCTAAATGTCCATGGGGGCTTGTGTGGCTTCTCAGGCAATAGGGCTTAGGGTTAGGGTGTTATCTGAATAGCACCTCCTGCCCCAGGGTAGGGATGTCTGGAAGAGAAAGAACTGGGCTGTTTTTTTTTTTTTTTTTTTTTTTTTTTTTTTTTTGTGGTTTTTCAAGGTAGGGTCTCACTCCAGCTCAGGTTGACCTGGAATTCACTGTGTAGTCTCAGGGTGGCCTTGAACTCACGGAGATCCTCCTACCTCTTCCTCCTGAGTTCTGGGATTAAAGATGTTAACATGGGCTGTTCTTGAAGGTTCTGAGCAGGACTCATTTATTGTGACTTGTGAGTCAAAGCCACTTATCTTTATATGGCTGATGGTTTTTCCATTTTCCAGGTCACAATAAAACATTTTTTAAATTGAAATACCATTCGTATAACATGAAATTCATTAGACTATTTAGAAACGTACAATTCTGTGGTTTTTCAGCATATTTATACTTTTGTGCAACCATCAGCACTAATTCCAAGAATATTTCTATTACCCCAAAACAAACCTCACCTTTCCTAATTCTTCCCAAGTCCCTGGAGACCACTAATCTGCTTCCTGCCTCTGTATAAGTGTTTGTTGTACTAGACATTTCGCATAAATGGGATCATATCCCAGGGACCTTTTGTGTCTGGCTCCTGTCATCCAGTGTCTTGTTTTCAAGGTTTATTCATGTAGCATGTGCTCAGCAAGGACCATGTTTGTTCCATTCATCTTATGGATATTTGGGTTGCTTCCCCTTTGGCTGTTGTGAGCTATGCTATTGTGAATATTAGAGCACCAGTACTAATTTGAGTCCTCTGTTCTTTCAGTCTGTAGGAGTGGCATTCTGGGTCATAGGATCATTCTCTGTTCAGTTTGTTGAGCTGCCAGCCTGTTTGCCATGGCAGCTGCTCCATCCTAATCACCCTTTAATCCAGAGGGCTGGTTATGTCTTGCAGTACCCTTTGCAGACCATATGATGTTTGATAAGAGGGCTCCTAGCTTTGCCATGAGCCAACCTTTGCCCCTTGGTCACTGGCTTCTCCCAAGTCTGTGTCCCACAAAGGAGCTCAAGCATTAACCCCTGTGACCTTGAGCATGGGCAGTCAGTGGGCTCTTCCCAAAGAGTCTGAGAATGGGGTATTGTGATGGCTCTGTCCTGTGTGTGTCTGCAACCTCATTGCTGTCCCCTTTGTGCTCATTTGTTGTGTCTACCCCTCCGCCCGCCCCCCCCCCTGTTCAAATGCTAAAGCTTTAGTCCCCAGTACCTGCTTGGGTTCTGTATCTGCATATTCACTAATCACAGATTGACAATGTTCAGAAAAAAGTATATCTATACTGAGAATGTGTAGGCTTTTGGATGGGGTTCTGGGGATGGAACCTGGCCTGAGCATTCTAGGTGAGCGCTGTACCATTGAGCCAGGCTCTAGCCCTACACTTTTTTAATTTTAATTAATTTTTTTTTTTTTTTACAAAATACAATCATGATTTCCTAAAACTGCATGGTAGAGCAACTGTTTCCATGTCGTTGATATTGTGCAGGTACTGTAAGACTTCCAGAGACTCTGTAAAGCCTCTGTGTGCATGGGTTCTGTGCAAACACAGTGCCATGTTTGAGCATGGAGTCTAAAATCCACACCCTATAGTCACCAAGGCACAGCTTTATTTGGAGATAGGGCTTTGACTATCCATACGTCAACTGAGTCCATTTGGTGGGCCCTCAAATCTGACGGGTGTCTCTATAGGAAGAGTTTAGAAGAGGGAGAAGGCAGCTGGGTGTAGGACAAACAAGGCCCCAAGGAGCTACTTCTTCATTTTCCAGACTCTGAGACAAATTAATAACTGTTGCCGAACAACTTACCAGGTGATGGGCATGTGCCCATAGAACCACCTGTTGTAGGCATACTGTGTGTAACTGGTCTTCCCTGTGTCTATTCAGGGCAGCATTTGGCACCAGGTGTAGGGCTGCGGGAGGACACAGTGGATGATCTGTGTGTTCCAGACTTACAGTGGATAAAGGATCCCAAGCCCCAGCTTGACCAAGGATAGAAACATTGTATCCCCTCATGGTGTTCACCACCCAGCCAATTTGGCTGAAAATAGGAGTTAGTAAAACACACTACATGGAGGAAAGTGTAGCTGCTGGGGAGAAAAACAAGAGAGGGGTTCAGGATCTTTGTACACTGTTGAAAGGTGGTGGTTCTAGAAGATTTGCTGAGAACATGTTATATGACCTAAGGCCTTGAGCCAGGATGGAGGGACTCTTACTTACTCAAAAACTGGATCCTTGTGTGCGTATTCAGTGTGCAAGAAAGAGACATGTTTGTGGTCTATTCAGCAGGAAAATACACAACTGAAAGACATGCTTGATGGGTGTTCAGGGTCATTCCTCTCAGCTAAGTTTGGCTCTCATTTGGTTACCCTGGGACTTAGCACCTATAGGCCCTTGTTCTGTCAGTCCTGGAGTCTATCACAGGGCAGGGTTCCTATATGCTGCAGGGTCTCTTCACTGCCAAAAGTAGCTCTTTTCCAATTGAGAGCATAGTGGAAGGTGTGGGAGGACTTCCTTTACACACAGACCTCGCTCGATTTCAAGGCCTCCATGTCCACACCTTGTGAGTTTCTCTTGCATGCTGGTTTCTCATTGTGAAGGAATTGTTAGCCAGGCATAGGAGGCCACCTGTGATCCCAGTATCAGTGATGCTGACTGAGGCAGGAAGATTACAAGTTCCAGGCCAGCCTGAACTGAAGCATAAGATTTAAAAAATTACGGGGAAAGTTCCATCTTCTCAGAATGGAATTGATTCTGGCAAGATGAGGGAGGTGAGGTGGAGACTGCCACCAGGATGCACAGCCATTCTGACACTGTGGGAGGAGCTGGTGGGATGTTCTGTCTGCACCCTGCCAACTCCCCTCCCCTTGGACCATTCTCTGCATGCAATAAAAATGCTTGAGTAGGTATTGGGTTGTGTGTTATTAGCAGACAGTGGCCATGCTTGGCTTTTTGCCATATGTTCCTGGGTCCAACCTATGGCAACTCACTGCCCTGCTCTCCTCAGGAGAATTCGCACGGCCATGGTGACTGTGGTGAGGACTTCAAGCAGCAGGTGCCATACAAGGAGGACAAAGGTCAGGTGACCCTAGAGTCAGACTCTGTGGAGTTCAACAATGCCATCAGCTATGTGAATAAGATCAAGACCCGCTTTCTTGACCACCCTGAGATCTATAGGTCCTTCCTGGAAATCCTGCACACCTACCAGGTGAGTGCCCAGGTCACTCACTTGGAGAGTCAGGTGAGGGACCAGGCTGTCCTTTGGGGTCCTGACACCATCCATTGTCACCTGCATGGAAAATGTTCCCAGATTATTGAAATCATTAGATGCTAGGAATTTCTGCTGAGCTTTTGTGTTTGGTTTTGTGTGTGGTGCTGGGATTAGTGCCTAGGGCCTTACAATACTAGCCAATGCTCTACTGCCAGTCCACACCCCAGCCCTTAATTTTCTTTTGACTTTTTTTTTTTTTTTTTTTTGGTTTTTCGAGATAGGGTCTCAGTTTATCTCAGGCTGACCTGGAATTCACTGTGTAGTCTCAGGGTGGCCTTGAACTCATGGTGATCCTCCTACCTCTGCCTCCTGAGTGCTGGGATTAAAGGCGTGTGTCACAATGCCTGGCTGGCTTCTTTTGACCTTTTGAGATAGATTATTGCTCTGTAGTCCAGGTTGTCTGAGAACTCATAATCCTCCTGTCTCGGCCTTTCAGGTGCTTGGGTGGCAGATGTGAACCACAGTGCCTTGCATAATTTTGATTTTAATTTGCTCCTTGAGACACTTTTGTACTCAAGAACCCCTTAGGAACACATATTAGGGAAATTAAAAGGTAAAGAGTAAATGACTCAGTGGATAAAGTGCTTACCATGCAAGTGTGAAGATTGGAGTTAGGATCCCTAGCACCCATGTAAAAAGGTGGATGTTGTCATAATAGGAGGAAAAGATCATGACATCAAACTGAAAAGAGAGACTGATTGAGAGGGGGAGGGGATATGATGGAGAGTGAAGTTTCAAAGGGGAAAGTGGGGGGAGGGAGGGAAATTACATGGGATATTGTCTACAATTAAAGAAGTTGTCAATAATAATAATAATAAAAAAAGGTGGATATTTTAGCCCACCTGTAATACCAGCACTCTGGAGGCAGAGATGGGATCCCCAGGGCTAGCTAGACTAGCTGAATTGGCAAGCCCTGGATTCAAGTGAGACTGTGTTTCATTCAGTAAATAAAGTAGAGAGTAATTGAGGAAGACCTGAAGTCAACTCCTGGCCCACGCACATGTATTCACATTACACATACACAGTGCATATGTACACATGTGCCAAAAAAAAAAAAAAAAAAAGGCCAAGGCCAAAGACTCAGACAGTGTCATCATTGTTTTGACCCTGTGCCCATGCCCCTTTGTCTCCACTGATTATAGCTGGTCGGGTACCCAGAGTTGGGGGCCACAGAAGTTTGGCTGCTGCCCAAATTCAGTACATTCAGTTTCACGCTGGGTAGAAAAGAGAAGGTGTGTGTGGAGGTATGCTGGAGTAATCACTGGCAGCCCCCAGGAGTCATGGAGGGACACTCAGGTAGAATCTTAACAAATCTATCAGAATCCTCAACAGAGGAGTACAGATGAAGAATGGGCTTCTGGTGCTGGTGACCTGTGCAAAGGTCCAGCAGTTGTATGGAACACACAGCTCTGCAGAGACCCTGATAAAACATAGCTATTGATGGGAATAGATGATGGCTTGTGAGGAACTCATATTGTCCTCACCCAGACATGGGGTTTTTAAGCTGCCTCAGCATCAGCCCATTTTAAAACAGAAAGCTCCATTGCCAACACCACAAAAAAGGGCTGGAGAGATGGCTTAGCAGTTAAGGCACAAACAAACCAAGACACACCAGATAAAGAAATGAGATTCTTTTTGACATTCAAGTTCAAAGGCATGGTCACATGGCTGATGTTTACTCCCCATTGACTGAAGAACCATTTTGATGGGCCAGGTGACAGTGTAGCCCCTCAGCATGGTATGTTTGACAGATTGTGAGTTATATGGACATCATAACCTCAGACAGTGACAGGTGAATCCCAACACCTGAGCTCTCTTCCCCCACCAGGGATTGCACAACTTTGGGGGCAGAGAATGGGAGTGGCTTTGCATTCTCTCATCTGGCTCAGGCCCACTAGGTGCCTTTTGCTGTCAGTCACCATGTATGTCCCAGACAAAATGACACACAAACAAATACAAAGGTCACACACTGCTTAGTAACTTACAGCTTAGACTGTCCTAGTCAGGTGATTATGCTGAGGCCAACTGTGGGTTCAAAACAAGCTTGGTGGCAGCTGTGTCCTTGAAGAGTGAGTATCCATAGTGTGTTTTCCAGCAGGGATATACATACACTACCGGTTCCTGTGTGTCCAGCTTTCCCCTGACTGTCCTCTGTGTTTGGTAACACCTGTCTCTCCTGGCTTGGTGTGTGTGTATCTTTGTCACCTATGTTAGCACGAGGTGGGAAAGATGGCCCAAGCACCACTCTTAAGTTGTGTTCCTGTAAACTGTTTTGAAGCTAGGTGTGGTGGCACATCCCAAAATTTAAGTGGCTAAGACAGGAGGATTGCTGAGTTTGAGGCAGGCCAGCCTGCTCTAGAGTGAGACCCTGTCTCACATCAGTGGAAGTTGGTTCTGAAACTGCTTTATGTGCAGATCCATCATTAACTTTGAACCGTGTAGCTTTGCTTAGTTTTCATTTGGCTTTCACATGTTCCAGGAACTTCTGGGTTGACTCCTCCTCACCCCCAGCCCTTGGTGGGCTGCTGGCTGATGCCAGGGTCTCCTCACTCTTCTTTCCTTCCTGATGGCAGAAAGAGCAGCTCCACACAAAGGGCCGCCCATTCCGCGGTATGTCCGAAGAGGAGGTCTTCACCGAGGTGGCCAACCTCTTCAGAGGCCAGGAGGACCTGCTGTCAGAGTTTGGACAGTTCCTGCCTGAGGCCAAGCGGTCCCTGGTGAGTGTGGGGTGTGCAGGGTCAGTAAGGAGCCGATTTTGCCCAGCGCCTCTGCGTCCAACAGTGTCTGCTGTGGGTGCTTGGGGAGGGAGTGCATCTTCTCTTGGGGGAGAGAGATGACCGTGTGGGTGGTGGGTGACCCCCGGGGCAGGGCTTTGTCAGGAGGGTTGTGGCTCAAGGATTATGGTGCCAGGGCAGACAGCACCAGAGGTGACCAAGGAGGGGTTCATTCAGGGAAATTGGGAACCAGACTGCTCCTACCAGCTGAGACAACTTGCCTGGCTGTCTTTTTCTTTTATTAAAACAAGTTTGTTTGTTTATTTTAGAGAGAATGAATGGGTTTGCCAGGGTCCCTTGTTGTTGCAAACAAACTCCAAACCCATGTGCCACTTTGTGCCATATGGCTTTTATGTAGGTCCTACGGAATCAAACCTGCACTGCCAGGTTTTACAGGCCATGCGAGGTAGGGTCTCACTCTGGTCCAGGCTGACCTGGAATTAACTATGTAGTCTCAGGGTGGCCTTGAACTCTTGGCGATCCTCCTACCTCTGCCTCCCGAGTGCTGGGATTAAAGGCGTGAGCCACCACGCCCGGCTCAGGCAAGCACTTTTAACCACTGAGCCATCTCCTCAGTTCCCTGCTGTAGCAGACAGCTTCAGGTTCGCTGAGGTGAACTTCCAGACCAGGTACAGTTATGGAGGAAGGAATTTATTTATTGAAGCTTACAGATCCAGGGGAAGTTCCACAATGGCAGAAGAAGCTGGCCTGCTTTTATAGGACCAAACACAGAGAGGGAAGCCACAAGCCAAAAGCCACACAGCACAGCACACTTCAGGAACTCCAGCTAGGCACACTTTGCATATCTTTACAATGGAATCTCAAACCCACCACCATACTTTAAGATCCACCCAGTGACACTGCCTCCAGCCAGGTGGCTACAGATGCAAACTACAAACTAATAAAACACTGAATATATTGGGGGGCATCTATTCAAACTACCACACCTGCCTAACCTTTTCTATTTCCTCCTTTTAAAGTTTTTTTAAAAAACATTTTTTATTTTATTTATTTGCCAAGAGAGAGAGAATGGGTGTGCCAGGTCCTCTAGCCACTGTGAATGAACTCCAGATGCATGCATTACTTTGTGCGTTTGGCTTTATGTGGGTATTGGGGAATTGAACCCGGGTCATTAGGCTCAGGCACCTTAACTGCTGAACCATCTCTCCAGCCCCCTTAAAAAGTTTTTTTATTTCAGCCGGGCATTGTGGTGCATGCCTTTAATTGTGGCACTTGGGAGGCAGAGGTAGGATGATTGCCATAAATTCAAGGCCACCCTGAGACTATATAGTGAATTCCAGGTTAGCCTGGGCTAGAGCGAGACTGTACCTCAAAAAAATATATTTTATTATTATTATTATTATTTTGAGGTACGGTTTCTAGAGCCCAGGCTGATCTGGAACTCACTATGTAGTCAGTCTCAGTCTGGCCTCAAACTCACATCAATCCTCCTACCTTGAATACTGGGATTAAAGGTATGTGCCACCATGTCTGGCCCTTTTTTTTTTTTTTTTTTTTTTTTGGTTTTTCGAGGTAGGGTTTCACTCTGGTCCAGGCTGACCTGGAATAAACTATGTAGTCTCAGGGTGGCCTTGAACTCACAGCAATCCTCCTACCTCTGCCTCCCAATGCTGTGATTTAAGGCATGCGCTACCATGCCCAGCCCTTTTTTAAGTTTTTAATGAAAATTTTTTGTAACAAAATTCAGTTTAGTGAAATTCAGTCCATCTACCATATAGTGTATACAGTCAGCAGCTAGTTCCAGAACATTCCATATTTCCAAAAGGAGGTCCTTCACCATTAACAGTCAGTTTTCCCTTTCTCAACTCCTGACACCTACTGGTCTGCTTCTCACCTCTGTGAATTTGTCTGTTGTCGATGTTTCATGTCGTGTGGGATAACACACAGTGTGGCTTTTTTGTCTGGTTTCTCTCATTTGGCCTCATGTTTTGCACATTTAGCATGTGTGAGTGCTCTGTTCCTCTTCATGGTTGAGTAATAATATTAAGTGTGGATAGATCATGTTTTATCCATTCATCTGATGGACATTGGAATCGTTTCTGTTCTTTGGCTATTGTAGATAATGCTGCTGTGAACAACCTTGTTCAAATACATATTTGAACATCCAATTCCAGTTCTGGATCTATGCCTAACTGGGCTTGCTGGCTTTTGTGGCAGTTCTCTGTTGAACTATATAAAGAGCTTACAAACTGTCTTCTAGAAGTTGCTCCATTTTTATAGTCCCACCAATAGTGAACTGGTTGGTGTTTTAGTTTCTCCACATCTAGGCCAACACATGTTATTTTCTATTTTGTGTTTAAAACAGAGCTGTTTGATGGCTGTCATGGTCAGCAAGCCATGGTTGTCACTACATCTCCCAGGAGACTAGTTTTGTTGAGCATCTGTTCAGTATTGACTGGCTCTGTGTATCTTTGGAGAGATAGATGTCTATTCAAGTTGTTAAATTTACTTGTTGTGTTGTATGAGTTCTCAATATGTTCTAATTCTAGATTCTTGTCAGATGCATGATTTGCAGATATCTCTATTCTGTGTGATCTGTCCCTGCCTTGAAGCGCGAGTTTTTTTTTTTTGGTTTTGATGAAGTTCAGTTTATTTTCCCTTTAAGTGTGTAAGAAATTTGCTGAACTAAGGTCTGGTTTTCTAATAGATTTTTTTTTTTTTTTTTTTTTTTTTTTTTTTTGGTTTTTCGAGGTAGGGTCTCACTCTGGTCCAAGCTGACCTGGAATTAACTATGTAGTCTCAGGGTGGCCTCAAACTCTCGGCGATTTAATCCCAGCCTCCCAAGTGCTGGGATTAAAGGTGTGCGCCACCACACCTGGCTTTAATAGTTTTTTTTATTAATTTATTTGTAAGTAGAGAGAAGAGAGACAGACAGAATAAGCATGCTAGGGTCTCCAGCCGCTGTAAATGAACTCCATGTGCATGCTCCACTTTGTGCATCTGGCTTTATGTGGGTACTGGGGAATCAAACTGGGTCATTAAGCTTTGCAGGCAAGTGACTTAACCGCAGGGCCATCTCTATAGCCTCACTTTTAATAATTTTTTGAAAAATTTAAAATTATTTTATTTGAGCTTGGCGTGGTGGCGCACACCTTTAATCCCAGCACTTGGGAGGCAGAGGTAGGAGGATCGCCGAGAGTTCGAGGCCACCCTGAGACTACATAGTTAATTCCAGGTCAGCCTGGACCAGAGTGAGATCCTACCTGAAAAAAAAAAAAAAAAAAAAAATTATTTTATTTGTGTGTACATGGGTGTGCCAGGTTCTCTTGCTGTTGCAATGGAATGCGAGACATTTGCACCATTCTTTGTGTTGGCTTTATGGGGGTGTTGGGGAATCACACCTGGCTGGTAGGTTTTGCAAGCAAGCATCTTTAAGTGCTGAGCCATCTTCTAGTAATTTTAAAGTTTTAGTTCCTAACCAACTTTTAGTTAAATTCTGTCTATGGTGTGATGTAGGGGTCCAGCTTGAGATCCAGCTGCCCCAGCATCAACTGTGGGACTGTTCCCATGGAATGGTCTTGGTACCATGTTGACAGTTTTTCCACTACAGATGTAAGGATTTGCTTCTGAATCCTAAATTCTGATGTTAGTCTCTGTGTATATTTTTAGGCCAGTCCAACTCTGACCACTGTAGGTTTGTAGTGAGTTCTAAAAGCAGGATGTGGGGGCTGGAGAGATGGCTTAGCAGTTAAGGCATTTGCCTGCAAAGCCTAAGGACCCTTGTTCAATTCCCCAGGACCCACTTAAGCCAGATACACAAGAGGGTGCATGCTTCTGGAATTCGTTTGCAATGGCTGGAGGCCCTGGTACACGCATTCTTTTGTTCTCTCTGCCTTTCCCCCTCCCTCTCTCTCAAATAAATAAATAAAATATTTTTTTTAAAGCAGGAAAAGCCGGGCGTGGTGGCTCACGCCTTTAATCCCAGCATTTGGGAGGCAGAGGTAGGAGGATCGCCGAGAGTTCGAGGCCACCCTGAGCCAGGTCAGCTTGGACCAGAGTGAGACCCTACCTCGAAAAACCCAAAAAAAAAAAAAAAAAAGCAGGAAAGCCGGGTGTGGTGGTGCACACCTTTAATCCCAGCACTCGGGAGGCAGAGGTAGGAGGATCGCCGTGAGTTTGAGGCCACCCTGAGACTACATAGCGAATTCCAGGTCAGCCTGAGCTAAGAGTGAGACCCTACCTCAAAAAATTAAAAAATAAATAAATAAAAATAAAAAAGCAGGAGGTGGGGCTGGATGGATGGCTCAACTGTTAAGGTGCCTGTCTGCAAAACCCAGTGACTTGGGTGTGATTTCCCAGTGTCCATGTACAGCTGGATGCACAAAGTGGCACATGCATCTGGGGTTCGTTTGCAGTGCTGGAGGACCTGGAGTGCCCATTCTGTCTCTTTCTGCTTGAAAATAAATAATATTTTTTTAAAATCAGGATGTATTGAGTCCTCTAATTTTGTTCTTTTTCAAAATCATTTTGGCTTTGGGACACCTTAGAAGTTCATATGAAATTTTTCTTGAGACAGCATTGTAGCCCTGTCTGACCTTATACTTGCTATGTAGATCAGGCTGGCCTCTAACCTGTAATCCTCCTGCCTTGGTCTCCCAAGTGCTAGAATCACATGTGTGGGCCACCCCTTTCAACATCTATCTTTCTTTCTTTCTTTTTAGTTTTTTTTGTTTGTTTGTTTTGTTTATTCATTTATTTTGGTTTTTTTGAAGTAGGGTTTTGCTCTAGCTCAGGCTGATCTGGAATTTACTATGAAGCCTCAGGGTGGCCTCAAACTCATGGCAATCCTACCTCTGCCTCCTGAGTGCTGGGATTAAAGGCATGTGCCACCACCCCTGGCGCAGACAGAGAAAGAGGCAGAGAGAGAGAGAATGGGCACCCCAGGGCCTCCAGCCACTGCAAACGAACTCCAGATGCATGCGCTAATTTGTACATCTGGCTTATGTGGGTCCTGGGGAATCGAGCCTTGAACTGGCATCCTTAGACTTCACAGGCAAGTGCTTAACCTCTAAGCCATCTCTCCAGGCCCCAACATCATTCTTTTTGATGCCATTTTAAATGGAATTTTTTCACGTATAGATAGTGTGTTGCTCCCATATAGAAACATTGCTGACTTTTGTGTGTTGATCTTATATCCTACAGGTTTGCTGACCATGTTTATTAGGTTGAATAACTTTGGCTGTCTCAAGACTGACTATTGAATTCTGTTGTTTGTGAATAATGGTAGTTCTCCTTCTTCTTCCAGTGAGGATGCTTTTTAATTCTTCCCTTATTGCTGTGGCCAAGACTTCCAGTACCATGTTGAATAGCAGTGGTTAAAGCAGGCATCCTCATCTTGTTCCTACATTACAGGAAAAGCTTTTGTTTTTCAACGTTTGAGTATGATGCCAGCTGTAGGCCTTTCTTCCCCTCCCCTCCCCCCTCCCTTCCTTTCCCTTTTTCCCTTTTCCATTTCCATTTCCATTCCCCTTTCTTTGATTGGGGATGGAGCCAAGGGCCTCATGTGCTAATAAGCAAACAGCACTGAGCTGGGCCAAGCTCTGGCTTTCTTTTCAGTGACTTTTGCTAGGTTGAAAAAGCTGTCCTCCATTCCTAGCTTGCTGAGTGTTCTACTTCTTTTTTTTTTTTTTTTTTTTGGTTTTGCGAGGTAGGGTCTCACTCTGGTCCAGGCTGACCTGGAATTAACTATGTAGTCTCAGGGTGGCCTCGAACTCTCGGCGATCCTCCTACCTCTGCCTCCCGAGTGCTGGGATTAAAGGCGTGAGCCACCACGCCCGGCTGAGTGTTCTACTTCTTATGTTCCTCCTCACCTTTCTGTCCTTGATGACAAAGTGGGGTGTGGGCAGTTGAAAGTATCATGTTGTTCCCTTCCCTGCTCACCTTTGTTGTCACTGCTGCTGATTTGGTGGGGGTGGGGTTCAGCTCAGTGTAGAACACTTGACCAGCATGCAGGAGACCCCAGGTTGCATTTGTCAGGTTCTGTTGAGCATGTGTGAAGTCCTGGGATCCATTCCCAATACTGAAAAAAAACTCCTTCAAACCCCAAAAAAGGATTGTACACAAGAAGTAGTTGGGGTGAGTGGGACCAGGGGAAGTGGGTCTCAAGTGGGGGGATTTTCTAGCAGACACAAAATGCTCAGTTGATTCCTGATAGAGTCCCTGGATTAGTTATTTCTTATTGCTGTAGCCAAGATATCTGACAAGAAGCAACTTAAGGAGGGAGGTTTATTTTGCTCACATTTTCAGTGCACAGTCCATCATGGTGGGGAAAGCATGGTAGCAGGAGCATGGGGTGACTGGCCACATTGTATCCAGTCAGGAAGCAGAGAGAGGAATGCTGGTCCTCATTTCACTTCTTCCCTATATTCAGTTTGGGACCCCAACTCATGGAATGATGCCACCCACATTCTTTGTCTCAGAGGTCCTTGCTCAGATCTCTCAGGAAACACTCTGACAGACACAACTTAGAGGTGCTTTGCCATGGTGATTCTAATTCCTGTCAAATCAGTAGTCAAAGATTGGCCATCACAGTCCCATTGTGTTTTCTTGGGTTCTTCCTAAGCCCTCAAATCTTTGCTTCTCTAGGCCTTGCCCAATGTCTTGTTAGTGGGCTGGGGCTTGTCCATGCATGCTACCAAGTCTAGAACACAAAACACAATGCCTGGATGAAATGTCTCTCAGAAACACTTCCTAACTCCTCATGAGAGAAATGTGCCCATTCATGGATACCATTTGGGGGCTGTGGCCTGACCATACCTCCACCCAACAGCACCTTGATTCCCTCTAAATAGTGCCTGCCAACAGTGTCTTTAGGTAGCATGTATTGTTAGTTCGGCATAGGGTTATGAATTATAAGTGATAAGATAAATTGGATCCATTTCATAAATGCTTCAGACCACCAGCTTGCTGCACAGTGTCGGTTACCTTCACAGTCTGTTTATTAAGCATTGGCAGCATGAAAAAGAAACTATGGATGAAATGTGACATTGTCCCAATTAAATTAGACTGTTAAGCATAGAACAGGGGTTAACAAGCTTATTCTGGGAAGGACCTTGTAATTTATCATTTGATTATGGTTGGAAAGATCCTAGTAGCTTGAAAGCATTTGTAGTCATAGACAAGTGGACCAGGCTGGGTACCTCTAAAACTTTATTTCCAAAGTGTGGGGCATGGCTGTGTGCCAATAAAACTTACATACAAGAAAAGGCTTTGCAAGATCAGTTAGCCAACCCTGTCCCACATGGCCTTTGGGGTCTGTCTAAGTCAAGTGCTCATAAATTGAAACATTAAATTACAAAGTAAAAAGCATGTGCTAAGGTATTGCTAGGCACTGCAAGGTCAGGGAGGGGATATGATGGAGACTTGAGTTCTAAAGTGGAATGGGGGGAGGGAAGGGAAATATCAGGTGGGGTTTTTTTTGTATGTAAGTATAAAAGTCAATAAAAAACAATAATTTTAAAAAAAAAAAAGCATGTGCTCTGTTGGGAAGAGTTGGCAGTACTGAGTTTGCCCTCCCCCTTGAAGTAGGCTGGGCAAATGATGGTTCTTTGGTTCAGGTACCATTGCCACTTAGTAGTGTATGTCATGTTATCAGCTACATGCCTCAGAATGGAGTTAGAAACTGTTTGGGAATCTCTGAAAATTGTCCTATAGATGTCATTTTCTTCACTTACAGTTCTTCAGATAGCTTTGAGTCTTTCTTTCTTTCTTTCTTTCTTTCTTTCTTTATTTATTTATTTATTTATTTTGGATTTTTGAGGTAGGGTCTCACTGTAGCTCAGGCTGACCTGGAATTCACTATGTAGTCTCAGGGTGGCCTTGAACTCTTGGTGATCCTCCTACCTCAGCCTCCCAAGTGCTGGGATTAAAGGTGTGCACCACCACGCCCAGCTTTTGATTTATTTTTTGAGGTAGGGTCTTATAACTCAAGCTGGCTCAAATTTGTGATCCTGCTGCCTCAGCTCCCTGACCTAGATTATGGCCATGCACCTCCATATCTGGCTGTAACTTTAATTCTTTGAAACAAGTTTTACCTCTGTCTAAATAATAGGTCTTTATTATGACTGTTAAAATGGAACATGCAGGCTGGAGAGATGGCTTAGCAGTTAAGGCGTTTGCCTGCAAAGCCAAAGGACCCTGGTTTGATTCCCCATGACCCACATAAGCCAGATGCACCAGGTGGCACATGCGTCTGGAGTTTGCAGTGGCTGGAGGCCCTGGTGTGCCCATTTTCCCTCTGTGTGTGTGTCTGACTCTCTCAAATAAATAAAACTTTTAAAAAAAATTTTTAATGGTACTGTGAAAACCCTGTGAGTAAGGGTGTCAGGTGTGAAAGGTATTCTTCCCTCAGCTTCCAGAAATTTCCTCTGCATGGCATCTTGTCCCCCCCCCCCGCCTTTGTGTTTTCTTGTTCACTTACTATGTCAGGCACAACTGCCATGGCAGCAGCAGAAAGCCAGCCCATCATTTATCCTTGCTACCATCTGTTTTGTTTGGGTGCACCATGCATCCTCATCTTATTCATGCCTGGGGCCAATAGCACATTCTTCATACAGCATCTGCCATCTAAGATTGGTGGTGGTGTGGGAACAGGGAGTGCAGTAGGGGGTTATGCTTGTTAGAACATTATAGGGCCTCTCAGGCTTGCTCAGTCCCCTGTAGCAAACCCTGCTTAGCTTCCCTGGTCTGTTAGTTGATGACTAGAAGGCAAGCCTCAAACAGTTATGACCCACCCCCAACGCTCCCACGGAGAGGGCTGATGTGACTCAAGACATGTTTATCATTTACAACAAAGACTTCAGAGCTCCAAGCCCCAACACATCCCCATCTGGAGGACACCAGCCACTTGGGCTCTGACCCTGCTACCCAACCCTATGCTCAAAATGGTTTGCATTTCTGTAATCTCATATATATATGTACACACTGAGATGTCCTGGAAGCCCCTACAGTGCAAACTTTGGTGTTCTGCTCCCGAGCCACTGGTTCCCTCTCCTCATAACCTCAGGGAGCCTTTTCCCAGCTTTACAACATTCATCCAATAATCTAGGTACTATGACCATCTCATGAACCTGTGACACTTCATATACAGAGGCCCTAGCCTGTGACATGCTGCCCACATGGGGTGCAGACTGAGCCTAAAGAGGCTGCGTGTGCACAGGTACATAGAAGGACTAGCTGCTTTTCTCAGCTCTACACATTTCTCATGGGTTTGTGTGCTCAGTTCACAGGCAATGGGCCATGTGAGATGAACAGTGTCCAAAAGAACGAGCAGGAGAAGAGTTTGGAACATAGCAAGAAGCGCTCCCGGCCTTCTCTCCTCCGCCCTGTGTCTGCACCTGCCAAGGTAACTGTCAAGTACTTGTTTGGGGATGCCTAGGAGCCCATCCTTTTCTACAGGTGACTGGGGAGTATAGTGCCAAGGTCCAAGCAGCAGGCCTAAACCTGAGGCTAAACCTTTTGAATTCACCATTTACTGATGTGACCATCCACCTGTTCTCTCTGACTCATGAGACTGTTTTGAGATGGAAGAGGACTATTCCCCCCTCCCGGGGTCAGAAGAAACAGTGTGACATTTATTGCTCATTCTCCTTTTCACTGTCATGACTCTTTTTGTAGGTGAGGCTGCCATGTACAGTTGTATGGGTTGGTTACTACACAACTGAGGAGTGAAGGTGGCTGACATCCAGTTCCTGTCCCGCTCATCACCCCGTGATGGTGGATTTCTAGTTCTGTTTTTCCATGTGTATTACTAGTTGACTTTCAATAGTAATAAAGAAGTTTTTTGGCATTCCCATTCATTTAGTCATGTACAGCAATGTCAACCTCGAGTTGTAATTCATTACATCGTGTATCTTGACACCCAAACTGTCCCCATATTTAGCCAGTGGGGCCCCATCAGGCAGACCCGTGGATCCTCTCTTCATGTCCCCATCTTTCTCATCATCCCCATTTTGTGATGGCTACACAGTAACATCCTTCAAACCATAGGCTTGTGGCTGCATTCAGGTCTTAATCCAGTTGAGTCATATGTCTACACACAGCTTTAAGCCTGGCTTCTCTAGGACTCTCAGCATGCTGTCCCCACATCACAGTCTAGCCCACAGAACAAACAAGCAATAGGTGAAATTTCTGAAGTTCCCACACATCCAGGGTTACAGCTCCCTTGTTTCAATTTTTTGGTGCTGTGGTATAGTACCAGAAACCATAAACAAGGGCTGGGCAGAGCGCTTTTCACATGCAAGGTCTTGGGTTCCATCCTTGGCTGCTGGTGATCATTTGCTATGGCCCAACTTCCCTCTCCAGCACCTACTGCGCATGCGCATGGTTTGGGTTTCATCTGTTGCACATGCGCAAAGCTGAGTCAATTTTCCCCAGCACTTAACTGCAAGTACCTGTGGTTCCATGTCATCTCCAGCACCTGCCGAGCATGTGCAAGGCCCCAGGTTCTCCAGCGCCTGTTGAGTACGTGTGGCCAATCCCCCTCCCCCCTCACCTCAGCACCTATGGAGCATGCGCAAGTCCAGTTTTGCACCCCCCCACCAGTCCATTCCAACGCTTGCTGAGCCTGTAAGCCCTTCCCTCCAGTCCCCCACGCCTGTGGAGTATACGCAGCCCAATACCAGTTTCCAGTGTCGGCTCAGCACGGGTGAGGCCCTGGGTTGAGTACTGTACTACAGGAAACCCATGAACTGACAGATTCCAGATGTGTTGGGGTCCTACTGGCTTCTAGAGTACAGACTGTTCACAGAACACGTTCCCCCATGTTGCTTGGGCCAGGGAGGGGAGCACCTGCCCGGTGCTGGGTGGTCCTGCAGGCGTCAGCTCCATGGTCCTGGACACGCACCCGCCGGCGAGGCATACATATGGGTCCTGTGCTGTGCTGTCAGCACGGCGGTGCCCTGGGGTATACAACGTTAAGCCACGGGTTTCTCTTTACAGAAGAAAATGAAGCTGCGAGGTACCAAAGACCTGTCCATCGCTGCAGTGGGCAAGTACGGCACGCTGCAGGAGTTCTCCTTCTTTGACAAGGTTAGGACACAGACCGGCCCCAGTACGGTCGGGGGGGACGCCCCGCCCCCCCCCCCCGGTGAATTTTCTGGCTATCCCCATCCACTGGTGTGGGGATTGCTTAACTAAGACTGAGGAGGGGAAAAGATGTCGTGGAATATGGGACTTGTACGGTGGGTGGGAGAGGCAGAACAGACTTCAGATCCAAACAGGGCTCAAGGGCGTACACCTGGGTCACTGGGCACGGAGACTGATAGGCTCTGTCCAGGTGCAGACTGCAACTAGTGGCCTATGTCTGTGCTGCTTTGTGGAGCTGTTGCTCAGCACACTGCTGACCCACCATCCCCTCCCCACAGGTGCGCAGGGTATTGAAGAGCCAGGAGGTTTACGAGAACTTTCTACGATGCATTGCGCTCTTCAACCAGGAGCTGGTGTCTGGCTCGGAACTGCTGCAGCTGGTCAGCCCGTTCCTGGGGTGAGTGTCTCCCTAGACACCTGGAGTCTGATAGCAGCTAGCTTGCTTGCTTTCTCTCTTTCTCTTTCTTTCTTTCTTTCTTTCTTTATTTATTTCTTTATTTCTTTATTTCTTTATTTCTTTCTTTCTTCTTTTTCGAGGTAGGGTCCCACTCTAGCTCAGGCTGACCTGGAATTCATTATGTAGTCTCAGGGTAGCCTCAAACTCATGGCAATCCTACCTCTGCCTCCTGAGCACTTGGGGTTAAAGGCATGCCCACTACGCCCGGCCTGATAACAGTTTTCTTAAGTCATTTACTAAGAGAACTGTTGACATGCACACGTGTAAGAAATAACAGAGAGGGCTGGAGAGATGGCTTAGCAGTTAAGCTGCTTGCCTGTGAAGCCTAAGGGCCTAGGTTCTATTCCCCAGTACCCATGTAATCCAGATGCACAAGGTGGCACACGGGTCTGGAGTTTGTTTGCAGTGGCTAAAGGCCCTGGCATGCCCATTCTCCCTCTCCCCACCCCACCCCCACACAAATGATAAATAAAATATTTAAAAAAATAATAACAGGGCTTATCAGTTAAGGCACTTACCTAGAAGCCTAAGGACCCAGGTTCAATTCTCCATTACCCACCAGATGCACAAGGTGCCACATGTGTCTGGAGTTTGTTTGCCATGGTTGGAGGCCCTGGCATGCCCATTCTTTGTATGTGCTTCTTCCTCTCTCTTGCAAATAAATAAAAATAATATTTTTTTGTCAAAAAGAAATAACACAAAGAAAGTCAGGGAACCCTGCACTCATTCCTCCAGTGGTGCCAACAATTAGTATAATCTTCCAGTCTCCAGGTTCCCATTTTCCTTGTATGTATGGACTATTTTACTTGTATGTGTGGACTAAGTGGCTCCAACTTTTTTTGTGTGTGTGTATGTATATATGTGTTTGTATATGTGTGGGCTGGTGTGTATGTGTGTGTAGGCCAGAGGTTGATGTTGGATGTCATCCTCAAGTCACTGCCACTTTATTGAGACAGGATTTCTCATGGAATCTGAAGCTCACTGATTCAGCTAGACTAGTTCACTAATGAGCACCAGGGATTCCCTCAACTTCCCCAGAACTGGGATTATAGGCACATGTCTATCCTGAGAATTTTAGGTAGGGACTTGAAATCTGAACTCAGGTCCTCATGCTTTTGAGATAAGCACTTTACTGAGTCATCTCCCTAACCCCAGTTTCCAACTTTTGGTGGTTCAAATTAATGATTTCTTTATTTTATGAGGTTATGAAACTGATAAGCCCCGGGATAATAGCCAACCTCTTCCATGTAAGGATCAGCACTGATCCTGTGCTCCTACCTCCCAGAGCTCCAGCTTCAGCCACATTAGGCTGTTGTTTGTCCCACCAAACCTATGGCTAGATTCACCCCAAACCACCTCTTTGGTGGCTTTGGCACTAGATGCCAGGGTAATGTACCTGGTGCATTCCAGGGGAACTTGGAGTGCCTCAGCATGTCCTTGTGAGAGGCATGATTGTTCCAACATGGCCTTGGCATAGCTGGGACTTGGGGTGGTTTGCACAGGGATTTAGCTCATAGTTAGAGCTGGTTTCTGTCCGTGCTTTGAACACTGTAGATATGTTTATATCTACCTTGGTGTCCCAGGCTCTAGCTTGGGCTGAAGTCTGCTGTGAACACTTATAGCTGTCTGGTTGTAGAGCTGTCAGGACACAGTATTTTTCTCTAGATGTTGGTTTTTGTTAGGATAGAAAATAAAGAAACCTGGGGCCCATAGTCTTCTTTTCCAGAATTTTTATTTTAAGGCTTTGTGCAGGTGGTGGGATTTAGAGCTATAGGAGGGAGCCTGGTCCTGGTTAGTGACAGGGGTGGAAGACAAAGTCACTTGCATGCACAGTGATGCACCAATACTTTGTCAGAGCATTTCTTGTTTCACCCCTCTTTTCCTCCCTCTCTAACATTGAATTCAGACTGTCTTTAACCTTGGGCATCCACATAAGACTATTTTCATGCTTCTAGATCATTCTCAGGTCTGGCATGCCAACTTACAGTTCCACTCTATCTTTGAAGGAAATTTCCAGAGCTTTTCACACAGTTCAAGTCTTTCCTGGGAGTGAAAGAGCTATCATTTGCACCACCCATGAGTGATCGATCTGGGGATGGAATAAGCCGAGAAATTGACTATGCATCTTGCAAGCGCATTGGCTCCAGCTACCGGGCACTGCCCAAAACCTACCAGCAGCCTAAGTGCAGCGGAAGGACAGCCATCTGCAAGGAGGTAGTGTCCCAGAGGTTGCAAGTTGCTTGTAAGGGGCACTCCTAGCCCTTTTCCACAGCCTCCATGGTACAGATAAGACTGCATGACAGTCACTACATTTCCAAAACTCAGAAGTGTCCACTAGGATCCAGGATGTTTATAATACAAGAGTTAGCAAAGTACTGTAAGTCAAACTTGCCTACTGCCTACAGTTGTCAATAAAGTTTCTATTGGCATACAACCTCATGCACATTTGTGGACGCACTGCCTGTGACTAACTTCCCAGGACAGTGACAGAGCTGAGTATTCAAGGCAGAACCTTCTGGCCCAGAAAGCCTAAAATAGTGAACATTAGGCTCTTTATACAAAGATGATGACCCCTGAAATATTATAATGCATTCATTACCACAGTCCTGTTTACACTTAAGAATGACTAAAATTAATTTCACTGATTGTGTTACAAGGCTGTAAAGTCAGAATGATGTTGCATGTCTGCACATCTTCTATACCAAGCAGCACAGTTAGCCATCCAAGTTAGTCACTGTCTCCTCTCAGGTTCTGAATGACACATGGGTCTCCTTCCCCTCCTGGTCAGAAGACTCTACCTTCGTTAGCTCCAAGAAGACGCCTTATGAGGAACAGCTACACCGCTGTGAAGATGAACGGTTTGAGGTGGGTGTGGCCCCTGTTCACCTGGGGCTCCTCTGGCATGTGTAGCTGTTTCTGCCAGTCCTTTCTAGCCATGAACTAGCAATGTCCGTGTCCCCCCCCCATTTTTATATTAAAAATAGTGTATTACTTGAAATTTAGTTATCTTGTGGCCGGTAAGATGGCTCAGTAAGTAAAATGTTTGCTACACTTTATAGGAACCTGAGTTTGATTCCTAGCAACCATAAAATGCTGGTATGGTAGTGCATGCCACTGGAAAGGCAGAGACTGGGATCTCCAGGACTCGCTAGCTTGTTAATTAGCTGAATCAGTGAGAGACCCTGTCTCAAAGAGTAAGGTGGAGAGAGATTCATGAAGACACCCAGCATCCATCTCTGACCTTTACACTCACACCATAGATACATAGAAGAAATAGCAGTGACCCAGGCATTTGTCACTGTCTTCCAGGTGTAGCATCTTACAAGACTCTAGTAGAATTTTCTGATGCAGTACTGACATCAAACATTACCAACTCACTGATGTCATTTCCATGTCCAGTTTTCATTAATGTGTGTGTGGTATTATGTATGTATGTCTTTTGTTTTGTTTTTGAGACACAGTCTGGTAATAGCCCAGGCTGGCCTAGAACTTGTGATCCTCCTGCTTCAGCCCTTTGAGTGCTAGGAGACAAGAGGTGCCACCATGCCCAATTTGTGGTGTGTGTGCATTTTAATTCATATTCTGTAATAGCTGAGTCTCACAACAGGGTAATTTATATTATAATGAGCAGGAATCTACTGGCCCATGGGTCTGAAGACTGGGAAGTGTAAGGTCAATATTCAGGCACCTGGTGGGAGCCACATTGGTAAGATGGGAATGTCAGGATGAGAGACACAAAGGGAGGCCAATTGTGACCTTTTGTAACATTCATCTACAATGATATTTACCCCTCCATGAAGTCTGAGCCTATGTGAACTAATCACATCTTGAAGGTCCCATATTTTATTTGTTCTTTGTTATAATGTGTGTGGTGTGTGTAGGCCAGAGGACAACCTCAGGTATCATCATTAGGAACACTGTCCACTTTCTTTGAAATAGGGTCTCTCATTGTCCTGGAGCTCTCCAATTAGGTAAGACTAGTTAACCAGTGAGCCCCAGTGATCCTCTTGCCTGCACTTTCCTTGCACTGGGATTGCAGGCACACACTACCATACCCATGCATTTTCACGTGGGTGCTGGGGATTAAACTGAGGTCCTCATCTTTGCAAGGCAAGTGCTTTATTTAAAAAAATTATTTATTTGCAAGCAGAGAGAGATAGAAGAGAGACAGACAGACAGAGTGGCATGCCAGGGCCCCCAGCCACTACAAATGGACTCCAAATGTGTGTACTGCCTTGTGCATCTGGCTCTATGTGGGTCCTGGGGAATTGAACTCAGGTCATTAGGCTTTACAGGCAAGTGCCTTAATTGCTGAGCCATCTCTCTAGCCCACAAGTGCTTTATTATTTATTTATTTATTTTTGTTTTTTTGGGTAGGATCTCACTCTAGCTCAGGCTGACTTGGAAATCACTATGTAGTCTCAGGGTGGCCTCGAACTCATGGTGATCCTCCTACCTCTGCTTCCCGAGTAGGATTAAAGGTGTGTGCCATCACGCCCGGCCACAAGTGCTTTATTGACTAAGCTGTCTCCACAGCCCCTATTAGTTTATTTTAAGACAGGGTCTCATGTAGCTCAGGCTGTTCTGGAACTCACCATCCTCCTACCCCTGCCTCAAGGTGTTGGGATCACAGACCTGTGCCACAATGTGGATCCCCATTAATACTACTGCCTTGACAGTTGAATTTCAGTATAAGGCTGAATGGGAACAGACATTCAGGCTGTAGCAGAAGGGGTGTGTGTGTGTGTGCCTGTGCATGCTCAGTCTTATAAGTATGCCAGCTGTGGGTGGCACCTGCCTGCAATCCCAGTACTTGGGAGGCTGAGACAGGAGAATTGCCACAAATTCCAGGCTTGTCTGAGCTTCATAACAATCCTCTATCTCAAAATAAGTAAACAAATAAAAATAAGTACAAATGGCACCGCATGGTATGTCACCATTAATACCTGAACATTCTTGTCACTGAGTGTAGCCAGGATTTGGATACCCTGAGGACAGCCAGTCCCGAAGACTCATGAGAATGCTGTTGTAGCTTCTGTGGAGATTTTCGCTCTGTTCTATTGGTGGCTTCATCACTGACTGCTGGACCCTACCCACATAGTCCTGCTCAACTCTGCACTCACTGGAGCCCCCAATCCCTGATGGTGACCCCGCCTGCCTCTTTTCTGCAGTTAGATGTTGTCCTGGAGACCAACCTGGCCACCATCCGTGTGCTAGAGAGCGTGCAAAAGAAGCTGTCACGGATGGCGCCAGAGGACCAGGAAAAGTTCCGTCTGGATGACTCTCTGGGCGGCACATCTGAGGTGATTCAGCGGCGTGCCATCTACCGCATCTATGGTGACAAGGCTCCTGAGATCATTGAGAGCCTCAAGAAGAACCCTGTCACTGCTGTGCCTGTCGTCCTTAAAAGGTGTTCCTGACTTCCCTGCCCCACCCTGACTCAGTTGCACAGGGAGCCTGTTAGAGCTACTCATCAATGGATGTCACCTGACCTGTGTCCCCTGGTCACAGTTGGCCTCTCCATGCTCTATTCCTGAGCAGGGCATATAGGTTGCCCTGGGCTGCCTGTCTTCCTTGGCATTCTTTTATGGACCTGGTCATCCTGACACATGGAAATAACACTAATAGTCTTTCCCTAGAATAAAGGGGAATGGGTTCTGGGACCCTCCAGCATGCCAAAATATGCTATGCCCCTTCTATAAGATCATACAGTCATGTACACCTCTACTGTAGATTGTAGGCCACCTCTGGGTGACTTAGAATACCTGCTTCTGTGTACATGCTGGGTACTTGTTACACTATATTCAGGGGATAATGACCAGTAAAGGGGATGGGGGAGCTATATGTGTTTAGTACAGATATAGTTCTTCTCTTCAGGGATTTCCACTCATGTTTAGTTGAGTCCTCAATACAAAACCCTGTGATATGGAGGACCTACTGTAACTACTTTGAAACAAGTGAGGCTGAGCTGTCCCATCCTGTCATCCAGTCTTGTCTTGTCCTGTCCCATCCTGTCCTGGAAACCTTAACATGTTAGTGGACAAGTGTTTATAAAGTAGCCATGCTTGGACTTGGGCAGCTGCTGTCCTCAGCCTGGGGTTAGTTACAACTGAGTAAGACTGACAGTGATGTGGCCCACCCCCTCCAAGGGTCCAGTTAGGCCAGGGCATTAGGTATGTAGCACCAGTGGCTTGGTCTGCTGGGTGCTTTTGAGGTGGTCACAAAACTAAAACTAGCCTTGATGGTGTTTACAGCCACTTGTCCTTCCTTCCCTCCCTGTTTTCTTTTTATTGAGACAGGATCTCATGTAGCCCAGGCTAGCCTTGAATTTGTGATGTAGCTGAGGTTAACCTCAATACTCCTTGCCTCCACCTCCCTAGAATGAGAAGCTGGAATGAGAGGCATGTACCATCACGCCTAGCTATTTTTCATTATTTTTTGAAATGGGGTCTCACTCTATTCCAAGCTGGCCTAGAATGGGAGATCTTTCTGTCTCAGCCTCTTGAGTGTTGGACAGTAGGCATGACCATGACCCCTGGATCTGTCTTCACTGCACCAGGCTATGTTCTCTCTCTGCCTGAGTTTCTTTCCCTCTTGGTCAAATCTGGGAGGAAGGCAAGCCTGTTCTCTACAGAGTAACCCAGGGAAATCTCTGGGGTATTCCAGCACTTAGCCTCTGTCACCCCACAGGCTGAAAGCCAAGGAGGAGGAGTGGCGGGAGGCCCAGCAGGGCTTCAACAAGATCTGGCGTGAGCAGTACGAGAAGGCATACCTCAAGTCCCTTGACCACCAGGCCGTGAACTTCAAGCAGAATGACACCAAGGCCCTACGTTCCAAGAGTCTGCTCAATGAGATTGAGAGTGTCTATGATGAGGTGAGACCATGCAAGCAGATGGCCAGGCTTCTGTGCCTCTGTTTTTCCTGTAGCTGTATGAGATTGGAAGCGTCACCCTTGTAGGAGTAATGTCTCATATCTGTAACTTAGTGCTAGGCCAGGAGGGACTCGCAAATGTTGCCACTGTCAGGGATAGGCTAGTGGATACTGTAGATACATAGCAGTGGTAGCTTCACTTGTACACTGCCAGTATGATGAGAGCCCTGAGGAGGGACATTCTATCCTCACTCACACAGCTTGTCACACAGACCATATGGTCCTTGTTTCACCAATGGAGAAACTGAAGCATGAGAGGTTGGTGTTTGCCAGAGAGTCTTGGGGTCCTCCTGGTCTTTTCTTTTTGCTGTTGCAGACTATACATGTGGCCAAATTCAGCCCTTCAAGGCTCAGGAGCCTAAAGGACAGACAGGCTGAGCTGGGCTCTCAGATCTCCAGGGTTGGGGCCATTTATGAAACCTGGATGGAGAGTGCCCTGCCCTGAGACAAGCTTAGCAGAGAGGAGACAACTGCTGCATGTAATGGCAGTCTGCTGTCTGGCTATCTGGGATAGTAGCCAGAGAGAGGTTGTGAGGTGGGATGGCCGCATCAACCTACACCCAGCTGGGCAGGAGTTACTGCTTCCTTGTCATGTTCCTCTTGCACCTGCACAGTGAGCGTAGCAGGCCGTCCCTTATTTCCCAGGACATGTGGCCAGCCAAAGCCACCAGCTACAGGTGGCTTCTACCCCATATCTCCCCAGCTTCTCACTCTAGTCCATGGTGGGGAGGAGGGTTCAAGGTACAAGATGCCCCCACCACAGAGACCCTGATAACTGTAAAATGAAGGGATGACAATGAGACCCATAAGACTTAGCCATATAATGGATGAATTCTTTGGGTCTTTCCCCAAGCCATGGCACCCTGTAGGCACCCAGTGTATCTCTCCTTAGTGAGTTTGCCTTTGCTAAGCCCTGTGTATACTTGACTCAGATCCTCATCCTGCCAGGTAGCAAGGGAAGCACTGTTTCTGCTGCCCCTTGCTCTGAGCAGAGCATAACATGATTTTTGAGGAGGCATGGTATCTCAGGGTAGAACACCTGCATATTACGTTCAAGGCCCTGGGTTCTCCATTGTAGCACCACACACAAACTCCTGGAAAAGTGAGTGTGGTCATCATCCCTGTAGACTGGAGCTCCTGGTCAGGGATAGTTGGGTAACCTCAAGTTTTCAGTGGCACCACACATAAAAGGATGTCTGTGTAAGACAGATAACTAAGAGAGGCAATTTAGTGGGAGGAAGGGTTTATTTTGGATCATAGTTTCAGAGGGTTTGATCCACGGTTGGCACGCTCCCATTCTTCAGGCCATGACAAGGCAGAAGAACATTATAGCAACAGGAGACCAAGGTGCACAGAAAGACAGGAAGGAGGGGTGGGGGACAGGGACAAGGTACATATCAAAGGCACAACCTCAACTAGGCACTACCTCCTCTCACCTCCCAGTAATGGCATGGAGTTACTCAGCCAGCCATCAATGACTTAAGAGCCCTCCCACTCCCAGTCACCTCCCAATGATTGGCTTCACTAGCTGAGTACCATGTCATTTGGGTGACACTTCATATCCAAACCTTAGTACTGTGCCCTAAATAAGATGGGACTTGAGAAGCCAGAAGGGAGCTCAGTTCAGGATGGAGTGCTGGGGAAGGGCTGAATGCCCTGCAGTGCACAGCAAAGGACATCATGGACTCTTGAACTCCTGGCTTTAGTAAGTAAGTGTGAGGGCTGGAGAGATGGCTTAGCAGTTAAGGCACCTGCCTATGAAGCCTAGGAATGCCTGTTTGAATCTCCAGGTCCCATGTTTAGCCAGTTGCAAAAGTGACGCAAGCACACAATGTTGCACATGCACACAAAGGGGCACACGCATCTGGAGTTCGTTCACAGCGGCTGAGAGGCCCCTGGCGCACCCATTCTCTGTGTGTATCTCTCTCTGTCTCTCTCAAAAAAAAAAGTGTGAGAAGCAGGAGTCCTGGACCCCAAAGGTCCTGGCCAGGGACAGTGTGGGAGCTCTTTCTCCTACCTGGGGCCCTCTCTAGGCTGATCATTGAAAGCTTGGGGATACCCGACCATCCCTGACCCAGGAGCTGCATTCTATAGGAATGATGTCCACACTCACTTTTCCAGGAGAACTCAGGGACATCTTCTTTGCCCATTGCCTGGGGTTAGGGTTACTCTGGAGAGGGAACAGTGGGTACTGGAGTAGAGTCATTATGTGTTAGTATGGAGGAAGTTGTGAGCACCTTTGGGTTTGGGAAAAGTCATTATCTAGATGAAGACCAAGAAGAGGGGAGCTGAGAAGAGAGTAGGGGAAACAGCAGGTGGGCATATGCAAAGGCCCTGTGCACAGCAGCAGGAAGCCGGCTCTCAAAACATCAGATTGCTTGGGCCCTTGAGACCCAAGGCTGCAGGACTAGAATTTCAAGGCCTGGGCAAGTAATTGTAGGTACTTTTTTTGGCCAAGTTGGCCAAAACCCAGTGAAGAACAGGCTGTGCTGGTGGTGGGTGGGGAACAGACAGAGGTAGGGATATTGGAGATCTATGCAACATATGGGGTGCAAAGCCATGCAGGAAGGAAGAGTTTCAAGTGTGCAGTCCCAGGTCTTTGAGGTGTAGCTGTGCATGTAAGGGTGACAGAGGACAAAGGCCTCTGATCCCCACTAAATCTCACCCCAGGGACACTTCATTAGGCAGCGCAGGGCCAGCTTGAATCATACCTAGGAGTAATGTCACCTCCCATTGTCTCCCGGACCTAAGTGTAATGCCCTTTGACCCTGGGAGCTCTCAAAACCTTTTTGGGAACTGTGATTGCCTCCAGAGTGGAAAGCAAACATCCCTGGTACCTAGATTGTGTGGTTCTGCCAGCCAGAGTATTGTGTGAGTGGCCAGGCTCCATGTGATTGGCATGGGGTGGGAGCCTCTGGGTAGTCAGCTTTGCCCTGCCTGATGTCTGTCTGTCCCTAGCACCAGGAGCAGCACTCCGAGGGCCGCAGTGCTCCATCCAGTGAACCACACCTAATCTTTGTGTATGAGGACCGGCAAATTCTGGAGGATGCGGCTGCACTCATTAGCTACTATGTGAAGAGACAGCCTGCCATCCAGAAAGAGGACCAAGGCACCATCCGCCAACTACTGCACCACTTCCTGCCTAGCCTCTTCTTCTCACAGCAGCGGGAGCCAGGTGCCTCTGAGGAGTCTGCTGATGAAGAGCGGGAAGCCCCAGTGGCAAGTGCAGAGCCATCTGAGTGCAGGAAGCCCATACAGGGCAGTGCCCCAGAGGAGAAGGCCACCTTAGGGGATACACCAGCCTCTGAGCAGCCATTGCCGCCACCACCCAAGCCCCTAGACGATGTGTATAGCCTTTTTTTTGCCAATAACAACTGGTACTTTTTTCTGCGCCTGCATCAGACACTGTGCTCTCGGCTGCTTAAGATCTATCGGCAGGCACAGAAGCAGCTGCTGGAGCATCGCACCGAGAAGGAGCGCGAGCAGCTGTTGTGTGAGGGCCGCCGGGAGAAGGGCAGTGACCCTGCCATGGAGCTGCGCCTCAAGCAACCCAGTGAGCTGTGGGTGAGGGCAGGCTTGGCAGGGGGAAATAGCAGTTTGTGATGCCCTACACTTCTGCAGTTGTCTTGAATGCAGCTAGCCACAGCATAAAAATATTAGAGAAAAATCAGATGGCGTCTGTAACTGGATGCCACAGACAGTGCTTTGTCATGAATCCCTAATGGCAACATGTAACATGTTCTCGTGTAGTGCTCCCTCTGTGTCAGCTGTTGGGACTCCCCTCAAGAGGGCAACAGTGCATAAGGATGTGCAGATGTGTGCGGGTACTATGCCCTGGTTCATAGAAGGGCTCTCAGAGTCCCTGGATTCTGGAGGCCTCAGGTTGGGGAGCCCATACCCTGCAGATGTGGAGGTTGTGCTAGAATTGTGCAATTTCAAATGAAAACTTGCAAGCAAGCCAATTGTTGACAATCTATTGCAGGCATTCCTGATGTCCTTAATTGTCCAGTATCCTGGCTCAGGGTGGTGATGGTCCCTATTGAGTCGGTATTCAGTAAAGTGATTGCCATAGGGTGTTTGCAGTTTCCCAGGGCACAACCTGCTGTGGTTGGTCCTCTGACGAGGCTGTGGCCAGGGCTGTGAGTAAAGCTTGTCCTCTTCTCCCCAGGTGAAGTAGAGCTGGAGGAGTACTACCCAGCCTTCCTGGACATGGTGCGGAGCCTACTAGAAGGTAGCATTGATCCCACACAGTATGAGGACACCCTGCGGGAGATGTTTACTATTCATGCTTACATTGGCTTCACCATGGACAAGCTGGTGCAGAATATCGCTAGACAGGTGAAGAAGGGGCCTGATGCAGGGGTGGAGCAGAGGTGAGGGGTGGTATGGGGACAAAGCCTGACTACCCTTGTCTGCCCCTGCCCATCCTCACTGTACCTTGTCAGTTCAGACACTAGAAACTGGTCTTTGCACCACTCAAAGTAAGCAAGCTTTCCTTTTTGTTTTCAATTAGAGATTCAGACACCATGAACCATTTTGAAGAACACAGTTCCATTACATTTAGTACAGGTTGAGCATCCTGATATAAACCCAGTTTGTTCCAAAATTCAAATGTTCTTAGCATCAACCTCCACTGTCCCATGTATAAGATTACTGAAAACTGTATGAAATTGCCTTCAGGCTATACATATGAGGTGCATTTGAAACTAATAAATTTTGTGTTTAGACTGGGGTCCCCATCCCCAAGGGACATCATTATGCATATGCAAATTTTCCTAAAGTTTAAAAAAAAATGAAAACAAGATCCAAATATACTTGTGGCCTTGAGCACTTTGACTCTCGCCCTTCTACTTTCTTTCTTTTTTTGAGGTAGGGTCTCCCTCTAGCCCAGGCTGACCTGGAATTCACTATGTAGTCTCAGAGTGGCCTTGAACTCACAGCAATCCTCCTACCTCTGCCTCCTGAGTGCTGGGATTAAAGGCATGCACCACCACACCCAGCTCACCCTATACTTTCATGCTTTTCCACAAACATCCTTCATCTAGTTCCTGACCCCATTGAACTGCTTGAACAAGCCCTATCCCCATCAGCAGTTGCTCCCCAGCCCCTCCCCTAGCCTGGCTAAACTACTGTTCTGCTTCATGTCTGTGGATTCCCTGTTGTGAGCATTTCATATTGGTGGGATCACACACATCATGTGGCATTTTGTGCTTTGTCACTCAACATTATCAGAGTTCATTCACATACAGTGAGTCTCACTCAGTACATTGTTCCTTTTCATGGCTGAGTTACAGTCTGTGGTGTGCACAGGCTGCACTTCTTTTATCCATTCATCCACTACTGGACACTGAGTTCCTGACCTGTGGAGGTGGTAAGCAGTGAGAAGTGGGCATTGGTGAACAGGGGTTGGGTTGAGTCCTAATTCTAGCAGTTTATTGACAGAATGTATAAAACCTTAAATTCCTTCCCTGGGAACAGTGGGACCTATCAGCACTGACTATACTGACAATAAACTGGCCACAGCTAAATATCAGGAGAGAAAATTCTTAAAGACCTAAACAGAAGCACCAGATGAGGTGAATCTAGAGCTCACTGAATAGACTAGTGAGCCAGCAAGCCCTGGGTATCCAAACTCAGGTCCTCATGCTTGTGCAGCAAATGCCTTACTGATTGAACCATGTCCCAGCCCTGTAGGCCTTTCTTAAATTAGGATTGCTAATTTTTTTGTTTTGTTTTGTTTTGTTTTGTTTTGTTTTGTTTTGTTTTGTTGAGATAGAGTTTCGCTCTAGCCCAGGCTGACCTGGAATTCACTATATAGTCTAAAGGTGGCTTGAACTCCCGGTGATCCTCCTACCCCTGCCTCTCAAGTGCTGGGATTAGAGGCGTGTGTCACCATGCCTGGTAGGATTGCTAATTTTAACAGTGGCAGCTGTGTGAGGCCCATGCATGTGTAGATGTCATCCTCATCCAGTGATGGGTGGGAAGATGTTTTTAGTCACCCCTTAGCTGTATGGTCATCTGATGTATGTCAGTATACGAGCCGGGCGTGGTGGCACACGCCTTTAATCCCTTGGGAGGCAGAGGTAGGAGGTTGGACTCTGAAGCCACAGTCATAGTTTTCCAGGTTTGAGACCCTACCGAAAAACCAAAAAAATAAAAATAAAAAAAAAAAAGAGAAGTATACGGCTGGAGAGATAGCTTAGCAGTTAGGTGTTTGCCTGCAAAGCCAAAGGATCCTGGTTTGATTCTCCAGGACCCACGTAAGCCACATGCACAAGGGGATGCATTCATCTGGAGTTCGTTTACAGTGGCTGGAGGCCCTGGTGTGCACGCACTCTCCTTCCCTCCCTCCCTCCTTCTTTTTCTCTCTCTCCCTCTCACTCTCTCTCTGCCTCTTTCTCTCAAATAAATAAAATATATTTCAAAAAACTGAGCTGGGCGTGGTGGTGCATGCCTTTAATCTCAGCACTCGGGAGGCAGAGGTAGGAAGATCACCGTGAGTTTGAGGCTACCATGAGACTACATAGTGAATTCCAGGCCAGCCTGGACTAGAGTGAAACCCTACTTCGAAAAACCAAAAAAAAAAGAGAGAGAAGTATAAAGGATTGGGTGTGTCCAATACATAAAAAATATATTTTTTGTAAAGGGAAAATATTTTATTTATTTGAGAGAGAGAGAGAAAGAGGCAGAGAAGGAGAATGGCCACTCCAGGGCCTCCAGCCACTGCAAATGAACTCCAGACACATGCACCACCTTGTGCATCTGGCTTACGTGGGTACTAGGGAATCACATCTGGGTCCTTAGGCATCACAGGAAAGAAAGCGCTCTAACCACTGAGCAATCTCTCCAGCCCCTAAAATACATATTCCTTTTTTTTTTTATTTGAGGTAGAGTCTCACTCCAGTTCGTGCTGACCTGGAATTCACTATGTAGTGTCAGGGTGGCCTCAAACTCATGGTGATCCTCCTCCTACCTCTGCCTCCCGAGAGCTGGGATTAAAGGTGTGTGCCACCATGCCCAGCTATATTTCTTTTTTTTTAAGTTTATTTTTATTTATTTTTTTTTATTACAGACAGAGAGAGGGAGGGAGAGAGAGAGAGAATGAGCGTGCCAGGGCCTCTAACCACTGCAAATGAACTCCAGACACATACGCCACCATGTGCATCTGGCTTATGTAGGACCTGGAGAATCAAACCCGGGTCCTTAGGGTTCACAGGCAAATACCTTAACTGCTAAACCATCTCTCCAGCCCTAAAATATATATTCTTAACTGTGTAGCTTTTGAGCATGAATTTTGTACATGTTAAAATATGCTTCAATGTCAAAAGGTTGGAACATGCCTGAGTGTTTACACCTGACTATTCAGGGACAGAGTTACTACCTGCAGCCACACTTCTTAGATGATGACTGCTCTCATTTGGACACATTTGTTTCTATGTGTTTTTACACCAGGCAGTGCTTGCTGGTGTGGCTTTGATCTGGTTTAGACTGGTCTAATCTGATCTGATCGGGTGGGGTCTGGCCCCATACACAGCACTTGATGTAGCCTATGGGGATGCTATCTTCCCATACCACAGAGGTGCCCTGAGGTGTTGAGGACTGTGGTGTACCTCCTGAGGGTGGGGCACTGGGCCAGCAGGAGAGGGTGGCTGCAGCACCTGCTCTCTTCTACCAGCTGCACCACCTGGTGAGTGACGACGTGTGCCTCAAGGTAGTAGAACTCTACCTGAATGAGAAGAAGCGTGGGGCTGCAGGTGGGAACCTGTCTTCCCGCTGTGTCCGTGCAGCCCGGGAGACCAGTTACCAGTGGAAGGCGGAGCGGTGCATGGCTGATGAGAACTGCTTCAAGGTGAGAGGCAACTTTGTCGCAACCGGCAGGTATAAATCAACCTGAAACTCGAAGAGAGGTGTAGGGATTGAAAAGACAAGACACAAGGAATGGAGTCAAGCCTAATCCTGGTCAAGACTCAAAGTTTACTGCAGAAGTCTCAGCTTATATATTAGTAAACAAAACAAGCTCCTGAGAACAGAGACCTTGTTCCAGTTACACAGCTGCACAAGGAAAGAACCTCAGATAAATATGTATCAATGATATTCCTTGTGGCTGAACACCCTGACCTACATAAACTTCCCCCTCAGGCTGGAACATGTTGCACTCTTTATCTCAGCAAACTTCTTTAAAACCTTAGGCTGTCAGCCAAGTATTTTGTACAAAAGGCAACAAGTCAAGAAATAAACAAGATTGCACCATGGCTCTCCACACAGGCAGGATAAAGGGGGAGGGGAGGGGAGTGGCAGGGAAGAGGGTTTGAAGCCACATGCTTCCTTTGCTGTTCTTGTTAGAGGAGGCCATGAGGTCCCTGGGTCCTACAAGACAGTGACAGGGCCTTGAGGGTGGTAGAGACAGGCAGTGGTGCCTGGTGACCTTGTCCTTTGCAATGGCCTCAGGCTGTTGGTCTCCCCCAGGTGATGTTCCTGCAGCGCAGGGGACAAGTGATCATGACCATCGAGCTCCTGGACACTGAGGAGGCCCAGACAGAGGACCCTGTGGAGGTGCAGGTGAGCCCACACACATTAGCATGTCCTGAGAACCTCACCAACAAGGTCACTTCCTCCTGCCACACCTAGCTGCTCCAATGCTGTGTCCAGAGAGCACACAAGACAGCACCAGTAGTCCCCAGATGTGTCCCAGAGCAGATTGGCAGCCTGATAGAAACACGCAGGCCTCCCTGAGCCTGCATTCACCATCCTTGATCACCAGGAGTTGATTGGCCAGCCCACAGACACATCACACTGGAACACAGTGTTCCCTTGTCACTTCTCTCCATTCTGATGACAGTTAAACACACATCCAGGACAGTCATGGAGGTAGCCAAGTGTCCTACTCTGGCCCTGTTCATCTGTTTATGTCCTTTGCTCATGCCTGCTTTTCCTCCAGGGCATCTTCCAGGGAACCTTTTGTGTGTGTGTCACTCAGCCTGGGGTGCACATTCACTTCCTGGGGCTCCCATAGCAAGCCATCACAATCTAGGGATCTTCAGACAACAACTTATATGAAGTCTGAAGTCCAAACTCAAGGAGTAGTGGGACTACAACCCTTTGGGCTCTGGGAAGCCCTTACTAGCCTCTTCCACCTGGGGACTCCAGGCATCCTTCCCTCTGTCTTTATGTGTCTGTCCTCCTCTGTACATTTGTGTCTCTGTTGTCTCATAAAGACCAGAGTCACCCAAGTGTGATGGCACAGGCCTGTAATCCCAACTATTTGGGAGACTGAGGCAGGGGAATCAAAAGTTCAAGCCAAGCCTGGGCTACAAGGCAAATTCAATGATAATCTGGGCAGCTTAAGTATAACCTTGTCTTAAAATTTAAAATGGCGTTGGGGGAGATAGAGTTCAGTGATAGAATAATTGCCTAGCATGGGAGAGGCCATAGGAATCCAGCACCACAAAAATGTGAAAAATAAGAGAACTGGAGAGAGGGCTCAGTGATGAAAGGCACTGACTTGCAAACCCTAATGTCCTAGGTTCAATTCCCCAGTACCCACACAAGACCAGACACACAAGGTGGCCAATGTGTCTGGAGTTTATTTGCAGTAGCAGAAGGCCCTGAAGTGCTCAGTGTCTCCCTCTCTCTCTCTCTCTCTCATAAATAAATAAATAACTATTTAACAAAAATAAAAATAAGCCCCCTGTTACAGATTTAGAGTTTACCTTCCTCCACATCACCTCATCTTAACATGATTGTATGTGCAGAGACCCTATTTGCAAGTAAGGTCACACACACACAGGTGCCAGGGCTCAGGACCTGCAGCAGTGACTTGCTCATCCTGGCTTCCCTGAGAATGTTGTAGCACCAAAAAATTCCCATGTGCTGAGAGCCTCATCCTCAGTCCCCAACAATCCAGTATGGCTGGTCCCCTATTAGCTGTTCTCAAACCTTCTTTTGAGCTAGAATCTATAAAGGACTAAGAAAGTACTGGAAAAATGTGACTGCCCCAGTGGCCACACCTATCTGTCTTCCACTGAAGTGGCTAAGGTCTAGGAGGCAGGAACCTCCTATACCATGCTGGCTTGAGCTTCTGGCTGGAGAATGCAGATGACACCTATATCTGTGGCTGGTTCCTAGAGTACAGATCAGCAGTCTCCAGCCTCCTTCAAGACCCCAGGAGCCTCTGCTGCCCCTGCAGCTACAGGAACTCCCCCATAGTCTCCACCACCCCAGGGCATCTCTGCTGCCCCTGCAGCTACCGGCACTCCCCCATAATTTCCATCTCAGAGTGCCTGTAATGCCCCTGCAGCTACCGGCGCTCCCCCATAATCTCCATCTCAGAGTGCCTGTAATGCCCCTGCAGATACAGGAGCTCCCCATAGTTCCCATCTCCTCTCCCCCAGGGCTCTTGGTCCACAGGCCACCTCATGCAGGAAACACTTGGAAAGGCAAAGGACTTGGAGCCCCCAGCCCCTACACACATCAGAAATTTTCTCAAAATGTTTTGTGAACTGCCAGTCTGGAAGATATTCTGACTTCAGCAAGGTGGAGTGGATGACAAGCCACTTTGAGACTCTACCTGGGTGGCTGCAGCTATCACCCATCTTCAGCTTTATTTTTACCCCTCTTTTTTCTCTTTAGAGGCTTGGGGGATGGAACCCAGGGCACTGAGCATGCTGGTCATGTATTCCACCTCCAAGTCCCCAGTTCCTCACTGGCAGCTCTAGGCAAGGGCTCTTTTGCTGAGCCATGTTCCTAGCAGTCTCAGACCTATGCTGTAGCATCCCACTGTGGCTGAGCCCTTGCGTGAAGCTCGGAGCTCTCCATCAGACACATCACTGGATTTCATATGCTTTGGGAGTGGAGAACAAACCCCCTTGAGCCCCTGAGTTCGGAGTCCAGGCTGAGAGGCTTGCCACCCTAATAACTGGCAGTGACTGGCAGTGTTTGTCCCCAGCACCTGGCCCGTTATGTGGAACAGTACGTGGGGACCGAGGGTGCATCCAGCTCGCCTACTGAAGGATTCCTGCTGAAACCCGTGTTCCTGCAAAGGTGAGCATACTGGGTCCCTTGCTGTTCCTGCAGAACTGTTGCCCCTCACTAAAGCCAATTTCCTGCCTAGGGTCCCTTAGAGATTGCCTGGTGTGTTCATAAGTGTGGTGCTGTTTAGCCAAAACTCCAAAATCTGGAGTGTGCAAAGCAGTAATCCCAGGACAACCGAGGCCGCCCCACCTCACCCCTGCATGGGGAAGCTTCCAGAGCCTCCTATTGCCCCAGGGCTCTGATGCCTACAAAGTCCTGTGGTGTCTCTGCGCCCTTTCTTACTGGCCACCCTGTCTCCCTTCCACCCAGGAACCTGAAGAAGTTCCGGCGTTGGCAGTGTGAGCAGGTGCGTGCCCTGCGCGGGGAGGCCAAGAGCTCCTGGAAGCGGCTGATGGGTGTGGAGAGTGCTTGCGATGTGGACTGCCGCTTCCGGCTGAGCACGCACAAGATGGTGTTCATCGTGAACTCCGAGGACTATATGTACCGCCGCGGGACCCTCTGCCGGGCCAAGCAGGTGCCAGCTCTCCTCCCAGCTGCCCTCAGGGTGGTTCCCTCTGCCTTGCCCAGTCTCCTCATGCCCCTGCCTTACAGGTACAGCCTCTGGTGTTGCTTCGCCACCACCGGCACTTCGAGGAGTGGCATGGCCGCTGGCTGGAGGACAATGTGACAGTGGAAGCAGCGAGCTTGGTGCAGGACTGGCTGATGGGTGAGGAAGACGAGGACATGGTGCCCTGCAAGACACTCTGTGAGACGGCGCATGTGCATGGGCTGCCGGTCACGCGCTACCGAGTGCAGTACAGCCGCCGCCCAGCCTCGCCCTGAATCTTACAGGCCTCGAGTGCTAAACCTGGCCTCTGCACTTGAATCCAGGCCGCCTGGGGGTGGGCCTGCCGGCCACGCCTTCCCTCTTGCCAAAGTCCCCACTGTGGGCAGGCGGTACTGTGGCCAAGCAGCCTCAGGAAAGGTTCCAAGTGACCTGTTGTGTGAGGCTTGCACTTGGGAAGGGATCTTGGCACTAGAAACTGTGTCCTTCCCCAGAATCTTAGAACATCCCATCCTGTTCTCTAGGGCTTTGGACTTCAGCATCCCCACTCAGACACTTTGAAAGAGGGGATGTGCTCTCCAGCCAAGCCCTAGGGTCCCACATGACCAGGAACTGGTGGGAGCCAAAGACCCCTGTCTGGTTTAGAGATGCCAAGTCACCTGATGATCACAGAGGGATGGTCAGCCATAGGTTGTAGGGGCTGTGGCCATCATTATAGGCCCTGTACCTGAGGCGGACATTCTAGAAACACGCACACATATTTATTCCTTTAAGCGCTCTTAGTGGTCGTAGTTCTGCAGCAGCCAGTCCCCAGCCTTACCAGTGATACCTCCTCATGGAACTGTCGAGCCCACCCTGACACCCCTGTACCTGCAGCTGCCACTCAAGATGCCACAGAACTGTGCCAAATCCAAGGTCTCAGGAAGCAGACTTGTTCCAGATGCTTCCTTATGGCCTTGAGGCTACCGATGGTTTTACTCCAGGGCTGCTCCTGTGAGTGGATCTCAAGGGTCACAGAGGCACTTTGAACACATCCTTATTTACTAAGAGGGGAGTTCATCTCAGCAGACACAGGATTGGTCCCTGGCCCCTTCTGTGCTTCCCTGTCCCCAGCTGGACCCCAGGTGCCCTTTCGCATGCTTCTGGGGAGCCACTCTTAAGTTTTTGAGGAATTTCTGTCCTGGGCTTGACCTTCCTTCGCAGCTGTTTTGAATGTAGTTTTCCTTTTCTATTTATTTGCACATTAAAGTTAAAAGTTAAATATTGACCTAAAGCCTCAAGGTTCCACCAATAATTTCCTGCAAGAATCCCCAACACCGTCCAGCGTCTCCATCCCCTCTCCCCTCCCCCGAATCTCCTGTGTCTTGAATGTCACCCAGGCCCAAACTTGGTAACCCAGAGATGCTGAAGCAGTCCCCACAGTGGCAGCTGACCTCCAATCTGGGAGTGTATTCCAGAATATTCTTTTCTAATTCTGTTTTCACATCCTATAGAAATGAGAGAAGCATCTCCTTCCCCCACCCATGTGTTGTGTATGCCAAACTCAATTCAATGACCCTGACACTGGCTCTGTTGGTTTCTGCCTCCCCCTCCCTGCTACTGTGTGTCCAGCTACCCCCAGCCCCTCCAGGTAACCACAAGACCACCCTCTCTGGTACTCACCCTCATTCACCTTCAAATCATCATGCCTTTGCCCAGCTCTCCCCACTTCCACCCCTACCTTCAAGAGACCCCTAAAATCCACCTTCTCTCAGGAGCTGCCTCTAGCCTCTCCCAGTGTCCAGTGCTGCTTCTCTGTCCTGCATATGTGCAAACCTTGCTATGCTATCATGGTCTGTCCTAACATGCATACATACACACTACTGGGGAGGATGGGGAAAGAGGCTGGGTGCTGTTCTATCTCCTGCCTAGAGTCCATGGCACTGAGGGTGATTAGGACCTCCAGACATCTTCCCCAGCCTTCCTGGGAAGGGTGCCTACCTGGTCACAAGAGCAGCTTCCCTAAGGTAGCCCCTGGGATTCTGACTCAGGTGGACATACCTCATGGGATATACAGTAGGGAATGTCAGAGACCTTTGGCTGCTGAGTCAGACCTCAGAGTGCATGCTGCCATGACCCAGATCTGCCTGTGGCTTGCAGAGCTAGCTGGTGGTAGGGTTCATTTGGTCCCCATGAGCATGGATTCTATTGCTCTTGAGGTGTTTGCATTGTTGGCACCCCTGATATCCCCTAGAATGAGTCTGATCATGATGGTGTTTGCTCATTATTCTAGCACTCAGAAGGTGGAGCCAACAGAATCATGAGTTCAAAGCCAGCCTGGGCTGCATAGCAAGTTGGTTTCTCTCATACAAAATTATTTGAAATGTGATTTTTAAAATATATGTAAGAGCTGGAGAGATGGCTTAGTGGATAAGACACTTGTCTGCAAAACCTAACAACCTGGGTTTGATTTCCCAGTACCCACATAAAGCCAGATGCACAAAGTGGCACACGCATCTGGAGTTTGTTTGCAAAGGCCCTGTCGCACCTGTATATTCTCTCTTTCCCTTTTCCCCTTTCTCCCTCTGCGCCCCCCCACCGTGCTTGCAAATAAAATATTTTTCAAAAAATGCATGTGAGGACTGGAAAGATGGCTCAGCAGTTAAGGCGCTTGCTTGCAAAGCCTGATGACCTGGATTCAATTCTCCAGTACCCACATAAAGCCAGATGCACAAAGTGGTGCATGCATCTAGAGTTCATTGGCAATGGCAAGAGACCCTGGTACACCCATATTCTCATCCTCTCTCTCCTTGCAAATAATTTTTTAAATACATAAAAGGGCTGGAAAGATGACTTAGCAGTTAAGGTGCTTGCCTATGAAGCCTAAGGACCCCCAGTACCCACATTAGCCAGATGCACAAGGTGACAGACACATGTATCTGGAGTTTGCTTGCAGTTGCTGGAAGCCCTAGTGCACCCATTCTCTCTTCATATATATGTATCTGCTTCTTTCTCTCTCTCTCTCAAATAAATAAATAAATATTTTTTAAAACACATGCGCTGGGTTTGGTGGCACACACCTTGAATCCCAGCACTCTCAGAAGGCAGAGGGAGGAGAATCCCCATGAGTTCAAGGTCAGCCTGAGACTACATAGTGAATTCCAGGTCAGCCTGGGCTAGAGTGAGACCTTACCTTGAAAAACAAAACAAAAATTAATTCATATATAAAATATATATATATATGTAGCAGCATCCATTTGTAAGCATGAGAATAGTCAAATTATTGTCCCAGCATCACTACTTTCACCTCCAGAGCTCTTCTGTTCCCCTCTAGCCTCTGATGGCCAGCATCCTTCTGTCTCCAGGAATGTAAGAAGACCTCAGATACATGAAATTCTAGTGTTTTTTTAGTGACTGTCTTATTTCACTCAGCAGCCACTGGGATGGAACCCAGGGCCTTTGTGCATGCTCAGCAGGGCCTGGATAGACAAGCCTCGTGTGTGCTTACTGAACCACACCTCTAGCACCATAGTTTACCTTTGTGTGGTGGTGGTGGAGGAACACCATACAGAAAATCCCAACAGTATATAAAAGCACAGAGAAAGGCCAACCTTTAACCCTTCTCAAATCATTCATACACAACAGCCTGGAAAGGTGCCAGGAAACAGCCTGCCCCCACTGGGATGGTCTGGTGGTCCTCACAGGTGGCCTTGCACCTTCCTTGTATATCACAGTGGAGGAGCTGTTGAAGGGGACACTCCATCCCTGCTGCCCAGGGCATCTCTGTCCAGACGTCTTCCTGTGCGTGTGGATCTTGCCTCAACTCCTAACACGAAAGGAATTTTGAGTGGAAATATGTCACAATTTCAAGACAAGATTGCTAAACCCACACTCCAGGATGGTTTTCCCTAAGTCAGTGTTGCCCTCTCTCAGATGTTACTGGGGCTGAAGTCTCCTGGGCTCAGAACCAAGGAGTCCCTTTGCCCTGCCAGCACTCTCCAGGCCTTAGATTCCCACCCCAGTGCTGGGGGCCGACCCCATTAAATGGGACCGCTAAATCACTTCTTGCTAGATTAGGACTTGCTGAGGCAGGAAATGGTCCCAGTATGCTCATCTTCCTTGATTTTGACCACCCATGGCCTGATTCTGCTGTTCCCACACCCAACAACCTCTGTGAGGCAGCCCTTACCACAGAGATGTGGAGAACCCCTAATGCTTCCCCCGGTCAGGAAGGGTGGAGGATTCGGTTGCATGCAGAGACTTTTTTCTAGGTGTGGGAATTAACCTAAGGCATCCTGCATTTCAGGAAAGTTCTCTGGCACTGAGCCACATCCCCAACCCTGGGAAGGACATCATTGAGGGATTGTATACCTCTATGAACCCCTTTTTCTTCTTTTCTCCCTCTCTGTCTCTAGTGCATTTATTTGTGTGTACATTTAGAGGCTCTCCGCCTTTTAAAGTGCTTTTTAAATTTTTTTATTTTCACATATGTGCATGTGTATGTATGTTTGTTCATATGGATACAGACATATGTGTGTGGTGCCTGTGCATATGCTCAGACGTGAAGGCCAGAGATTGATGTTCAGTGATTTCCTCAATCACATTCCACTTTGTTTGCTGAGACAGGGTCTCTTGCTTGAACCCAGAGCTTGCCAATTTAGCTAGTCTAGCTATCCAGCTTGCCAGAGATCCCCAACTTCTGCTTCTTGAGTGCTGGCCTTACAAGTGGGCTAACATGCCCACTTGACATTTACATGTGAGCTAGAGTTCTGAATTCCAGTTTTGCTGCTTGCACTGCAAGCCCCTTTATCCATTGAGCCATCTCCCCAGCCCCTCCACCTTATCTTTTTTGAGACAGTCTCCCACTGAACCTGTAGTTCACCAATTTGACTTGACTTGCTAGACAGAAAACCCTATGTAGTCGCCTGTCTTCAAAGGTACTCAAAACCATGCTTGGCTTTTACATGGGTGCTGGGGACCCTAACTCAGATCCACATACTTGTGTAGGCAAGCACTTTACCCACAGAGCCATCTCCCCAGCCCTTCTCTAGTTATTGCTGTTTTTGAGACAGTCTTTCACTGTTAGCCCAGGACTGGCCTGGAACTTGCAGTTCTCCTGCCTTAGCCTCTAAGGGTCAGAATGACAGATGTGCCCACCACACCAGATCCACTGCTTCTTTATGTGCACAATGGGTCCCCATTAGGTAGTGCTATGACATTCTCACAGAGCTTCCATGAGCAAGGATATGGAGGGCAGCTCTGGGGGCTCTATGGCTTGAGCCCTTCCCTTAGAAATCTCCTATAGTCATTCCTGGGGCTAAAGGTGGATCAGGAAAAGAACAGAGGGGTTTTGAGAACCAGAGACCAATACCTCTGAGACCCCAGCCAAGATCCCTTAGTCCCCACATTACCACGGAAAGTCCTGGAGGCTCTGGCTGGGTGGAGACCCCCTAGCTGGTCTCAAAAGACCCTAAACCTTCAAGGTTTTCCCCATTTCTGCACCTTACCCCTTCCAGCCCCTGGGAAAATGCTAAAGTTGCCATGGGGGAGCAGGGTGGCCCCCAATAGGAGTTTGGGTACTCCAGGGAGCAGGAATCATTGTTCTGCTCTTGACCTTTGGCAGAGCTGGGGTGCCTTGGGACACAGGGCTCTTGTTCTGCCCTCCAAAGATAAGATGTAGGGGAGGCTTCAGGAAGGACCAAGAGCTCCCACTGAGGATGACGTGGAGGGCTTAAGAGTCATAAAAACAGGAGCTGTGGTGGTATGACTGGCCAGTAGGAAGTGGCCACTTGGACCACAGATACTTCCTGGAATAAACAGGGGTTGGAGGTGGGGACTGCAGACCAGCACCCTCATCTCCATCCCTGGCCCAGCCTCCAGTTCCACATAAGGCATCTCAGACAGATGTACCTCGACGGGGTGTCCCCACCTCCAGAGCCCACACAGGGATCCTTCCATAGGCTGTGGGGTGATCAGCTGGCCCCTGGTGGGTTTGTGGGGGCAGAAGCTCTGGTTATCTCCCCAAGCACACCATCTCCTTCCCGCCCAGGCTCCGGAAACTGGGAGTGGGGCTGATGTCGCAGGAAGGCCAAGGCTACAGCCCAGAGCAGCTTGAGAAGCCAACCCCAGCAGCATGCAGGGGCTGCTGCTGTGGCCCCTGGTATTAGGGCTCAGCCTTGCAGGTGGCACCCAGACGCCCAGCATCTATGATGAAAGCGAGAGCACTGGAGGAGACCAAGGTGAGTGGCCCTGACCCTGGCTGGAATGGGAGGGTATCTGAGATAGAGCTAGGAACATACAGCCATGGAGGGGAAAACAGGAAGGTTTGGGGGAGGCTCTCAGCTGGGTTCCACTGCTCCCTAAGCCCTAACTCCATGAGGCCAAGCTATTTTCTTCAATGTCACTTTCCAGTGCCATCTCACCAACCCAAGGTAGGAACATTGGAGAACCCAGAGTAGCAGGAGCTTTTAAGGTTCCTCGTCCCACCTCTCCTGTCCCTAAAGGCAGGACATGGGTGAGAGTTGACTGGAGTCCCCTCTTTCTCCCAGAAGGTACTTTGAGACCCTCGGCCATACCCAAGGAAACAAAGTCCCCCATTCAACCTCACCCACGCGGCTTTCCAGGCAAGTTCTGCACCAACGACAGTGATACGCTGGAGCTCCCAGCCAGCTCTCGGGAACTGCTGTTGGGCTGGGTGCCCACGAGGCTTGTGCCTGCCCTCTATGGGCTGGTGGTGACCGTAGGACTCCCTGCCAATGGGCTGGCACTGTGGGTGCTGGCCACGCGGGTGCCACGGTTGCCCTCCACTGTGCTGCTCATGAACCTGGCAGCCGCTGACCTCCTGCTGGCCCTTGTATTGCCACCACGCCTGGCCTACCACCTGCAGGGCCAGCACTGGCCATTTGGAGAAGTTGCCTGCCGGATGTCCACAGCTGCCCTCTACGGCCACATGTATGGCTCAGTGCTGCTGCTGGCCGCTGTCAGCCTGGATCGCTACTTGGCCCTCGTGCATCCTTTGCAGGCCCGGGCACTACGTGGCCAACGCCTGACAGCCATTCTCTGCACAGCATCCTGGATCACTGCAGCTGCCTTGGTTTTACCCTTGACCCTCCAGCGGCAGACTTTCCGGCTGGCACACTCGGACCATGTGCTGTGCCATGATGTATTGCCCCTCGATACCCAGTCCTCCTACTGGAGGCCAGTCTTCACCTGCCTGGCTGTCTTTGGCTGTTTCCTGCCATTGCTGGTTATGCTTCTGTGCTACGGGGCCACCCTGTGCACACTGGCAACCAGTGGCCGGCGCTATGGCCATGCACTGAGACTGACTGCCTTGGTGTTGGCCTCGGCTGTGGCCTTTTTCACACCCAGCAACATATTACTGTTACTTCATTATTCAGACCCAAGACCAGAGGCCTGGGGAAATCTATATAGTGCTTATGTGCCCAGCCTAGCACTCAGCACCCTCAACAGCTGCGTGGACCCTTTAGTGTACTACTATGTGTCCAGTGAGTTCAGGGACAAAGTGCGGGCTGTGCTGTTCTGCCAGCTACCAGTGGGCAGCACTACCTCCAAGACCTCTGGGGAGGTAGGGAGCCCAGGGACAGTCACCCGCTCCTCTACCCTTCTGTGACAGGGCCTTGGAGTGTGGCCAGGTAGGCGCACACAGTCTGGCCATGTGGATTTGAATAGTACCCTCCCCCCAAACTCATATCCTTCCTGGACTCTCTGCACATGACCTTATTTGGGAACAATTTGGTGCCCACTGACCTTAGTGGACATGAAGCTAGTGGCTGGTGTCCTCATAGAGAAATGAGAGAGCTGAGCATGGTGGGGCATGCCTGTCATTTCATTACTGAGGAGCAGAAGCAGGAGGATCAGGAGCTCCAGACTAGCCTCAGCTACATATTGAGTTGCAGGCCAACCCAGAACACAAGAGACTTAGTCTCAATGAATGAAAAAGAAGAGGAGGGGCACAGAGACACAGGATGAGAACTTGTGGCTCCAGAGGCCGACTGAGCGATGAGGCCACAAGTTGAAGGATGCTGAGGAGACTGGGCTCACTACAGGTTAGGAGTGAGGCAGAGACAGACTCTCCTTATAGCCTCAGAAGGTCCCAGCCCTGCCCATGCCTTGATCTTGGACCTCTGCCTTTCAGAACCACAAGAAAATAAATTTCTATGTTTTTTGCATGTTTATGTATTCATGTTTGTATGCATATGGGTGCACATGGGGGTGCATGTGCACGTGTGTATGCATTCATGTCAGGACTAGAAATCAATATCGGGTGTCTTCCTCGATTGCTCTCCACCTAAATTTTTAAAAATATTTTATTTATTGGTGAGAGAGAAAGAGGCAGAGGGAGAGTGTGTGTAAATGGGCACGCCAGGGCCTCCAGCCACTGGAAACAAATTTCAGACACGTGCACCACCATGTGCATCTGGCTTACATGGGTACTGGGGAATCGAACCAGGGCCCTTAGTCTTCACAGGCAAGTGCCTTAAACTGCTAAGCCATTTTTCCAGCCCTTTCCACCTCATTTTTATGAGAAGGTTCTCTCACTCAACCTGGAACTCATGGATCTGACAAGCTAGTCAGCAAGCCCCTGGGGCTCCTCCTGTCTCTACTTCCCCAGCACTGGGATAACAGGCACATACCACCATACCCAGCATTCTGTGTGGGGGCTGGGAATCCCAACTCAAATCCTCGTGCTTGCATAGCAAGCACTTTACCCACTGAGCCATCCCCCCAGCTCTTCTGTGCAGTTTCTAAGGCCACCTGGATTGACTGTGGTACTCTGTGATGTCCATCCTAAGACACCAACAGAGGAGTTGATGCTGATCCTGGGTCTACCTGGTTCCTCAGATTTGCTTTTGGAGGCCTGTGACATTGCACTTAAGGTCCCATGTGTCTGAGGTAGGGATGAAGCCATATTGAGGTTCCCTGGGACCCAGGAGGACACTCAGCACCAGTGCCCAATGCTGGGCCCCTTGGTAATAGTTAATCTAACACCCAGAAACTGAGCCTCTGGCTTTAGGACATGCCCTAAACAATCAGTGTGGGGTACACCCTCTATGAGTCCCAGAACCTAGTGTGGTCGTAGATCCCATCACAAACATGACTCTGCCTCCTGCTATCACCCTGGCTACATTTTTTCAGTTGGCATACAGAAATTTAAGTATCATTCATTCTGAAATTTTCTTTCTTAAAAATATTTTTTTTATTTGCAAGGGGGAGAGAGAGAGAGAAATAGGTGTGCTAGGGACTCTCAGGTGTGCAAACTCTGGACTCTTTGTTCATCTTCTTGATGTGAGTACTGGGGAATTGCAAACCCTGGATGCCATCTCCCCATTCTGCTCCCTCCTATTCTTTTTTTTTTTTTTTAATATATTTTATTTATTTATTTATTTGTTCATCTGACTTGATGTGAGTATGGGCGCAGCCAGTGCCTCCAGCCACTTGAACCATGCACCCCCCAAGCACCTTTAGCCACTGAGCCATCTCCCCATTCTGCTCCCTCCTATCCATAGGCTGTTTAACCCCCCAGCCATCCCTCAGCCCTGGTCCCTCCTATTCTCCTTCTGTTATTTTTGTTCACTTGCTTGTTTACCTGTTTGTGTGGGTTTTTTTTTTTTTTTTTTTTTTTTTTTTTTTTTTTGAGGTAGGGTCTCACTCTAGCCCAGGCTGACCTGGAATTAACTATGTAGTCTCAGGGTGGCCTCGAACTCATGGCAATCCTCCTACCTCTGCCTCCCAAATGCTGGGATTATAGGCGTGCGCCACCATGCCCGGCCTGTGTGTGTTTTGAGGTAGGGTCTCACTCTAGCCCAGGCTGACCTGGAACTCACTCTAGTTCCAGACTAGCCTTGAACTCACAGTGATCCTCCTACCTCTGCCTCCCAAGAGTTGGGATTAAAGGCATTTACCACCATGCCTGACTCACTTTATGTATTTGATACAGAGAGACAGACAGAATGAGAGTGAGCATAGGAGCACCAGGATGGACCTCTTGCCACTACAAAGGAACTCCAGATGCATGTGTCACCCTTTGCATCTGGTTTTACATGGGTACTGGGGAGTTAAACCCAGGCCACCAGGCTTTGTAAGCAAGCATCTTTAACCACTGAGCCGTCTTTCTGGCTATGTTCACTTTTTTATTTTTATGTTTATTATTTCAGAGACAGACAGACAGACAGAGACAGAGAGAATGGATGTGTCAGGGCCTCCAGCCACTGCAAATGAACTCCAGATGCATGCACCACCCTGTGCATCGTCCTGAGGAATTGAACCTGGGTACTTTGGCTTTGCAGGCAAGTGCCTTACCTGCTAAGCCATCACTCCAGGCCCCTATATTCATTTTTTTTTTTTGACCTCAGGAAAGATCAAAATTTTAATCTACTATGTCACAGTAACTCCTGTTTTATTTTATTTTAATTTTACATTCATGTTGGTGCCTTCGATCACCTCCTCCCTGTCCTCAGTTTTGATGATGGTTCTATCTTTATAGGTTTTTGCTCTCTTATATATACATACTCTCTACTGCCCTAAGTAATTTCTCTCTCCACTCTGTTAAAATCTCAGGAGGGTGAATGTGCATGCTTAGGACTGGGATGCTGCCACCTACGAACCCCACACCTGTATGGACAGCCAGCTCTAAGCTATGTTGGCAGCAGGGGGTCACATCTGTGTCTGTAGGGACACAGAATATGTGTACAGAATGGCGGCGGGGGGATCCAGCCACCAAGACCCCAAACACACACAGTTAATGCTGCACCACAGTGGCAAGCAGATAGAGCAGACCAGGAGTAACTGAGCTCCTCTTTCCCTTTAGGCACAAGGTTGGGTACCATAGCTAGATGTCCCCTTGAGCTCTGGGCAGCTAAAGAGGAAGGAATCTCTGGGCCAGTATGCTGTGGCTGGGGATGTCTGGTCTCCTTCTTACACACATGTGTGCATACACACACATAATCTTTTTGTTTGGTTCAGTTTGAACCTGTATTCCATTTGAGCACATGCTGAGCAAGCCCTCTATTAAGCCATGCCCCAGTCCCTCACTGGGAAGTCTAGGCAAGTGCTCTATGGCTAAGCTACTTGCTATTCCCCAGCCCTCTTATTAGTTTCTTTCTTTCTTCCCTTCCTTCCTTCCTTCCTTCCTTCCTTCCTTCCTTCCTTCCTTCCTTTCTTTTCTTCCTTCCTTTCTCTTTCTTTCTTTCTTTCTTTCTTTCTTTCTTTCTTTCTTTCTTTCTTTCTTTCTTTCTTTCTTTCTTCTTTTTTTGTTGCTGTTGTTGCTGTTACAGAGTCTTGGCAAGTGCCCAGGCAGGCCTTGAATTGGATGCTAGATGTAAAGAGTACCCTGACCTCCATAGTTTCCTCCAACTACATATGAACAAGTGTTTCCTACCTACAAATCCCACCCCTCCCCCCAACTGCCCTGGAAAGCCAGCTTCAGGCAAAGCAATGGAAGCTCAGCGCTCACAGCCACCAGGTGGGACCTGGAACTCCCGTTTGGGCCTGTGGACCACCAGGCAACCACTGTGCCTTTGCATAACCAGGTTCCAGGTCCTGTGTATGTTTGCTCCCTGGTTCTAGGTGCCTGCTGTGTGCATAAGGCAAAGATTGCCTGTAACTCGGCAGCTGTGAGCTTTCATTTAACCAGTGACCCTACAGCACATAGACACAGGGCTTCCCCCAGGGGTGAAGTCTCAGAACAGTCCTCATAGGCTGATAGGGTCTAGGCCCTAGATGTTACCAGTGCTTTACTATGCAGACCATTCCCCTTTCGAGCCCGAGCGGCCTCAGACCTTGGGCTTTCAACTGCAGAGGAGTCTCCATGCTCCTTAGCAAAAGCCATCCTGCGTTGGCAACAGTCACTCAAGGTAACAGAAACAGGCGCCCTCTGGAGGTTCCCAAAAGATCTTAGATGAAGGCAGGCATTATGCTGGTGGGAAGCTGGGGGTCCTTAGAAACAGATGAGTCTGAGCACACAGCTTTTGTCCAAGTCCAGAAGCGGCTAGAGGGGGACTGTCCTCGAGTACCAGGAGATGGGCACTGCCAATCATGGCTCAGCCAGGAGCACAAAGCCAGGATCCACTGCAGACCCACAGGCTCTCCTTGAACCACCTTGGGCTGACCAGACCAAACATCTAGCATGTCCTGGGACCAGAACAGAAGGTATAGGGGCTTAAGCAGCATGTGGGACAATTTGAGGTCCTTCTCCAAGAGGATCAGGGCTCCCAAAAGAGCCCAGAGCTTTCTGTGCCCTCAGAAAAAGGGCTTTGGTGGTCACAGGTGCTTCTCAGGAATGGTCTTTCTCCAGACTGTGGGAGCTACAGTAGGCCCAGCAGGGAATACCTTCCCTCAGGGCTGGGAGGTGGAGGTGGGGTGTCTGGATGTCCAGGTGTTATAGGTTCAACGGACCTTCTGCCACCCTAGCTATCTCCCATCATGCTTGTTCACTGCCGTGCCCCCACCTAGGCCCCAGGAAGCCTATCAAAGGACAATCAGGTCTTTGTCACTCCATTGTCTTAGACACAAAATTCTCAGAGGTGGGTACATCCTTCCATTAGGCAGAATCTAAGGTGGACTGGGGCAGAAGGCATCTGGGTCATATCATCTTGATCCATGTGGGAAGACTTAGAAAGAAAAACAAGGGAGCTGGAGAGATGACTTAGTGGTTAAGGTGCTTGCCTGCAAAGCCAAAGGACCCAGGTTTGATTCCCCAGGATTCATGTAAGTCAGATGCACAAGGTGGCACATGTGTCTGGAGTTTGTTTGTAGTGGCTGGAGGTCCTAGCACACCCATTCTCCTTCTCTCTCTCTCTCTCTCTCTCTCTCTCTCTCTCTCTCTATATATATATATATATATATATATATATACTATAATATATATTATATGTTTATATATTGTATTTATATATGCCTGCCTTTTTCTTTCTCTCTCAAATAAATAAATAAATGAAAATAAATTAAAAAGAGAGAAACCAGGGCTGGAGAGATGGCTCAGTGGTTAAGGTGCTTGCCTGCAAAGCCTAACGACCCGAGTTTGATTTCCCAGTACCCATGTCAAGCCAGATACACAAAGTGATGCATATGTCTAGAGTTCATTTTCAGCAGCTAAGGCTCTGACATGATCATTCTTTTTGTTTTGTTTTGTTTTGTTTTGTTTTGTTTTTTGAGGTAGGGTCTCACTCTGGCCCAGGCTGACCTGGAATTCACTATGTAATCTCAGGGTGGCCTCGATCTCTCAGCGATTCTCCTACCTCTGCCTCCCAAGTACTGGGATTAAAGGCCTGCGCCCACGTGCCCGGCTTGACATGATCATTCTTTATCTCTCTGGCAGGGGTAGTGGCTCATACCTTTAATCCTAGCACTCAGTAGGCTGAGGTAGGAGAATAACTGTGAGTTCAAGGCTACCCTGAGACTAGAGAGTGAATTCCAGGTCAGCCTGGGTTAGAGCGAAACCCTACCTTGAAAAACCAAAAACGAAGAAGAAGAAGGAGGAGGAGGAGGAGGAGGAGGAGAAGAAGAAGAAGGAGAGAAATCAATTATGTTTAATTAGTATATGCTAATTATAACTTTGTTTAAAAAAATAAGAGAGTGATGCTAGCCAGGCCTGAGACTCATGGAGGCAGGTATTGGCAAGGTGTCAGGGCCCCTCAGGGCCTGGCCACCCCATGGATGGGTCTTTCTCCTTTTCTCCTGGCCAGAAAGAGTAGTTTTTCTTTCTCTCTTTTATTTTTATTTTTTATATTTAAAATATTTTTGGGTTTTCAAGGTAGGCATATACTAATTAAACATAGTGGATTTCTTGTCTTCCTCTTCTTCTTCTTTTTTTTTTTTTTTTGTTGTTTTTTTTTTTTTTTTTCAAAGTAGGGTTTCACTCTAGCCAAGGCTGACCTGGAATTCACTATGTAATCTCAGGCCTCGAACTCACAGTACTCCTCCTACCTCTGCCTCCCCAGTGCTGGAATTAAAGGCGTGTGCCACCATACCCGGCTGTATAATGGATTTCTTTATGACATTTAAAAATAATTTTTTTATTATTTTATTTATTTTTGGAGAGAGACACAGAGAGAAACAGATAGAGAGGGAGAGGAAGACAGATAGAGATGGCGCGCCAGCAGTCTCTCAGCTGCTGTGAACAAACTTCAGATATGTGCGCCCCCTTGTGGTCAAGTGCAGCATTGCGCCCTTGCGTCACTTTGCATCTGGCTTAACGTGGGACCTGAAGATTGGAACCACTGGAGATTGGAATCAGTGTTCTTAGGCTTAGGAAGCAGGTGCCTTAACCACTAAGCCATCTCACCAGCCCTCTTTATGACATTTTTATACACGTATATGATGTGCCCACTCCTCCTATAGGGTGCCACAGCTGAAAGGTCCTAAGACTCAACACATTACAATTTCACCCAGATACTTGCTTAGTACTCATGAAAGCAGAAATAAATGTTTAGAGCAGGAGAGATGACTTAGCTTAGGTTAAGGTGTTTGCCAACAAAGCCAAAGGATCCAGGTTCAATTCCCTAGCACCCACGTCAAGCCAGATGCACAAGGTGGCACAAACATCTGGAGTTCCTTTGCAGTGGCTAGAGGCCCTGACACACCTATTCTCTCTCTCTCTCTGTTTCTTTCTTTCTCGCCTCTCAAATAAATATTTTTATTTATTCTCACTCTAGCCCTGGCTGATCTAGAACTCACTCTGTAGTCCTAGGCTGGCCTCAAACTCACAGAGATCCTCCTACCTCTACCCTATCACTCACAGACACCCAGCCCTGTCCCTCACATTCACCCAGTCCCACCCTGCCCTGCCACTCACATTTGTCCATCCCCCCCCCTACACACCCAGTTCAACCTCACCCTGCCCCTCACATCCCAGTCCCCCACTTCACCCCTCACCCCAGCATCCTCACATCAAACTCCATTCCTCACACCCGCCCCCATCTGTCATGCATATCCTGCCCAGCCTCTTCCCACACATCACATTCACCCAACCCCACCCCACTCACCACTCACATTTGTGCAGTCGCACCCAGTATCTGCCCCCCCCCACTGCACACACACACCTAATCCACTCCCAGGTTCAGTGCATACATATAGTCCCAGTTACTTTACTCAGGAGGTTTAGGTGGAAGAACTTCCAATTCCAGGCCAATCTAAGCTATGTAGCTAGATACAGGTTCAAGAAAAAACAAGGGCTGGAGAGATGGCTTAGTGGTTAAGGTCTGCAAAGCCCAAGGAGCCAGGTTCAATTCCCCAGTATCCAGGTAAGCCAGGTGCGCAAGGTGGTGGTGGTGGTGGTGGTGTGTGTGTGTGAGTTTGTTTTCTGTGGCTTGAGGCCCTGGTGTGCCCATTCTCTCTCTCTGTGTGTGTGTGTGTGTGTGTCTCACACACACTCCCTCTCTCAAATAAATAAAATATTTTTTTAAAAGAAAAGAAATCCAGGCATGGTAGCACACGCCTTTAATCCCAGCACTTGGGAGGCAGAGGTAGGAGGATCACTGTGAGTTTGAGGCCACCCTGAGACTACATAGTGAATTCCTGGTCAGCCTGGGCTAGAGTGAAACCCTACCTCAAAAAAACCAAAAAGGGCTGGAGGGATGCCTTAGCAGTTAAGGCATTTGCCTGCAAAGCCAAAGGACCCAGGTGCGATTCCCCAGGACCCACGTTAGCCAAGATGCACAAAGGGCTTCATTTGCAATGGCTGGAGGTCCTGGCTGGAGGTCCCTCTCTCTCTCTCTCCCTTTCTCTGTCAAATAAATAAATAAATAAATAAGAATTTTAAAAAAAAAAAAAAAAAAAAGAAAAAGAAAGGAAGAAAAGAAAAAACAGAAATCGAAGCAATTCAACTTTAAGAAATGATGGTACCAGGGGCTGGGGAGATGGCTCAGCAATTAGAGGTGCTTTCTTGCAAAACTTGCTGGCCTGGCTTCAATTTCCCAGCTACCCATGTAAAGCCCATCACAAAAAGTGGAGCAAGTGTCTGATGTTTGTTTGCAGCAGCAAAAGACCACGGTGCATGCGCATGCAAATACATTAAAGAAAGAAAGAGAAAAGAATGACATTCTGGATACAATGGCATGAATCTGAGGATATTTCCTGCAAACCTGCTGTTATTAAGGGCCAAACACTGCAACGCACTTCAGCATTGGGTGACCACACGAATAAAACAGAAAGCACTGTGGCAAGAACAATACAACCAGCTCCCTGTGTCTGCAGATTTGTCCCCAACTAACATTGGATCAAAAATACTAAAAAGATGGGCTGGAGAGATGGCTTAGCGGTTAAGGCGCCTGCCTGCTAAGCCTAAGAACCCAGTTCCAATCTCCAGGTCCCACGTTTAGCCAGATGCAAAGTGATGCAAGGGCGCAATGCCGCACTTGCCCACAAGGGGGCGCACGCATCTGGATTTCATTCCCAGCAGCTGAGAGACTGCTGGCACGCCCATTCTCTATCTGTCTCCCTCTCCCTCTCTCTCTGTCTCTCTCCGTGTCTCTCTCCCCCCCCAAAAAAAATACTAAAAAGAATGAAGAGCTAACCAAAAGTAAGTATGTGTATTAATAAAGAATAAAAAAAAAGTAAAAAGAGAGCTGGAGAAATGGCTTAATGGTTTGGCCTGCGATACCTAACAACCTAGGTTTGACTCCCCAGTACCTACATAAAGCCAGATACACAAAGTGGCGCATGCATGTGGAGTTCATTTGTGGTGGCTAGAGGCCCTGGTGCAACCATTCACTCTCTCTCCCCTTGCAAATAAATAAATAAAATGGTTTATTAAATGTAAAAATAAGACTAAGGCACTTGCCTGCAAAGCCTAAGGGCCCTTATTCTACTCTCTAGATCTCTCATGAGCCAGATGCCTGTGGAAGGTCACACATGTGCAAAAGGTGGTGCACGTGGCTGGAGTTTGATTACAGTGGCTGGAGGCCCTGGCATGCCAATTCTCTGTGTGTCTTTATCTCTCTCTCTCATTCTCTCTTGCTTTCTCATAAAAAAGGCCAGTTTGTTGGGCTTGTCACTTCCCTCAAAAAAAGAAGTAAAAGGAAAATGGCGTGGTGGTGCACACCTTTAATCCCAGCACTCAGGAGGCAAAGGTAAGAGGATCACTATGAGTTTGAGGCCACCCTGAGGCTACATAGTGAATGCCAGGTCTTCCTGGGCTACATGAAACCCTATCTAAAAAAAAAAAAAAAAGTGAAAAGAATATTTAAAAAGCAACTACAACTACACCTATCCTGGACATATACAGACTTTTTTTCTTGTCACGATTCCCTAAACAACACAGTGTAACTCTGCCCACAGCATTCACTATACCAGATATTCTACGTCACTTAGAAGTGGTTTAAAGTCTATGGGAGGGTGTCTGCAGGTGTAGTGCAGCCACTACACCATGTTAGAAAGGACATGAGCATCCGTGGATCTTGGTATCTGCAGGAGATCCTGACACTCACAGATACCAAGGGACAAGTATATGTAGAACAGCCTCTGGGCTACTATGAATAATAAACACACAATGAACTGTGTATGTGTGCAACACCCCCACTCATGAGTGTACAAGCTCCATGAATATAACACACACACACACATACACACATGGATACATGCTCAGATATAGGTAGATGTCACTTCTGGAAAGGGTTGGGTTTGGATGAGCCCATGAACTCCTCTAAGGAGGATGAGGGAATCATTCAATGAGAAGGAGACACAGCCATAACACAGCAAAATGTTTTCAATGGGATGTGGCCAGCCTTGACTACAGAGTGAGGAGGTTCTGTCCCAACACATAAGAAACAAATAAGCAAAAGTAAAAGATGTCCACTTTTATCCAGAACCCACTCTGAAATCTTCACTGTACTTCCTTACTGCTGCTGGGCCAGTCTCCACAGCCTGCACCACCTGGTCATGGTGGCTTCCCTTCTGTGGGTTAAACTCATGACCCTCAGGCCTGCTCCAGACTGACTCTTTCCTCATCCCTTTCATGTCACCTATCCAGGAGACCTTTTCTGCCCACCCACCTAAATGTCCCCTCCAACACTTGCTATTCTGTATTCTGGGTCATTCTTTTTATAGACAGAAGGAATTAGTCTTTTTTTAAAAAGACAGTTGTATTAGTCAGGGTTCTCTAGAGGAACAGAATGGATAGAATGAATTGTATTAAAAGGGAATTTATTGGATTAGCTTACAACAGTCCAGCAATAGCAGGTTGCAGGTCCGAGAGTCAAGGAACCAGGTAGCTGCTCAGTCCACGAGGCTGGAGGCCTCAGCAGTCCCAATCCGGCACTGAAGGCCTGGAGGCATCCTGGAGAGACGCTGCTCTTCAGTCCACCCTGGTCTTCAGTCCACACTGGAGAGCAGCAACACCAAGCAGCAAGCACCAAGCAGCAAGCAGCAAGAAGCACCAGCAGCCAGGTGGGAGGAGAGAGAGCCTTTCTTCCCAGAGCTTCTTTTTATCAACCAGCCCCTGACTCCAAGAGGGGCCGCCCACTCTGGGGGAAGGGCTTACCCTGGGGGAAGGATTCTTCCTTTAGTTAATCCTTCCTAGAAGCAGCCTCAGAGACACGCTTATGAGGAATGTCTGTGGATTCCTAAACAAATCAAGTTGACACAAACTTAACCATCACAACAGTATTTTTATTTATTTGAGAGAGTGAAAGAGAGAGGGGCAGATAGAGAAAAAGAAAAAGAATGGGCATGCCAGGACCTCCAGCCACTGCAAACAAACTCCAGACACATGTACCACCTTGTGCATCTGGCTTATGTGGGTCCTGGGGAATTGAACCTGGGTCCTTTGTCTAAGCCATCTGTGGTAGTTTGAATAGATGGCCCCCAATATATTCAGTGTTTTATTATTTATAGTTTGCATCAGCAGCCACCTGGCTGGAGGCAATGTCACTGGGCGGCTCTTAAGATGTGGTGGTGGGTTTAGGATTTCAATCTAAAGATATGCAAAGTGTGCCTAGCTGGAGTTCCTGAGTGTGCTGTGCTGTGAGGCTTTTGGCTGTGGTTTTGCTCTCTGTGTTTGGTCCTGTGAAAGCAGGCCAGCTTCTTCTGCCTTTATAGAACTTACCCTGGATCTGTAAACTACAATAAATATCCCTTCCTCCATAACTGTGCCTGGTCTGGAAGTTCATCTCAGTGAACCTGAAGCTATCTGTAACCATCTCTCCGCCACCCCCCTTTTTTTTTTTTTTTGGTTTTGTGAGGTATGGTCTCCCTCTAGCCTAGACTGACCTGGAACTCACTATGTAGTCTCAGGCTGGCCTTGAACTCACAGCAATCCTCCTACCTCCACCTCCTGAGTGCTGGGATTAAAGATGTGCACCACCACACCCGGCCACTTGGTGTCATTTTAAAATATGTGTACAATGCCTCAATATTCACCCTTTCCTAATTCCCCAGTCCTTGTACACATGCTCTACTTAGTGACTTTCTTTTAAATGATAGAATATTCTAGAAAAAGTGAAAGCCTGATTCATGAGACCAATAACAAAAGGCCTTATGGTATGGTCCTGTTTTCTCACTTGGGTAACTCACCATGACAGGAGAACTAAGATAATCAAGGCTTGTTACTTTTCATTTGGAGGCAACTTGTTACATAGCAGTCAGTAACTATTACACAATCTTGCATGAAATCTCTGTCCTACATAAGAGCAGTGGGCAACCATAAGTAGGGACTATGTTTCAGGCAACCCCAGGACTAAAATATTTTCTATGTGGTGTGGGGTATCCCCCAAAGGTTTATTGCTGGAATTTTGATCCTCAGTGGGGTGGTAGTGACAGATGGTGTGACTGTCTATGAGTGGAACCTAGAGGGAAGTGATTGGACCTCCTGGGCACCACTCTCATAGGGGATCATTCATCTCCTCCGAGTAGGTTAGGTTCTGAGAGAGCAGACTGGTTATCATGAGAACAGGTTATAAAAATGAGTTCAGTTTTCTTAGTCACATTCCATATGACCAAGCTCATAGAGGGTGAACATTACTCCCATGGATGCAGTTCACAGAAGGCAGAGTCCAGGTGAGAACCTGGCCAGGATGCAGGAGCCCAGGGGGAGCCTAGAATCCAGGTGTTTCTCCATTTCCTCACCTGAGTGGCCCTGGAAGAGTTGAGCAGAGCAACTTCAAAGCCTTCTTTAGGAAAAAAAAAAAAAAAAAAAAAAAAGGAATTTCAGCCTGGACTAGAATGAAACCCTACCTCGAAAAAACCAAAAAAAAAAAAAAAAAAAAAAGAATCTTTGTATGACGTGTATGTGTGATGTGTGTGTGTGTGTGTGTGTGTGTGTATAAATGTACCACATCTTCATTACCCATTCATCAGTTGAGGGATTCTAGACTGGTTCCATTTCCTAGCTATCGTGAATAGAGTGGCAATAAACATGGTTGAGCAAGTATCTCTAAGGTAGTGAGATGAGTCCTTAGGATATATGCCTAGGAGTGGGATTAGCTGGCTCATATGGTAGATCTATATTTAGCCATCTCAGGAACCTCCACACTGATTTCCACAATGGCTGGACCAGATTACATTTCCCCCAACAGTATAGAAGGGTTCCTACTTTTCTGCATCCTCACCAGGATTTTTTGTTATTTGTTTTCTTGATGATAGCCATTGTGGCAGGAGATGGAATCTCAAGGTCATTTTAATTTGCATTTCCCTGATGGCTAAAGATGCAGAACACTTTTTTAAAAAAAATAAATATTAGTTTTTATTTATTTATTTGAGAAAGAGAGAGAGAAAAAAGAGAGAGAAACAGAGAGAAAGAGAGAGAAACTGGGCACATCAGGGCCTCTAGCTGCTGCAAACGAACTCCAGACACATGTGCCACCTTGTGCATCTGGCTTACATGGGTTCTGGGAAATTGAACCTGGGTTCTTAGGTTTTGCAGGCAAGTGCCTTAACCACTAAAAGAAACTCTCTAGCCCTTAAAATTTTTTTGTTTTTGTTTTTGTTTTTTTCAGGTAGGGTCTCGTTCTAGTCCAGGCTGACCGAGCCAGTGTGAGGCCACTTTGTGTCTGACAGCATTGCAAGCACTCCTTCCCTTCCTCTGGCTCTTACATTGTTCCTGCCACTTCTTCCATAATGGTCCCTGAGCTTTGCAGGGTGTGATAGCACTTAGTGCTAAATACTACACAAGATAGAGACTTAATTTTTTTTTTTAATGTTTTGGATTTTCTTTTTAGTCTTTCCAGGTGGGTTTTTTTTTTTTTTGGTTTTGCGAGGTAGGGTCTCACTCTAGTCCAGGCTGACCTGGAATTCACTCTGTAGTCTCAGGGTGGCCTCGAACTCTCGGCGATCCTCCTACCTCTGCCTCCCAAGTGGCGCCAAACTCCAGGTGGGTTTTGCTCTAGTCCAGGCTGACCTGGAATTCACTATGTTGTCTCAGGGTGGCCTCAAACTCATGGCAGTCCTCCTACCTCTTGCTGGAATTAAAGGCATATGCTACCATGCCTGGCTAAGACAGAGTCTTTTGCTGTACCTGGAGCTCACTTATTTGCCTAAACTATCTAGCAAAGCAAGCCCCAGGAGTCCCTGTCTCCACCTCACCAGCACTTGATTATAGCCATGCACCCTCATGCCTGGTTTTTATGTGGGTGGGGGGAATCTAAACTCAGGTCTTCATGCTTGTGTGGCAAGTATTTCACCCAATGAGCCATTTCCCCAGCCTTTTTTTTTTTTTTTTTTTCCATTGTTGTTGTTTTTGGTTTTTCGAGGTAGGGTCTCACTCTAGCCCAGGCTGACCTGGAATTCACTATGTAGTCTCAGAGTGGCCTCAAACTCATGGCAATCCTCCTACCTCTGCCTCCCGAGTGCTGGGATTAAAGGTGTGTGCCACCACACCTGGCTTTAAAAAATTTTTTCACTGATAGCTTTATTTGGCTTTTAGAAAAATATGTTCAATGAGAACCACAGCTCAGTTAAATAGTCTTAGTATTATGCAAGTGAGAAGAAGTTATACTTCCACAGTCAGAACATCAATGTTGCATAACAGGCTGGGATTTCTGCCCCAAGTCAAAACCATTTGTAGGAATGATAAGAATGGAACAGGTGGGCTGGAGGGATGGCTTAGCAGTTAAGGTGTTTGCCTACAAAGCCAAAGGACCCAGGTTAGCTAGATGCACAAGGGGGTTGCACACATCTGGAGTTCGTTTACAGTGGCTGGAGGCCCTGGTGTGCCTATTCTCTCTCTCTCTCTCCCTCTCTGTCAAATAAAATTTTAAAAAAAGAATGGAGCAGGAGCAGCTTGTGTCTGGCAAGTTGCCAGCTCAGAAAACACAAGGAAAGGCTTTGCTCTTTGTTCTTTGAGAAAGGAATTAAAGAGTGTACTCAGACCCTAAAGACTTTGAGTAAAAATATTCAAATGCTAGGTAGGCCCTTTTGGGCATATACCAACATACTCTGATCAAGCCAAAGCCTTCCATTTCAGTTTGGGATCCAGTCAAATTTGGATGTATCAGGATTACCAGTAGTCACAGTTTAACTGGTAGCATGTATAACATAACTCATGGGCTTGGGGGACTTAAGATGTCAAGTATTCTGGATTAGACTCTTGCTTTCTCCTGAACATTCTTCTGATTGAATTCACACTATCCAACAGTGTTTGCAAAGCTATTTTGGTTGGGCAGCCCTTGGAATTCTACAGTTTTGAGGAGTTAGGAAGAAGTAATAGGAAATGCCTTAGTTTTGTTGCAACTCTGCCCTTCCTCCATACCACAGGAACTCCAGCCTGCTTCTCCAGGAACTCAGACTTCCCTTGGACTTTTCCAGTGAGCAAACCAGAGGCTGGTTTGTCATGGGGTTTCCTAGGGAGCTTAAATGGAACTGGACTGTAAGATTGACACCAACAGCCACCTCCCTTCCTCACTGTGCATGTACCAAATAAGCAAAGCAATGAGGCAAACGTTATGAGCAACATGGGTTTTGGAGTCTGCACACACACGCCAGAATAGGAGAGGGGTGATAGCAAACAGGCAAATTACCAGGAGCTAGAGGCCTGATTAAGAATGAGACGAGAAAGCCGGGCGTGGTGGCGCACGCCTTTAATCCCAGCACTCAGGAGGCAGAGGTAGGAGGATCGCTGAGAGTTCGAGGCCACCCTGAGACTACATAGTTAATTACAGGTCAGCCTGGACCAGAGCGAAACCCTACCTCGAAAAACCAAAAAAAAAAATAAATAAAAAATAAAAAAAATAAAAAAAAACAAAAAGAATGAGACGAGAGTTCTGGAGAGATGACTTAGCGGTTAAGGCACATGCCTGCTAAGCCTAAGGATCCCAGTTCGATTCTCCAGGTCCTAAGTAAGCCAGATGTACAAGGGGGTGCACGCATCTGCAGTTTGTTTGCAGTGGCTAGAGGCCCTGGCGCACCCATTCTCCCTCTCCCTCTCTCTGTCTCTAATAAGTAAATTTAAAAAGAAAAGAAAAGAAAAGAATGAGAGGAGACAGGGCTGAAGAGATGGGTTAGTGGTTAAGGCATTTGCCTACAAAGCCAAAGGACCCCAGTTTGATTCCCCAGGACCCACACAAGCCAGATGCACAAGGTAGTGCATGCATCTAGACTTTGTTTGCAGTGGCTAGATGCCCTGGCACCTCCATTCTTTCTGTCTGTCTATCTGCCTCTCTCAAATAAAGAAAAAAAAAAAAGGAATGAGAGGAGACAGGCTGGTATTTTTGTCCTCTGTTCACCTATTTCCTGCTTAGCCTTCTCAATACAATTAAAGATCTCCTTAAACAGTGTTTTGTATTCTGAAGGTAGTATAGTGGTGGGGGAACTGATGGGCTCCAGGGTGACAGGGGCGAGTTCCCAACCACTGGCCCTGGCCTCACACTGGGTGAGCATTCCCATCAGGTCCCTGGCTGAAGCCCTGCAGGTTTGCACAGGCTTGTGTGACAGTGAGTCCTGTCCCAGCTGGTACTTCCTCAGTAGCTCTTTATACTTCACCTTCAGGGCAGTGCACTGAGCGTTCACCTCGTGCAGAAGGGAGATGCCATTCTGCTTCACAGCTTTAGCCCTCCTGATGCAGGTTTCCTTACGATGTCACTACGTGCCAAGCTGCTGAGGCCCATCTCACTGCTGCTAGGCTTAAGTGGCTTTCTATGTGCTTCGGGCATGGCCAGGCACATCTCCTCCAGCAGGCTCTGGCTGGGCTCTTTGAAAGGAACAGAGAGTCGGGCACCAGCTGCTCAATGCCATTCACAAAAGGATGCCCTACCTGTAGCATCTTGGCCACCTCAGCCTCCACCTCCAGGGCCTGGGCCAAGCATGCAAGCAAGCATGCACGCAAGCATTTCAGAAGCAGATACTTGGACGTTTGTGGCTACAATTCACACAAGGAGATGAGGAGGGGGTGTACAAGGGAGAAATTCCAAAGCCGAGTAAAAGTGCAGTTCTTATCTTTAGCAAGCAAGACTGGTTGGCCACATGTCCTTGGACAGGAAGTAGGTTGCCATAGCAGCTTCAGACCTTCTTTCCCAGCAACTTTGTAATTTTCTATTATTCCACCACAATGTCTTACTGTCAGCAACTAGCTTCTGATTGGTTTCCTACAGCTCCCTTGGTGTGACATCAAGTGCTCACAAACTTTCGCATGCCGTCGGTTCCACCTGCTTGGTCAGATACTCAGTCTCCTATAACTGCTCGTGATTGGTTGTGTACACGTGCTGGGAGTCTTCCAATTCTGTGTTCAAATCCAATAATGTCTTCCCAAGTTCAGCAGCAGCTAGAGATCTGCTGGAGGTCCCAGTGGTTGTAAAATGGTTCGTCTGCCTGCACCTCAAACTCCTCCACCAGGTTCTCTGGCAGCATCTCGGCTGGGCCTTCCTCAGGCAGCACACATCTTGTTTTCAGTAAATATTCTTACTGCACATGACTTGTAGCCATCTCCTCAGCCCCAAAGGCACACTTGGTCCTCAGTTGTTGGCATGACCTTTTAGAGGTGAGGCCTACATGGAGGATGTTATGTCATTTGGGCATGTCCTTGAAGGGAAGGCTGGGAGAACAGCAGCTTCTGCCATGTGCTCTGGCCCAATGCTCTGCCTTACCACAGATATGAAGGCAACAAGGCCAAGTGCCCTTGGTCTGAAACCTCTGAGGCAAAATAAGCCTTTCTCCCTTTCAGCTGATTTCTCTGCAGTGTTTTGTCACTGGGGTGGATAGCTGGCTTAGGATGCCAACACAGTCTTCCTCTGGCCTCTTTTAAAATATATTTTTGAATTTATTTAAATTTTTGTATTTATGAGAGAGAGAGAATAGACACACCAGGGCCTCTAGCCACTGTAAACAAATTCCAGATGCATGTGCCACCATGTGCATCTGGCTTACATAGGTACTGGGGAATCAAATCTGGATCCTTAGACTTCGGAGGCAAGCACCTTATCTGTTAAGGAATCTCTCCAGCCCCCTTCCTGCCTCTTGATAAACTCCCAAGTTGCATAGCTGGTCTCTAAAGGAGAGTTCCAATAGGCAATCTCATTATGGCAGAGGCCTGTTGCTTAGGTCAGATTTTTGAGCAACATGTCCCCTCTCCCAGTGACAGATCTAAATGCCAGCTTCTGGTGGTCATTTATGCATGGGCTAAGAGGGCCATCTAGCCACCCTGAATACAGAGGTAGCAGTGGCTCCTCCTTGCTGTCTTGCTTCTAGAAATACCTCATCTGGCAGTTTCTGGGCTCGTGTGGGGCAGATAGGCCTCAGTTCCCCCATTCCCCAGGAGCACATGAAGGGCAGAATCTGTTCTATCTTACACATGGAAGAGAATACTGGGGAGAACCAGGATATATCAATACATCAAGAAGAGAAAGTCAACTATCTACCAGGAGATGGGTCACCCAGGCCCAGAAGTCATTACAGGGGAACTGGTGACACAAATACTGCTCTCACAGGTAGCCTGAAAAGCAGTTCTAGAGAAATGGCAATAGACACTACGGTCACTCAATCCACATCAAAACAGAGATCAAGGGTCTACAGAGGGCTGGAGTGATGGCTTAGCAGTTAAGGAACTTGTCTGTAACTCCTAAGGACCCAAGTTTGATTCCCCAGTACACAGAAAGCCAGATACACACGGTAGCACATGTATCTATCTGGAGTTGGTTTGCAGTGGCTAGAGGACCTGGAGTGCTCATTCTCTCTCTCTTCTTACAAATAACTAAATAAAAATAAAATATTTAGAAAAAAAAAGTCTACAGAGAAAGCAACACCAAATCAGATCCCTATCTTGCCCACCAAGGCTCAAGGAACACTTCATAAGAGGGGGTGGAAAGACTGTAAGAGCCTTAGGGTGGGTGAATAGCCTGAAGCATCATGTCCCCCACCCCAGCTCGAAGAGACTGAGGCCCTTTGGTCCCCACAATGATTACTAATAACCAATGAAGAAGACTCTTAGCAAAATTGGGGCAGGGGAAAGGGGGGTCTAAGAGTACAACCTTTTTATAAAAAAATCAATAAATAACAAAACAAAACCACCCAGGTATGAAGAAAACACACTTCTGCAAACTCTACTAGGTTTTTACTCCAAAGGACATGCTCAAGAAACTGGTGAAAGTTAATAACATGAGAGAAAATGCACTATTCCCTGAGTTCCAGAGCCCCGTGGATACCAAAATCCATGCTGCTGCAGTCTTGTTTATAACATGGTGCCGTATCTGCCTAGAGCCTGTAGCCTCCAGTGGACTAGCCATCTGTAGGTGACCGCGGACACCCGATGCAGTGAGAATGCTGTTTGTATGACAGCTATACTGTTCTGATAAGCAAATTATGACCAGAAAATAGCCTATGGGCTGGGGAGATGGGTCAGTGGGCAAAGTGACTGCTGTGCAAACAGGAGGACCTGAGTTTGAATCTCAAGGAGGCACGTACAAATGTCAGATGTGATATTACATACCTGTAAATCCCAGCACTGTGGACCAAGAGACTGGGGCTGATGGCTAGCCAGTCTAGCTAAATCAGTAATTTTGAGAGATCCTCTCTCAAAGTAAGTGTGAGACAGTAACAGAAGACACCTGACATTGACCTCTGGCCTCCACATGCATATGCACTCGTGTGCATGTGTACCTGCATACACACATGCACATGTAAAACTAAAAAAAAGTAAGAAAATGTATATTTGGCACAGAAGTCTTTTTTTTTTTTTTTTTTTTTTTTTTGAGTATTTTCAATCTAGGTTTGGTTGAATCTGCAGATGTGAAAGCCAAGGTAGAGTCAACTTTATGTGTAACTCACATCTGGGCCAGGTATGGTCACAGGTACTTGCCATCCAGCACCTTGAGAGGCCGAGGCAGGAAAATTGCAGTGAATTTCAGAAAAAAAAAAAAAGAGGGGTTGGGGAAGATAGCTCAGTCAGTAAAGAGTTTGTCTTACAAGCATGAGGACCCGAGTTTGATCTCCAGACTCATGTAAGAACTGGGCGTGGTGGCAGACATCTGTAATCCTAGCACTGGGAGTTGGAGAGGTCCTTGGGGGCTCTTTGTTCAGCTGGTCTACCCTAAATGAGAAACCCTGGCCAATGAGAAACCCAGTCTCACAAAGAAGTGGACAGTATTTTTGAGGCAGCAAGGTTGTCCTCTGGCCTTCACACATACATGCATGTGCACACAAGTGAGCATGTGCACACATGCATACAGATACAGGCACATTATTAAAAAAAAAATCATGCCGGGCGTGGTGGTGCACGCCTTTAATCCCAGGACTCAGGAGGCAGAGGTAGGAGGATCGCCATGAGTTCAAGGCCACCCTGAGACTACATAGTGAATACCAGGTCAGCCTGAGCTAGAGTGAAACCCTACCTTGAAAAACCAAAAAAGAAAAAAACAAAACAAAGCATGAATCTGATAAAGGGCTGTTAGTCATTTTTCCATGGCCCTGACAGAATACCTAACAAAAACAACTAAAGAAGGGAAGGTTTGTTTTGGATCATGGTTTGCTGTTTGCATGGCTCTCAGCCCTTGGTGAGGCAGAATATTACCCACATTGAAAGGGCATGCAGATGTGATGAGCAGAGCTACTCACCTCATGGTAGCCAGAGAGGAGGGGTTTGGGGAAGGTTCAGGGATAGGATATATCCTCAAACGACATACTTCCAATGACTCACTTCCTCCAACTAGGCTCTGCCTCCTTCAGTTTCCACCCTTCCCAACAGTCTGCAGCATTAGGATGGAATGTTCTGTAGATATGTTAGGTCCATTTGTTCTATGACCTCATTTAATCCAGATAATTCTGTTTATTTTTTGTTGGGATGACCTGTCAATTGATGAGAGTGAGGTATTGAAGTCACCCACTACAATTATGTTTGGTGTTATCTGTGACCTTATTTCTTTTTTTTTTTTTTTTTTTTTTTTTTTTTGGTTTCTCGAGGTAGGGTCTCACTCTGGCCCAGGCTGACCTGGAATTAACTATGTAGTCTCAGGGTGGCCTTGAACTCATGGCAATCCTCCTACTTCTGCCTCCCAACTGCTGGGATTAAAGGCGTGCACCACCACGCCCGGCCTATGACCTTAATTCTAATAGTGTTTGCTTGAGGAAATTGGGAGCCCCCATGTTAGGTGCATATGTGTTTAGGAATGTAATATCCTCCTGTTGGAATGTTCCTTTAATCATTAAAAAGTGACCTTTTTTATCTTTCCTCTCTAGTGTTGGTGTGAAGTCTACCCTGTCAGATATTAGGATAGCGACAACTGCTTGTTTTCTATGCCCACTTACTTGAAATACCATTTTCCATCCTTTCACCTGTCTTTTATGGAAAGGTAAATTTATTGGAGGCAACAAGTAGAAGGATCCCTTTTTTTTTCTTGTTTTTCTTTTGAAGAGAGAGAGAGAGGGGGAGAGAGAATGGGTGTGCCAGCAGCCTCTCAGCCACTGTGAATGAACTCTAGACACATGTACCCCCTTGTGGGCAAGTGCAGCATTGTGCCCTTGCATCACTGCATCTGGTTAACCATGGGACCTGGAGAATCAAAGGGGCATTCTTTTTTTTTTTTTTTTTTTTTTTTTTTTTGGTGCGAGAGGTAGGGTCTCACTCTGGTCCAGGTTGACCTGGAATTAACTATGTAGTCTCAGGGTGGCCTCGAACTGTCGGCGATCCTCCTACCTCTGCCTCCCGAGTGCTGGGATTAAAGGCGTGCGCCACCACGCCCGGCTCAAAGGGGCATTCTTAGGCTTAGCAGGCAGGCACCTTAACCGCTAAGCCATCTCTCCAGCCCAGGATCCTGCTTCTGAACCCAGACTGAAAATTTGTGTCTTTTGGTTGGGGCATTGAGGCTGTTGATATTAAGAGTTATTACTGAAAGGTGTGCATTTCTTTTTTGTTTTGTAGTTCTTGTTTAACCTTTACTCACTTTATAACTATTGAGTATGGTTTATATTTTCCTATTTCCTTATGTGTGTGCTTTCTCTTCAACATGAAGGATCTCTTCAAGTATTTTTCCTTTACTTTTTTTTTTTTTGGTTTTTCAAGGTAGGGTCTCACTCTAGCTCAGGTTGACGTGGAATTCACTATGTAGTCTCAGGGTGGCCTCGAACTCACAGCAATCCTCCTACCTCTGCCTCCCGAGTACTGGGATTAAAGGTGTGCACCATCACACCCAACAATTTTTTGTAGAGCTGGTTTAGTGATCATATATTCCCTTGAGACTGTTTTTGTTGTGGAATGTCCTTATTTCTCCTTCAATATGGATGGATAGCTTTGCTGGACAAAGTAATCTTGGTTGGCAGTTGTCCTTCAGAACTTGGAATACATCATTACAAGCCCTTCTGGTTTTTAAATTTTGTGTTGAGTAATCTGCTGTGATCCTGATGGGCTTGCCTTTGTATGTGACTTGAGTTCTCTAACTGCTTTCAGTACCTTTTCTTTGGTTTTAGTGTTTTGTAGTTTAATTATAATATGGTGGTGGGAAGTTCTTTCCTGATTTTGTCTGTTTAGTGTTCTAAAGGCTTCCTGTATCTGTATTGGCATCACTTTCCCTATTTGGGGGATGGTTTCATCTATGGTTTTGTTGAAAACTCCTACTATGCCTTTGGAGTGAAATTCTTCTCCTTCTACCATACCCTGAAATCTTATGTTTGATCTATTCATAGTGTCTCAAATGTCTTGAAATTCCCACTCATACCTTCCTATTAGTCTTTCTCTTTGTTGGACTTTATTAGATCTGTCGCCTGGTCTTCTAGTGTAGAGATTCTGCCTCTTCTTGCTCCAATCTACTGGTGAGATTTTCTACAGTTTTTTTTTTTTTTTTTTAAAGACTTTATTTTTATTTATTTATTTAGTAAGAGACAGAGAGAGGGTAGGAGAGAAAGAGGGAGAGAATGGGCATGCCAGGGCCTCTAGCCACTGCAAATGAACTCCAGATGTGTGTGCCCCCTTATGCATCTGGCTTACGTGGGACCTGGAGAATTGAACCCGGGTCCTTAGGCTTCACAGATATGTGCCTAAACCACTAAGCTATCTCTCCAGCCCCAGTTTTCTATTTGACTTACTCTGTTTTTCATTTCTAGTATTTCTGATTGGCATTTTTCATTTCTATTTCCTTACTCTTGTACTGACCTCCTTATTTCATTAAGGTGGTTTCCTGTAATCTCTTAGGATTCTTTCAGGAATTTGTTTTCTTCTTTGATTCCTTTGGGCATAGATAATATCATTTTTAAAAATTTGTCAGACATTTCATCTAAGTCTCACCAGAGGTCATTTCTGATAGATTTACCTTATTTGGTGGAATTGCATTGTCTTTATTATTTTTGTGTTTCTTGTAATAATGTAGATATTTGCATCTTGAGTTAACTTGATGCTTGAGTTTTCTAAATATCTGCAGTGTTTTTAGCTGTGTAAATCTGACTTTAAATATCTCCAGTTTAAGGTTTAAGTTTAAGGTGCTGGGTGTGGCTCTTATATTCCCAGAGTAACAGCAGAAGTGACCCTAGGTCTAGGAGTTGAGTTTGCCTGCTATTCAAGTATTCTATTAGGCTGGGTGGATCAAATTACTGGCAAATCCTAAAATTCAACTGAGCAATATATACATTCAATCAAAACCACAACAGAGTATTTATGCAAGAGTGGGGATTAAAACAAACAGATAATCTAATAAAGTCAAAGTCTCTATGTTGCCCTGAGATGTCTAGTCTGAAATGGGTTCCAGGTCAGCCTGGGGCAGAGTGAGATCCTGCACCCAATGACAGAAGAACAAGACAAAGGCCTTATAAATCAGGAAATGTCAAGGCAACAATAGTCAATAGCAAAATACAGCTTATTTGAGAATGGAAAAACAGATCAAGAATGTATCGTTCAAATCTAAATCCCAGCACTTGGGAGGCAGAGGTAGGAGGATTGCCATTAGTTCAAGGCCACCCTGAGACTACAGAGTGAAGTCCAGGTTAGCCTGAGCTAGTGTGAGACCCTACCTCAGAAAGCAAAAACAACAACAACAACAACAAAAATCCAAACAAATCTAACACGTAACCTGCCCTGACATGGAAGGTGAGATATGTACTTGGCTTTGTGTAAGCAGTCCCCATTTTGGGATGGCTTCCAGTCTCATCTGTGCTGAGGTGCCCACCTCAGTCTCTCTCTGTTGTGCTGTGGACTCAGGCTCTTTGGGTCACTGGATCTGGTGTTCTGATCAGCTGTGCTGGATGCTGGGTGGCGAGGTGAGGGGTAGATGAGTTCTCCAGTGCTTCATGACACTGGTGGATATGGGAATGGAGGCTGTGCAGGATGCCTGTAGTTGTACCAGATTTGCTCAGCTGGTTCCACTGTGTTCTCCTTCAGCAGCTGCTCAGCTGGCCCCTGCTGTCTTCCCTTTCGGGTTTCTTGACTTTGAGACAAGGCTGGTATGAGTGGAAAATCCCTTCACCTGACTTCTGCTCCTGCGGCTCTGCACCACATCAGACCAGGTGGGCGTGGATCGGTACCACTGGCACAATGGTGGGAGCCGCTGTGGGCTGGTTTCCTGCTTTCTAGAAGTTCTGGGTCTCTCCTGTTTCTCTGTTGTAGTTGTTAATTCCTTATACACCTTCCCTTTTAGGTAGAAGAGTGTATTTTGCTGTTTTTCTGCTTATTTTCCCCTACAGGCTGCTTTGGCATGGGTACTATGCCACCATCTTTCCAACAGTTCATCCTGTTATGAACCCAACAATGGTTTTTGTTTTTAAATATTTTATTTATTTATTTGTGAGGAAACAGAAAGAGAGAATAGAGACACTAAGGCCTCCTGCCATTGCAAATGACGTCCAGATGTACCACTTTGTGCATCTGGCTTTATGTGGGTACTGGGCAACTGAACCCAGGCTGGCAGGCTTTGCAAGTGCCTTTAACCAGTCAGCCATTTCCCCAGCCCAACCCAACAATGTTTTTTTTTTTAATTTTTTTTTTTCTTATTTTAGAGTGAGAGAGAAAGGGAGAGAAATGGCATGCAAGGGCCTCGGCCACCTCAATCAAACTCGATGCATGCGTCACCTAGTGGGCATGTATGACCTTGAGCTTGCCTCATCTTTGTGCATCTGGCTTATGTGGGATCTGGAGAGTTGAACATGGGTCCGTAGGCTTTGCAGGCAAGCACCTTAACCACTAAGCCATCTCTCCAGCCCCCAATAATGTTTTACTCTATTGAGCTTAGAGCCCTTGAGATCTAGTCATCTCCAAACATGGCTGCAATGGGGACCAAAAATATGAGTCTTTGGGGGAACATTCCAGAGCCAAATCATACTAGACTTCTATCTATAATATATGAAGAACTTTTGCTGGGCATGGTGGTGCACACCTTTAATCCTAACACTCAGGTGGGACAATGCCTACGAGTTTGTGGCCAGCCTCAGACTACACAGTGAATTCCAGGTCAGCATGGGTTAAAGTGTCACCCTTCCTTGTAACCCCAAAAAAAAGAACTCTTAAAATACAAGCAGACTGGCTTAGAGGTTAAGGCGCTTCCCTGCAAAAGGATCCAGGTTTGATTCCCCAGGACCCATGTAAGCCAGAAGCACAAAGTGGTACATGTGTCTGGAATTTGTTTGCAGTGGCTAACTGGAGGCTCTGGTGCACCCAGATAAATAAATTAAATAAATTAATTAAAAATTAAAAAAAAAAAAAAAAAAAAAGCCAGGCATGGTGACGCACGCCTTTAATCCCACCACTCAGTAGGCACAGGTAGGAGGATCGCGGTGAGTTCGAGGCCACCCGGAGACTACACAGTTCCAGGTCAGCCTGGGCCAGAGTGAGACCCTACCTCGAAAAACCAAAAAAACAAAAAACAAAAAAAACAAAAACACAAGAGAGGTTTGAATGCTGCATAGTCTGGGTGCAGACAGCACAAGCCAGTACTTCTTTCTTTATTATGGCTGAATATTATTTCCTTGTATGGGTGAATCATACTTCCCTTTCTTTTGCATATATGTGGGTGTAGAGTATATGTGTATACAGACATGTGCATCCTAAGCACTCCTGGGGAGTTCCAAAAACAGCAGATCCTGATGTTGAACTCAGCAGGCATGATTCATTAAGAGCCTTTGCAGGGTTAAAAGCATCACTCTGTGGATACAGGATCAACCTGGGCACCTTGGGCCAGACCCATGCCAAATTTGGCTATGATCTGTTTCCAACAGGCTTCTACTCAGAGTTGGTCCCTTTTCCTTTGTGTTTCTTTTTCCTGGTTTCTGTTCATGTGAGCCTATAATTCTAATATTCAGAAGGCTTAGGAACGAGGGTGGCAGTAGTTCTAAGCCATCCTGGGCTGTACAGTGAGTTCTAGGCTAGCCTGGGCTACATGACAAGACCCTATCTCAAAATAAAACAGAGTGGGCTGGAGAGATGGCTTAGCAGTTAAGGCGCCTGCCTGCTAAGCCTAAGAACCTGGTTCCAATCTCCAGGTCCCAAGTTTAGCCAGATGCAAAGTGATGCAAGGGTGCAATTGGATTTTGTTCACAGCAGCTGAGAGACTGCTGGTGCGCCCATCTCTATCTGTCTCCCTCTCCCTCTCTCTCTGTCTCTCTCCAAAAGTAAATAATAATAAAAAATTAAAAAAAAATAAAACAGAGTGAAAGACAACCAGGTGTGGTGATTCACATCAATCATCCCAGCATTTGGGAGGCTGAGGCAGGAGGCACAAGTTCAAGGTCAGCACTAGCTAGAGTGAGACCCTATTTCAAAAAAACCAAACCTAAATGAAACAAAAAATAGGGAAGCAGGGAGTGATGGTACACACCTTTAATCCCAGCATTTGGGAGGCAGAGGCAGGAGGATTGCCATGAATTTGAGGCCAGTGTGAGACTAGAGTGAATTCCAGGTCAGCCTGGGGCTACAGTGCGACTCTACCTTGTAATCCCCCCTCCAAAAAAAAAGAACAGGGGCTGAGGAGATGGCTCAGTGAGAAAGAGTGCTTGCTGCTCAGCCATGAGGACCTGAGTTCAATTCCCACAACCCATGTAAAAGCTGGGTGGGGCTGCACATGCCTGTAACCCTAGCATAAGGGAAATGGAGACAGGAGGATCTCTGGGGCTTGCTGGTCAGCCAGTCTAGACAAAAATAGGGACCTCCAGGTTCAGTGAGCCTCTGCTTCAGAGAAATAAGGAAATGCCACAGAGGATACCCGACATTTTCCTCTGGCTACTTCATGTGTGCACACGGTTATGTACATCTGCACACATACACATACAATACATGTATGTGCACACATACACACACAGAAAAAAAAAGGGGAGGTGAGAAGGTAGGAGTCTACCTGGGTGTAAAGATACAGTGAGCAAGCATCTGTCCTTCCTGCAGTATTACAGATGCTCCTTAGCTTATGTCTTAGAAAACACACTGTCTTCTCTACTCCCAAACACCCCAGCACACAGCTCGGCATGTTGGGTACTGGCTGTTTCCTCTGGTGACTTAGAGCTGCTTGGAAGCTGTATCTGCTGCCTGCTACCCAGGGAGGATAAAAATCAAAATTCATCATTCAGTTTCTCTTAAATGTGTATTGGCTTCATACCATTATAAAGTTAAAAAATTCTAAATTGAACCATTACAAATGAAATGTCATTGGAAAAGAAAAACCAAATAGATCATTGATGGGCTAAGGTTATACAAGAGCCTGCCAGCACCTCTGGTGACAATTCCTGGAACATGAGACTAAAAATTTTCCATGTAAGGATCAAGTCACAATTTCTGTTGGACCCTTGTCAGAACCACTTACGATTATGGAACATGAAATAATTATCTTTAAAAAGCACACTAGCTGCCGGGTGTGGTGGCGCACGCCTTTAATCTCAGCACTCGGGAGGCAGAGGTAGGATTGCCATGAGTTTGAGGCCACCCTGAGACTACATAGTTAATTCCAGGACAGCCTGGGCCAGAGTGAGACCCTACCTCGAAAAACCAAAAAAAAAAAAAAAAAAAAACCCACCACTATGGGCAGGGATGCGAGGGCTGCCAGCAGGCTTGACATGCCCCCTGACTTCGGCAACCACTGAGTCAGGGTTGTCTCCAGGCAAAGCAGTGAGGTGCCTCGGGTCCTTTGAACACCTTTTCAAGTTTATTCTACATTAAGAGGGATTTTCCTGAGCTATGGTAGTCAGACCTACTAGGGGGAACTTCTCTACAGTACCCCCAAATCTGGCAAGGATGGTGGAAGTTTTCATACATTATGACTTCATCTCCCAGCACTGAGGATATTATCAGAGGTAGTGCATGCCTGTAATCCTAGCACTTGGACTCAGGAAGCAAAGGGTGTGGATCGTGAGTTCAATGCCAGTGTGGGCTACAGAGTTTCAAGCCAGCCTGGGCTATGAGAGCCTGTCTCAAACAAGCAAACCATTAAAAACAAATAAACAATTAAAAATTTATAGTAGGTAACACTCTCAAAAGACCCCTATTATCATTATATATATATAGCTTATGCTTTCCATAAAGTAATTCCTTTCATACCTAGATTATAACCCTGTATTTAGTGCTTTTATGAATTTTTACTTCCTTGTTTTTTTAAAAAGTGCCAAATTTAACAAATGAAGATTAAAACACAAACACACACACACACACACACACACACACACACACACACTATGGGTAGGACCCCAAGCCCCAAAATCTGAAACTTAGCAAGTGCTAATGATGCCACAGTGGGAAATCCCACACCACTACACTTCATTGTACTCAAAATTATTTAAACATACATCACATGTGCCTATATGTAGAAGGCACATATGAAATATAAGTAGAAATATGGGGGGACTGAAGAGATGGCTTAGCACTTAAGGGATTTACCTGCAAAGCCAAAGGACCCTGGTTCGATTCCCCAGGACCCATGTAAGCCAGATGCTCAAGGGGGCCCATGCGTCTGGAGTTTGTTTGTAGTGGCTCAAGGCCCTGGCGCACCCATTCTCTCTCTCTCTCTCTCTCTCAGTCTCTTTCTCTCTCAAATAAATAAATAAAATATATTTTTTAAAAATGGAAATGTGTTAAGATATCAGTCCATGCCCTAAGTCATATCATTATGTATCTGCAAGTACTCTAAAATTAAAAACAAACAAACAAACAAACAACAGCAACAACTAAATCCCAAACACTTCTAGTCCCCAGCATTTCAGATAAAGGGCACTCAACCTCACTGTTCTGAAGGTCCTGAGAACCTGAGATAGCAACCCCCACTCCAACCAGCCTCTTCCATGAAAACAAAGGCAAAAGCAAAATTTTTATTTAAATATCAAACAATACAGCTATATCCTTCAAAACAACAGCACTGCCACTGCAGTGTATAAAGTGCTCAAACTCTTAATATCAAACAAGTCAGTATACACAATCTCCTGAGTAAGAGGCATGAACAGTTTCTTGCCAACTAGGAGGGAAGACTTTGGCCTCCCCAGGGGCCAGGCTGTACAAAGACTCACAGGGTGCATGATGGGTGGTCCTCGGAGGGAACTGTGCTTTGCAGCTCTCCAGGAGGGTCCCCTGGGCCTCCATCAGGATGGAAGTACCATTGGCTGGAGGCTGTCATGCCCTGGGCCTCTTCCCAGACTTCCTGGTTTAGTAAGGCTGCTTCTTTACTTGCCTCAGCAGAAAGTTCTAACACCTGGCTAATGGTCCTGTGGAGAATAAAGGGAAGCTGTTTGTAGCCAGGAGCTCTAGCAGAGCCCTTGTAGGGAGAGCTAGGGGCTGTAGGGTGAGTCGAGTGGATTCCTCATCACCTGCGTGCTTTGGGGGAAAGCACTGCTGGATGAGGTGTTTTAAATTTAAAAAAAATTTTTTTCTTTGGTGGTGCTGGGAATGGAAGCCAGGCCCTTGCACAAAGTGCTCTACCACTGAGCTATATCCATCCCTAGCACATTTTTTTTTTTTTTAATTTGGCATGTGGAGGCCAGAGGCTGATGCTGGGTGTCTTCAATAGCATTCCTTAATTATTGAGGCAGGGTCTCTCACTTGAGCTCAGAGCTCACGAATTCTGCTAGTTTAGCAGGCCAGTTTGCCCTGGACATCCTGTCTCTACTTGAGTACTAGGGTTATAGGCAGACTGCCATGCCCACCTGTCATTTTTATGGGTGCAGGGGATCAGAACTCAGGTTCTCATGCTTGAGCAGTAAGTGCTTTATCCACTGAGCCACCTCCCTAGCCCCTACTTCTTACTTTTTGAGACAAGGTCTCACTAAGTTGCCCAAGCTAGCCTGAAATTTGTAGTTCTCTTGCTTCAGCCTCCTGAGTATTTGGGATCACAGGGGCACATCACCTTACTAGTGGACAAGTTTTATCTGATATGACCCAATCAGGAAAGCCCCCAGGGGCAGTGCCAGGCAGGAATGGGCTCATTCCACCCAGAGTAGCTGGCCCCTCAACACTGGTAAAGTATGACAATGGCTGAAGGACCTTTCATGATTCTCAAATCCCTTACATGCAGCCACAGTGGTGTTTCCCAGACCCCTACACATCTTTCCAGAGTCTACGCCCTCTCTAGGGGATTCAGAATGCCTGAAGATTTGCGTGCACAGTGGCTCTGCTGGACTGTTCAGGGAATGCTTGACTAAAACCAGCATGTGGTGTCAGGGAGGTGCTGTTCTCAGGACCTTCTGTCTGAGGGTGGTCAGTGCTGGGTTGTAGAATTTGGGAATGGAGGGACAGCTGTGGTAGGTGCTGTCCAGTCATGAATAGCATAGCTACAGGCAGGGCAAGGTCTCCACCTACCACTTATGTGCTGGTGAGGAATGTGCAGCCTGCAGCGTACCCATGATGGTGTGTCCTGTTTTGTCTCATGGCTAGCGACAAGGGGAGGATAGTGCTGCTATGAGTGATAAAACTTCCTCAGGAGTCCTTTCAAAACATTTTAAGCATCTTTTAAACTACATTTAGCATTATAAAAGAAGAGAAAACAAGACTGCTTTTTAGAGGAGGACAAAAGGCCATGGCTGGAAAGCTCCTGGGGGAGGTGAAAAGAAGGGCATATTGGGGCAGGTCATTCATGGGGTGAAAATGAAGTGCTGGCTCCACAAGGACACACACACATGCCATGACCATCAGGATCTGTGTCATGTCTGTGTGCACTTATACTTTAATAAAAGTTCAAATATAAAAGAAACCTCCTGAGCCAGGCATGGTGGTGCATGCCTGTTATCCCAGCACTTAAAGAGGCTGAGGTAGGAGGATAACAATGAATTCAAGGCTAGCCTGGGCTAGAATGATGACCTCCGCCCCCTATTCCCCCCTTCCCCCGCACATGGAGGCCCATGCTTGTCATCCCAGCCCTTGGGAAGCTAAAGCAAGAGGATTTAGTTTGAGGCTAGCGAGGATACATGTTTGCCATCCCAGCATTCTATATAGACTGAGCAGAGGATTGTTACAGTTTGAGGCCAGTCTAGGCTATATGGTACCAGATCAGTCAAGGCAAGACTATTTTAAAATAACAGAAAACATCCTTCCAAGAACTTATTATTTATTTGCCCTTTTATTTTTTGAAGTAGGCTCTCACTCTAGCCCAGGCTGGCTTCAAACACACAATGATCCTCCTACCTCAGACTTTTTGAGTGCTGGAATTAAAGGAGTAAGCATAACCCCCACCTTGTTGTTGTTGCTGGTGTGTGTATGAAAGAGAAAGAGAGAGATGTGTGTCCCGTGTGCATGTATGTGGAGGTCAGAGATGTTGGGTGTTTTTCTCACTTGTCCATGTACTTCCCAAGGGCGTTTGAAAGATGTTTAACATGTGAACAGGGGACTAGGGATGTGGTTCAGTGGGTAGAACACTAGGCCTAGCATGCACAAAGCCCTGGGTTCTGTCTCCAATATTGCATAAACCATACATGATGGTGTACATCTGTCACTCCTGCACTCAGGAGGTGGAGGAGCATGTTATGCTATTCAGAGCAAAAGGCAGAAGACTGAGGTCACAGATTCAAGCAGCTCTCAGGTCTCTGCTGTACCCTGCTGGACTCTTAGTGCTATGTGACTCTAGGGCCTGTTTTGAGACCTCTTTGATCTCACTTTATCGAGCACCCCACTATCTCAGAACTAAATGAAAATCAGGCCAGGAGAACGGATCAATCCTGTAGGGTCCTAGACAGCAACTGGTATAAACAGGAACCTCAACCCTACAACAGCTGTTTGCCCTCCACAGTGGGGTCCTGCCCAAACAGGGTGTCACCTTTCACTGAAGATACCTCTTGGGCTGGGGATGTGGCTCAGCAATGAAGTGTTTGCCATCCTTAGCATTACAAAAATAAGGGTTGGGGACAACCTGCATGCAGAGTACCTGCGGAGCTCCAGGTCTTTCTTGGCAGTCACATCCTTGAGTTCATCCAGCAGGTGAAGTACCTGCACATTTGCCTCGGAGGTGTCTATGCTGAGCTCCCCCAGGAGCTGGTAGGTAGTTCTCAAGGCAGGCTGCAGAGTGTCTATAGGGAAAACAGCAGCTGTGATCCAGTGCCTGAAGCAGCAGCCACCTATGCTATGCAACAGGGTGGGCTTGGCAAGCTCCAGGGCAGAGAAAAGGGAAGGGACACTTCCTTCCCTTGGTCCTATCCCCAAGGGCGGGTTGGAAAGTGGACCCTCAATGTTGCAGTGCTCAGGTCTGCCCTGGGTGGTCAGGCAGGAGGTTTGGCAGAGGGGCTCAAGGGGATAAAGTGAAGTGGCAAGTACTTGCCTAACCCCACACCACACAAAAGAAACAAAGGGGAGGCTAAAGAGATGGCTCAGTGGTTAAAGGAGCTGGAAAACTGTGTGGTTCTGGGTTTGTTTGCCAGACACACAAAGTGGTGCATGTGTCTGGATTCATTTGCAGTACAAAGAGGCCCTGGAACATCCATACTCACTCTCACAAATCAATCAATGATCTGTGATTAATCAATGGCCTCAGACTGCTGCTATGATCTTACTTTCTCTTACCTTCCCACTATGAGTGGACACAGTATGAAGGCTCTTGCCTAATGCTGGCCCAGGATCCTATGCTTCCTGGCTGCAGAACCCTGAGGTTCCATCTATCCTCAACTGCCCAGCGCAGCCTGGGGTCACAGTAGCCAGAGAGCATGGGACAGGTATGCCCACCAGCCAGGGAGTAATGGAGAGGGATGGAATATTCCTGTAGTTCCAATACTCATGAAAAATGCCTTAATGGCTGTGTTGGCCATTGGCAGGTCTGTGCCTGGCATCTTCCAGCCAGATCAAGAACAACAGTCCATTGTAGCCTTTAGTGATGGCAGGTGTCTGGGGTCCCTGCTATTCAGGCCACTGCAGTGGGAGACCTCGTGCGTGTGCATGTATGGAAGTGTAGTATACATGTGTGTGTGATGAACTAATGACTCAGCTAGCACACATGAGACTACAGCACAGCTGGCTGCCATTCCTACCTAGGAGCTCCTGCCCACGTCCCTCCAGATGGATTGCCCTCATGGGGAGCTCATGTCGTGTGCTGTCCAGAGCTGTGGCCAGTGTCTTGTATTGCTCCTTAAAGCGTTTGGCTACTGCCTTGAAGGGGCCCAGCAGCTCCATCTGTAGGAGAGAAGAAACTTGTGAACATGGACCCTGTGGTCACCAGGTGGGAGGGAAGGGGCTGAGTGTGGACCCTGCACACTTGGATCAGGGACTGGCTGTAAGGGGCCCCCAGACTTTGCTGGGACTTTAACTGTGTCCTCAAACTCTCTAGGGTTAAAATGAGAGCAGGAGGGGTGGCCCTGGTCCACAATGCCTGGTGAAATTCTGAACAGTGGGCCACATAAGGACAGGAGAGGACATGATCAAGAACAGCCACCACAAATGGAGAGCACAGACTTCCAGCCTCTGTGGTCAGATCTTGTGGGTTTGGGCCATGCAGGTATAGCACTTGGCTATACAGCCACCGGAATCCAATAAGGAATGTGGTCCAGGCCCTGATCAGCCCTTTCTGGGCTCCCAGGTCTGCTCTGTGTCCTCCCTGATGGGGACACTTCACATCCATGCTGAGCACAGGGTAGGCCTGACCATGTCTCCTGTGGTGTCATGGTCTTCCTGGTGCATCATCCTGCTTTACAAAATTGGCAGGCACACAAGGACTTTGCACAAGTGCATGGAAGGCACAGGACCCCATACTAGTGTTTAGTATTTCTATGTATCCCAGGCTGGTCTAGAACTGATGGTCCTCCTGCCTCACACTGGTTCTCACTCTCTGCCTCATCTTCTCCTATGCCACACTATCCCAACAAGTGGAACCCAGGGCATGCAGGGACACCTTTCATGAGTGAAGGGACACTCACCTGGGTGCCTAGGGTGGCAGCCAGCTCCTGTTGCTTCTGGCTGAGCAGCAGCCTGTGCTTGAGCTCATGAGCCTGTCTCTGTAGCCTCTCCTGCTCTCTGCACATGGCTGATAAGTGCTTCTCTGCCTTCTCCTCCAGCTGAGCCAGGCTGTTCTCCATCTGGGGAGTACAAGGAGGGTGCTCAGGTCTGAGGGGACATGTCAAGAGCCCAAAGCTTGTCACAGGGTATGGCCCAGCTGACCTTCACAGCCAGTAGGCTCAGAAGCAGTGTCTGCGACTCCATCATGTCCATCACCTCTGGCAAATCCTGAAAAAGAACCACACAGTTCCCAGTGAACTGAGGTGGGCCAGTACTGAACCTCAGCATAACTTTATGGGTCCAGATAACATTTACTTTTCTAGGGCTGTAATGGAAACTAGGGTCTTGTCCATGCTCACAATGCTGAGTCTCATGAACCCCCAAACTCCTCCTCATGACTCCTGGGGTATCCCCCGCTCTATCTGTACCTGGGTAACCTCAACCTCTATGGAGGACCTAAGAGTAACTGTGGGCATGCATTTCACCCTGGAGTGCCCAGCTCTCCTATCTGCTCCTTTAGCCCTGGACCAGTACTGCGATCAGGGCCACTACCACCTGCTGCCCTTGCCCCTCACATACTTACTGGGCTCTTCTTACGAGGGGCTACAAAGGATGTTGACCGAGGGGCTATAAGGGACATTGACTCAGTTTTCTCTGAAGTCCTCTTATCCAGCTGTGGAGCCTTTCTGACCATACATTTTTCTAAAACAAAGAACAACTGATTTATATGAAAAAATTCTAGCCGGGCATGGTTGCACATGTCTTTAATCCCAGCACTCGGGAGGCAGAGGCAGGAGGATCACCGTGAGTTCAAGGCCACCCTGAAACTACAGACTGAATTCCAGGTCAGCCTGAGCCAGAGTGAGACTCTACCTCGGAAAACAAACAAACAAACAAACAAAAAAAAGAAATTCTGCTTTCTTATTTTTTGGAGACTGTAGCCCAAGTCAGCCTGGCCTGGCACTTTTTTTTTTTTTTTTTTTTTTCAAGGTAGGGTCTCACTGCTCTGGCCCAGGCTGACCCGGAATTAACTTTGTAGTCTCAGGGTGGCCTCGAACTCACAGCGATCCTCCTACCTCTGCCTCCCAAGTGCTGGGATTAAAGGCGTGCGCCACCACGCCCGGCTTAGCCTGGCACTCTTAATCCTCATGCCCCAGCCTCCTGAGTGATGAGGCTGCAGCAGGCTTATGCACCAGACTTGGCATGAACATATTTAATGGATGCCTCTAGATTTATGACACAGTTACATCCTGATGAACCCATCTCAAATTGAATAGACTATTAAATAGAAAATGCACATTCCATCTACCCTCCAAAGCACCCTAGTCCAGCAATTGGTAGAGTTCACTGATTCCTCTTGTGGTTGTGGGGCTGCCTGGGACCTGAGGTTGTATCACACACATCACTGTCTGGAAAACAAACCCAAGTCATAACTCCAGGTGTGGTTTGTGCTAAACTTGCACTGCTTCTGCACTATGAAATCAAAGCATACAAACCAGAGCCACTGCAAATCAGTGGGGATGGCTCTTGGAAGCCCACAAAAGTCATTACAGGCCCAGCTTCAACAGAGGGTCTGAAGAGCTTACCATTAATGGCAGAGAGGTCCAGGTCAGGTGGGGCCGTGCCATGCCCCTCTAACAGTGTGGACTGCAGGTCGCCTTTGCTGATCCCATTATCTTCTGCTCAAAAAGAATCTGAATCAGCACCATAGAGACTCTACATTTACTTGGGAATATGGAACAACTTCTTTTTTTTTTTTTTTATTATTTTTTTTATTTTTGGAGAGAGACACAGACAGACAGACAGACAGAGAGGGAGAGGGAGACAGATAGAGAATGGGCGCGCCAGCAGTCTCCCAGCTGCTGTGAACAAAAATCCAGATGCGTGTGCCCCCTTGTGGTTAAGTGCAGCATTGCGCCCTTGCATCACTGCATCTGGCTAAACGTGGGACCTGGAGATTGGAACCGCTGGAGACTGGAACCAGCGTTCTCAGGCTTAACAGGCAGGAGCCTTAACCGCTAAGCCATCTCTCCAGCCCACAACTTTTGTATAGTACCACTTGTCCCCTCCTACACAGTATTGTCACCCTCAAGCAAAGGTGCTGCTGGGGGTCCTGGAAGCTTCCAGACTTCTAGGATGAGCACCTGACTGGCATTGACCCTAAATATGTAAAAAACAGACAGTTGAGACAGGCAGATCCTGAATGAGGTCCCTGCTGTGGTTCTAGTACCCCTCAAGTTCATACACTGGAGGCTTGGTCCTGTGGGGTGGTGTTGATGGTGAAACCTGAAGGGGCCTGGTGGAAGGTAACCAGGTCCCTGAGGGCACTGCCCACAGAAGGGAATGCAGCTATGGAACCAGGTAGGTTCCACAAGCAAGTCAGTATAAGGAGAAAGCCTAGCTCCTGAGCTGCCCTGGATTCCTGCCTGTATGGTCTCTCCCAATGTCCTGAGGCCCTCCCATATGCTCTGCAGATGTGGTTGCCCAACTATGGACTCTTAGCCCTCAAACCATAACCTACATAATTACCTCTCAAGATAAAAGTATCCTTCCCTAGGTATTTTGTAGTAACAGAAAACTGACTCAGATGCTCCTAAAACTGGTCATTTTCTATTTTCTGTGAGGAACACATGCCCTGTCCACATAGTACCAGCCTGAGAGCCCCTTGGGAAGGGCACAAAGTGAAAGTGCCACCACAGGAGGGCACTATGCTCCTGCTGCTGCTCACTCTTCCCAGACTCTCTGGCTCCTAACTCCTAACCTGCCCTTCATTCACATCTGTCACTTCTCTTGACCCTTTGCAGATAGGCCAGGGTCAGCTTGGCCCTCACTTCCTGAGGCAGGACTCCGACCTCTGCTCTTCTGCAGTGCTCCGGCCTTTCTTCCACCTTCAGGCAGCTTCCCACTGGACTTTAAGGCCTCTGCTGCGGGAGTCTGTTGAGGGAACAAGTAAGATTCAGAGGATGAACCACCTCCCTTTGCTGTGGAGCTTGTGTCTGCTCTTACTTTGAAACAAGGAAACAAAACCTTTCAGAGTTTAAGAATTGTGTCTTGTATATAAAAGACAATCAAATTTTGTCAACGAGGGGACAGTCATGTGGACAGGACAGGAAGCCAGAATGTTTTCAGGTAATACCTTTGACACAGGAGGTGATGAGGTGACTGATTTTCTGTATTACTTTCAGGGTGTGCTTGTTTTCTACAAACATTACTCTGGTCTTCAAGAAACTACACTATCTGTCTATCTAGCTATCTATCAATATTTTTTAAAAAGAACCCTCGGGGATTCTTAGTGGTTTTTTCTTTTGAAGCCCAAGGACCCCGGTTCAAAGCTAGGGTCTCACTCCAGATGCACAAGGTGGCAGGCTGACCTGGAGTTTGTTTGCAGTGGCTCAGGCCCTGGCCTCGAACTCTCTCTCTCTCTCCTCTCTCTCTCTGTCACTCTCAAATAAATAAATAAATTTTTAAAAAAAAAAAGAACCCTTTCTTTTTTTCAGTCTTTCTTCTAGCCTAGGCTGACCTGGAATTTACTCTGTATTCTCAGGCTGGCCTCGAACTCATGGTGATCCTCGTACCTCTGCCTCCCGAGTGCCTGGCTTAAGAACCCAGTCTTTACAGAGGTATTAATTTTCATCCTAACCACCAGACCATCAGGGAGCATCTAGGTGCTTACTTTCATAGCTTACCAAACGACAAGCAATGAATGGAACATGGTGCTTACTGCAGTGTAGCTAGAAGTCAGAAGGAACCTTTGTAGAGAGCTGGAATATAGCATGGCATGACATATATTCTGTTCTTATGCACCACTACCACAGGGGACAGGAGGGCTGACAAGAGGACACAAGCAGCAAACAGACCAGAAAAGAAAAATCAAATCTAATCCTTGAAGCTGGAGAGGTGGCTCAGTGTTTGATAATCGTCATGCAAATGTGAGTTCAGATCTTTAGCACCCAGGTAAATCCTATATGAGGGTGGCAGTCTGCCTGTAACCCCAGAGGCTCAGATGGTCCTGGAGTAAGTGGTCAACTAGACTAGCAGAACTGGCAAGTCTGGGCTTAAGTAAGAGACTGCATCAGTGAGTAAAGTAAAAAGTGATTGAGGAAGATACTGGATGTCAACATCTGGACTCCACACTCAGCTGCACACAAACATGTGCCTACATGCACACACAAATACATGCACACCACACATATATGCAAAAACCAAAACCAAAAAAGCAACAACAAAACCCCACTCTTCACAGAAGTGGCTCTTCACAAACACACCACACATATATGCAAAAACAAAAAACAGCTCTGCTTGGGTCCCTTCTGTTTGCTGCTGGTTTTGTGATTGTTGTTTTTGATGTCTGTGGGCTTGTGATGGTTTCTCTCTGCTTGGATGTATGAAAGCAGCTTCTTCTACCACTGATGGAACTTCCCCTGGACCTGTATGCTTGAAATAAACCCCTTCCTGCCATAAGACTGAACCTGGTTTGGATGTTCATCCCAGCAACACAGGAACTGACTCCAACAGTGTGGATGACCTGATGAGGCTCCAGACTGCTGCCCCCATGTGAATGGGCTCTACTCAATCCCTTGAGAAGGCCCAAAGAGAACAAAACATAAAAGAGTGAAACTTCCATTTCCTCCTTCCTGGCAGACTGGTGACAGCACATCCCATCCTGCCTGCCCTTCACTGGGACTTACATCACCACTGCCTGAGTTCTCAGGATGTGGTCTTGGCTTGTGGACTGCCTCCAGTTTCTTGCAGCAGTCCCTCATGGTGAATGTGCATGGATTACATTTAAGAAACCAGAACAATTGTGAGCCTCATACAAACATAAACACCAAACATATCTGATCCCCATTTTCCTGGAGAACTCTGATAGAGCAAGATTACAAGATTCAGGGCCGTCAAAGTCAAAGAATTCATCATAAGGGTAGTGGGCAAATATGATCAACATGGGCTCTTATGCATGTATGAAAATGTCACCATGAACAATATGCTAAGAAAAACTATTTTTAAAAATCATACTAGCCGGATGTGGTGGTGCACGCCTTTAATCCCAGCACTCGGGAGGCAGAGGTAGGAGGATCGCCATGAGTTTAAGGCTACCCTGAGACTACATAGTTAATTCCAGGTCACCCTGGGCTGGAGTGAGACCCTACCTCAAAAAAAAAAAAAAAAAAAAAAAAAAAAAAAACCCAAAAAATCATACTAGGCTTGGAGAGATGGTTCAACAGTTAAAGGCACTTGCTTGTAAGCCTACCAGTCCAGGTTCAACTCCTTAGCACCCACATAAAGCTGGATGCAAAGTGGTACATGAATCTCTGATCGTAATACACCTATAGTAATGGGAGAGGGCTAAGAGAATCCAGAAGCTTGTGGGACAGCTAGACTAGTGCACACAAAATGGCAAAATCAAAATAACAAGGGGGACCTGTCTCAAAGCAGGATGGAGGGAGAAGACAAACACTCCAAGGTTGTAGTCAGACCTCTAGATGTGTGCCTCATGGCACGTACACACCCATACATGCACATCATTCATACCCGTACATACATACAGATATATACACACACATAAGTCATATTCCTAACAATTAAAAAGCTGTAATATGAAAGTGAAAACACCATGTATGATAGCACCATATGCTGGGGATGATCCCCCCCAAAATATTAAGACTGAAACATAGAGAAGCAACAAATCTCGCTCAAAGAAACCCAAGAAATGCCAGTAAAGGGAGAAGTACTCCGTGCTCATGGACCAGGAGACTCAGTGTTAGGATAGCATTTCCCTGTACCAACCAAGGGGCTCAAAATAATCAGAACTCCAGTGGGAAGGGGTATGTGTGGTACAGTGGTGGGCATTTGCCTGGCATATGGAAGGTCCTGGGTTCCATCCTTAACAACACACACACATACACAGATTTGTTGGGCACATGACAAGTTCATTTTATTTTAGTTAAAATTTTTTATTTATTTATTTACTTGTAAGCAGAGACAGAGAGGAGAGAGAATGGGTGTACCAGGGCCTCTTGCCACTGCAAATGAACTCCAGAAACATGTACTAATTTGTGCATCTGACTTTATGTGAGTACTGGGAAACTGAATCCAGGACAGCAGACTTTGGAAACAAGCCCCTTTAACCATCACCAAATGGTGCTGAGACAAGTGGATATTCCCATGCTAACAGATGAGCTCCGGTTCTAATATTTCATTGAGTACACTAGCCCAACAGACTCAAGATCCAAGTATAAAACTGAAAACCAGAAATTGTGACTAAAAAACACAAAACCATCTTTGAGTTATGCAGAAATTCCTCAGACAACAAAAATCACAGTCCATCAAAGCAGAAACTGATGTTAGGCTTCATCAAAATCAAGAATTGCTCCTGGGGCTGGAGAGATGGCTTAGCAGTTAAGATGCTTGCCTGCAAAGCCAAAGGACCGAGGTTCGACTCTCCAGGACCCATGTAAGCCAGATGCACAAGGGGAGGGGGGCACATGCATCTGGAGTTCGTTTGCAGTGGCCAAAGGCCCTGGTGCGCCCATTCTCTCTCTCTCTCTCTCTCTCTCTTTCTACCTGCCTACTTCTCTATCTCTCTCAAATAAATAAATTTAAAAAAATTATTTTTTTTAAAAAAAGAATTGCTCCTAAAAAGATATAAGAATGTGCTGGGCGTGATGGTACATGCCTTTAATACCAGCACTTGGGAGGCAGAGGTAGGAGGCTCGCCATGAGTTCAAGACCACCCTGAGACTACATAGTTAATTCCAGGTCAGCCTGGGCCAGAGTGAGACCCTACCTCAAAAAACAAAAACAAAGCCAGGCATGGTGGTGCATGCCTTTAATCCCAGCACTTGGGAGGCAGAGGTTGGAGGATTGCTGTGAGTTCGAGGCCACCCTGAGACTACAGAGTGAATTCCAGGTCAGCCTGAGCTAGAGTGAGACCCTACCTTGAAAAACCAAAAAAAAAAAAAAGATACAAGAATATCGCCATATTATAATTAAACTACCAAACATACAAACCAAAGAAAATATATTGAAAGCAGTTAAGAGAAAAATCAAGTCACCTACAAGCCCATCAGGATCACAGCAGATTACTCAACTCAAACTTTAAAAGCCAGAAGGGCTTAGAATGATGGATTCCAAGTTCTGAAAGATAACAACTGTCAACCAAGGTTACTTTATCCTGCAAAGCTATCCCTTCAAATAGACAGAAAAATAAGAACCTTCCACAACAAAAGCAGACTAAAGGAATATTTGAAGACAAAACTAGCGCTACAGAAAATACTTGAAGGGATCCTTCATGCTGAAGAGAAAGAAAAGCACACATATAAGGAACCTGGAAAAAACAAACCATACTCCAATACTAGTTAATACAAGAGACCAAAGGTAAAACCAGAAGAGCTACAAAACAAGAAAAATGGCAAAAATAAATACACACCTTTCAATAATAACTCTTAACATCAATGGCCTGAAAGCCCCAACCAAAAGACATAGGTTTGCAGACTGGGTTAAAAAGCAGGATCCTTCAATTTGTTGCAGCCAAGAAACTCACCTATCTATGAAGGATGGATACTATCTTAGGATGAAAGCTTGGAAAACGGTGTTTCAAGCAAATGGGCCTAGAATAAAAGCAGGAATTGCTATCCTAATATCTGACAGAGTAGACTTCAGACCAACATTAGTTAGGAAAGATAAGGAAGGTCACTTTATATTGATTAAAGGAATACTCCAACAGGAGGATATTATAATCCTAAACATATATGCACCTATGAAATTGGGGGGCTCCCAATTTCATCAAACAAATGCTATTAGAACTAAGGTCACGGCTAACACCAAACACAGTTGTAGTGGGTGACTTCAACACCCCACTCTCACCAATTGAAAGGTCATCCCAGCAAAAAATAAACAGAGATGCTTCTGGATTAAATGAGGTCATAGAACAAATGGACCTAACAGATATATATAGGACATTTCATCCAATCAGTTGTTCCTGGGGAAGAAACATGGAACATTCTCTAAAATAGACCATATATTAGGACATAGGTCTTTTTTCCTCAAAGCAAATCTTAACAAATACAGGAAAATTGAAATAATTCCTTGTACTCTATCTGATCACAATGGGATCAAACTACAAATCAATAGCAAGAAAAGCTATAGAGTGCATACAAAATCATGGAAACTAAACAATACACTACTAAATGATGAATGGGTCAATGAAAAAATTAAGAAGGAAATCAAAAAATTCATAGTCAAGTGATAATGACAACACAACATACCAAAACTTTTGGGACACAATGAAGGCAGTCATAGAGGGAAATTTATAGCTTTAAGTACCTATGTTAAGAAATTAGAAAGGTCGCAAGTAAACAACTTAATGCTTCACCTTAAGGCCTTGGAAAAAGAAGAACAAGGCAAACCGAAAATCACTAGACAGGAAGAAATAATAAAGATTAGGGCAGAAATTAATGAAACAGAAACAAAAAGCAATCCAAAGAATCAATGAAACAAAGAGTTGGTTCTTTGAAAGGATAAACAAGATTGATAAACCTTTAGCAAATCTAACCAAGGCAAGGAGGAGAGAGCTAAAACAAAGAAGAGCCAAGGAAAGTCCCAGGTTTTTTTGTTTTACAGCCACATTAATAAAATTAGAGATGAAAAAGGCACCATCAAAATAGATTCCAGAGAAATTTAAAAAATCACAGCAACATACTATAAGAACATATATGCCACTAAGGTTGAAAATCTGAAAGAAATGCATGATTTCCTTGATTTATAAGACCTAACTAAATTAAATCAAGATGAGATTAACCACTTAAATAGACCTATAACAAGTATGGAGATCCAAGCAGTTATAAAAAAAAAAAAATCTCCTAACTAAAAAAAGTCCAGGCCCAGATGGATTCACTGGTAATTTTACCAGACCTTCACGGAAGAACTAACACCAATGCTTTTTAAACTTTTCCATAAAATAGAAGAGGAAGAAATCCTACCAAACTCATTTTATGAAGCCAGCATCTCCCTGATACCAAAACCAAAGATAGAACAAAAAAAGAAAATCCAGACCAATCTCCCTCATGAACAACAAAATACTGGCAAACAGAATACAAGAATATAACAGAAAGATCATTCACCCTGACCAAGTAAGCTTTATCCCAAAGATGCAGGGATGGTTCAACATATGCAAATCGATAAATGTAATACATTATATAACTGTACTGAAGGACAAAAATCACCTGATCATCTCATTAGATGCAGAAAAAGCATTTGACAAAATCTAACATCCCTTCATGATAAAAGTCCTATAAAGACTGGGAATAGAAGCAACATATCTCAATATAATAAAGACTATTTATGACAAACCTACAGCCAACATAATATTAAATGATTGATAGAAAATCTTGAAGCTTTTCCACTAAAATCAGGAACAAGACAAGGGTGTCCAATGTCCCTAAGGTTGAAAATCTGAAAGAAACATTTTTTTTTTTTTTTTTTTTTTTTTTTTGGTTTTGCAAGGTAGGGTCTCAGTTATCTCTGGTCCAGGCTGACCTGGAATTAACTCATGGGAAGAACTAACACCAATGCTTTTAAACTTTTCCATAAAATCAGGGTGGATACCAAAACCAAAGATAGAACAAAAAAGAAAATCAGACCAACTCTCATGAACAACAAAATGCTGGCAAACAGAATACAAGAATATAACAGAAAGATCTCACCTCTGCCTAATACATTATATGCTGGGACTGAAGGACAAAAATCACCTGATCATCTCATTAGATGCAGAAAAAGCATTTGACAAAATCTAACATCCCTTCATGCAAAAGTCCCCACTATTTTGACAAATTTAATAAAATGAGAAAACTGGAAGTCTTGGCCATAGCAATAAGGCAAGAGATACACATAAAAAGGATACAAATTGGAAAGGAAGAGGCCAAGTTATCATTATTTGCAGATGATAAAGGACCCTAAAGACTCTACCAGCAAACTGTTAAGAGTTGATAAACACCTATAGCCATGTAGCAGGACACAAACACAAAGAAATCAGTAGCCTTCCTATATGCTAACAACAAACACACAGAGGATGAAATCAGAGAATCACTCCCATTCACAACTGCATAAAAAATAAATAAATTACCTTGAAGTAAACCTAACCAAATAAGTGAAGTATATCTGCAATGAAAACTAAAACACTTAGGTGAGAAATTGCAGAAGACACCAGGAAATGGAAAGACATCCCTTGTTCTTGGATTGAAGAATCAATATTATGAAAATGGCAATCTTACCAAAAGCAATCTACCCATTTAATGCAATCCCCATAAAAATTACAATGGCATTATTCATGGAAACAGAAAAAAAAAATCCTAAAATTCATTTGGAAGCACAAAAACCCTCAAATATCTAAAACAATTTTGAGCCACAAAAATAAGGATGGTGGTGTCACCACACCTGATTTTAACCTATGTTACAAAGCCAAAGTAACAAAAACAGCATGGTTCTGGCACAAAAACAGACATGTAGATCAATGGAACAGAATTGAGGATACTGATGTAAGTCTGGGTAGCTATAGCCACCTGATCTTTGACAAAAATGCCAAAAATACTCACTGGAGAAAAGACAGCCTTTTCGGCAAATGGTGCTGGGAACACTGGATGTGTATCTGTAGAAGGATGAAAATAGATCCTTATCTCTCTCCATGCACAATAATCAAGTCCAAATGGATCAAAGACCTTAATATCAGACCTGAAACTCTGAAACTGCTAGATGAAAAAGTAGGGGAAACCCTTCATCATATTGGTCTTGGCAAAGACTTTCTGAATATAACCCCAATCGCTCAAGGAAATAAAACCACAGATCAACCACTGGGACCTCATGAAATTACAAAGCTTTTGTACAGCTAAGGACACTGTAAATAGAGCAAAAAGGCAGCCTACAGAATGGGAGAAAATCTTTGGCAGCTATACATCTGACAGAGGGTTAATATCTAGGATATACAAAAAAACTCAAAAAATTAAATAATAATGCCGGGTGTGGTGGCACACGCCTTTAATCCCAGCACTCGGGAGGCAGAGGTAGGAGGATCACTGTGAGTTCGAGGCCACCCTGAGACTACATAGTGAATTCCAGGTCAGCCTGGACCAGTGTGAGACCCTACCTCACAAAACCAAAAGAAAATTTTAAATAATTAGAAATCAAAAAACCCAATTAAAAAAATACAGATGGCATATAAACATTAAAAAAAAAAAAGTTTGCCGGGTGTGGTGGCACACGCCTTTAATCCCAGCACTCGGGAGGCAGAGGTAGGAGGATCACCGTGAGTTCGAGGCCACCTTGAGACTACATAGTGAATTCCAGGTCAGCCTGAGCTAGAGTGAGACCCTACCTAGAAAAAAAAAAAAAGTTCTACATCCCTAGTCATCAGGGAAATGCAGATTAAAACTACCTTGAGATTCCATCTCACTCCTGTCAGATTAGCTACCATCATGAAAACAAATGACCAAAAATGCTGGTGAGGATGCAGAAAACGAGGAACCCTTCTACACTGTTGGTGGGAAGGCAATCTGGTCCAGTCATTGTGGAAATCAGTGTGGAGGTTCCTGAGACAGCTAAATATAGATCTACCATATGACCCAGCTATACCACTCCTAGGCATATATCCTAAGGACCTGTCTTACTACCTCAGAGATAATTGCCATTTTTTTCCTTTTTTTTTTTGGAGAGAGACACAGAGAGGGAGAGGAAGACAGATAGAGATGGGCGCGCCAGCAGCCTCTCAGCCGCTGTGAACGAACTCCAGACGTGTGCGTGCCCCCTTGTGGTCAAGTGCAGCATTGCGCCCTTGCGTCAACTTTGCATCTGGCTAAACGTGGGACCTGGAGATTGGAACCTGTGTTCCTAGGCTTAGGAGGCAGGCGCCTTAACAACTAAGCCATCTCTCCAGCCCGATACTTGCCATTTTTATTGCCATTCTATTCACAATAGTTAGGAAATGGAACCAGCCTAGATGTCCTTCAACTGATGAGTGGATAATGAAGATGTGGCACATTTACACAATGGAGCTCTACTCAGTGGTAAAGAAAATGAAGTTATGAAATTTGCTGGAAAATGGATGGATCTGGAAAGGATTATACTTACTGAGGTAACCCAGGCCCAGAAAGCCAAACATCACATGTTCTCTCTCCTATGTGGATTCTAGCTACAAATGATTAGACTTCTATATGAGTAGGAATAAAAGTCAGCAGCAGAAGCCAGTAAGCTTATATCCCCAGAAAGGGGATATAAAGGGAATAGAAAGGGAGGGAGGGGGTATTTAATAAGATGGTATTGTATATATGTAAGTAGAAGAACAGATTAATGGGGGTGAAAAGGCCTAAGTGAGGTCAGGGGAAGAGATTGAGTAACAAAAAGATGGAGGGAGGGCTAATCAAAATCTAAGAGGATATAAGTAAGTCATATGGAAACCTACTTTTCTGGACAATGGAATACTCAGAAGCCACAGATTGTTACCAGGAAATTTTCAGTGCCAGGGATGGGTTACCTTCCAGTGAGTTGTTGGCCAGGGATGCCACAGATACTCCCAAAACATTGTAGGCCATTGTCAAAGCCCTTGGTTTTCCCCCAGGAATAGATGGTAAGACCCTACATATTTGGGCTGCAAGGTCATCACTGAGAAATCCTGCCAGAGCTGAGCTGAAAACCTTCATATAGACCAGCTGATAGAAACCCTAGGGATGTAACGTCTGCTGGTGTCTGGCTAAATGTATATACTATGCTCACCAAACAGGACAGTAAACACTTCTCTTAATGCTCATATCCATAAATTAATGCTATTCACACTTTTGGTTACAGAAGCTTCTCTTTTCAGATGGCAGTGACCTTGGGATGACTCCAAAGGCACCATGGTGCTGAGAAGAAGGGACAGAGGAGTGCTTAGCACTGAAACATCTCTAACACACCTTGCAAGGCTCAGGGTCCATTGCAGAAGAGGTGGCAGAAAGAATGTAAGAGCCAAAAGAAGGGTAGGACTCTTTACAACATGCTCCTCCAGACACAAAATGGCCTGGATATCCATGACCTTGCAGTACCTGACACTACCTACACAAGACCATCATAATAGGAGGAAAAGATGATGACATCAAAATTAAAAGAGAGACTGATTGCGAAGGGGTGGGGATATGATGGAAAGTGGAGATTCAAAGGGGAAAGTGGTGTGTGTGTGTGGGGGGGGGAGTACCATGGGATATTGTCCTCATTTAAGGAAGTTGTCAATAAAAATAAAATAAAATAGATGCAAGAATTAAAACATAAACTACTGGCTGGGATAAGTACAGAAAGAACTGTCACTCAGCAATGAGAAAAGGAACAGCCCAACTTAAAAATGGGCACAAGATTTAAATAAGTTGCCAACTATGTTAAGAACTCTGGTTATCTTATTCCAAGGGGAAATGAAAATGGTCCATCCAGAAACACAAGCAGAAATGTTTTCCCAGGCTGGTAATTCCTAATCTGAAAATCTGAAACTTCAGAACATTTCGAAGTTACAGTTTTAGATTTAGGTATGTTTGACTGGAAATGCCAATGTAAACATTCCTACCCATGAAAACCAAAATATGAAAGACTTCTGCTCCCAAGCATTTTGGGTAAGAGCTACTCAACCTGTCCTGGCTTTGTTCATAATTAAAACAGAAGTCATCCCTGCAGGGGAGCAGTCAGCCAGAAGATGAAGCAGGAACCATTGCATAGGACAACATGGGCAAACCGGAAACACACTCCAATAAGTGTCAGATGACAGGTTCCAGAGGCCACCTATGCAGCAGAAAAGTAGCATGTACAAGGCTCTGGTCTCCATCCCCAGTGCAGCAAACTCATTCTAATCCTAAATCCTGGAGCTCTAGATGGTCATTGCATGGACACAAGGGGGCGCTGTGACACTTTCAAGGCAACAAGACTGTGGAACTGAGCTGAACCACAGGGCAAGATAGGGTCCTCTGCACTCAGCCTACCCAGAGAGCAATACAGGTAGAAGAGGTATTTAACTCCCTTTATCATAAACTATGATCCAGCTAACAGGAAGTGACCTAGCTTCCCAGCTTCCACTGTGCTCAGCAGTGTTCAATCAGCACACAGAGCAGGGAACTTGTTGACACACTGGCTAAACTGGCTCCTGGGGTGAGGGGCTCTTCCACAGGCCTGTGACAGCAGCTGACTCAACTCTCCCAGGAATGCTGGGTGACTGAAGCACAAGCCTTGTCCAGCCTTCTCAATGCTCAGCTTTCACAATGCTAACTGCACCAGAACTGTGCTGACAATGGAGAGAAAGTGGTTTACAGTTAGCCTCCTTCACCCAGTGAGAAAACATTAAATGGAAAACTCCAGAAACAAACATGGGTTTGAATAGAACAGTGACCCCCCACGCCCCAGTGATATTGGCCCTCCAGTGAGCGCTCAGAAGTGTCCTCTGGCAACACACTCTCATCCTGCCACATGGGTGATCTCTGAGGAGATTCTTAATTTACTACATTGGCCCTTCCAAGCTCAAGAATGATGGTGGGAAGAAAGCAATGGGCACAGTTCACAGAAACACCAGTGCTGACTTCTTGGAGAATGCATAGTAAAGGGGCAACTTTATGCTTCAACAGGAGTCATGGCTTTACAAAAGATTCTTACAGAAATGGCCACTCATGGCAGAGGCACACAATTCTGCATGAAACCCTCAGATCACAAGGGTATCTAGGCAAAGACACCCCCCCCCTGCCCAAAACATGTCCATCTCTGGACCACGGCATCCAGAGCTATGTTCACACTGATTTCAGATGTAAATTGAATATTACCTTCTTGGTTTTCTTCTCATATTGCAAGTATCGGGACTCAACCACTCTTCTACCTGTGGGAGACATACCAGAGGTTTATAACAAAACCTTAACACTGCACTGTGAAGCTCTAGAATGAGCCAAGCATCCACACTAGAATATTTACAGGACATCTAGTATATACTGCATGGAGGTCCTTGGGCTAGAATGAAGACAGTTCTAGAAGAAATACAAAGAGAGGGGCAAACCAAAAGGATAAAGCCACAAGCATGCTGATCTCTGGAGCAGGGGTGGAGAGTCCACGCCCTCGCTCAGTCTCTATGTTTAGGCCCATGCTCACTTTCCTCACCTGCCCATTCCTGCTCTACAGTGCTAGAGACCCACTCAGAGCCCAGGAACCCCTCAAACACAACTAAACTGTGTTCTTTGACATCAGGTGGTAAGGGCCTGGCCCATGCCTCCTATTCTGCACACTTCTGCAAGGCTAAATGTGAATGGGACAAACCTGACTACTTAGTCACAGTGGAATTCAGTGAGCACACAAAATCCCCTTGTGCAATCCCCACCACATTCCTGGTTCCTTCTTCTTTTTTTTTTTTTTTTCTGAGGTAGGGTCTCACTCTAGCCCAGGTTGATCTGGAATTCACTCTGTATTTTCAGGGTGTGCTCGAACTCATGGCAATCCTCCTACCTCTGCCTCCCGAGTGCTGGGATTATAGGCATGCACCACCACGCCCTGGTTCCTTCTTTTGTACCTATTCCTCCCAGCTCCATGGCCCACTCTGTCTCCAAAGTGACTGCAGACTGCTTTCCTGGAAAGACAGAACCCTCCCTCCTCCCAGGAGACGCTCCCACCACTTCATCTTGCTCTGTTTATAACCTCCATAATGCCCAACCTCCATAATGAAGCTCCCTGCCACTGTCCCTTCCACACTGCACCCCACTTCCTGTTCGGCCAGATGGCACTATCCTCTTCACCCAACACCCCCTCAGCACATTCACACGAGAGCTTACTCTCTGCCTGCCCCCTCCATTCTCTCAGTAGGACTCATCAGCCACTCTCCAACCAGGCAAGTTTTGGCCCAGCATTCAGGACTCCCTGACCATTAGGGATGAGACATGCTGGCCCACTGTGTCCTTCAGCCATGAGGTCAAGAACCTCAGGCCCCTTTGGGCCCTGCATCACAGGCCCTGTTCTCAGACCTTATCACTTCCTCTCTTGCTCTAGCTTGTACTAGCAGGCCCTGAGTCACACCTCCCTTGGTGCTTTGTCGACCATTTAAGCAGGCTAGGTCTCATCACATTTCTGATGCATGTTGCTGTTTGAGTGGAGTCTTGCTGTGAGGCCCAGGCTGGCCTCAAGCTCCTGTGCTCATGAGATCCTCCTGCCTAGCCTTCTGAGCAGCTGGGGTGACAGACACAGGTTGACCACATCCAGCTGTAAGACCACACTCTCTCCTCACCAGGTAGTCTCACTCTAACCCAGGCTGACCTGAAACTCACTCTGTAGTTCTAGGCTGGCCTTGAACTCACAGTGATCCTCCTACCTCTGCCTTCTGAGTGCTGGGATTAAAGGTATGTGCCAGCACTTCTGGCCAAGACCACATTTTTTTACAAGTGCCTTTAGAACAGGTATTTCCCCAACCCCTCAAGAAACCAAGGAAGCTCTAAAATTCATTGGCCTCATCAAGTTAGGATGTGATTTCAACCACAACTCTTCAAGATTGGAGTCTGACACCAGGAAATGAGTGGGAGCTGTACCGGTAAGAAAAGGGGCTCAGCTACAGCTAGCAGGGGACCCCAGGGTAGGGAAGAGACCCATCTGCAGAGCAAATGAGTGAGCAGTTCTGAGGACTGGGCAGGTAGGCCCTGAAAACAAGAACCATCAGGCCACTACAATGCTGCAGAGGCAGCCTAAGGAGCAAGGTGAGAGTCAAGTGGGATCCCAGAGAGAGAACCAAAACCTCATTAAGGGCCAGCCACGGGATGGTGATGAAGAGCAGGAAGGACAGACACCCTAAGTTCCCAGCAGGGAAGACCATTCTGAGTTGGGCCTTTTTAAAACCAGCAGCAAAGTTTGGTTTCTTTAAAAAAAATTTTTTAGCCTTTAATCCCAGCACTTGGGAGGCAGAGGTAGGAGGATCGCAGTGAGTTTGAGGCCACCCTGAGACTACATAGTTAATTCCAGGTCAGCCTGGGCCACAGTGAGACCCTACCTCGAAAAAACAAACAAAAAAATTTTTTTTAAATTTATTTGCAAGCAGAGAGTGACTGAGGGGAAAAGACTGAAAATATGGGCATGCCAGGGCCTTCAGCCACTGCAAACAAATTCCAGATGCATGCACCACTCTGCATCTGGCTTTATGTAGCTACTAGGGAATTGAACCCGGGTCATTAAGCTTTGCAGGCAAGTGCCTTAACTGCCAAGCCATCTCTTTAGCCCCTGTTTTTACTTTTTTGAGGCAGAATCTCACTTTAGTTCAGGATGATGGACAACTCACTCTGTAACCCACGCTGGCCTTGAACTCACAGCCATGCTCTTGTCTCAGCCTCCTATGTGCTGGGATTATAGACATGTGCCACCATGCCTGACTAGCAGACTGTTTTGATCCACTGGAAGGACTGCGGCCCTGGCCTCAGTGGGGGCACAAGCATTTTGAGTGTCCAGATTCTATAACATCTGGAATTATGATTATTTGAACAGTGGAGGGTGCACCACATAGGCAATGCCACCATGAGGGACAAGAACTAGGCAGTGCATAAACCCACTGGAGACCACATGCAAGACTGGGGTATGGGTTGCTCAGTGGTACAGCATTTGTATGGCATGGGTGAGGCCCTGGGTCCATTCCCAGTACCTTGAGAGAGAAAGAGAGAGAGAGAAGAAAACAAAACAAAAAAGCCCAACAACCCTGAATTATGCTGAAACATATGTACCTTCACACCTTTGGAACATAAGTGGCACTCTCAGCTCTGTGAATGCCACTGCCACAGAACACAGTAAGGAAATGCCTCTCTGGGCCATCATATTGACCCAGGACACTCCAGAACCTACCAGCCAAACCAAGAATGGTTAAGGGTCAATAAGGTGGAGAGCTACTAACAGTGGCCCACACCAGCAGGTAGAGGCCCTTTCACCTCAGGAACTGAGACCATGGCGTTACAGAAGAAGGCAGGCTGGCTTCCATACTTGGGCTTTCAAGGGATGTGCCCTAGGCACAGAATGACTCCCATGCCTAAAGACTCCCCCCCCACCACAATGTCCCAAAGAACTGCCACTGTGGTGACATATCCACCAGGCAAGACTATGAGCAAGGATAATTGCTGCTCCCTTTCTGTGGCCTGTTCCCCTCCCCACCCCAACCCTAAATGAATGAACTAGGCATACAGATATACATCTGTTATTCCAATACTTGGGGGACTGAGGCAGGAAGATCAGAAGTTCAAGGCCAGTTTTGGCTACATAAGGCTGTGTCTCAAAAAAAAAAAAAAAAAGGAAGCCTCTTAATGAAAATGAAACAAAAGACACTTTAAACAGACCTCAATGACACTTACCTTGAATTCTCTTTCCTTTTGCCTTTGTGGCACTGGGGTTGTTGGGAGCAGCCGCAAGTTTCCTATATGAGACCAGAGAGGGATCTTATCTGTTCATCCAGAAGCCAGAGTCAACCTTCCACCAGCTAGAGCTGGGCTCCTCTGGGACAACCCAGTCCCAGCAACACCCAAGGACAATCCCAGGGAACAAGAGTTAGTGACAGCCAGAGTCACACTGGCCACATGGTGGAGCCAAATTCCTGGGCTGAGAAAAAAATGCTGAGCGTTGTGTGGCAGACCAGGAAAGAATTGGCCATGGGTTGATCTCATTCCTGGCATGCTTATGTGCCTACTGTGTGCCTCTGGGGACACAGCAGTGATCAAGACAGAGTTTGTTACTCCAGGGCAAAGATTCCTGCCTTCCCTAACAGGCAAGTTTGACAAGTAACCCAAATAGCAGGGGCCAGGAAAGGATGTGGATAGGCTTGATCAGTGTCTAGCTGTCCTGGACAGTGGGTGTGAAGTCAGGGCAGTGATAGAAGGCTGGTCAGGCAGAAGAGCCCTTGAGTCAGTTCCTTTTGCTCTAGGGGACATCCTTTCTCTGTAAAGGGCCAGCTTCCTAAGTCACCCTGCAACTTTGCCATTCTAGTACAAAGCACTCATGGTTGACACAGAATGGAGTGGGAGAACTATGTTCAAATAAAACTTTATTAAAAAATGATGATCATATAATGTTAACATGCCACAAAACAAATGTTCTTTTAGTATTTTGTTGTTCCAGACTGGTCTCAAATTCATGATCCTCCTGCTTTGGCCTCAAGTGCTACATTTCAGATGTGTGGCTTGACACTTTTGTTTTGAGGTAGGGTCTTGCTCTAGCCCAGGCTGACCTGAAGTAACTTCTTTACTTAGTGTGTGTGTGTGTGTGTGTGTGTGTGTGTGTGTGTACACGCAGGTACATGCATGCCACTTCTTGCTTTTATGTGGAGTCTAGGGATCCAAACTTAGGTACTCAAGAGTCACACAGCAGGTGCTTTATCTACTGAGTCATCTTTCCAACCCATGACCTCCTTTTTTTTTTTTTTAAATTTGAGAGAGAGACAGAGACAGAGAGGAAGAAGCAGAGAGAGAATGGGCACAGGAGGGCTTCTCAGCCACTGTGAACAAACTCCAGACACATGCGTCCCTTGTGTGCATGTGCAACATTGTGAGCTTGTGTCACTTTTTGCGTTATTCGAATGGGTGTTCTTAGGCTTCGCAAGCAGGCTCCTTAACCACTAAGCCATCTCTCCAGTCCCCATACCCCCCCCTTTTTTTTTTTGGTTTTTCGAGGTAGGGTCTAACTCTAGCTCGGGCTGACCTGGAATTTACTATGTAGTCTCAGGGTGGCCTCAAACTCACGGCAATCCTCCTACCACTGCCTCCTGAGTGCTGGGATTAAAGGTGTGTGCCACCACGCCCGGCAAACCCCCCTTTTTTATGAGACACTCTAGCCAAGGCTGACCAGGAACTCACATAATCCTTTTACCTCAGCCTCAGTACATGCTATGATTAAATGCATGTGCCACCACACCAGACACAGACTTTTCTTTTTCTTATCTTTTTTTTTTTTTTTTTTTTTGAGGTAGGGTCTCACTCTGGCCCAGGCTGACCTGGAATTCACTATGTAGTCTCAGGGTGGCCTTGAACTCATGGCATTCCTCCTACCTCTGCCTCCAAAGTGCTGGGATTAAAAGCACGCACCACACCAGGCTTCCTTTTTACTTTTACTTATTTATTTATTAGAGACAGAGAGGGAGAGAGAGAGAGATAAAGAGTGAGAATGGGCACGCTAGGGCCTCTAACCACTGCAAACGAACTCCAGACACATGCACCACCATGTGCATCTACCTTACATGGGACCTGGAAAATCAAACCAGGGTCCTTAGGCTTCGTAGGCTTGCACCTTAACCACTAATCCATCTCTCCAGCCCTCTTTTCTTTTTCCTTTTTTTCTTTTTTTGGTTTTTCGAGGCAGAGTCTCACTCTAGCCCAGGCTGATCTGGAATTTACTCTGTAGTCTCAGGGTGGCCTTGAACTCATGACAATCCTCCTATCTCTGCCTCCCAAGTACTGGGATTAAAGGCATGCACCACCATGCCTGGCTTTGTTTTTGTTTTTTTGAGGTAGGGTCTCACTGTGGCCCAGGCTGACCTGGAATTAACTATGTAGTCTCAGGGTGGCTTTGAACTCACAGCGAGCCTCCTACCTCTGCCTCCCAAGTGCCACCATGCCCAGCCAAGCCCCCTGTTTTGTATGTACATTTAAAGTGGTTGTTTAAAAAAGAAAAGAAGCCGGGCGTGGCCTTTAATCCCAGCACTTGGGAGGCAGAGATAGGAGGACTGTCATGAGTTCCAGGCCACCTGAGACTACAGAGTGAATTCCAGGTCAGCCTGAGCTCAAGTGAGACCCTGCCTCGAAAAACCAGAAACAAACAAACAAACAAACAAACAACAACAACAAAAAAACAGGGGTCTGGAGTAATGGCTCAGTGATTACAGGCACTTGCTTGTAAATCCTGATGACCAGGGTTCAATCCCCCATCACTCATGTAAAGCCAGATGCACAAAGTGGCACATGTACCTGGAGTTTGTTTGCAGTGGCAGGAGGCCCTGGTGCACCCATGCTTGCTTTCCTTCTTTCTTTCTCTCTCTCTCAAATAAGTAAATAAATAAAAAAGAGTTCAAGGTCACCCTGAGACTACATAGTGAATTCCAGGTCATCCTGGTCCAGAGCAGGACTCGACTTCAAAAAACAAAAATATAAATAAAAAATAAAAATGTGGGCTGGAGAGATCGCTCAGCGGTTAAAGCCTAACGACCTGGGTTTAATTCCCCAGTATCCATGTAAAGCCAGATGCACAAAGTGGTGTATGCATCTGGAGGAAGCTTTGGTGTGTCCATTCTCACTTTTTTTTTTTAAGGTAGGGTCTCACTCTAGCCCAGGCTGACCTGGAATTCACTATGTAGTCTCAGGCTGGCCTCAAACTCACGGCAATCCTCCTACCTCGACCTCCTGAGTGCTGGGATTAAAGGTGTGCACCACCATGCCCGGCCATTCTCATTTTCTATCTGCCTCTTTCTTTCTCTTTTTTTCTTCCTCTCACAAATAAATAAATAAATAAAAATGTACAAAACGGGCTGGAAAGATGGCTTAGTGGTTAAGGCACTTGCCAGATGCACAAGGTGGTATATGTTTCTACAGTTTGTTTGCAGTGGCTAGAGGCCTTGGCATGCCCATTTTCTCTCTCTCAATCTGCCTATTTCTCTCCTTCAAATTTATAAATAAATAAATAAATATATTAATATTTATATACACACACAACAGCTGAGTGTGGTGGAACACATCTGTGACTTCAGCATGTAGAAGATGGGGCTGAGAATATGGCAGGTAAGAGAACCACCACATTAGGCTCTCACTCCCTATTCTTTGTTTGTTTATTTGGAGCTGGTGAGCTAAGAATGGTTTGTAATATTTTTGATTTTTTTGAAATGGCTTCACAGGGTAGTCCAGACTCCAATGCTACACAAGCATGAGGACCAGAGTTGTATCCCCAGCATATGTTGAAAAGCTGGGCTCCCAGGTTCAGTGAGAAACTGTCTCAGGGAAATAAAACAGAAGAGATATAGAAGGCACCTGATATCTTCCTTGGCCTCTGCACCCATGTGCACAGGATGTACCATCTGTACATACATGTACATACACACACACACACACACAGAATCAAAGTAGAATGAAGACAGATGTGGGCAGCACTGGGGAAGCTGAGTTAGGAGGATCACTGTAAGTTCCAGACCAATCTGCTCTACAAAACAAACTAAAACAGGGCTGGAGAGATAGCTTAGCAGTTAAGGCGCTTGCCTGTGACGCTGAAGGACCCCTGTTTGACTCTCCAGATCCCACGTAAGCCAGACGCACAAAGGTGAGGCAAGCACAAGGTTGCACATGCCCTCTAGGTGGCACAAGCGTCTGGAGAGTGAGTGCTGTGTCTGAAGCCCTGGCGCACCAATTCTCTCTCTCTAAAAATAAAATAATAAAAAAAAACCCTAAAAGTCGCTTGGGGGTGGGTGAGCATGACTGTCATCCCAGCACTTGGGAGATGGAGGCAGGAGGATCAGGTGTTCAAAACCAACTGTAGCTACTACCTAAGTGAGTTCGAGCCCAGCCTGGTCTCAGACGATAAAACACGCCTCACACGATAGCCATGAGTGTGAGAGGTCTCGCTAGCTCCCAAACTAGGCACTGAAAGACTAAGCCACCTGCCTCCAACATCAAAGCTCAAAGAACCCGAACTCACCGCGGGATCTCGGGCCCAGCCCCTAGGATATGCGCAGAAGCTTAGCCCGGACCTTCACACTCCGGGCGGAATTCGGGAGTCGCTCCAAGCGTCCCCGCCCCCGACTCTGCTGAAACCCAGCATCCCCGGCCCTGAGCCGAGGTTGACCCGATCCTCCCAAATCCAGACTCGCGGCGCCCTTACTCACCCAGCGCCGCGCTCGGAGAAATCCGCCATTTTCGCGCCTTTCAATCAAACGCGACGCTGCTGCTCGACTCCACCCCCTCGCCGCGGGTCGTACCATGTCGCGTCGTGGCCGGAAGTGGGCCCGAGCATCTCTAACTATTGGCCCATTCACAGTGGGCCGGAGGCGTGGGCAGTGGGCTGGAGCCGGGGGGCGTGGCTACCATCTTCCCCGCCTCCTCCGGCGCGCGGGGGCCACGCCCAGCCCCCCCCAGCGGCTCCGGAACCCGGAAGTGGGAGCGTGGGGGAGAGGCGGGCGCGGCGCTGCGGGGCGGAGCGGCCCGAGAAGCGGCGGGTTGGCGGGTGTCCCGGCAGCTGGGACCCCGCCGAGGTTCGGCGGCGCGCGGCGGCCGAGGCCCAGGTGAGTTCCGAGGTGACTGTGGGTTTTCCAACTCAAGCTCGAGATGGGAAAAGGGTCAACGCTGAGGACTAGTGGAGGGACGGTTGTGGTCGTGTGGGTGGGATGGAGCTTGGGAGTGTCGTGGAGAAGTGGCCAGGGCCGAGTGGGAGCGACAAAACACAAAGCCGATCGGGACAGGGCTGGCGACTCAGCTTGCGGACGTGTGGGGTGACTTGTGGCTTTGAGCAGCTTCTCCGCAGAGGACGTGGCTTAGGTCGTAATTGGGGTCGCAGGAAACGGGCCCTGGAGGGAGGGGGTGGGGAACACCAGGAGGCGGAGTTGAGAGGCCCAGGCTGGGGAAAGGGGCCGGCCAGTGGGGGAACAGTTGGGGAACGATTGTCGTCGGGGGAGGGGAGAGGGTCCAAGACAGCCAGGAGGCATCTGTTCTTGGGATATCAGGTCCAGAGCTAGGGTGACTGAGCAGGCGGCTCCTGGCACCCTGCGGACACTCGGTAAACAGGAGGAGGTCTGAAGACACTGATGTCGTAGCCAGGCTATTGGGAAAAGGGCTAATGGGGGACCAGATGGGAAGCAACAAGAACACTTCCTAGGAGGTCCTGGGGCAGAGGAGAGGGCTAGAGGAGATTTTGAGGTGCAGCTTCTAGAGATTCGCCCCCGCCTTCCCCTTCTTGATTCATCTTCCTGACTTCATACCCAATAGCTGGGTGATTCCAGGGCGAGTCCCTGTGCCCTCTGGTGCCGTCTCTAGTTTTGGAACCTGCATCACGTTCCACTTAAGACAAAACTAGCTATGTTCTAGGGTCCCTGGGAGCAAGGGAGGAGCTTAGGGTCTCAGAACTGTTTCAGCAGATGTGGAACTGAGGTCTATGTTACGCAGTGGTGTACTGGGCAGAAGCCACATTCTGAGTTGCATCCTTGGACTTAAATGGGTAAAACGACATACAGGAAATCTGTCCCACAGCAGTGGCTGTGAGCTCAGCCCTGGAGAGGAACAGCGGCCAGCATGCCCTCCCTTCTTTCTCTAGCATCCCTGAGCTCAGGGGTTGTTAAGGGAAAACTTTTCTGTTTCTTTTTGACTGGGGTGAGAGCTCTAAGGAGATCCACCTTGCAGCTCTTGGCTTCCAGCTCCTTTCCCCAGGACATTGTCTGGCCTTTGAGTTTTCAGATCTTAAGGTGTCAGGGAGCAGCTGGAGGTGACCTGGAAAACTGTGAAGTTGTGTCTCAGGCCTGTTTACTCTGATGAGGGCCTGGAGCTGCCTGGTTTTGATTGGCATTACTTTCTCACTCCCCCTCCCCCAGTGTAATTATTATTTACTCTATTCCAGAAGGGGAAAGGGGCTTCTTTGGCATTCGTTCCTGTGGATGAATCTGGACAGTTTGAATATAAAGAAGCCTCAGAATTTCCAGAATATTCTGGTATTTAAAGGACAGTCATGCCTCCTGCAGGCAGTGACCAAGCCTGCTCAGATCCAGATACTCCAGTGAACCATCCCATGCCATGGCCACACTGTTGCTTCCTCCCTGCACAAGGAGCCTGTGACCTGGTGGGGTCTCCTGGAAAGAGCCATGTGTTTGAGGTCTTGCTTTGGGCAAGTCTCTTTGCCTGTCTCTTCCCCTGCAAAGTGAATAGATTAGATTGGTCTTTATCAGCCTTTTTCAAAACCCAACCCCACTTACTAACAGGTCTCCAGTACATACCCTTGGATTCCAACATGCCCACTACAGAGCTGGAACCAGAATCCTCTGCCATGGACCCCACCCCTTCATCACCCTGGACTTCCAAATAGATAATTTTTGTGCATATGCCTTTTGCAGAATGCTTCTGTCCCCAAAACTCTGGTTGTGACATTACAATTAGAAATCCCTGGGCAAAAATCCTCCCTCAAGGTCACCTATAGACCACATAGATCAGATGGGGATTGGGACTCTGCTTTCTACTTGGCTCTAGGATGTACTTTCTTTCCCAACAATGACATCCCCTTGCTCATCTCTCCCAAATGGCATGTGTTGGGTGGGTATAGAACTGAAGTGAGCAAGAGCTCATTGTGCCATGTATTTCTCTGCTTCTTGTGATCAGAGCTAAGTCCTCCTTGTTCCATGGACTAGGAGGGACCACTAATGTCCCCCACATGGAAAGAATAGAGTTCAGATCAAGTAGGTTGTGTAGTGATAGGTGGCACAAGTTATCATGGTAGAATTAGGGATGTCCAATGTGAGGTTCAGGATGGGATTCCAGCAAGTTTCCTTGGGAGAGGTGGCTGGGTATTCCAGAATTGGAAAGCTTTGTCAGAGTGTTGAATCTTGTATGGGGGCCAGAGTAGTGTGAACAGAGAGCTCAAGCCCTGATCTTCTGGAATGCCTGTTAGGATGCATGCTTTTATTTGCCCCTGCTTGCTCATTCTGCCAACTACCCAGCAAAAGAGGACCCTTGTTCCTGTTTTACTAAAATGGACCCAGGCAGGTGACGGCTTCCAAGATGGAGCCCGAGGCTTTCTAAAACCATGAATAGGGCTGGGAGTGTAGGTCTGGTAGAGCTCTTGCTTAGCATAAGCAAGGCCCTGGCTTCCATTGCAGTACCACAAGAAAACAAAAAACAAAAACCTTCTTGTCTGACAATGATGTGTCACAATGACCTTTAAGCTGATGAGGACCAAATTTCCATGCAGCTGAACCAAAATCACTGATACCCAAGACCTGACCATTCTATGTCCCCAGAGCTACCTTGTGCATGATAATGATGTTGGCTTTCATCATTAAGTAGCCCACAAGTATAGCAAAGTGATGGCAGATGTGGCATATCTTCACTGGGGGTGACACAGAATGGCCCCAAGATGAGACCATTAAAAATTTTTTTTTACTAATTTTATTTATCAGAGAGAGAGAAAGAAAAAGAGGCAGACAGAGAGAGAGAGAGAGAGAGAGAGAGAGAGAGAGAGAATGAATGGGCTCACCAGGGCCTCCAGCCACTGTAAATGAACTCCAGACACATGGGCCACCTTGTCTATCTAGCTTTCTTGTGTACTGGGGAATTGAGCCTGGGTCCTTAGCCTTCGTGCGCAAGAGCCTTAACTACTAAGCCATCTCTCCAGCCCAAGTTGAGAACTTATACTCTACTAAAGTCTGGCTTCCATTTCCACTGGCCTCCATGGACCTCAGGTGTTGGTGGAAGTTGGGAAAGAAACTGCCGTTAAATTCTGCTCTGTAGTCACTTCTTAATCTAGAGGGAGCTCATCTGATAAAAAGAAGGACTGCCGGGGAAGATGAGCAGCAGTCCCCAGGACAGGCAGCCAAGGAGGGCCTGGCAGACACAACAGGGCTTTTGTCTCTTTCTTCTTCATACCACCACTGACCTGGATTTCTGGAGACACTGTCTCCATCTGGGAACAAACTGTCACTTTTCTTCTAAGATCAGTGATAACAGATTCTGTTCTCAAAAGCCACCCCAGATTTTGTGGCACTTGTGAACTGCATTATCTCCTCTCTGGGTTTTGAGATGCACGTCCTGTCCCAAGAACACTGTTTAATTTTTTGTTCCTCATGCATACGTCCCTTGCTGTCCCTTTCTCTGTCTGTTCTCCTTAACTCCTCCAAGTTCCCATGATGTTGCTGCTTCACATTGATGGGGAGGGAGGTGGCTCACTTGAGCCCCATACTACCGGCGATTCAACCAGGCCCTTCTGTTTTCTGTGTCCCCAACTCAACTGTGCCAGGCAGCCCCTGCTCAGCTCTTCATTCAACCTGCCCAGAAAGCAAGAGAGGCCTCTCTCTTCTGCCTTGTCATCTTGGAGTGATAGAACAAAGAGCTCTCTATCTGCAGCAGCCCACCACCATAGTGAATGGCTCCTACTATCCCCTTTGGCTGGGAAAGAGCTTCTGAGATTAGGCATGTTGCAGTCATGCAGCTGATGAGCTAATGATGGGGCTCTACTCATTTCCTACTCCAGGTTCTCTAAACTGGATCCTGATGATAAATAAAGTAGTGATTCAGGAGTTTGGCCTGTAAGTTTGTCAGGCTATGAATAAGCCAACCATGCCTGACTCATTTGTGTAGATCCCAACTCTGCCCTGCTTCTTGGGGAGATGTGTGTGTGTGTGTGTGAGAGAGAGGGGGGGGGGTTGGGGAAAGACAGACTGACAGAGACAGGGAGCTGTCTAGGGATAATTTCTTACTGTGGCTGCTGAGCATAGCTCTGCTATGGCTGCTGAAACAGAATACAGCAAAGTGGATGGCTATAACCAGCAGAACTTTATTGTGCTATGGTTCTGAAGGCCCGTGGTCCATGTCTAAGGTGTTGGCAGGTTTGCTTGCTGCTGAGGGACCTGTGAGAATCTACTCCAGCCCTGTAAGAGGCTGTCTTACCCCTGTATCTTGTCACCTTCCTGTACATTTGTTTCTGTGTCCCAGCTTCCTTTTATGACACCAGCCACACAGAT